>UELW01000112.1:15124833-15864833 GCA_900490495.1 Danionella dracula | reverse complement strand
AAAGCATTGCACAAGCAAGCACTCAAGAAATAAGCTTTTAGAAAGAAAATACAAATCAAAATGTGGTATACACACACAAAGAGGAATCACTTGTTGGAAAAGCTCCACGCTTTGTTTGCACCTTTACGACTGCCATGCCAGTTTTACCTCCTCTCTATTACTAATGGGAGCCCTGCTTCTGAGTCTTCACAGATATGACACATGCATGCTATCACAGACTTGCACTGGAACCCGTCAAACACAAGAGCCATCATCTTGACTCCAGCAAGAGCCTGTCTTGATGGTTTTCTGTAGATTTGACGTGCATCAAGAAGACGGGAAACGTTGAATCAAACAAGAACACTCTGCTTCTGGCTCGCCCTCCCAAAATCACCCCCCCCTGCCTTCAACCAGCTTCAGTGACAAGAGATAATTACTGTGAGATTGATCGTCTGCTGAAAGTAACTGAAGCAAATAAATCGTTTGATGCCTGGTGCAGAATGCGGATGGCAGCTAATGGGTGAATCTGCAGGACATGTCTTCCTTGCTGTAAATGTACTTGAAGAATCCTCACCAAATCTTCAAGATACATTAGATTGATATTCAGCCATGAAATCCATAACTGATCATCTCCAAAGCGGAGGTTGAAATTATCGAGTCAAATGAGGAGGAAAATGTAAGAAGTGTTGAATTATGGACCTGCTATTTGAAGAAACTAACCGCAAAGGAGTGCAGGTTTGCACGTTTAACTGACACCAAACATATTCCAATCCAAATTTGAACAAATTTCAGTGTAACATTCGCACCAGCATGGTGTCAGCTCAAGTTGACTTAAGTCGAGGTTGATGAAATTACACTGCTTGTGGGTGTCGTGAGCTTATTAGGGTTTAAAAAAAGATCAGTGTTGAACAAACAGAATGCAGGAAGACAGTGACAGTGGGAGCAGAAAGTCAGTCAAAGGGGTTCACGCTCACTCGAATGCAACACAGTCTTATCTAAATGAAATTGGAAAGCAGGACTGTGAAACATTCCTTTTGGTAATTTGCATACAAAAATCAGCAAGGCTCATTATTTAAGGAACTGCAACTCCTTATGTGCCGAAATCTCATTAGAGTCCTGCTCTGAGCAACGGTGTTTACCACACCTAATCGAGCTATTTATCTTTATTGTGCTAGGTCTCATGTATGTTTGCTAAAATTAATACACATCTCAGCCAGCGCAAAGTGCAGCTTTACCAGATGGATAATTGATTTTACAGAGAATCAAAACTGTTGAGCCATAAAATGGGCACATTAGCATGTACATTAATAACACAAATAAGAGGGTAAGGCCATAGCCACTAGGGCAGATGAAGTGACAGTCTTTATTTTCAGTGTTGCCGGGAGATGGTAGGTGTCTACAGTGATTTCCCTGTGCTTTAATGAGTTTCTTCTCTGGGCTGAACTACTGCTTGCATTTACTTAGTTCTGTTACACACATACATACTGAAAGTCTTATTACTCAATTCCGATTTTTTTTTTGGTAAAGTCTGTTTTTTTCTGTGTGCTCATTTACATTACTAAAAATGTACAGCCTGTATGCGAACAGAATCATAAGTGACATGCATGTGCAGAAAAGGAAATCGCTTCACTCAGAATATGCTTTTTTACAGAAAAACATATTGAAGCTACCGAGCATTTGTGTCATTGTAAACAATGTCTCTGAATCACCTCAAATGGTTGTGCTCTGCATAAGCCATGTGCCCCCTATTTCTTTTGCTGCCTTGCTTCCACCACGCCCCCTGTTTTGCTTGTCGGCACACAGAAAACCAATCTACCAATTTAAGATGAATATATTCTTTTGGTAAGCCAAAAAACACACTTTTGGCCTGGGACATCCAAAAACACTTTCTTTTCATTGTTTGTCGACCCAGTTCTGCTACGGTTCACTTCCAGATCAGTCAGAGTGCATGTTCTTTGTCGAGATGAGCTGCATTAGTGGTTCATCTGATAGGTTAGTGGGCGGTGCTTCAGAGCCATCGAGTGATTTTGAGCTCCCAGCAATAGGCATACAGAGACATGCATGAACCAATATGAATATTACTTGAATCAATAATAAAACATGCAAGAAATGTCGAGATTATATGTTGCAACACCTTTAAATACGTCTGTGTGACTTACATTTACATTTATGCATTTGGCAGACGCTTTTTTCCAAAGCGACTTACAGAAGGGGAAATTGCCAATGCCCCTGGTATTGATCCCAAAACCTCATACATGCAAACCATGTGCTCTACCACTGAGCTACACCCCACCCCTCCTGTGTCGATTTCTGTAAAATATGGCCTTTCTATGGGAAAGTGCTGAAATGTTGAGCTTGACGAAGTAGAAGCCAGATAAATATGACTTGAACTTTCAAAATGGCCGCATTACAAAAAAAATCAGATACGCATCAGATTCAAGACTTCATTCACAGACTGGGTGAGACATCTTCATGTCGGCTTTATTCTCTTTCGGGGTCGCCACAGCGGAATGAACCACCAACTCTCTGGCATATGTTTTACGCGGCGGATGCAACCCATCGCTGGGAAACATTCACACACATATTCACTCTTTAACACTATGGGCAATTGTTCTTACTCAATTAACTTATACCGCATGTCTTTGGACTTGTGGGGAAACCCATGCGATCACGGGGAGAACATGCAAACTCCACACAGAAATGTCCCAGCCGAGCCTAGAACCAGCGACCTTCTTGCTGTGAGATGACCGTGCTACCCACTGCGCCACCGTGACGCTCCTGGGTGATACAATGGAGAACATTTATTTAAATGTTCATACTATTTCGACTGTCAGGATAATATTTGATAAACGCCTCAAAATATGTGTCACTGAACAGCCCAAGATTCCTCTCCATTCAGTCCCTCATCTCGCTGTTGAACATTAAGGGCTTTAGTTCTCAACATTTAAGTTCTTGTCCTTGTCCATACATAATCAATCAGAAAGTGAAGATCTTCAGTACTTCCATCTAACTTTGTTTAGTACCATCATAGGCTCCGATTACTCCTTTGCAAGCTCTTGTGCTTTATTTTTATACTCTTCCCTCCCCAAACAAGATTCTAAACTGAGCCAGTAGTATCAATTATTTTAAGATAAGCAGGCTGGCTTGTATAGAGAAAACTGAAAAGATTAGACATATAGCACTTCACTGCTCTGCATGCAACCAGGCGTCACTGCACTTTGCTCTCCTCTGCATTTGGTTCCCATAGGTGTTGGCCCCACCAGTATGTTAATCCCCTACTGTCAACAGAACCCCATCCCTCTACATTTAAAGTAATCTCTCTAAATGTCACAGGAAAAGCCTGTGTCATGTATATTTAGTCTGGGCGTTTGGCATTTGCTCTTCCTTAAGTGTAGAGTACACATCCGCTGTAGTCTCAAGAGAGGCCTAGATATTAAGGCTTTGCAAACATATGATACAGCACTTTGAAGGAGCTAACGAAGATAGTCAGTCTGGAGCAGAAACATAACATTACATTTTTTTAATCATTTCACTGAACGTTAAATTATAAATAATCATAAAAGCATTCTCAAGACTATAGGGTTATTTTCCACATTAGCATTTTGTCATTTCCTTGTTAGAATTATAATTTGTTATAAATCACTTTGCACAAACTAGTCATAAAGATTGTTGTAATTAAAAACACAAGAGATAAAAAAATTGGTTGTTTAATAAATTAGCAAAAATCTGCTTCCCACCCTGTATAATATGTTTTACACTGTATCCCTTACTTCTCCTCTTACTTATTCCCTCAGAACCAAGCTTTGATTTTAAAAGGAACTTAAAGGTTTACATAGCATTTACTGGAAATACAACAAAAGGCCTCCTTTCAGAAGCAGTCAATAACGCAAGAAAACTTCATAAAAGCAAGTTATTTCTTTTAAGCCTCTGCTGCGGCGCTGACCCACACCAAAGAAACTTTGACAGGATCAATAACTTCACATAGACTGCTTCCCACTAGTCTGCCTCTGCAATGTCAAACTGAATTGATCCGAGTTGCGTCTAGCCTAACTTGCAGTGGAGTATATTTATTCTCTCCATCGCCAACTTACATTTGTGGCTGACAGCCAAGAATAAGACACTAGCATTCATTCGGTGCAGACTTGTGCTGTGTGCAGCTAATAACTGTTAGTGAAATCTTTCAGGTGCAATCGGGAGAAAAGAAATGGGGCTAATGACAAATAGCACACATTTTCTAGGAACCCAAAGATGCACAATCGAGTTTGAATACATTGTTTTCGTATTCTCGCTTCCAAACATACACAATGTTGCTGATATGTTTGCTTGTGTAAGAAACCGTTTTTCCTTCTCTTTGAAAGCTTGCCAGATAATTAGCGTTTAGGCTCACACTGTAATAAGCCATTGTGACAGAATAAGAACAATGGCTCTAAAGAGGAACACACAGTTGCTGGCCGCTCAATGCTTGGCAGATAGACAGCTCGAGCATGTGTGTTGAGTCGCATCCCACATAGAACCATGTTCAGGTGTGAAATTTTTGCTGATGGTGTGTTTTAACTTTTCTAAATAAGATGAGGTGCTGATAAGGAAATCAAAAGGAAACAATCTCGCTTGCTCAGGCATCTTCATTTAAAAGTTCGCTCTCAGCAAAGACAGGACACCCTAGCATACTTTGGGGAGATTTCGTGATGTCCTGCCACAACCATCAGACTGCCATTGTCTCGTGCTGTTGTGTCCTTCGTGATCGATTAGCCCTGGCTATAAAAGAACGGTTATCGATCAATGACAGCGGAGAGGTTAGAGAAAAAAGGGAGAGAGAGAGAGATGACAGCCATAGACATGTCCGTTCCCTCGGCAAGGAGAAAAAAGAAGGATGAACCCCAGGGAATGAGGCGAGATTGCGTCTGGTGATGTTTGCGCTGTTCATCACTGCAAACTGATGTCCGCTAACCAGCTAATCTTCTACATTGTACCCTCTAAGGGAGGGCTGTGGTTGTTTGTCATCTGCTTGGAACTTGCTTTTATATGTATTATAAATGCCATACTGATTTCTAACTGTGACAGGGAAGCTCTGGGTGGTCTGAGTGATTTTATATCCCTGGATTTTCTTCTCTCCCCTCAGGTTATCCAAACATTGTTGCAACGTATGGCCGTGGGTACACTGGTTTCGCCCCAAGCTACAGCTACCAATTCCCTGGTAAGTTCCATCTTGTTAAGCTCTGTGTGGTGCTTCTCTCTCCTGCTGCTATTTGGTAATGGCCTCCCTGCTGATTGGCAAACTCTGAAACACCAACATGCACCCAACACTGGTTCAACCTGCAGCCCCATGCTGACAAACCTTATTTTTGCACTTTATATTAAAAACAAGTTCGCATTCTAAACTGACAGATGTGTGGATGTCCAAAGACACACTTTGCTTCGTTCAACCCCCCACTGAAACCACATCCACATGGTCATCGCTTTACAGATAACACCGCTTTACAGGATCCTTCTAAATCCACTGTGAGCAACAAACAAGCCCAGGGCAACTAGTTTTTCGCCCGTCACACTTATGTAATTCATTTATTCAGACATGCAGTGCAATTCAGCAAAATATTGACTCAGCAGGGTTTAACCATCAGACAGGTTTTGTGTTTTGGTTGTCTGGGATAATATGATGCTCCAAAGCCTCTCTATGATTGCAGTTTTCTATGCTGGCCTTTAATAAAATGACTGCTCAGGATAATAACAGTGTAATGTGCAATGCTTTAGACGATAGTTCTGAATATAATTATATCTTATGACCAACAGTTGTGAA
This sequence comes from Danionella dracula, assembly GCA_900490495.1. Taxonomy (NCBI): domain Eukaryota; kingdom Metazoa; phylum Chordata; class Actinopteri; order Cypriniformes; family Danionidae; genus Danionella; species Danionella dracula. The sequence goes on along the minus strand of UELW01000112.1, from coordinate 15,859,060 downwards.
ACAAGAAGTCAAAGTCAAAGAAATAGTTGCTTTTGAGAGCCAGCAATCCACACTGATGTACATAAAAAACCTTCAACTCTATATCCAGCATCAACATGACAAAAATATGAGAAATACAGAGAACATGTTAACCCTTTACCAAGAAAGCTACTTCAAAAATAATCCTTGTTAGTATAATCATGTGTTGTGTATGTATCTGCTGTGGGTGTGGATTAATAGCCTTTGGCTTAATTAATAACATTTCACATAACTTGAGATTGACTTTTTTCAGTTATAATAAGTTATAATAAGTTGCCAAACATGTAATTCATCAACTTGCTGCCTGGAGCTGGTCCAAGAATTTAACAGTCCAATTGAGAAAACTATAAAACAGAAGAAAAAAAACTTTTGGCTTTCGCCAACAGGTGTATTATTAATATTGTTAGTTTTGCCCTTGAAAATGATTATTTTTTCACAATCATTAGTTAATTAGTAGTTAGTTTAAATTGTAACATTGTTGAGAATTAAGCCAAAGGCTACCTCAGTTCCACAAGGTAAACTTCTCCCTCTATTCCCATTTACCTTTTTTTGTTATTCCAGTAGTGCTGCATTGCCAAGGGCTAAGGTTAGCTCGTGTTTGTATTTATATGGAACTTTTCTGTAAAGTCATAGGCAATATGTTCATAGATTTATAATGTATTGATAATTGAAAAGTGGATTTCTCTGCCCTTTACTCAATGTGAGCTGTAGATGGGTACCTGCAGAACCTGGTGACCCTTTCCAGGTCTAAAGGCAGATTAACACCACAAACCAACCCTATTAATTTTGAATTGAGAGTGCTAGACGCAACTATTGACTTAATTGCTTTGGCATGCCTGCTGACAAAAGATGAGAAGGTAAATTTGGGAATGTAATTGTGTAATTGTGCAATCGAGATTTGATTTCTAAATGCAATTTTCTATATTCATGTTCACGTGATTGCTAAATGTGTGAATCTCAGAGTAAATGTCATCACTTAAACAACTTAAAAACTATTCTCTCGATACTGCAACCAAGCGGCAAACAAGTTTCTTTTCATGATAAATTGACTTAAAGGGTCAACAATACCCCCTTATTCAGCAAGATTGCTTGAATTCTAGAGAAAGAGGTGTGGTCAGCAATGGCTAGTTAATGAGATGCAAGCGACTGGGACTTGCAAAAAAAAATAGTAGTTAAAGCATACCCAAGTCATTCATTGCTGAACCAAGCAAGAAAACAAATGGCCTTTGCTCACAACCGCAGGAGTCTTACATCATGTAGGAATTAAAACATGTCTCATAACAAACTAAGTTTATCCAGGAGAAGAGCTTACTGTGTAACTGCATTAGTAGGTAAACAAAGTTAAGCAGTTTCATCACATTCACAAAACATTCATGGCTATCACAAGCCCATTTCGAAATGACAAGAATGCAAAAATGACCCCCAAAAAGTATTTAAAATACATAATATAAATTTCAGGAAGAAAAAAACTGGTTTGGGTTACAGTCTTCAGCAAACAGAGACCATCGTTTACATGTAAGCTTTTGTGATACTTTAAAAAGAAAATAATATATATAATACAAATAACTTATATGTAAAGGAATCTGTTATGGGTTATGTTCCTCAAACGTAAGACAACCGCCCAGAAAGAACATGGTTCTCAACTGCAAAGATAAAGCTGTGTATGTAGGCTCCTTCATCTTTGTGCATTTGCAGCCACTTTAAGAGAAGAGAAGAGAGAGAAACCTTTTTTATGTGCATAATTTTTCTTGTTTGTCAGTCACTCAGAGGCCCTTATGGCTGATGAAATTCTTCTGTTGACATGACTGTTGAGTGGAAAGGTGGTTGTTTGTTGCATCAAAACACCTCCCCCTTGAGACCCGCAGACATCTAAACCTCAAACAAATCCTACACGCATCCCAAAGCTTCAATAGTGACTTGGATAAATAAACGCAAAAAGGGGGTTTGGGCAACAGTAATGAGGAAGTATAAATTGGCAGGCCCTTGAAGTAGAGCTGCTGTGACTAAGCCTGGTTAGAGGGATTAAAACATTATTGTGGGCTCACTTTCAATACCAAGGAGTCCCAGCCTAGTAACATGCTAGCAACACCAGTCTTGAGCCAAGCCATGTAGCTAACTCACTTGAGAAATGTTTGTGTATATGATAATAATGTATGTGGCTGTATCTAAATGCTAAATGCCCACCTAATCCTAAAAATAACTGGGTGCATAAAACATGCAGGTATGCCACTGCCAAAAGCCTCACATCACAAGCTAAAAGCAATAGATTCTATTGGCAGCATATTTTTAGCGATATTGACCCTGGATGTAGAGCTGAAAGTCTTGCTGGTATATGACGCATCAGAAAATAGGCTGCAAACCGCAGAACTTAAACTGCATTTCTAGTGTGAAAAAAACCCTTGTGTTTTTCCTCTGCTCATTTAATCCCTCAGCTTTTCTTGTAAAATGATCTGCCCAGTGCCACTCCAAAAGCGTCCCCTTGTGCTTCCATTTCAGATGTTGTCAATGACCTTGGTGTTGAACATATAGAGTGAAAAAGCTTTTTCCAGACTGCTTGTCACACCTGGGATTTACTATAAGCTAGGCTGTAGCGGAGGTTAAAAATTGACTGCTAGAAAAAGGAGTAGGTAATTTTTTTTCTAAGCTCTTCTTGTAATCCGCACAGGTGACTGGATTTGTCATGGGTCAGAGGTGTGTGCATTCCTTGCATAGATATGAGTTACTGTGTTCTGTTGTGTTCGTTTAAATGAAAACAAGTAAAAAGTTCTAATCAATGGCACAAAGCTGTGTAATGTTACAGTTTGTGCACTGGATCGATAGAGTAGGTAGCCTTCTATTCCTCCTCCAGGTATAACTTTAATCACAAGTAAATGCAGCATTTTTTGCCTCAGAGACATTCGAGCAACAACAACCTCTGGTGCTGTGACAGAGTTCCTGCACAAGTGCTGCCGCTGCTGTCATTTTCATACTAACATGTCCTTCGGTAGATAAGATAAGAAGCAGCTGACAGGATCAGGCCACCTTCACAGTTATCTCCCCCTTCACCAGGACACACACAAACACTTACACACATCGTTCTCATTTTATGAGACCAAGAATTGGGTTTCAAAGGCGATAAATCCTTTGAAGCACATCCAAATCTCGTTGTCTCTCCAACAAGCCTGTGGGTCCCTCTGACTTTCTCCAAGTTTTTAGAAAAGATCTTCTCATTGTGCCAAACTCTTTAGATTAAGGTTGCATGAATCCAAAGAACTGCAAGCATCAGTTTGTGTGCCTTGGTGGGAGTTCTGTGTTTTGTTTGATCTTTCATCATGTGACGCACCAACGATTGCTTTTCCATTCCACCATGTTTGCACTCGTTAGATGCAGTTTCATCTGATGAGAGCTGAAGGATGTTTCATCGTCAAGGTCACTGCCTCGCACTGCCCTGTTTGAACGAACACAATGTTGAAACACCATCCTTTAGTTCTCACTCCTCCATTTATCTCTCTGTTCTCCTAAGGAGCAGGAAGAAAGGGGGCTGGAATTGGTGCTTCACTTTTGATTAGGGCTCAATCAGTTATGCAAACATAGAGGCTGTCAGGGACGTGGCTATTCTTAATTCTGTGCTGTGCAACCCCGTGGCAGCCCTGTCATAGAGATAACACAACCAGGCTTGCAGGATATTGGCGAGCAAACAAACAAATAAAGATACCGCTTTGGCAAAGCAGAGATTCTCTTTGTGAGACAGCCGAGGGAGATGTAGATGTAGAGGAAATTGGGAGATGATAGAAAGGAGGATCACTATAGCTGAGGGAAAGTATGATATGAACCCTTCCAACAGTAGCCGGGTGGCCAAACTTTCTTTCCTTTTTGACCCATTGTGAGCAAAGAAGAAATCATGAAAGACAGAGCTGGAGTGCCTGAATAGGCAACAGCGATGTCTCCTGCTGCTGCGCTACCCCATTCAGCTCTTCACCCAAATTAGCTCTAATTGAAAAGCCTACTTATTAACTCAGTAGGCATGAGGCAAACACATTCAAAATGTTTCGGGCTCAAAATGGGCACCGCTGAGCTGGACACACACTCACCATGCACACACATTTATGCAGCTCTTAAAATCCATCTTATGGCTTGATATAGGGGTAATTGTTGACCAATGTGTGCTGTGGTGGCCAGATGTTTTGTGTGTTTACAGCCTATGTAATGCTTGAGGTCCTTTTGGAGGTCATCCTCTAGCAGTAGATTAGACAACCTGCTTCCCTGCAGTAATCAGGCTGATGACTCATCAGCAGCACCCCTCGCTCAGTCTAAATCGTTGTCATATCCCATTCTGCACTGCAAAGGCAGTTTAAACATGCCTAGTTTAGCTTGTATCGGATCCCCAACTGGAATATGGAACACATGGTGCTCAATAACTTCACAGCCAATCAAAGCCAAATAGTTTTTTTTATAGTTTTTGTGAAAAGATTTGAATTGATGATTTGAGCAGTGTCATAATGTGCATTGTATTTGATTTTTATTAATATGGTACACAAAATAATAGTAATGCCAATATATGTATGACTAATCACAATTGTTGCACTACAACCTTACGTATACACAACTGATTTTCAGGGCTCTCACTAAGTTTGTCCTGGTCAGGTGTTTTTTGCTCCCAGTTGAATTGGAAAATTTGCTGATCCCGATATTTCCCCTATCTGATTTCTTCTTTTTTTCTTTTTTTTTTTTGCTGATGATACAATTTTTCATATGAGTCGATATCAATGATCATATCATCACTTTTTTATTTCTGTTACAAATAAAAGCAAGCGTTTGCTTTGGAGGGAAAGTTGTCCAGAGGTTTTCAATATTTGTTAATCATAAATATCAACTTTTTTTACCTTTAACAGTTTATTGTGATGTTATTGTAAGATTAAATCATTACAATGAAAAACAATGTGTGTACTGTTTCAGATAGTTTTTTTTATAAAAAAGGTTTTCATAATCTGTAAAAATATCACAATATCTGAATCTGAAGTCAAAATAAGTGCGGTTGTGATAAACTTACACTAAAAACTATGTTTAGACTTAGACGTCAAATAAACCTCTTTTAAAACCACTTTTTAAAAATGCTGCCAGAGAGGTAGATATGCACAGAGGTGTTGAGTGTTTGATTTTTTTCAGGTAGTTAATACAAAAAGTATTATTTTAAACCAACAACTATTCCTATTTAAAAAGCTGTAGCCATTCTCGTCAGCTTGTCAGTCACCATCAGCTAATTGTTATAATGCTTATTATTTCCTTCCGGTTCACTTATTAAAATGCCGTTCAATTCAAACCTTGTTGTGTGTTTAATGGCAGTGTCTTGTTGAAGACTTTGCAGAACAATATTTATAAATGTGTGTCTGGCTATGAGCATAATTATATCAAATTAGACAAGCATCTGTCCACTGCCACTTCTGACTGTCATTGTAATCATACATATCTCTATTTAGTCAAGACCTCTAGTGGCTCATCTTAAAACAGCAACCTGAGGAATTGGGGAATTGGAAGTTCTGCCTCCTTCCGAGATTAATCCCTTTGCCCTTCTAGAGATATAGCATTTGTCTGGCCAGTAATTGCCCTCATCAACGAGGCGGCTGACTGTAAGTAGGCTGTCAAGCAGCCTGTAGAGTCGACCTGTCTATGGGCCACAGTCTCATTATATGTGCTCGTGCTGATGGCAGTGATTGGACTTGAATCCAGGGGGCCTGGGAGCAGCGGGGGAGATGGGCCAGTTTTCTTTAGCCGTATGAGGTCTCGCTGATGTCTCAGCAGGTTCTGGCATTAGCAGGCAGACCAGATCTGGATCTTTCAAATCCCCAATGTCATGATCTTCAGCAGAGTGACAAAGTTCACTGCTCATTCGTCATTCACCCTTTTGATCATCCTTTCTCATCTAGAGTTGAACTTTACATCTTGAATTAGGATCCTGTTTGCCCAGCATTTGGCATTACACATTTCAGTTTTTAACTAATCTGCAGGTTTTCTCGCTGGACAGAAATCAATGTGACATTCAGATTTCCATATGGATGCAATGTTGCATTTTTAAGTAGTGGTTTGTGTTTCTAAGTCTTGAAAATAATACCTGTGCTTTTGTGTGGGTTGCTCTTTAACTTTGTTCATATGCTCCTAGAAACATGCTGCTCATTACCAGCTTGAAAAATCTCTGTTTGTATTTTTTATTGCCTCTTGTATTGTGGAAAAGTCTCTGGTATGCTTTCTTCCTTTTATGCACATGATAGTCACAAACCCTCTCTAGTCTAGTTCCCTGGCAGAGCACTTTTAATTTGTCTAGACAAAGTATGAGAGGCAAGGTCTATTTAGTATCATAATAACTAGATTTGTTTGGAAGTTTGTTAGGGCAGTGACATTTATTTTAAAGCTAATTGGGGGGCTTTATTTTCAATATTTTTGTTTACAACACAAGAGTAACCCAGAGGTTTGAAAGCTTGGATTTTGGGTAAGTTAGTCTCTTCCTCTGTCACAAAGCATTACTACTGGAGTCAAAATAGGCAAAAAACATTAGTGACTACAACAAAACTGCAGCATTTGCTGAGTGGCTTTCGCTTTAGTACCATATTTAAGTATGCAAAACTTTACATTTGCATATTACTTTAACAAATGAGAATTTTTTGTACTCTTCTGTGCTGTCTTGGAGGTAATTCATAATGTCAGGGGTGTAAATATCTCATCTAAATGTTTTTTTTAGCAAACAAACTGCCTTTCTATTGAACATCAAGAGGGAAAGCTGGAGGTTGGCCCATGGTACAATCAGAACAATTGTAACCATTAAAAAAACACACACAAAAAAAACATAAACTAAAAAATACAATAAAAAAAATCTAAACAGCTGAATTAAAATGCTTTTCTAAATGCTAAAGATTTTTTTTGGCATAATGTGTTATCTTTTATAAATATGCCACAACCTGTGAATAAAGAAAAGAAAACAAAACAAATGTAAAAATGTAAAAAATTGCTGTGCATAATTTCGGGGGTTCCACCAAATAATGTACTGTGAGCACATAAAGCTGCACTTCAAGAAAAATAAAAGTTAACAATATACAAAAAAAGCACTGGTCAATCACTGCATCCCTAATCGAAGGCCAGTTGTTGGTTTTGCACCCTTTCCCTTCAGAACTGGCTGTATTGTCCAGCGCTGAAAGCTGTCTGTATATAAATCTCTTTCTAGAGATTTCTTACCTGCACTGAAAATGGTAAAGTTAAAGCTAAAGATTGGTGAGGTCATTTAGGTTATGAACCTATTTTATGTGACTTTATCTGTTGCCCCTGAATGATAATACCCAAAGACAGGCTTTTGTCAACATAAAGGGCTACAATACTAAAGTAGGTTGTGGATTTTTAACCGAATCCTGCAATATTAGGCAACCATTAGCTACTCAGACTATGTAGCCTTGTTCATCTGTTGATAACGTTCCATAGAGAAAATTTGCTGTGTTATGTTATCACTGGATTTTTGGATTTACATGTTGGTTTAATAAGAATTCCTGAGTTAATGTCCCTTCTAAATTGCTTTGGTAAATCCTCAAGATTTAACAGATCTTGTGATGTCTTGTACCCAGCCATGTGGCAGTTTTGTGATGCTATTTGGAAAGCCCTCCTGGCCTATTTTATACAGGCCTGAGATGATGGATGTACTAGATAAATCTGGTCATGCCTTCTGACTTCAGAAATTGCACTATAAGATCCACTATTAGTCAGACACAGCTCAGAACCTTGTATGCTTCCTGTGGCCATTCATATTTCCCAGCATTGTTACCACTAATATGCATTTCTGGAGCTTTTTTATCTAGCTTATGATGACGAATTGGTTATTGTGTACATTCTTCTGTAGTACAGTATCTGCATAACCTTATGCCATTGGTTGGGTTCTGTGGGTTTGCCAAAAGTATGCAAAGGTATTGTTTTTAGTATTTTGTTGTTTAGGTGTATAGATGTATTTTTAAATCATGAATTGATGATTACTTTAGGGAATTCTTCTTATATTAACTTTATGAAGCTTTTCATACTCAAACACGCTAAATAGTGACCCCTCTGTTTTCACTATTGATTTAAGTAGCAGGAATTGGGACATCCATGCATGCTCCAGTGGCTGAGTCTAACAGCAGTTGTTAAAATGTCATTGCTTATATAACTTAAAATAGTATGTATGTTTGTACCTAAAACTGCTACTGCAACAACAACAAAAATACAGTCGATTATGGTGGTGTCTGTCTCGTCGTCTCTGCAGACAGCGTTAAGCTGAATGCTGTATGGCAAGAAAATGCATAGCACATTTTTCATCTATTAATCATGCTATTGCTCTTTTTTAATGCACGCCTCTCTGCTACCCACCTATTTCTGGGCTGACCCATAACTCTCCCACCTATTATTCCCTGAGCCACAAACTAGAGAGAGAGAGTAGACGTAGAACTTGTCTCCTTCACCATCAACACTTTCATTAGCCATAAATGTGAGCAGGAGGGAAGAATACGGAGGAGTTCTTTTTGCAAACGCCACTCTGGCTTTTGCATTTGGAAGGCTCATTGCCCAAGCTCCCGGCAGTCTTTGATAGCTTTTCTAGAACGGCCCTTTGAAAGTAATACAAGTCAAGGGCTTCTACTAGAAAAGCATGACTCACCTCTCATTTGCTGGATGAAAAGATGGTAGACGAGATTGCTCTTTTCTTTTATCCACATTTTTCTATAAGATGCTCATTTTAGCACTCGCGATTCGTTTCTCTCTTGAATGCCATTTCTAATAGATACATCAACTAATAGGCTTTTGAGTGTGGTTGAAAAGCAAGGGCATGCTTCCTGTTCTTTCAACAGCAGTTTAAATGATGGTCTGATGTATCCAATATCATATTCATCAGATGTATTGCCGTTCCTGTTTTAATGTTTGCAGCCTCGCTAATCTCATTTAATGGCCATTATGACTTAAAATCATGATCGACCGTGTCTAATTGTTTAATGCCCGTGACTCACAGATTGAGAAAAGAAAACAAACATTGCACGGTCCAAACTGGAGCTTCTCCAGAGGACTACTGGCAAGAAACAAATTGGCACCAGTGATCATAAAATGCAATTTGTGTATTTGTAAATTACACTGAGAACCCTCCCTTTAAGAGAAGTGGGTGACAGCAGGAGGAAATTGTTGGAGAGAGTGAGTGGAAATGAGCGAGGACTGCATCTCCTCCAGGGCTACGGGGTGGAACAGATGTGTCCTTGTCCCTCCTCCAGGCCAATACAGCCCAGTCGTGCACGGACACTGACGGAGCAAACAGGCTGGAAAAATGGAGAAAAAGTAGAAAGCTAAATATTGGCATCATAGCCTCGGTAATAGAGAGGCCATGAAATTGATTTGATTCTGTCAAGCTGTTCCTGAGGGATAACGCTCACCCCTCCACCTCACACCCAACTTCTCTCACCCTCCTGGCCATCTTCAGGAACAAAGCGTGAATGTGATGTGTGAATTAACCTTTTAATTTGAGGTTTCTGAGAAGGTTATTTGTTTCCAGAACTTTCAAGATCTTTAGCAGACAGACTTCTGCACACATTATTGACATGTGACGAATGATTGTAAGATGGAGAGAAACCTGCTTAGGAGTTCAGCAGCTTCACAATTATTTGTGTGCTATCGACGGAACGTGTGTTTTTCTTTGTCGGATAAACAGTGGCTGTTTTTTCTCAAATCAAAGGACCGTTTTGCTCAGAAGAGGCTAGTAAGTGGGATTAAAACTAATATTTACAAGACTTTCCTTAGTCTCAGATTTAGAGCTATATTCCTATCCCATAAATAAGGGAAACTATCATCACCTTTGCTGTGTAATTAATGGTGGAAAAAAAATATACTTTAAGAAAAGTGAATCTTATACTGTAGATACTCCTCTAAAATATTTTGAACACCAAGATTGATATAAAGGATATATCAGCAACTTTTGGCTTTACAGCTTCTTGACGTGTGACACTTTGCTAATGCACTTGCTAGGCTCTCGTCATGCACTCTGACTGCACAGAGAGAGAGAGAGAGAGAGCACAGGCATACTTCGCTATACTCGTATGCTTAGAATACACTAAGCTGCTCATAATGAGTAGCTGCCTTAAAGGAGGGCTGCACAATTTCAGTTAAGGATAAGAAAACTTTTTGTCCTGATAAACTCACGTTCATATCATTTTAATCTTACACAAAGAAGCTTTTAAAACTACAATCTCAAATCACACTATTTAAATTTGCACTTTGCAGACCTGGAGTTCTGAAGAGAACTTGGAGGAAAAGCTTTCAAATAACTCTTAAAAACAAAGGAAACCAGGTCTTTGAAGCAACATCCCACTCTCCCAGCTTCAGGCTGGTTCATAAAGGAGCCAATACCATAGGCAGTTTAGAAGTGCTCAACTTTACAGCAGAAAAAACATCTTAAAACGTTAGTACAGTTTTGTTCTCCACATTATTTTCACTGAAATTGAAAAGGGGTGATTTGTTTTTGTGTAACTCTTTAGTTTACATTCTATTAAATCTTACAGTTATACTTATAATTTACATTGCTATATTGTGATCTTTTTTAGCTGCTATTGATGCCTTTCATAACAGAACAGGGTGACTACGCCCAAGTTTTAACTTCAATGATCTTTATCGGTTAATAGTCATATTATTTACACATTATAAACATTCAGTTCCAGAGTTGAACAAAACGCTCTGTATTCTGTAAATAACCTATTTATTATCCTCATTTTATCACATATTTTAGCTTGAAATATTTTGGTATTTATTTGACGTTTCATGTATGTGTGTCTGTGATGCTTTCATCGCGTTACTATAAAACACATCTACAGATCTAAATAAAGTAACCTATTCTCACCTAACAATGCATACAAATACACATTCAAACAGAACCTAACAGATAGGATAAGGTGTTTTAAACACAATTAATCTACAACTTTTATCAACCTTTGCTCATCAGCGTCAGTGTATCATACACCCTAGCTGTTGTTAAGATATACAGAACCAGAGTAAGATATAAATATATACATTCATTAATTAGGAGCAATGACAATCTTGAACCGGTGTAATATGCTCAATTGTTTTGAAGAGTAATTGCCCTGTCAGCTGCATTCTTAATAGATTAAATATTAGAGGGAACCAAAAAAAAAAAAGAAAAAAAAAACAGTTGCAGCAGTCTATTTGGATGGACGAGATCTGCTGCACTGTAGCTTTAAGCAAGAGAGGGTCACGTGTAAATGAGTGATGTTACTGATCTGAAGGAATGACAATTGACACAACATCTAATTAAGAATCACACCCAAGCACTTAAATTGTTTTGAAAGGGGAATCCTGTGAAAAGTGAGGCAATGCTTATTTTGGAAACCATTTGTGATGGATTGTGTTTGCTTGTGTACAGCATGAATACAGGCAACAAGGCAATAAAATCTTTTAACTGATTTCAAATATTTTGTGTGTGTGTATGTATGCATTTATGTATGTATATGTGAGTGTGTTGCTGCCTAAACTATGAACGGTACAGGTTTATTGTATCATTTCAGATTTGTTCACTAATACACAAGCTTGAACCACTTGCATTTGGCATTGTCACGTTGCCTCATTCATGCAACACATCCAGAGTTTTAGAAATGCTGCGAAAACACATTGTCAAACGCCGACGCTCTAGACGGGAAGCTACTGTTTCATTTCAAATAAAGAATCATCCATGGTTAGGAGCTAAAAATTGCATTGTTGGCCAAAATATTTAACACTAGCTGCCATCTCATTTATCTGGTCGTTAAAAGCTCAGTCTCATTGTTCAATTCTACAGCTAATCTTGTCCTAAAGACTCCTATTTGATTAGGCATTAGCAGCACATGAAAGGTTATTAGGTCCACTAATGTGAGGGTTTGGAGGGTGTCTGTGCTGAAGAATAGGATGGAACCAGTAAGAGACTGAGCTAATTAGTATCCATCCTTCGGTGTGAACTCAACCATCTGCCAGTGTCACCCACTTATTGTCTATTGGCTTTCAATCATGGATGGACCGCTGCAGCCAAAGATGTGTCTTTTAATTAAGAGAGCTGCTCTGTAATTATATTTATATTATAATAATGACTTTGACAAAGCATTCGAGTGGATGGTTTTCATTGTTCACTTAAATGATAATATTTAATTATAATGTTTGAACACTAAAGATTTGAGCAAGGCGAGTGCTTCTGTCTCTTTGGAAAGTACAAGCCACCGCTCTCACACTGAGCAGATCTTTGTTGCTGAAACATGCTGTTTTTTATTTTGTTGGTAATATTTAATGCATTGACATGTTTTAAATTACCATTTCCTTTTCTAATTTGTGCTCAACATTTATTTATTTAATTTTTCTGGCACCTAAATCTCTAAAGGCTAACTTAAAATTTGCATTTGAAAGAAGTAGTTTGTCAAGAAACATGTAGTTTTAATGGAATAGCCTGCCAATTGTTTTGTTAAGGGGTCAAATACTTGTTAGTCTTACATAATCAGCTTAACATCATTAAAAAAATTCTGATTTTAAAATGGATAAAACCTTTTATTTAGTATCTCCCTTAGGAGAGGAAGCTTCTTTTTCGACTGCCATGACTTTGTCTTTAACAAGGCATGGCACTGAATATTAGTTTTTATAGTCTTACTTGCACAAATTACTTTTACGCCACTTTGATTAGTTTTTAGGGTGATTTCACATGTCTTTAAACACAAAGCATCATTGACGCGTGTCTAAAGTAGTGAATATCCTTATGAAACACGCTAAAGAAGATTTCAGAGCCACGTCAATCATTTGTTTATGTCCAATTGGAAATGATGAGAAATTGAGTTCATAGTGATAAAAGAATAAATAAATATATATTAGTGCTGTTAAAATTAACGCGTTAATTTGAATAAAAAATTTTTTAAATTTGACTTAAAGGGTTTTTCCTGTTGTGGCGGACATACTTTAAACGGAGTATGAATAAAACAATGACGATGAGAAGGCACAGAGGATGAACACGTTACAGCACGCAACACACATCACGCTCACAGGGGACCACTGGCTTCTCTAAGCAATGAAAACTACTGAGGCATCACAGCGCTCCTTGTTGAAATTGCATTCGTTTGGTCTAACTTTGTGTAAAACTGAGGAACGACAGTACACACAAATTATTGGCAACTAAAGCATAGTACATCCAATGCTTACAAACTAATGGAACAGCTCCGTCTCTTGTCTGTTTTGATATTTGTGGGTGTGTGTGTGTGTGTGTGTGTGTGTGTCTGTCCAGGTATGCTGCATAAAATAAAATTAAGTTAAGAGTAGTATAAAACAATATTAACCATTTTAATACACACAGTAATAAATATGTTGAAAAATGTAATGTAAGTGGTGTTGCCAGCCTTGTGCCACTTGCAAAATTATGGAGTGAACAGAGGATGATCAGCCTATAGTTAAATTCAAACATGATTTTACCTCAGACTATCTAAAAGGAAGGACAGCACTAATCTCACATGCCTGAAGATTGCTACTGCAACTGATCCAAGGTTTAAGGACCTAAAGTTTCTTCCCAAAGATGAAAGCAATGATGCTGTTAATGGCAGTGAGTCTTGGAAAACAAGAGCCTAAAGAGACCACAAACTAACAGCCACCAAAGAAGAGAAGCAAAAAGTTAATTTGGAGGATATTGATGGTTTATTGCAGGTATGTTGTTTTTATGACAAAATCGGTGTTACAATTTAAACAAAAATTCAATAAAAAATCATATCTTTGTCTTCAGTTACTTTAATTATTTACATTTTACATTTAAAGATTTCTTTAAGAGTCTCAGTCTTGTCATTGCGATTAATGGCGATTAATTTTGAATAATTGTGAGATTAATTAGTAATTTTTTGAATATATATATATATATATATATATATATATATATATATATATATATATATATATATATATATATATATATATATATATAAGGCTTGATTTCAGAAAAATATAATGATAATATCAATAATTACATTTATAAAGCACTTTTACTTTTGGTTTGACACCAAATAATTGTATAAACTTTTATTGTCAGTTAATGGTTAATTTTCCACACACCAGCGTTATTGGCGGCCTCTAATGGTAAACCATTAAAAGGCCTACCTGATATTACAAAAAAAAGGCACATTGTAATTATAGGTGCTCATTCTACCCTTAAATTCTTGTATAAAACTAAATGAAAACTTGATTAAGTTGATGTGTTCTGCCAATCCAGAGCAATCCAAATCACTCACTTATGAGTTTTCGTGATAATTGGAACACTGCCTCTGAAGGCAGCTTTCTATTTAGGCAATGAGGCAGCACACAAGGCTTTGGAACAGAGCTTTTGTTGATGATGGAAGGCAGTCATGCATAAAATCATTAAGCCAGTGCCGTGTAAACATGAATCTTGGACTCTCTAGCCATTGTGTTCACCTACTGGGGGTTTAATCTTTCACAGACGTGCTTTGCTCTTCTTCATTCACTGCCAAGCCATCTACCTTTTCCCTTCCCCTGAGTAACACACACTTGAAGTGAATTAAAGGGCACTTGGAAGCGAGCAATTAATCCCTGATGCCCAATCTTGTAATAATACTATAAAGAGCTACTAAACTTGTGAGGAGATGAAGACGATTTTGTGCCGTTCTCCTCACAAAGCACAGGCTCTATGCAATAGCCTTTACCCAGTGTGCCTGTAACATTAGTTCACACTGCCTGGAGACCAAATTATCCTTCTGATTGGTTGAGTTTTATGGCATAAACCAGAGGACGATTCGGCTGCTTGCCTTTATGACTATACATTTCACTCGCACTCCTGCATTTCTCCTGCTCCAACAAGAGCAGCAGTCCAGAGATAAGTTACTTAAGTGGACTACAAAGTGTTTGGAGCATGATGCTATTTCCATATCGCGTTCTCGCTGCAGATACTGGTCATGGTTTTGAGTTAACCCTTTAGCTTTACACTGGATCATGTCTGATGCTGGATTTCCGGCCCCCCGAGTCTGACCTATTCTTCTGGAATAACATAAACCCTTTATCAAGCAGAGTATAGCATTACCAGATTTTATAATAGAAAAATGCATGCCAAAAAACAGCTAGAGTTCGAGATCATAACTGTAAAGTTTAGTCTGACCTCACTTTTCACCTTTACCTTATTTCACGTATTTAAATTTAACATTTTCTTTGAGCCTTAGCAAAATGGTTTATCGTAGTCTAGTAGGAATAGTATAGATCTGGTTAATAGTAGACTCTTGCTTGAGCATGTTCTCCCATGTTATACATTAAGAAAAAGTATACTCGTCCCTGTACATTGTACACGATAAATTAAATCAAATTAGTTTCTTACTGTAGGCTCTCAGTAGCAAATCCTAAAGTCTGATGCTTGGCCATGCCTGTTCCACTGTGTGCTCCCAACAGATAAGCTTAGGAACAACGTGGTCACCCATGCAGAATTACCTAGAGTGCATTAGGGCCACTGCAGTCTCTTCATCTGCAGTACACAGCGCATTACAGCAGCCTGAACAGACACTGCAGCAACTTTGATCCTGCTTTTTTTTCTAATTTATTCTCTCATTTTCCCTCTGTTTTACCCTCTCCTCCCTTCACTCCACCCTGAATCTTCCATTGCTCGCATCTTACCCAATCCTCTTCTAACACCGTTATCTACTTTTACTTTAATTTATTTACTTTAAAACCCTTGTCTCGTTTGCCTTACTGCTTGCTTTTTCCACCGTCACTCAATTGCTTGGACTTTAACCATTTTTCTACCAACTTTCCTTTTTTTTCTTGCTCTACTTTTTATCGTACAATGTTCTTCTCTCATTATTTTGCTTGTTTCATATTTTACCTTCTACCCTGTTTATCATCTGATCATTGCCTTTCCACTATCCTCCTTTCCCACCCATCCCCTCCGCACAGGCTTTCCAGCAACAGCGTATGGTCCGGTAGCAGCAGCAGCAGCAGTGGCAGCAGCACGAGGCTCAGGTAGGGGGGCCCGTGGAAGAGGCGGCTACGCAGCATACCCTCAGAGCACAGGGCCAGGTAAACACTCTGGCCGTAGATCTGTGTGACTGCTGCTCTCTCCATGCTGCTCTTAACTATAGCCGCCTCTGTCCTGTCTCACTCACACTAACATACACACACTGTAGTTAGAAGACAGGACAGGACTCACGGTTTCTGCCTGCTTCCTATAGCAGGAGTGATTTATGATGCTGGCTGAAACCGTTCTGTTAGCCAGTTCTGGGACCAGTTTTCCTCAATTTGTTATTATTAGTCTCAAGGCCTGTGAAACTGGTCCCAGATCAGGGCAAACAGCTGACTTCCACTGCTGTAGACTGCTTTACCGTAGCTGTTGTGTTTGTTTAGCTAACTCTCTTTTACTCACCTTTGAATGGGTTTATACAAAGATAATCACAGACAATACTTTTTATTTCTCTTGGGTTGTCGAGCTATCGCATTTAATCGCTGGCAGTCTCTCCTGTTAATGCCTTCCTTTGTCATTCGGACAAATTTTCTTCACCTCTGGCTAGAAAAACAGTGTGCACATTAAAGAGTTCCTCTTCTCTCCCTTGTTCATCGTGTCTATTGATCCAGAGACTGGATGGCTTAATCCATCAATCTGACTTTGTCAGAAAGAGGCAAGGATCATTTAAATAAAAACCAACAGGGAGGAATAGATTTCAGCCTGCTTGATTGTTTGTCCTTCAGAAAGATGGCTAATGATGGTCATGGCTAACTGACCGTTTGAAAGGTTTTGTAACTTAAGTATCTCAGAAGACAAACAAGCATAATTTCAGTCGTGCGTCTTAAATTTTTTGAGTCGTGTCCATGAGTTTGCTCCATTGACACCTGCTCTCCACAGGCAGATTTCCACCCTGGTGTAATTGTCAGACAGGCGTAAAAGTAGCTTGGTGCAGGGCCTGAAGAAATGCAGCCGGCAGAGCGTGAGCCAATCAGTCATGCCTCTCCACCCAATCAGACATGTTTGATTCTGATTAGCACTCAGCTAAAGTAACCAACTTGGGGTGGGAAAAAACACCTCTCTGCATCTTGTTGCAGTTTAATGTGTGTGATTTACGCCCGGCTCGTTTGGAGCGAGCTATGAGTTTAAATATGCACTACATGAGAAATGATTTTCAGGCAATGTTATCTCCCGATTTTGAAACAGCTTGTGGTCAAAGTTGCATGCTCGAAGAAGCCTGGCTTTGTGAATTTCAGATCCAATCAGCTTGATTTTTCAGTTGAACATTTTGAGAGGAATGTGATTAGGGTAAGTCTTGGCCCACTGGACCAGGTTTATTAGGCCAGCGTAGTTATTTTAGCACAACCCCAGGCTAGCGTCTTAAGCTGATGGCACATTTGCACCCTTTTGTGACTGATGGAGTCGCTTCATGGTTGCGTTGTGACAGAAGTGAGAAAGCCATTGAGACAGAGCACTGACATTTAAGAATGACCTTTTCCCAGAGCCTCATCATCTATTACCCAACTGATCTCCATTGCACAGCACAATTTATACACCCCTGCTGTGCATACATTTGCTGCTAGGCGGAGGATGAGATGTGTTTGCGTGCCTACTGTCAGTCAGTTAACTCCTGTGCAAACCTGTCGGCAAGGGTACGGTGAAAGTCAGAAGCTCCGCAATGACAGACGAGCTGTCTGGCTCTCGTTCTGCTGTCTACCCTGGCGAAATGCTAGTCACAGACGGCAGTCGCAGGCCCTCTTCATCTTCCTCACCTGAGGGCTATTGTTCTTCCTCCCCTGCCTATATAATTTTGATTCAACGTTATACTGGTCAGTATCGTACAAAAATCTTAGAGCTCAAATTTTGAATATGGTGGATGTATTGAAATGGCGAAAGTAGTCAAATTATATATTATTAGTAGTTATATAGATAATAATTCCATCCATCTGTTTAGACACTTTTTTTGTAATTCTAAAATCTATTAGGCAATCAGATTCTTCCTCTGGCATAGTGTGCTTTTCTGACATTGGCCTAGTTGGAAAAAAAAAAGTGGCTCAAGCACAGTTCACATGTGGTGTGAGTACTATCCAGCGCTGGCACAGTGATAAATAAACTAGATATTATGACTATTTCACAAGTGGTCATTTTGTAAAATGTGCTGGATTTAAAAAGTTGCAAAGTCCTTTCTACTCCAGCTTCTCTCTTAAAAACATTCTTACTCAATGAATGGCCAACTCACTATCCTATTCAGCAAGTATTTGAGAAGTGTGTTGAGTAATAAACCACACAACAAAATCAGCCATGTACTTTATTTAGTTCCAGTTTGAAACAGCTCAGAACATTCAGCCTAATTTGAGTGCAGGCTGACATGCCTAGTAAGGATGCTACAAGTCTTTGTTTTATGATGAACCACTGTGCAGCAACCATGATTCAATATGCATATGTGGACCACGCTTTTTTGGGCTCTCCGTTTGAATAGTCCTTTTTCATAGTGATTATACACGATAATGGCAAGGTATACTGGTGTAATGGAGGACATGTCATCAGATGCCTCTCTCATGCAGGTATCCAATCATTTAACGGCTCCATTATATATAACAAACAATCGGCAATCGCTAAAGTATGGATGGGATTTCTTGAATCTGTAAGGAGATTCAGACAGATGCATGAAGAGGCACCAACTTCATCCTTCAAATCTGTTTTTGGGGATTCTTTGGATTTTGTTAAATACAACAGAGAAGAAACTAAATGATAGACAAACAAAAAACACTGGTATCTGTATAAAGACATTTGGTAGCTATTGATCAAACGTGGATGGCAGACATGAATGTAGTACAGCTGATTTGTTCAAATGCAATTAGTTGGTTTTGTTTTTTTCCAGAAAGGTATTAAATAATCTGAACATCAGCTGTTATCTAGCAGATGGAATGGCCATTCAAACAAATCATGACTATCACAGCATCCCGTAGGAGTTTAATACATTGGTCATGTTTCTGAGTACATCTAAAAGCCTTGGTGTGTTCGTATCTATACACACACACACACACACACACACACACACACGCACACACACGCACACACACACACGCACACACACACACACACACACACACTCCAGCAGAAGGGTCCTCCCTTCTCCTCTACTTCCTTTTCTTTTGATCCGGATATCTCATCCATATCAAACCCCCTCAACTTAGTATTCCATCTCAGTTTTGAGTTTCAGCATTCCTCAAAGTTTAACAATAACACGGTAAAATTTAAGACTTTTTAAGACCTATATTACTATATAAAAAAGTTTTCTTGTTATGGCATTGTCCATCATAAAGCACAAGTTTCAATTAATTTTGTTTTGTGTCTGTACTTGACACATTTCAAACACTCGTCTGCAAGTAACTTGAGAAAAATCTTTCATTTCTTCAGCTATTGATTTCTTTCTCTCATATATTTCAGGTGTACATGTAGTGATTTCGAATAAAAGTACCAGTTACCGTGTACTGTATCCTTCAGCTGCTCAGAAAAAGAGTTGAAAGAATATCTGAGTTATGGAGAACTCCGGGTGCATGTGTCAGAAGAACTGGTTGTTCGTAGAAGGATATTCTGGCAAAGCATTCTCCCTTCCTCACAGCTCTCTTACAAAAACATAGAGATAACTCACAGGAGTCGCAGAAGCTCTCTGACACTGCACTTTGTTAAAAGTACATCCTAAACCCAGAGATCTAACCTCAGCACCTCAGCTCTCTTGGGCGGGGAAAAAGGGCGTTCAATTCCTGAGGCAAGACTTGTCCCTGAACTTCTTTCAAGCTTTCCCATCCCTTCCCCACCTCCATCTGTTCTTTCTTTGGGTTGAAGTACACTATATGTGCACTTAAATTTGAGGTATGGAAGCGGGCACCACAAAAACCGATGTCACTCCCCATTAGCTGCTGTATCGTGACAGACAGGCCCTAGACTGCAGCTGTGTCTGCGTCATTCGTTGTGGTGTCCGCAGGTGCAATCTAGGCCAGGCAGTCTCTACGGTGCCAGCCGCCCATGCTACAAAAATGAAATGCACTTCATTCTTGTCTGTCATTGTCTTGATGAAGATAGATGTCTGTTTTTACCATCTCTCTGCTAGGAGGTGAGCTTGTCATGCTTTTTGTCTTCTCTTTAGCTTAATTTTAAACCTTGCAACATTAAACCATACCATCACTACCAAATGTATTCGCCTTTTCTACATAGAGCTTGTCAGAGATAATTACTCAATTATATGACTAGAAAAGGTGTTTGTAAAGGTGAATGATACCATAAGGAGGCAGAGAGGGTACTTATAACTGTCATTGGTGAAAACTGTCTGTTCAAAAATTTCTGAGCCAATTTGGAGACACAATCTGCAAATGTAGTGACACCTCTGTAGAGCAATAGAATGTTTTAGAGAGGAAGATTGGTAGCTGTTTATTTGAGTGGAGGGAGATTGGAAGATCGAGAGATGGAGAGATAAAACATAATGTCTCCGAGCATGGAATTGCAGGGTCAGTGCTTTTTATAGAATGGCAGTCTGTGTTTTTGTTGGAGTGTACGGATTCCCTCTCTGCGACTGACATTTCTGCTTGGAGTAGATGATTGTGTGAAATGCTGTTTTCAAGGCAGGCCACAATCCTTGAGCTTTTTTTAAGTGTTTGAAAGTCACATTGCGAAATGTCAGCTTTTCCATCGTCCCCTCATGAAAAGACTCCGTAAATGGCAGTATTTCGCTAACATCAGCAGGCTAATTGTGGTAATATACTGCTGACAGGTCAGGTGTGATCCGTTCTGACTGCGCCAAGCCAGATCCCCACCTTTCTTCACTGGAAAGCTAGCCACAGACAATGTTAATGGCAAAGCAAACACATGTCGTGTTTCAAATTAAGATTTATTATGTTGATAATGAGATGTGTTACCTTTTCTTTTGCTATTTCAATTGCATTGCAATAATGCTGAAATCCAACCCTGATTTTTAAAGGTATATAAAATAAGGACAGCCTTTAAAACTTAAAATAGATTTAGATGTCAATACCTGGAATAAATTTCAACATATGGATTAAATAAGTACAACATTTAAAGACAGAAATATTTTTTTTTCTCAAATATGAAGTTTATGTATGACTTCCATATGGTTGATTTGTATTTTTCTATTGCAATTTATTTTGTTGTCTTTTTGAGCGGCACATACTTGTATTATCCAAAGAGAAAAGTTTAGGATTCGTAACTTTAATGGATATTTTAAAGTAAACATGTGGCACAAACTGTTGCTGAATGGTATAAATTAGAGAGAGCTTTACAGTGCAGGTTTGTTTGTTTGAATTATAGATTAATTATCTCCTTTATTATACATTGTAATCTAGAACTCTATTCTAGAACTCTAAAATTCGACATAAATTTATCTGATGCCACGAAAGTAAAAATGTAAAGTAATAATCTAAGAATCAGTGCAGTTCAAACTCGGCTGAGACTGAGGAAGGAACCAGCTCCAGAGGTGCATTATTGGGTAATGGCAGACATCCAGTAAATAATACAAACAATAATAATTTATAGTAGTTTTCTATGATCATTAAGACACGAAATTAATATCATTATCAAAATTGTATTAAATATACAGCCCCAATATATAGTGTACTTTATTAAGCAATTCTAAAAGTTGGTTATTTTCTTTTGTAGAGTTTTGTTAGTAATCAAAAAGTATAAAATAAATCAACTGAAGTAAATTTAAAAAGTTATTATGGTCAAATGGAAATAAACCAAAGAGCTATTGTCAGATATATATGTTTTATGGTAATATAAACTTTTATTACTCAAGTATTATTTTATATCAAATTGTATTTTTTTTATTTCGAGTTTTTTGTTTTGTATTTTCAAACTTTTTCTGTACCTATCAACTCAGTGTCTTTCATCTGTAGATGCTAGAGGGATAATATTAAAGAATATAAAAAATATAAATATATTAATCCCTGTGGGCTGAAGACTGCAATCTAAAAAATGTTAGATTTCCAGCTAATATTTGCTCGTCATTGTTTGTGCACTAGGTTTATCTTCAAATGCAAGACAAAAAATCTGAGCCATCCTAATAGCGAGTGGCTTTGTGAATGTGTTACTACACAAATATGTACAAGATGAAAATCTACTTGTGCCTGCATTCTGACGATCTCTCGCCTCCTATGTGTAGTTAGTTTTTTATTACAAGACATGATGAGAAAATGACTTTCGTAATTGCAGCAGTATAAAAGACATTAGGCTATTCAACAGTATTTGATGCCTCAGCGGTGGAAGACTGAGTAAACGAGCAGTATTTATATGCTGTGGCTATATGCAAAGCCTGTCTCACTGGCGTCTCATTAACACTTAGCTGACCACGCCCCTTTTGCCTGGTATTTTAGGAACTGTGCTAAATCATGGTAGTGTGCTGGCACTTCAAACTAAGTCAACATCAACTAGGGTCTTTAGTACCTGCATTTGCAATGCAGCAGTGCAGTCTTTGCACTTTGATGTATTCAAAATAAGATTTGGTGGAACCCATCTGATAGTAATGATAATATCAAACCTGTTGTGTTCAATAATTTTGTCATGAGAAAGTCTTTCTCTGATGTGTTTGTTTGTTGCTTTTAAAAGCTAGTTAGTTTAAAAGGTACAGCAGGTACTCCAGAGAATTGACGGACTGCTTAATTGCTTTGTAAAGCGTTAGTTGCTTTCAAAAATATATTTTAACATGTTGAAAAAAAGTTTTGTTTGCTTTTGCTTTGTTTTCATGTGAATAGAATGGGAAGTATTGATTTATTTGATAGCTGGCTAGAGCTTGAGCCCTTGTCTGTCTCTACACCCTAACAGAGGAGAACAAGCAGGCCTGAGCTTGATTTGCCCAAAAGCATGTTAAGAAGTCGATGTTCATGTGAAAAAATGACTGCCTGAGGCACTCTGGAATCATCCTGAGGGCTAGCTTTCACACTTGCAATCCATTCTGACAAAGAAAGAGTAACTTGGTTTTACTCAAACTGAGCACACTGGTTTCAGTGCCAAACTTATTTTCAACTATCTGCACAAACAAATCTGATATGCTAATGACATCAGATCAAAGCATAATTCTGAAAAATCATTAGCTTGATCATGTCTTAATCTCCACTAGCCAGCGACTGATACTGTGACTCTGCGCTGATGCATGTAGTGGTGACAAATTGCCACTCTGTTCATTAAACAGCTGATAAAAGGGGCTCTTATTTATGTATTCATGTGTTTGTGTATCTGTTTCTTGATGCTGCTGACAGATATTAAGTATAATAACACAGAGCTGAGGTGGTAATGGGGGGGATAAAAAGCAACCAGTGCTTTCATCTCAGCAACAGCTCTGAAGCACCCAGATGGGCTTCGTAATGGTGCGCTTGACAAGCTTCCAGAGTGCATCCGATCTGTGCTCGCTCCCACAACGGCCCCCTTATCCCTCCCCTTCCTGGGGGGTCTGAGCCCAGTGCAGATGTTGCCCAGACAAAAGCACATCTGGATGACCTACTCCCAGCTGTTGAGAGTGTGTTCCCAGGCCTCTGCATGGCTCAGGGAGGCGGAATGATGAATAGACGAGGTGCTGTCGTACGCCCACCGTGAACAAGTGCATCATGTTTCTATACCACTATTCATCAAGTCAGGGGAAGTGAGTTTACGCATCTATCACCTGTCAACGATGCACTCGCTCCCGTAAAACCTGCCATTATGGAGTAATTAGATTTTATTTTGAGCGACGGGGAGAAGCCTGTGGTACACAACACAGGTCTTTATTTGTTTTTTGTTAAAGGAGGAGATATTATGGTTTGTGTGTTGGTCTGTGGAGTTGGAGTTAAAAGTGTTGACAATGTGTAAGAAGTGTCGACAATGACTCAGGAGGACACATTGCTTCATCCTGGAGTCATTGATGGAAGCATAAAGCTTGCCGAATGCTCTCCTCTGGGTGGCTGGCAGAGCACAATATGAGAAAAAGTCATTATTGGGGTGAATTGTAGTTAAAGAACAGGCAAGTTTAATTTGCCTCCATTTGCCCTCACTTCCACTTGGTCAAAGTGAATGTTTTGCATGTGTTCAGAGAGAATTATCCAGTGAAGGTAATCAAGCAACACTATTCTGCCAGATGGCTTTCTCTATAGACAGTAAATGGAACCAAACGCAGTTAAAAACTCCTGTGTTTCCGCTTCAGATGGCATGGTCATTGAATATGATATACCTGAACAATAAACATAATTTCTGCAGGCTGTTATTAGATAAGACCTTTCCTGCCATCGCAATAAAACTAACCGCTTTTCAGGTATAATTCATGGTGTCAGTGTGAACAATAGAGCCAGGTGTGTTTGTTGAATATTCAGTGATGTTGTACTTTGCTTCCCACTGTTCTTGCTTGACGGAAATCAGAATGAATATTTATGCAGATTAAGGTACATTCCAGCTATGGGATGTGGCAGCAGCGTTGGAAAAAAAAGATGTCTCTATCCCCCCCACCTCACCTCTTCTTGAACATGCCACATGTGTCTGTGAATGGTTTTTATTTGTTTGTTGTTAAAGATCTAATTAAGAGGGGAACCGGACCGGATGTTAGCTGAATTTATGAAGTGCATCCAGGGCTCTCTTTGAACCTCAAGGACACCCATTTATTAGAAAGTCCCTTCAAAAATGAATTCAGCCTGAGTGCATTTTGGTTGCTTTCCTTAAATGATTAAAGATGTGCGCTGGACTGGGCCTCCCCTCCTTTTCTGGAAGGCGAAACACTTGAAGATTCTGAGCATACCTCAGGCATTTCCTTCGTTTTTGCACAGTTAGTGGAAGAGAGCTTGAACGTCAGGGTGCATCTGTGATTTATTCACATTTCAGAGTGTAGATGCTGGCAGGATGGGAGTTTTCATGCTCCTTTCTGTTTACTGATGGTAAGCATCTTTTCAGGGGTTGTGCCTATGAATTTCATAGTTTGGCTGTTGTTGAAGCAGACAGGGAAAAATATGATGAAATTAATAAAGCAATTTTGTGTTTAGCCTGATAAGCAAGCAAAATATTTTTTATTATAAGTATCATATAAACCCTTTAATATAATGTTAGCTACATTTCTTTAAGAAAATGTTCAGAAGTGTAATAACGGAATCCCATTTCCCAAGCCCTGCCAGTCTGAGCTGAGCTGAGCGGTCGGCTGATTAGAGATGGATAATTAAAGAGTGATTGGAAAAGGTCAGAGCACCCTCGACTTAGCTTGCAAGAGAATCAACTTCCTTTTCTTTATATTCATCACTACCTCCATTCGTAGGATGCTGGCTGGCTGGAATAGACCTCATTTGTTCTGCTGTGTATATCCGAGATCCTCTGAAACCAATTAAGGGAAGAATCAAAGCTGCTAGTTCCTCTCCAAGGCTGCTAGGTCTAAAATTAAGTAGAAAGCATCAGACTATTTGTAAATGGATTGCATGCTATAGGTCCTCAAGAGTTCTGCAAATTCCACTTTTACGCAATCTCACAGATTAGTGTGCTAGCTAGCAGTGCAGGGCATAGCCAGTCATATATACATGCATCAGCTGCGAGGTAACATGAGGTGTCAATCGATACGATAGCAGTTTCTTCTTGTGAAACGTACATATTTTCAAAGTAGTGCTAAATACACTAAACACAATTGTTTTGAAACCAGTCCACCTTTTTAAACTCATAGTAAAGCATTAAACCTTTAACTTTAGTGGAATCTGAGTTTTTTTTTTTCCTCTTTAACATTATGACATGTTATTCTTCTTTATAGAAGAATGGTTTACAAAACAAATAGTCATTTTTTTCCCTCCAATACAGCATTATTAACTGATTATTTTACTCTGAAAACAACACACCTATGTAAAACATTTGATCCCTGTGACTCCTGAGCATGCATTGAAGTGAATTGGCTGGAAAATGTGACCTGTGACGCTAACATTTGATTGTACAGTGGGTTTCTTACGTGTTGGAGACTGCTGTTTGGCAAGGTGATGAATTAAAAGATACACTTGTTCATGTTCAGCTTCTCAAAAGCAATGCCTTGCACTTGCAATGATTGGTAAGAAGGCATGGCTGCACCCTTTGTCTGCCCAATACATCAGGCTACCATTTAATTTGACTCGCCTAAGTCTTTTTAATGCTTTACAGAAGGCAAAAAATCCCTTTCCAATTTGGTGGTTAATGTTAATTGAAGGCGAGCAGTCACTTTAACTATAAGAAGTCAAGCTTCAAGTTATTAGTACATCAAACTGTACCAGAGTGACACCTAATAAAAAAGAACAGTGTTTTAAATTATATTTAACAATTTGTGTTATCAAATGTGCTTTTTTTATGGAGGCAAATATGTGAAACACAATTAAAAATGATGAATGCAAATAAGTTAAAAACACAATCACAAAGCGAAAAACACAATTACTTTTCAGGGAACACTCCAGTAAATAAGAAAAAAAAAAATTTCAGAAAACACTACAAAATGGAAAGAGTATCTGTTGAGAACCGACAACTTGGGGCTGATTGGGCAACATTTCTGTCAATTATGACAAGAGCTCAAACTAGCGGTCCTTGAACTGTTTCTGTTGTTTTTGCTGAAAAATAAGGTTATAATGATTTGAAATGGGATTAATTATTTTCCCACATGAACTTCAGATCAGTGTCGTATTTCCTTGTGACTTCGTCTGTAGTTTCATTGACAGAACCCACGTGATCAGTTCTGCCAGAGTTGACCTTGTTTTGAATGCAACACTGGATATTTGTGTCTCATCAATTACTGGGGCTTGGAATGGTTATTACCCAAGGATGCCCCTAGTCTGAAATCCAGCTTTGATTCAATCATGTGTCGTGATTAATTGTGGTACTCGGACCTACAGATCTATATCTAGCACTCTGGGAAAGGGATTGTACCATTTGGGAACCAACAACTTAGCTCTGATATGGCGACTTTTTCTGTCAATCTAGTTACTGAAGAAGTGACATGGAAAGTTTAGAGCACGTAAAACAGCACAATATGATGCTACTACACAGCTCTGAAGTTCTTGTGGCAAAATAATTATTTCCATTTCAGCAATTTCTTATTTTTTGGCAAAAACAATAAAAATAGTTCAAGGACCGCTTGTTTGAGTGCCCGTCTTGAATGACCGAAATATCATCAAATTAGTGCCAGTTGTCTGTTCTCAAATGGTAGAATCCATTTCCATTTTAGGTTGAAATATTATCTGAATTGTTAGTGAGTTTTTTATTTTGTCATTGTCTTCATTAAAAGTTGGTCATTTTTTTCTTATTTGCTGGAGTGTTTTCTGAATTGGTATTTTGTTTGTAGATTTGTAGTTGCATTTTTTTGCTTTCATAATTGTGAAATGTTTTGCACCTCTCTGCCACTGTAGATTTTACTGCATAGAATAGTTTACAATGAGACGCTGAATTTATAAAAACAACCCAGTCAGTCAGACGAAGTAATGAAAATATTTCATTTGATCTAAATGGAGAATCTCAATATCTGTATTCGTTCTGGTGGTTTTCACACTCAAGGTCACATAGCCTTTACACTCGACTTTTATCTTTCCATTTGCACATTGCAATACAACTATTAAACACTGCCTCATTACATTACAGTGTGAAGTCCTATTTCCCATTGATGGAGTGCCATCCCTCCTTCTCCCTTCCTCCTGCTCCTCTCCCTATACTGTATCTCCCAGGCTTTCCCGATTACGGTTTCTATTCCTCGCCAAGTGACCAACGAGGGCCCCCTTTCTCCTTTGCGGACTATGGTTCCCTGGGCCCGCAAGCAGCTCAGCTGCTGCAAAGCGAGCATGCCACCTCCGCCTGCAACTCCCCTCTCCAGCACCTGGCCAGCCCGGATCAGTATAAGAGCCCAGGTGTGTACCCATCTATCCTTCTTTCAGTCATTGATCTGATTCATGTCATCTATTCATCATCTCCCATTCATTAAAAGAAGACAGAGGTGGAGGAAAGGTGCAGTGAAAAGGATAGGTAGGATTTTGTGCGTTGAGAGTAGATTTGAGGGTTTTATGTAAAACCATTTATCCAGGAAGGATATGGTGCATAATTGATTGTCAAAGGGTTCATACTCTTTCGCTTCATCTCTTGTCTTGTATATATTCATATGTGTACTTTCATAGCATTGCACTCTCAGGCTTCTGGCTTGTGTTAAGTAACCATATTGGTGTAAAATGACAAATTAGTTATTTTCTGTCAAAATAGTGAGAATTATTATTAACCTTTTTTGTATATGTTGTACATTTGAATCTATCGATAATTGATATGTTTTAACAGTTTTTTGAGGTGCTGGGGGTGTTTTATCATTCATCTTTCAATATTATTTGTAAGCAATTGCTGTTTTTACAAAAAAAATCTAAAATTCGAGTAAATTTGTTTTTCTGAACCAAACCTGCATCATGTGATCACAAACTACATTACATGCTTGCATATAAGTATTAAATAGCAGACACATAGCTTTGTTGTAATATAACTTAAGTTGAACCTAGAAGAATAGAATACGTTCTACTCAAAACTACTTAGTAAACCTCAGAATAACAAGAAGCATCAGGGCGCGTAGACAGGTAAATATAACAGACCATCATCACAAAACACAAAAAAAATGTCAACATTAACGCCACTCATTTGATTCTGACAACAATAAAGGACAACAAACTAAGCACTGCCAGGTGCGCTATAAAACTAAAAGTGCTGCACTTCAAAGCCAGTGTCCAGTACTGGAGTTTAGCTTAATTATTTTTGATGCTAACATTAGTTTCAAATTCAGATCTGTCTCTGAGTTTGCTGTTTTTAAATCTGTGCTAAAAGTCTTTTTAAGCTGGATTTTTACTAGAATCTGCAGGCAGGTAACTGGTATCCAACTTCGATACGAGTGTTCTTCTGAACTAAGACATCTAATTTTATATTTGCTAGCCTTAAATACATTTTATGGTAAAGGAACAAACAAACAAACAAACAAACACCGACAACGAAAATAAAATACCTCAAACGCTTTTATTGATACTGATAAACATTCTCTAGACATACATAGCCAGACTGTTCCTTGTTCAGATTCTAGTTAAGCATTAGCAGCCAATCATCATGTTCTTAGCCATTCTCTCAACACTCTCAGTGTTAAATGAGTGTTTCTTTATTTAAATGACAGTTGATCTTTTAATGATGACATTCTCTTAGAAAAACTCATTGCTCATAATAGAGGCTGTAGAAATTAATCCATAATACTTGGTAATGTGTATGAATTAGTTTCACAGCACTATTGAGTTACAGAGACAATTTCCTGTTCTCTTAATGAGCTCAACCCCATTGATGGCTTCTAGAGATATAAAAGTCTGTGAATCAACATATCTTATTAGCGTTGGCCTATTGGGACTACAGGAGCTCAGGGCGTGATGTTAACTAGGGCTGTCTCTTAGTGTGCTGCTTTCCCTTCTTGATTTGAAAAGTGGCTTATTCGACATTCACTGATTTTAACTTCATCTAGCTCATTACAAGGACTAACTTTTTGGTGCAAAAAGTACTTTTGGAATGTTTTTAAACCATTTGTGCATGAACTTAAATTCATCAATTGTACATATATTTTATATTTTACAACTAAAGTCTTAAATTACAAACAAGATTAATAACCAAACAGCTTGTGACATGGTAGGCCTCTTCTACCCACCACTAACCATAGAGAGGTGCATTACAATGCCTTTGGTAGCCAAAGCAATCCTCGAAACTGGCAGTAACTCTCAAAAACTGCCAAACGCTTTTATATTCACATCAGTTAAGCAGCATCTAATGAAATTCGTATTCACATGAGGCATAGGATTTTTTTTTTTTTGGTGCGGCGAATGCTCCTTTGGGTGTTAATGTGGCTTCCGAGTAAATATTACTGGAAAAATGTACCAATTGTATTTGACAATACATTTACAGAATCAGACAAATAGCCACTTTATTATTTGTATTATGTATGACAAGTGTACGTAAATCAGTAACAAAATTACTGTAAATAAATGAATCAGTAACACCGGGTCTGCATGTGTAGACTGAAATACTAAATCGAACATTAGTATTTTCCTGATCACTACATGCAGAATTTGAGAAATAAATTGCATAGGTTTTCTACAATTTATTTTAAGTCCAACAGCACTTAAATCGTGAGCTGAACTGTACGGGCTGTCTTTATCTGACTACATTTGAACAATGGATGGTCAAGATCTTCTACAGTAGAACAAAGAGTGATGGTGCATTATGAAAGTCTGGTTGTGACTAATATTTTTTTGCGTACTAGCAGAAGTGTTGTTTTTTTGTCACTCAGACTGTAGAGGCTCCCTGTCCCGATTTGACTTCAGCTGTTTCTTTGGTTGGTTGAAAGTTTAAAATTGAATTTTTAGAGTTGACTCTTTGATGTTACGATCTAAACATTCAATGGAATAAATAGATTTTCTTCGTATTGGCTGATGGAAAAAGTTGATTATCACGAGTGAAAAGATCGTCTGTAAGGCTAAACTGGAAGTCCTGAGGAGAGGCTCTACTGCAGGCTGATGTTAAGCTAAGTTTGTTAGCCACTGTAAGCATGTCTGTGTCTGTGTCTGTTTAATTGATTTGGCACCAGATTGTACCCGCTACCTTCAAAGTTGTTATAAAATTCCAATAAATCTTATGAGATTTGTTAACTTTTAGCCAGCACTATTATTGACTGATTTTGTCAGTTACGCTTGTATACATATATGTTACATACTAAATTAATCATTTAAAAACATAATATAAAAACAAGTCTGAGACTGGTATCTCCATGTTTTTTGGGGCGAGAATAAATTTGCTTGCAATGGTCACTGATCTTGATTTAATATTCACTTATTAATGGAAGTGTCATGGACGGCTGTGCATAAGAGAAAAATGAGAGCGGCACAGCAAGAGGCCTCAAAGTTTTGAAGAGCAGTCATTTGATTTAATACAGGCATTTGTTTTTATTTTTCTTAATTCCCCTTTCAGCAGAGTAGAAATAAAGGGGCCATCTGTAGATGACAGCACCCATGGCTCAAGTGCTCTGATATAATTAGTCTTCATTTATGTAATTGTATTTTTCTCCAAACCCCCTCTGATCCTTTCTAACTTCGTTGACATATTTGCCAATGAATTTTCTGTTGATACTCAAAGCAAATAAACATTGAGGCTAGGGTTTGTGCAGTGTTGATTCAGTATAATATGGGGTGGGCTTTATAGTATCCATTATAATACGATACAATTATTTATATATTTTTACTTGTTCATATTGCAGTACTCTGACATGTTGCTGTAATGACGTCATGCATTTCGCATACACCATGCCGCTCGCATGCGCAATACACCAAATTTTCAGTTTCAATTAATTCAAAAACATCACACCAACACCAAATTTTCAGATTCAAAAATAGAGATTCAATTAAAATAAACAGGTGCACATGACTACAGATAGCTGGGTGAACATTATTAAACCTTTTTGACAGAATGAGAAAAACGTACACTCATGCTTCGAGCATCCTTCTGTTGCCACCGTGGAGTTTACAGTTATATTCTACATCTATGTGTTCATAATTGTATACTAGTGTGTTTATAATTTGTTAATTCTATGATTGGGACAAAGCGCCAATAATGTGAGCATGCACTGTGAAGCTAAGCATTCTGGGTATTGTAGTATGTTACATTAGTGTTCAACTAAAAAATAAAATAACAAACATAATATCACCATAGTAATATAGTTAGTTATTTCCGCTAAAACTTTAGTCACACAGATGGAAAAATATATAGTTTCCTTGGGAAGATGATTTATATTTAAATGAATATTGAAGTGAAATGTTTAGAAATTCTGTTACTATGTTCTGTTCTGTTTTTTAAGGTGTAATAAGGTGTGTTTTTGTAGCCATAAAGTTATGGCGCTTATTGTGTAAAATTGTATGTTTTTGAAATTGATCCAAAATATTGATTCAAATTGTTATCACCATTACTTTCCCAAAACACTGTGATAGTGGGTCCTATTGCCAAACCCAAAGTTTAATATTACATATACACTGATAATGAACTTGCTCTTGAGGTTTCAGCAAGTTATTGTTTTCGTATTTAAGCTTAGATACTTCAAATTAGTATTTTTATAGATTTTTTTATGTCACATATATTTTGGTTTCTGTTGCGCTTCATCTATAATAGTTTACTTTTATAACAAATTCTTATTGTTGTGTCATTTATTGTGATATTGCCACTCTAGTTCTGCAACTCAAAATAACTTGTACGATCTAAGGTCAGAAAATAAATTTTCAGATAGTCAAAATTGTGTCCTAAAATGAGAATGTAGGGCTTAAAATGTTACAAAAAAATTACATCATATTTACATTTATATCTTCTTTCTGTGTACTTGTACACATCGATTTCACTTATGTGGGTGCAGTTTAAAAAATTCTGAATAATAATTTAGGCAAAGACGATGCTTATGCAAAACAAATAGAACTTCATATTACAAATAAAAATGGTTTTGATTTACATTGTCAATTTAGCAAATTGCAGGTCTACTCGATGATTTGAGCTCTTAGCTTCAAATTTGAGCTTTATCGAAAGTGTAGCCTCACTCATAGAGAAGATGAAACCTCATCTTTCAATCTTAAACGCATTTTACCCAAGACACCCTCAGCAATTTCCCAGTAACCTGGAGGCTTCTAGGTCTGATGGCCCCATGACGCCAACTGCCAGATAATCACTGTGGTATACATTTTAAGAAAGTTAGAGAGACAGAGAAAGAGAGAGCACTTTCTCTTTGGCAGCTGTTGATTAGATAGGGGTGTTGTGGTAAAATCCCTTGTGCGCTTTCAGTGTGGGACTGAGAAAAAGCAGTCAGATTTGAAGGAGAATGGCAGAGAGCTCTTCATGAGATCGGAGGGAAGGGAAAGTGCAGAGAGTGCTCAGGTTATCATTATGAAAGACTCCTGCAAAAAAGTCTTTCATTCACACTCTCCCCCTTTTAAAATCAGAGCGTTCTTTAGAGCAGGAAACATGTCCAGTTCGGATAATTCATCTGCATGATATACTGCTGTGATGTGCAGTGTGTGTGATTGACTAAGCGCTGAACATTGCTTGATTCATTCCCTGAACACATTTCACCCCTTTTCTTACATCACCAAAGCACTAAAGGCATACCCATTTCACTTGCTTTCAAAATATGCCATATAGGGCTTATAGTGCACGCTTCTGCTAAGCTTGTTAGTCACACTACACACACGCAGTCGAAATAACTAGAGAATTCTGCTCACATCACTGTGGCACACCTGTCTTTTTGACAGGTACCAACCCGGGCCGGCCTGGAGCTTTTCCTGGAGCCAGCAGCCCAGGGCCAGTGGCTGACCTGTATGGCCCCACCAGCCAGGATTCCGGTGTGGGCAACTACATTAGTGCTGCCAGCCCCCAGCCAGGTTCTGGTTTTGGACACGGCATCGCTGTAAGTGAGCTGTTCACCTTCTTGAGTGTCTCTCTGCTGCTGCCTAGCCCTTTTCCACTAAAGTAGAGGTTAGAGCTGCTCAGTTATAATAAAAATTATAAGCACAAAAAATGTAGGTAATAATTGAAATCATGATCATATTTGTCTTTGTAAAATTTTGTCTTGCATTACCATTTGCAGAGATTTTTAAAATAACTGATCTAAGATGATTTAATGTCCACTTTATTAACGTCTTAATATGAACAGAACACAAGAGATAAAAAAAGATGATGGCCTTTCATTTGTTTTATAAAGGTGTTCATTTAATTCTAAGTTATAAATGTTAATTAAAATCAAATACTGAGATTATGTCTTTGCCATAAGGTAAAGACTTTTGTCTTGAAAGTGCAATTATGTCAGAACCATAACGTGCTAACATTAGCTGCTAATGTTAGCACTTGCCTGGCCTCTCATGCACACTGTCTTTAAAAGTGACAAAACTTGTTTTATTCAAAAGTAAGCGATTCTTTTCACCAGTAGGTACATCCTGAAGGAAAAATCAAGTGAGAAGTATTACAAAAGTTTTAAATATAATTTAATCTAAAATGTATTTGTATAATTTAGCTAAACAATTGTTACATGAAGAATATTACATTGAACATTTGTTTAAATAAAATGTATAAAGGACAGGTAGTACAGGACTGAAAACGTGAATTCCATTTTAATAAAAACTTACATTTGAGAAATGGATTGTTTTCTCGCTCACGTTTTAAATCCATCAAGGTTTTTTTCAATATATCTGCATGAATTCTGCAGCAGTGCTGTGCCTGTGCTGAGCAACGTTTTCACCCAGGTGCTAAGCTTCATCTCAGTTCAAAGTAGAGTCATGTAAGTTGTACTTTTTTCCCCCAAACAATAGCAAATAAGCATAAAGTGAATTATCAACCAGCATGAAGACAGTCTGAAACCACTTCTATCGGACTAATATCTTCTACGAAAGTTGGCCGTTTTTGTTTTTATCTGTGGATCAGGTTCAACCCAAAAGTTACTACATTTTTTGTTTCTATTTGTTGACAGATGGCTGTTTGATTTCACTACAGTGTTGGAGTCATTGCTTATAATTTTTAGCTATCTTCTTCTTTTTTGTAAAAAAAATAAAAATTATTACAAAGCGTGATTTCAGTTCCGTTGTGAATAAAAATACAGACTGAGCAGATTGTGGATACACCACTATGCCTTTCTGTTTTCTGATTCTTAATTCACCAACCTTATCTGTTATTAATGGAATCTTTGAACGCTCTTATTCTGCTTCAGCTCTCAATCATCAAGTTTTCAGTGATTTTACATTTAATGTGACCCCATGTATAATGGTGACTACTGAAGATTTTGATAAATTCCCTCCACTCGGTCATTTATTGCATGAATTACATCTAGAAGCAATGAACAACAGTTCTAATGACACAAAGATACTATGTAAAAAGTGAGATGAAAAGTAGAAAAAAAACAAGCTATTACCTCAGATGCAATAAACAGCTTTGGGTTGATATTTGGATAAATGAGCATGTTTCACCAATACTAATTATTTTGAATAAAGGCCATGGTAACTTGATAGCAGAAGAATGTGATATTCCCTCATTATTGCAAAGCAGATGCCTGGCAAATAGCTTGAGTCAGATAGTGTTGGTTTGAGCATTTTTAACATTGCAACATTCCTATCTTTCTGTCAGCTTGAGGATAACAAACTGTGAACTTGTATCGGCTGTCGGCAGCAGTGTGATGTGTCGGGGTGCTTTTGTTCATATGCCAGCCCCGAGGACAGAAATCTTACAATTAGTTCTTCTCTCATTTTCAACCCGGTATTTTATTTCTCACACACAATGGCTTTTTTGTGTTTCCAACTGATGATGGGCATACAGAGGCAGTCTTTGAAAGGTCCCTCACATAAAGTGCATATGTAAATCAATAAGGGGATAATAAACTCTTGTGAGGAACTCTGTCATAAGAATATGTTGTCTTGCCCTTTGAAGCCATGGACATTTGTTATTGCTTCTGTGAATTAGTTTTTAACCTTTAGCAGAGTAAAGCGATGCTCCAGGAGCTGGACAGAAGAGACAAAGTAATAGGAACCCCTCAGGCTCCTGATTACACCTGGAGATAACTGGGTACCTCCCGATTCCATTATGGTTGTTCGGGTCATATCTTGAAACAAAGCATCACTGGGTAGTATATATTAGCACTTTAGTGTAATTAAGGAAAAATATATGTGGAAATTAATACATACTTCCTACATTGTATGAAAGCTAAACTGAGACC
The DNA here is from genome assembly GCA_900490495.1 of Danionella dracula. Lineage (NCBI taxonomy): Eukaryota > Metazoa > Chordata > Actinopteri > Cypriniformes > Danionidae > Danionella > Danionella dracula. Next base: position 15,823,340 of record UELW01000112.1, on the reverse strand, counting down.
ATGCAGTTTCTTTCAAGGATCCATATGCTAGTTTGTTTTTGCTACCAGCAAATGATGCTACAAATTAAAAGTTTCCAACTTTTTTATTTTTAATGTATTTTTTTTACAAATTTCGATGATCAAAGCTTAGCATTTAAAATGGATTCAGAATGGACTATGACCCAGAGTCTTTGTGTTTGAGGGTAATGTCTTATATTATCCTCAAACACCCCACGATTGTTTGTGTTCAATAGGCCACGCCCAATATAACAGTTTCTGAGCAGAAGCAAATGGCTTTTTACTCTCTGTCTATTCTGTCCTGAAGTGCAGTGCAAAACAGTAAAAGTTCTATCATTTTATACAGTAAAATCTTAAGGGAGTTTTTAGAATAGCAATGTCACCTTGCAGTTGACTTAGATTGAGCTTTTCTAACCTAAATAGAGTCAGAGCTTTCGGTTTTCTTTAGACTATCTCATCTCATCCGTTTCTCTCTGGAAAGATTGTTATACTATAGAACTTTCACTATTTATTATTTACTATTTCACTGTATTTTTCCATTGATGCTAATTATTTGAAACCTGTTTCATAGACTGACAAGGGTCTGTTGTTCAAACTTAGCCTCAAGAGTGATTTCTTACAGCTTATGCTGCACGCTAGTGTGATTTTACACTATTTCAATCTTGAAACTGTTGGCATGAATGTGCTTTAAATAATGACATGCGATTGGATTTTCTAAAAAGCTATATATTAAAAATTTTGCTTATTCCTTCAATTTACAATATTTTTGTCTGTTTTGAGTCATGGTGTTTTGGCAAAAGAAATGGGGCACCAGGAATAATTTGGAACAGTTATTATCATCTGGCTTAATCAATTAAAGCTAAATCGTTCCAGTCAAAAGTTTAGAATCATACAAATGATTTTTGTCCAAGGAAACGGATTATTCAAAATCGTAAACATTAAAAACAAGACTTTCAGACTAAATCCCACTGTTTTTAGAGGGCAGAACCACTGTTAGCCTGGGTTCAAGCCTGCCTCGAAGCTCAAATCAGCTTAGCTTTCAACACACCATTTGGGTTTTAATTTCAAAGATATGTTTGGACATATTTTCTTCGATAAAATTGTTAATTAGATGAAACATTGATTTTAGATGCAAATGTTTAGACCATCAAATGTTTAGACACTCATTTATATAGTTATAGTTATTCTTATTCTTCGTAATTAAATCCATGACAATAAGTTACGGAGTTCAAATAAACTCAAACAAAAAAGTTCAAAATGACAAACAAAAGCTATCAGTAATGTTTAAAAGGTTAACCGTTTTAATATAAATACTTCAGAAATGTATACGAGATTACTGATTATAACTATTTCAGGAAAGTTTTTTGGATGCTTATGACAAACTGACATTAAATAAACTGAAGTTTCATTGGCTACATTAAACTGAACATTTCCCCAAAAGAAATGACATTTAGAGAAAAACAAATCTCTACAAACCAAATGTATTCCGGTGCGGTCCCTTTCTCATGCTCAGACAATGATGCACACTTTTTTAAGGTTGATGATGGCATTTATTCATGCTAACAACACATGGAGTGATTTGAAAGATCAACCTTTTCACTCCCAATGCTTACTGACACCCTTACTAACTATACTTTTAGGGTCCTTTGATTGCGACAGCTTTTACAAACGGATACCATTGAAACCTAACAGGTGGTTGGCTGCCATCTCATTTGAGGTAGCTATACAATTTGGGATTTATATTTTTTTCTTTATATTCACCTTCCTCTCTTCCTACTCCATCTGCATTTTTGTTTTGACTTCAGCCAAGTTGACATAGAATCAGTTTAGCCGTTTTATTTTTCATTCACAGATAAGATTTTTACAGGGCTTTTACATCTCAGACACGGTGATTTAAATCAAATGGAACAACCTGTTTACCTGATCTCAAATCTCTCAGTGAAGAACTATGTCATTATATATTCAGCATTTCCCGCCCTGTAAAAGCCTTAAGATGTTTTTCCGACGTAGTTGACATATTTGCTTCATTACTCTTAAAACTAGCTTGTCTTTATCCTGCCTGCTTCAACATTCAGCTGTTGCTTTCAGACCCGATTCCTGCAAAGGCTCGAGTCAAACCTGCTCTGCTTCTTTCAAAGCTTAAATCCACTCATCTCCTCTACGAAGAGCTGGATTTGTATATTATGCACAGGTGTGCCAGCTATGATTCCTGTACACCTTGAATCTATGCCTCTGTATTGAGAATCTGTTGACTTAGCTAGTATCTGATAAAATTCATCAGGTGTTTAGTTCTTGTTCAATAATCACTGTGCTTGTATTGCTGAGCCTTAAAGAGCTTTAAGGTGGTTTAGCATATGCTGAGATGCCAGATACAGCTAAATCCAAGATCCCTTATGGACTAAAATGAGAGTAAAAATAATGCACATGCACATTTATTTAGTCAAAGTTCCTGACCGTTATTTGAAATTGCAGTACAGGCTGATTCACTAGATTGTGGCAATGCGTTAAGAGTTAGACTCAGACCCATCATCTGGATAACAGGTTGGCGGACTGCTGTTTGTTGCCCATAATCTTCCTAAAGAGCTCCTCATTTTGTCCTTGAGGAAAATGGAAGATTGATTTAATGAGGAGGTAGAATCCTAGAATTTTTTTTGGATTCTATAAACGTTTGATTGAAGCACACAGCAGCGGTCAGAGAAAGCAACAGCAGCAGTGCAGGCTCCTAAACCCATCAATGCTTGTTCTCAAGGCTTTCTGCATGCTTTAGAAAACATCATGTGTATGGTGTCCATCAAAACTCTTAGATACAATTCATGTGCATGAAGGTGTGTTCTGAATCTGAGTCTTAACAACCACCGTTTATGTCGAAAAGTGGACAGAGGTATTACTGTGTGCACAAATATATTATATTTAACTCAGCTTATTTAACAAACTTATTGTTTAACTCAATTTTTTGACTGAAGTTTAAATTTAAAAAGCTCAGTCTTCTTCCAAAGTCACAATATTTTCTTTTAGGAAGCTGTAATTGACCCATTACTAAGCCCACACTCTTTAGTAAGAAGTGCAGCAGATACAGACACGATGTGAGAAGTGCTCTAGGTATTACAGTGAAAAATAGCATTTGACAACGTTTATGTTAATTCATCCTTGTTAATAGTGTCACTCCTCATGAAATGTGAGCCAGAAGTGAAACGGAAAAAAGTGAACATTTAAACTCAAAAACTGAAACTGAAAAAGTAAAAAAAAAAAGGTTATTTTTCAAGGAAAAAACAGGAACTCATTTAATCTGGTTGTAATTTTGCTGAATTTCCCTTTCTAAACAATAATTTTGTAAAAAAAAATGTGTGTAATATAATATATTTGACAAAAAGTAATCCCATACAAGTTGAGAGCGAGCAAAGTAGTGGGCTGTAGTACACAGACTAAAGACAAATAAAAGATAATAATCTTAACTGAGGCGCCATACAATCAAATGGGAAAAATTATGTTTTGCAGTTGCTTCAAACTGGCTTCACAACAGGAAGTCTAATATATATTTGACTGTTTAAATTCAGTTTGGTTAATAATATGGGGTAAGATTTGAATCACCATATATGGTTAACTTAGAAGCCATTGAGTTAATTTTGTAATCAGAAAATATTTTGTATAATCATATTTAATATATGTTGTATAATCCTAGTTTAGTATCATTTGGCTTAATATGTAGGAGCTAATAAAAATATGTGTTAAAATTACATTGTGTGGATTTTAATTTATTTTCAAAATAAGGTCAGATCTTACGCCGCATCAGTGGATGTCAGCAAAAATAAAACATTAGAAAACCCAGTTCATGAAATACTATGCTTCAGGGTTAGTAATGGGTCAAAATATGAATGCTTTGTATTATATTTAAAATATGTCTCTTGTAATGGAAAACAACAGCCACTCTTTTTTGTGATTGATTAATTGGATTTCTTCAAGCTGAAAAGACTTTGTTTTTTGTAAAGATGGTTGCATTAAGTTTCAGAGTCAGAACTATTTACACCTCCCCTTATTTTTACATAAATGTGGGTACTGAGCAGATACTGTGTTTAATTTTCAGAGTTTATCAGGAGGCCCGGGGAAGACTGGCCGGAGTTTCTAAATGCTTCTGTGTACAGGTAAAGGCCTTGAAACTTCAAGCACTACAGCGCTGAATGGGAAACTACTGCTGAGATGGCTCCACACAAAGAACAAACGTTAATGTCAGAATCATCTCAGAGAGAAGAAAAACAACTCGACTATCTGCTGTACTATAATGAAAACCTGGCTTTTGAATATTTTAACCTAGTGTAACCCTGACTTTGAATTAGAATTTTATCTGATTACATCATTGCTTTTCTTTTTAGAAATGTTTTAGCCATCTTCGTGTACCTGTTTGTGTTCAATCAACCAAGTTTCCTTTGTGTCCGTAGGTGTTTATTATTCTTGAACATTCTCTGATGAGAAAGACTATGTATACAAAGACTGTCAAGTTTTTTGGTTAAGGTAGAAATTTCCAGTTTGATTTGACATCTCTGTCTATTACATTTCCATATGTGCAACAAAACAGATTGAAACGACTGCTTAAATAAGGTCAAATTTCTAATTCAAGCCTAACCCGCAATGGAAAAAAACTTAGTAGCTGTGTTCTATGTTTTTGTGATGTCTTGTTAACCATGATTACATATTTTGGGCAATAAGAGGACTACAATATTTTCACAGTCCTTTTTTTATATATGTAATTTTGGTTGTTGAAGAAAAAGAGAAAAAAAAGCTTTCCTTTTAATACTACATGAACTGAACTTTAAAAAGAAAAGGTTTCTGAAACTGTAAATATTATTCCATTCACTGCATCAAAACTGTTTCTGAGAGAGAACCATATTTTTGTGATGGTGTCATAAAGGTTGTATTGTGTGCAAGCTAAAAACCGTCTTGGAGGCTCAAAGAAGTTACAGAGATTCACCTGTAGCACAAAATGCCATGATAAAGCCCGAACGCAATCCAGTACTGTTCCCGTGCTTTGTAAATACCGTCTCGTCAAGCCAATATATGAGTAGGTCTCACACTATTTATCTCTGAGAACAAAATTCACAAGCTCGACAGGAATCAGCATCGGAACTGGACAAACAATATCCAAAGCACACAACAATTCAGATTTTGCACCGAGCTGAGTCATTTTACATTTCATTTCTTGTTCTACTGTGAGCTTCTATTCCCTGGCGTGTCTAGCTGTACGTGTGGAGATTTTTACACCAACTGATTTGAGTAACAGGCAATATTTCAACAACGCTCCAAGATTAGGACGAACAAGTCTTTCATACAGTTACCTCAGTCCTGTGAGAATCACTTTAAAGGAGATAAGAAATTAATTTATTTTAGCCTGAGACAGATATTAAAGAAAACAAGATTTTAAGACGTTGTTTTGCAATTAAGTAACTGATTGCACTGTGAGAGTTTATCGTTTTCTATTTGCACATGTGAATGAACAGTCTCTAGAGGGGTCATGTGAAGGAACTCTGGTGGAATTCTGCTTTCCTTCCACGCCCTAGCCAATTCAGAGTCTTGAAGACTGTACATATGAGCTATCTCTTTCCATGGATTGGATGCTAGAAGAGTTGAGCTGACAGATGAGTTTATTGGTAGCAATAGTTCATTTCCTCGAGAAACACTGAAACTGAAAAGGAGCTGCTACACGCATTTATTGTACATGTAGGGACTGGATTTGATGAGACGCAAAAGGCATTTTAAAATATGAATGATATTAAATCTGAACTGTTTGAAATGTATGCTGTTATTCAATCTTGCTGACGTGTTTTTATTTGAGCTAATTTAATTTTGTGATTTGTTCATTTCACTTAACTACCAGCGAGACAGAGTGCTGGATTCTTTCTCAAGATGATGATGTTATTATGACATGAAAAAAAGATGCAGAAGAACTTTGAGCTGTTTAAAGAAAAACAAACGAAGAAAAAAAAGATAAAAGAGAAAGCGATCCCCAAGCTGTTTTGAATTTGAACAGGGATGGATTTTTATCAATATTTTTGTGGATGTTCATGATTATACTGAATATAACGATGACAATAATACAGATATGATGTACTGTACTTATCAATTGTTTCTCTTCATTCCCTGTCACCTCATACAGTAGTAATCTTTTGTTGATCATTGTATTTTAGTAGTGCTTTAGAAAAATATGAAAAAAGGAAAAAAAAACACATTGGAATTTGACTTTACCTTGTAAAAGAGTGCTGTCTTGATGCCAGTGTAGTGGTCTTTGCCTCTCAGTTACTATTTCTCCCTCACTCTCATTCGTCATTTTTTTCCCTCTATATCTCCCTCTCTTTAGTGAATAGTGGTAGGTGTTCTGTGCTTAATGTTACGATGTAGACTTCTTCATTAGCAAGTGTAGGACCAGTAAAGATAGAACTTTCTCTCTGTACTCATTTCAAGAGAAGACAAAAAATGATGAGCGTTAATTTGGTAGACGTTTTTTTCTGTTCTTCCTTTCTTTCACTCTCCCTCCTCGTTTGTTTTTTTGTTTTGTTTTTTACTATATTTTGTTTCACTGTTTTGCTGGTCTCACATGGTTTCAACAAACCAAAGCTCTCACTGATGGAATCTAGCAGAACGGACATGCTGGACGATAGAATTGTAATTGCATTAATTGGATTGTCACCCTTGAATGTTTTTAAAGGGGTGTGTGCCATACTACCTTAAAAGCTAATGCTAGATATGCAAAACTTCTACTTTTATTTGTTTTGTTTTAAGACGTTTGCTGAAGAAAATGTCACCAATAATATATAACTGAAGAATATATGGTGTGATCATTATAAATAAGAAAACCGTTTTGATATATATATACTTTATTTAAGAAAGCTCCGGATGGACTCTGATACTGTATTTTGTCAATTAGATCAATGCATACAAGTTTAATTCCATGTATGCACTGCTTTGTGTTATTTAGATCCATTGCCAGCTTTTAATTTTATTGAAGTATCAACATTCTAAACCAGTAACAACCAGGTGATGCTACATCAAGGGCAACCTCAAAAAAAATCCTAGTTCCTGAACCACATCAGTTCTCAGGGATGTCGAACATCTATTCCACCATTGAGTTTCTAACACTAGTGCGTTACAGTCATGGAATGAAAGGTCTGAATTTGCATACAAGCTAAATTTAAAAGGTGCTTTTTGGGATGCTCTGCACTAAAAGTTATCATGTTTGGTATTCAATTTTAATGTAAGTGCTCAGTATTCAGCATCCATCTACACCAATTCAAATATTAAACTACATATTGTACCGCTTTCTAACCATTTTTACATTGTTTAGATTTACTAAGTAAATTGTTTAGGTTTACTAAGACGCAGTCACCCCTTTTCGGCTAACAATGGGGTGGACCTTAAAGCTCCTATAAATTTGTTATGATTTTGTGTGAGGCTAGTTTAATTTAAAGCAAGTTTCTGTGATTAAAATGATGGCTGGCAAACCATTTCAGTTCCATATCCAATTAGTTGTTTTGTCCTTTAAATTGGTCTGGTAGCTTAGACTTTAAGGTAGCATGGCTCTGTTACCACTGTTGTGTTTTCCATGGACAGCGGTTTACAGCAGATGAATGTTACGCATCTGGCTAGCCTAGTTTATACATTGGAAAATTGTTGGTTTAAAAATGACCTGGAAGGTGTTGAGTGATTTTGGGATTGAACTACCGTATCCATTTAAACTTGAATTTTGTGGCAAGTGCTAGGTAATGGCCAAAACGATCATCCCCGTAACAAAAGAGCAAAACGTTCAACACTGTAATGTCTACTGTACAGTACAATTGTATATGTTGAGATATATCTATATAAATGTATAGTGTGTATATTTATCTATTTGTGAACTAGTTGAATCCTCATCATGGCGTTGTTTCTGTGGCCGTTGAATCATCTCTTTCTGTGTGTGCTGTACAGGAGACGGTTTATAGTTTAGCTTGTGTGTTGTGTAAAGACGACCAGGGTGAGGATGATAAGATAAACCTGGTGTCATTCTTCTCTTTTCACACGTCCTTTTCTCCTGAGGCTTAGGCCTTGTTGATTGCCTTGCCCATTCCTAACACTTGCCCATTTTTTAACTTTAACAGACTTTTTACCGCGAGAACTGACTGAACGGACTGATGTCTGAAAGCATCTTTCAGGTCTTCTTGTATGGCTTGTCAAGCCTTGTAAAATAAACTCAAACGGATGGGGGTCTCTCACATCTCAGATGTGGAAAGTATAATTTTATATTTGTATTTTCAAATAATAATGATAATAATAATAAAAATGTTTGTGAAAGGTTTCCATCCTCTACTGTGGTCCAGAAATCAATGTGTTTGTCTGGAAAAGATTTAAAAGAAGAAAAAAAGAAACAAATAAATAAAAGAATAAAACTTTTGAACCATTTCACTCATGGCTTTTATTTTCAATTTTTTTAAGCAAATTGCTTGTGATTCTAAGGACATGAATTTACTTGCAAAAGATTGTATGCCAGAACATGCACAATGATTAAAATGCACAACGTTGATTACAGAGCCCAAAAGCTCCTGTGTATGTTTCTTCTCATTCTATCTCCACACTGCGCAGCAGATACCGGTTGGTTAGTGTTTCAACTTCTTGTATCAAGCTGTACTTCAATAAAGATGCTACAGTACATCTGGTCATCTTGACACCATCTATACTTCACATAACGCTACTTGCTAACTACAAAGAGCTAGTTAACGATAGATAACTGATACATCCATGTTTATTAAACATGGATTACGATCTCTGGGTGTTATGTGTGAAGAGACATGGACTGCTATTGAAGGTAAAATTGCCGCTTAGAAACAAGACAAAGAACCAAATTTCATAACGTACGCCTCTTGATAGTTATGCACTTAATCAACATTTTTAAATATTCATAAATTATGTTTTTATAAAGGGTAAATGTAAGTTTTCGCACATTAATACATGGTAAGGTTTTTCTAAACACTTTTTTTCCAGTAAATCAATTTTTTTTTTAAAGCCAAGGAAATGTTTGCATTACAGAAATGTATGATGATTTTCAAAGGCGCAGTATAAATAGTCTAAGTATCTTTCATGCCGTGAGTATCACAGTTGTAGGTCTGAGGACTATCCAGAGCTTTAGTCAAGAAAATTGTCAATTTATCATCTTTAAAAATAAATTGTACACTCAAATTTGTTGAAACTAAGTCTTTTTCGAAAAGTGACGTAGAACTGTACAAAACGTATGAAGCTCTTCCCATCGCTTGCGCAAGGTTACCTGGAAAGGCATTCCCCAAACATAGCTGCTAGCGGTTGTGATTTGTTCCCATCATGCCAAGGAAGTTTTTTTCTTTTGTCCCTAACACATCAGGTAGAAATAAATGTAAAGTGGAAAAAGTGTAGGGAGTGTAGTTCAGTGGCAAAGCGCATGCTTTGCATGTCTAAGGTCCTGGGTTCAATCCCCAGCATCTCCACAAGTGGCATCGCTGATTTCCCCTTCTGTAAGTCGCTTTGGACAAAAGCGTCTGCCAAATGCATAAATATGTGAAATATGTAAATATATGCAAATGCATAAATATATGTAAATGCATAATATATCAAAATGAAAGTGCTTTTGACCTTGCATTGATGGCATTCTGTTGTTTGAGACACCAAAACATAAATAACCAACCTTTAATGTTATTCGCACAAATGCAGACGATCTTTTGATGACTTGTGACACATTTTTGGAAGAAAAAGACAAAATGCTCAACAATAAGACTTGGTTTCATCATTTGAAAGGGCTGACCGTGAATGAGTTTAAAGAAAAAATAACCTTGCTATGACTCGTTCAAAGAGGCATTGCAATGTTAATGTTAAATGCCTTTCATGTTAATTTAAGGATGGATCCATCTTGATTAAGAATGTCTTTGTCTTGATTACACATGTATTAAGAGAAAATCAAATGCAGGTATGGTAGCGAGGAAATAACATGATTCCGTACAATCTTTCCCCCCGAAGACATACAGTAGACAAAATCCAATCAGCCAGTGCTATTGTTGTGAGGAGCGTTTGTGTCTCTGAAGCTTAATCAAGAGCTGTTTCAACCAGGATGAAAAATGCAATGTGTGCAGGCTGGCAGAAATTAATGTCATTTTTAATTTGACTCACTATGCCATTCTCAAATGTGAAATTGCCTTGCTGAAAGTAAGGTGTGACAGCTATTATAAATGTGTGGAAATCCATCTTCCACTCTCTCGGAGCAAGCTCTCCTCATACAGTCACTATCAGTGGCGCTGTCCACCCACACTCTTCACACAAGCCCTTGGATGGTGTCATGACTCATTGTGTTCACTGTTTGCCAGGAGAGAAATACTATGAGAAATCTGTTCTTCCTCTTATCAGGAGAGCACTTAGACAGCAGTGCTACATCCTAACCTGTTCAATCGCGGGAAACACCACCTGTCAGACAGTGCTTCTCAAAGCTTCTGAAATCCAATCTCCATGTCCTAGATGTTCGAGCAGATGTTTGCAGCTTATTACCCTAATATAAAGTGCAGTCCCAGCGATGGGAGAAGTGATTTAATGTTACACCCCGTCCCGACTCCCAACACGGGTGCAACCAAACTAGTCGCTTCCTAAAGCACTCACCAGTTACTTCGGAAAGTCACAGTGGGGTTAATTGTACCTGGAGACCTTTGTGTCGTGACGCCTGGCAACAAAGCTTTGGTGTGGGGATCAGCTGACTAAAGCGCACCAATTAAAGGGTTTGAAAAATGACCGCAGGTGTCGAGCAAGATCTCTAGAGAACTCATTTGGAGAGTTCTGCCTTCTCTGGTGTATATTTAAGACAGAGCTGCCCCAGCTTTAGGGCCGGTGGTGTGTTTGTACACCTTGAAAAATCTCTCTGGCTTGCTCCCAATGAAATATTTTATCAACTGCTTCTGCTTTACTCAAGGCCTTTTTATGTGAGCATGGGAAAGAGCTGTTAATGCATTTACACGACACTTCAAAGTTTTTTTCAACAGATATTTAGCTCTATCCACTCTGCCGATTTTCTTGGACAAAGTAAATAAAATCCTGTTTTCCAAAAACTTTCTCGACCTAAAATCAATCTTTTTCTACTTTTACTTAACAGAAAAACCTCTTGGGACTTTAGTCATCAATAGCAGCATTAGTTCTGCTCTTTCTGTGGCAGATATACTCAAGAAGACTGATTGTAATCTCAAGCATTGAAGCGTAATTATTTAATTCCATTTGGACATGGTAATATGCAGCAAAATGCTTAGAACTTCTCATCTTGGATAGCCCTAAGCTACCTCCCAGTGGGGTATGCCACCACCTCCATAAATGTCCATGATGCTGTCAAAAGAGATACCAGAGCCACCACAGCTGTGAGCTCCCCACCATTGAGAGAGCTGTTTAAGGGTCTGCCAACATGCCTGCTCATATCCCAGGTGTTGTTCATTCAGGACCCATTGCTCATGTCCAAAGGTGAGTGATATTTGATGACCTAATTTTTCCCCAGTCTAAATTCAGTACTGTGTGAGACAAACAACACAATTTAAGTGAGCTTAAGATGTAATAGTTTACAATCTATGCTTAATGGAATAACATCTGAGTTTTGGTTTCCTTTTGAGCACCTGTTTTAATGGTTATCACACAATTCTAGGTGGAATAAAAGCAATTTAACTTTTCATATGAGCCAGTAGGTGCCTTCCCCACCCAGTTGCAGCTCAAGCAGACATATTTATAATGTATTTAAGTAAAATAGACGAGTGAAAAGCTTGAATGTATTAAGTGATATTAACAATGCATTAGAAAATAAGTATTTTCTTCACCAGTAAATCTATCTTTAGCATCCAATGTGGCATATTTTAATACATTTATACAAATCAGCTTTCGTCTGTAACATGGTCTGAGCAGGGTGTTATATCTTAATAACTTAAGTTTTATTTCGTCTGTATGCTTCTGTCTTATAGTATAAACATGTTCAAAGTAATATTTTTTTTATAACAACAATGCCTTCAATTTATATAGCGCTTTTATAGACACTCAAAGACGCTTTACAATTATCAGAGCATTATTCATTTACTCCACATTCACACTCTGGTGGTGATAAGCTACCTTGGTAGCCCTCAGCTGCCCTGGGGCAGTCTGACCAGAAGTGGCTGCCATTCTGCGCCTACGGCCCCCTGACCACCACCAAACACACCCCACCAGTCACACCCATCCATACAGGGCAATGCGGGTGGAGTGGTTTGCCCAGGGCCACAACGGCAGAATGGACTTGGTGGGGATCAAACCACCAACCTTTAGGTTACAGGAAGACCAACTCCACCACTGCGCCATCTTTCTGCAGAATATGTATATAATAATACATTTTATTTGAGGTGGGTTTATGGACACATAAGGTCGCCTTACAACAGCTTAAAACAAGTACAGTTCATTAAAAAGTAAACAGCATACAACATATTACAAGTGCAATCACATGACTGTAAAAAAAGCTTAAATTTAACCTAGTACCAATCATATCATAGTTGAAATTTTAATATGAATAATAAACTGATGTCTGCTCTTTTCAGTGCTATAAATTGATTAATTGATTCATTGAAGTGTGTGAAATATTGCATCTAGTGGATGTACATTTTATTATTCACTTAAGAATTACATGACAGGGCCTAGTCAGTCTACCAACATCAGCAGCAAGTATAATAAGCATCTCAACAGGTTTTAAGCTCAAACGTGGTCCTCGAGCAAATTTCTGAATTTTCTTTAGTTTGGTTAAAAATAAGGAATGAAAAATTACAGTGGATGCTCATCCATAAGTTAACCATTTTTAAGCATTTTAATGGTGAAAAGTAAGAGTCTTAAGATTGAGATTCTTCTGTCTAAATGCTTAAAATGTAAGCATTCTAATAGCTAATCATTATATTCCCTCGTTTTATAAAAAATGTAACATTTGCTGGAGCTGGAGAATCCTCAGAATAAATGTTGGAGCATTTTTAGGGTAAAATTGTTGGTTCAGAGGATGCCTCGATGTAAATTGTTTAGCTTAATCTGAACATTTACAGCGTTATACTACTTTTAAAAATATTTAGCTGATTCTAAGGGGGAAAATGTAATTAACTTATGAATAATTTTTTTGTCATATTGCTTATTGCACATTTATTTAATTATTTAATCAAAATAGCCACACAAATAATAAAAAAGTCAGAGGTAAACTATGTTGTTGCGGACAAAAAAAATACAATATATATATATATATATTTACTTTATCAAGCAACTTTGTAGTCATCTTAACTAATTTGAGTGTAATGTAAGATTGATTGTCAGTAGAATTTTTCAGGTTACAAAAAAAACTACCCTTATTAAAAAAAGTAATTTTCATCTGTTCACAATTAAATTTCAATCATGTAAAAAAAATCCCTTTTAGATTGAGTGAAGAATGAAATGATTGAATAATGAACGTTTTGATGTGTGTGTGCACTTGACATGGATTTACTCTGTTAAGAAGCCTAAAGGTTTTATAAACTATATTAAAAACTATACTTAACTTAATTGAATTAAATAACAGAATGAAAGCTGAATAAGCATCTGTTTGGTTTCTAAATGAGCATATGTTGATTAGATGCCCAGTGTCATCAGGGACAGAATGAACACACAGTTTCAGCTTCTCTTCAAACCTTGATATATAAAGATATGGGGGCTTTAGGGGTGCAAAGATTAGTTTAGGGGAGTTACAGCACTCCTAAAATGGCTACAAGTATGGCAAAAGGCCCAACAAGAAATACACATGTTTGTAATACAACTGAATCCAATAGGGATGTTTGACTAACCAAATACAAACTATTTATATTATATTGTTTAAATTATTTCACTAATGCTGAAATTGATTTGTCTTCCAAGAAATGTTTTAAAGTATTACTTCATTCAAGGTTAGTTCTCTGATAATGACTACTGTTAATGATCAGTTGTGGTCCATTATTTAAACCTCTCCTGATTTAATTTCAATCTTTGATCAACCTAATTAACACCAAGGGGGTTGAATAGCCTTGGTAGGCTTACTGTGCATGAAAAATCACCTTCTTTTAGTCACTGAAAACATGCAGGCCATCAGATTGTTTCAGAGTTCGTCCACTCATTTTTCCTCTTCATAACCACGTGAAAAATGTGAATGAGAGTTCACAAGCGGTTTGCTGATGAACAACATAATGGCAGCCTCATCATTTTCTCCTCTCAGCTGAGTGATAGCTGAACACCTTCTGTGGCTTTCTACAAATAACAATCCACAACTGTTAAGATGTGAACCGGCATCGACATCGAGAGTGATCAGGGAAACTGAGACAGCATCCTGTTCTGAATGAGCCCCGACAGTTTTCGGGATTAAACCTTTGACTTGTAACTGTGAGACGTCCCAATCATCTCCACTCCCCGATCCTCCAATCAGAGTCTCATTAACATCTGACACTACCTGTCATTAACAAAGCTCTCTAATTAGGAGCCAATCAGCCTCTCAGGAGCCTCTTCTGAGTGCTGTGTATTTGAATCAAAGGAGAAGAGGTGTTATGCTCAGAGACACTCATCAATCTACTGCACAGCACTCAGAAAAATGGAGGCATTAAAATCACTCAAGATACCTTTTAAAGTTACATAGTCATCCATCTCTTAACATCGGAGAGAAATGACAGCATCATCCAGGCTTCACAAATCAATCTGAATAAGCAGAGAGCCCAGGTCAGTAAGCTTAAATACAGAAAACTAAATTCTTGATTGGGAGTGATTGGCTTAAATTATTCATTTCAACTTGCTTTAGAGCTTTTCGGTTGCATAAATATCTACTTTTCCAATCAGTTCAGTCCAAGAAAGGGTTTTTGTTAGTATTTATTCAGAGTATTCCTTTTTAAATCAATTTTTGGGTTTAATATACTTATATATTCTTGAGGCTTTGCATTCGTGCATACAAAAAAACCCACATCCAAATAATTATATTTAACCTAAATTAACTGAGCAAACAACCAGACTTTACCCTAAAATGTATAATTTTTTGTAGACATGTAATTGTGGCATTTATATTGTGCTCAATAAGCAATTTGCTGCTTTTGATATCAACAAGAAACACATTAGAGAGTCTAAACACATTTAGACATTAAAATTTAAAACATCTTTCATCCGTAGTTATTAGGTTGCTAATAGGCAGATTTTGAATACATCAGCTTTATTTGTTTATTTGTGGTTTTAACTTACAAATCATCTACATTTCACACTGAGAAAATCAGTTTCAACACTCAAATTCAAATCTTTGCAACACCTGTAGGCCAAGTATGTCAACACTCGAGGTAAATAGAGAGAAATCTGACTGGTCACCCTCTGTAATGTACAATTAAACTGCAAGTACAATTCCAAATCATACTACACTATTTTATTTTATTGTGGCTTATTTACAATTTTTCCAGTTACTAGCCACCAGGGGGTGCACCTTTGCTCAAGTGTGAAAACGACAGATTGATTGGTAATACAAGCTATTTGTATAATCTCCATGTAGCTGTTGTGGACCCCAGAAGATGAACTTTATCCATGATACACATTATCAAGGAAGTCAAATATTTAAACTTTGTAAATTAATTTGTGCAATTCAATTCAGGCACACTGTAGCCTCCAGAAGATTTAAGTATATAAAACAAAAATATATTTTCAGCCGATCAACCCAGAAGTAAAATATAAAAATGAGATAGTAAAAAAAGCAACAAACAAAAACTAAGAGTAGCTTGATTATTATGTTAGTTCTTTTTTTTTTAGATCCAATCATCATAAAAGTTCACTCTAGAAGTTAAATCTTTTAAAATAGCCCTAACTGCTAACCAGGCTTGTAACAGTCGTCTCCTGCATATAAAAGAAGGAAAGGCTCTCGTAACCTCTAATAAACCCTCTCAACCAGCCATATTTGAATCATTCGGTTATGCCTAAATGAGAAATGAATGAACATGAAGGTAAAGTCATTTTAAGCAGACTAATTCACAAGCTCTTCCGACTCGACGGAAATTGCAGGGTTTCCATTGAGCTGGGGTGGAGGGATGGCTTTGCTCAGAGGTAATTTCTTAATTTGTGTGCTTTCATTATGCTTAAAAAAGCAATCTCTCTCCTGTGACTGTGTCAAATTGACTCCGTTGAGCAAAATGCACTCATCTGCATAGTTGTCACAATGGCTCATAAGATCGGGCACCCAATAACTTCACAATGTGCAGAATTACCGGTGTCACTTTTAATGTGACATAGCAATTTACATCACACACCGTAGGGACACGTGCACATTTCCTGCACTTCACATGCTTAATGGCTGGAACGTTATTTGCATTCAAATTTGGTGAGTGTGAAGTGTAATCAAGCTACATTGACTCAGGGGGACTGCAGTGGCATTATAGGCGACGTCTCTGAACCCGAGAGCTGTGCTGCTCAGACTCGCATGCAAATCTCCTCTAGGTGGCCAATCAGATGTGCCCCTGACTCAAGCTTAATTTGCATATTCCACAGTTGGCATGTTAGACCCCACAAAGCCCCTCTAGCTGCTCTTCAGCTCTCATTAGCGCTGGTGAAAATAGTATGCTGATTCCCTGGCAAAATTCATTTGTAAGTTAAACACTTTTAGCGTTGCTTGATTCAGAAGAGAGTTATTTTTAGAGTTTCCTGGATGCTTGCGTCAAACCTGTGCTGTGCTGACTGGACTCTAGATCATTTACATGTGCCTTCATACACATATCAGTCATTGTTGTTTTCATGACACTTCTTATTAACATGCTAAGTTCAGAGTTGGAGAAGTGTGTGGTAGTTTTAGTGGTTTTTTTTTTACAAGTTCCACATAGGGGTATGACTTAAGCAATAAATCAAGACAACAAAAATGGCATCTATGACAATACATTCAACCCATTCGATATTGCCATAATTTCGTGTATTTTCACAATAAATCGCAATGAACAAAGACCTCTAGATTTTACCTCTCTTTTTTTTACTGACAGATCATCCTATAAATTGCTGATTGATCAATTGCTGAGTGATACTCAAAAAGCACTGAAAAACACAAAATAACCTTCATCTTTCTGCCATCATGTGTCTTTCACACAAACCCTTTTGGATGGTTGTTCGTCACCAAGCACAACTAGACTGAGGTAGTGTATTGATGTGTGAAACAAGCCTAATAGAACTATGGAAGTTGGTTGAATACAAACGCAAGCCATGGCGCAAGCTGCCCCTTACTAAATAATTGCTGCCAATGCAAGCATCCATACTAGTGCATCATGTGTAGAAACATAAAAGTAAAAAAATCTAGACCTGTGTCAACTGTGAATGTGTACAACAGCAGACAGATGTGTGAATATTTGATCGCTCAATGATCAAAACAACTCAAGAAATACAAGTAAATGAAAATCGATACACAAAAAACAACAGTTGCCCAGCATTGCTGGAAAGTAAAAAATATATTGCAAGTAAATAATTCAGAAGCCATTAGTGCTGGTCTGTAGTTATATTTAGAAGAGAAGAGGTTCTGTGTGCGTGCAAATGACAATGGAGGAAAGAATCCATGACCAGGACTCTTCAGTCTCGGTGTTGCCCACCGTGTGTTTGTCCTTATAATCAGATCAAAGAGCTCAATATTTGTTATTCTGCTCACATAGAACAGGTTGCTTACTGCCACTGTTAATTATAGATAGTTTCTATTAATCCAGCATTGCATCCTGAATGGATTTCGGTTGTCCCTCAAGTAAATTATCTTGAACACTGATAATGGTACACAATCTGCCTTTTCTCCTGCCGCTCTCAAGACTTTCCTTCTCCTGCTTAAACTGTTAATCAACTTTGGCATTTGATTGTAAGACTTCAGGGGTTGCTGACACAAACCCAGATCTTTTTTCATGTCTTTGTTTCTCTTAAAAGACCTGCCACTTTATAAACTGTGCTCAAAGGAAACCTAAAAAGCTAATCATCACATGCTGCAGATCTGATCTTTCCAACACACTTTCATCCATCAAAGTCTCTGTGTAAGAGATTCAGACATCCTCGTTAGGAAAAGAACGGACAAATCTATCTTTCATAATCAAAGCTTTTGGAGAATATAATGTATTTTCTACCCGAGATTAAGCTTTGGAAACTGAAACACTAAACTGAAAACAGCAAATCGATATTTCACAAGAGACAGATGTGTTAAAGTAAAGCTGACAATTAAAGCTGGGTTGCTGGATGTTTCTAAACAACATGCGTTGACAGCGATAAGTTAATTGAGTTTGGAGATTTTTGGATGTACAGAAAACAAGGCTGTACAGAAATACAGACACAAGTAAACTCTTTCTTTTTAAAGACCCAACACTTACAATAAAGTTTTAATTGAAAGCAGTACATCCTGAAATAGACCACAAATCCGGGACTATTGAAAAAAATTATTTTGCAAATTAACATTGGCAAATCTTTGCAACATTCACAAAACTGCATAAATCTAGTTAACTTGAGAGAGTATCACATGGCTTCAACGCGTTACTTCTGTTATGTATGTAGGCATTGTGTGTACATGTTCTTTTGTGTGTGTTCATAACATTTGAAAATAAAAGTATTTTTATATGTGAAAGACATATCTGAACAACTGAGCATCAATGAAATGTTACTGTATCGTATTTACAGATATATTTATTTGTTTGACCCGGCTGACGACTAGATTATTTGAGAGACTTCTAAAGACCAGATTAACTGAGAGCCTGCTAAATTGAGAAGGAAATGAGTATTGGACTGCCAGCTGTTTTTAAACATTTACAATAAGAGAAATGTTCAAAGCATGAATGAAGGTTAATACATTTCAAGAGAGAGAAAAAAAAAAGATTGACAATTATCTTGCAAAAATTTATTTTGAACAACAAAGTCAGTTGCATAAGGGATTGTCCATAATAATCCATTGTTGCCTCATGTGTCGTGTGTGTGCCTCTTATCATTCTGCAGTTTCTCCGCAGTTCTCTGCCGCTTCTCCAGACAGGAAGCAGTGAGTCAAAAATATCATGAATCAAAAATGGCTGATAGTTAACTATTTTAGGCTTAGTGATTATCTTATTTTAATGAAAACTGTCTTCTATGAGTAATCCAAACATTTCAAACTCTTCAGAAGATCTCTAGATTGAAACAGCGGAGCTGCAATGCTTGTATACTGTCCCTGTAGAAAGAACTGTGATAATTCAGCTGAAAGATTGTGCTTTTCTGCTCTACATCAATTCCGAATTCCACATTGTTTACAAATATTTCTAAAATCCTAGTAGGTGTTTGAATTTTCAACACTTGTTTTTAACTTATTATAACTACATTTGAATACTTACACCATTTAAAAACTGACTTATGTTGCAAGATAGTAATAAAATTATTCTTATTAAAGAAGGGTTTGAAAGGGAAATGCAAAAAGCAGATTGATCAAAGCACACAATAATGGACACCTTAAAAGTATTGTTTTCTTTATGCCGTGCATGCCACTCACCACTCATGTGGTGGCTTAACACTGACACAGAATGCAATAGGGTTGGGTGACCGACCAATTTGGCATCGTACAATGTCTAATAAGAAACATCACCTATGGACGGACGATGGCATCATTTCTAGGGTGGGGGCGGAGATTGTTGTATTGTAGAATTAATTCATAACAAATTAATTATTTGAAGCCTGCCCGCATAACAAAAACATAACAAATATTTGTCATTATAATAGTGCTGAGGATGGTTGGTACAAAAGAAGTACATTCACCGATCTGGGAATACTTTAGCTCTAGGACGAATTAAAGACATGTCTGAATGGAAGGCAAATATCAATAACGCCACCGTGAGGATGAGGCACAACACAGCCTTGTCTGATAACAAGATACCGATGGGATCACATGAAACCACCCGAGCTAAGTCCCACAAAACTCACGTTAAACTGGTTGCTGAAATAGCAACTACATCCCCCGGCCCCATGCAAATGAGTGAAGAGCTGGAGGTGCTGTGCCTAAGGATATTCCCATCATGTCCAACATCACTAGTAAATACTTGTGCTTAAGTGATAGTACGGTCCCTTAAAGGGCCATGATTGTAAAGAAAAAAATCAGGGTAAAAAAAGAACTGAGTGGAAATAAGGGTTGTTGAAAAAAAAAAACATTTGGCTTTTTTTGCATTCTCTCGTAAAGACATCGCTAGCACTGACCATATATCTTTATTATGAAGTCCAAAATAAAGGTAAATTAAGTGAAATTATGAAAACGAACATATGCCACAATCGCTGCGTTAAAATGAAAACGTTCAACTGAATGTCAGCGTTTAGCAAACTTTTGTGAGAGAACGTAAATGTGTTGAGAAATATTTTTTCACCCACCCTTATTTTTTATCTATCTAGAAATATTTTTTCGCCCACATTTATTTTTTTCTCTACTTGAAATATTTTTCACCCAACCTTATTTACTAATTTTTAATATATCTCTGTATAAAAACAACCTAGGAGCAAGAAATGCAGACTGACAGCAGGTAAGATGAGGTTGTTAATATTTGTATAGACATTTGGTGTCTTTACTTTTTAAACTAACACTTAAAATTAAGAAAAAAATAAGTAAGCGGGGGATCAAATACTTCTTTCAGTCACTGTAAGTCTATCGGGCATCTGTTATAAAAAAAAATCTTTAGGTTTTTTTGACACTAACTTTTCATATCTGATCAAATGCTGATCTACGATTAACATTCTGCAAAGACACACACCATTGTTAATCTCACTATCGAGTCCCCTTACACACACATCGCTCCATCATGAGATGGCCCCTGAAGATTTAGCCAGAGGCATCAAAACAAATTAACCTTCAGATATGTCTTGGATCCGTGTCTTCACCCCTTCGGCTCTTCACCCTCCTTCATGTGACCAAATGTAATCATGTAATCTTTCGCATTTCATTTGCATGCACATTATTATTTATATGGCCAGATTTACTGTGGGTGATGGCTCAGATTGGATTGTGGTCAAGAGCTTGGGTAGGTTTGTGATGGGGGTGGGTAGGGGGATAGATGGGGGCTTAGGTAATTATAATGGAAATGAATGTGGGTCTGGGATGAGGCAGAGGCCCGGCTGCAGCAAGAGCTTTATTAAATATGGAAGCGCTGTGATCTGATCAGGCCCCGAGGATATTGAGCGCCTTGGGAATGGATAACGTTAAAGAGGCCAGGGGAAACGACAAGCTGATGGATGTATTATTTGTGTAAAGGTCTGATGGACGAGACGGAGGATTCGTTTACGAAGGAGACATCATCAGGTTGAGATTTGCTCATCCCTCTTCAGGATTCCCTTTGCACCACCGCTTTAGAGAAAAAGGCCACAGGTGAGCGTCCAGAGGCAGATGGTCTACATTATCGTTATGAATAGAGTTTGAATGTGATGATGTGGCTTTCTGGGGCTGTCGTCTGGTCTTTTCTTCCAGATGTGGCTCTCCGCCCCAGGGGTCAAGGGTTGTGCTAACAGGTTATGCCATGATCCAATTACATTTTTATGGATTTGGCAGAAGACATCTTTATCGCTTATGAACCCGCTTTTCATTGATTTATTACAAGAACCTAAACCAAATATGACAAGTTTGACCAATAACTTGACTAAATTACATTTATAATAAATTAAATAGGCAACTCTCTAAACATTATGCAAAAATAAATAAAAGTCTCATCCAATCAGCGCCATGTTGTTGGTTCTCAATGGTACCCTCCTTTTCCGAGATTCTGAAATGTATGTGTTTCGAATATGTAAACATCTTTTGGAACTTGTAAATGTGTTTTCTAAAATGTAAAAGTGTGTTGTAGCTTGTAAATGTGTATCCTAAAATGTAAAATTGTTTTGTAACTTTTAAAAGTGTTTCACGTTATGTAAATGTGTATTGCACCTCTCAGCTACAGTAGATAAATGAGTAAATAACCTTTAAAAATAGCACAAATATACGACATTGAAAATTAATTATTTTTATGTAGTCGTTACCGACTATTGTTTCAAGTTTCACAGTTAGAGTGGCACTTGATAGTTGATGAGGTTCATAAAAATAATACAACTAGTTTCTCCCCAACGCCTGATTGTGTATAACGATAGGCTGGTAAAGACGAGCTAAACCAATTACAAGCAGGAGGTTTTTTTTTATTTTTTATTGGTCTTCCAGCAGACAATGTCATGTAAATAGTATACATCAACTTAAAGTCTCCACATGCGAGCCACTTGAAAGTGGCAGACTGAAAGACTATAGTTTTATTTGTGAAAATTTGTAAAAATTCAGAGGCACGAATAGTAGGGGGGTTTTATCACATGTGGTTTTCATGAAGAAAACATCTCTCAGTTTAAACTCTTTATCGACATGTCCATATCATTGTGTCAAGAAAAAAAAAACTTTATTGCCCAGTCCTAATCAGTGGTACATTTAATTCATAAGAGTTCAGTCACAGCAAAAGTAACCTCTTCAAAAGCATTAAACAATCTTTAACAAAAAACATTTAAAAAAAAGGAAATGACAATCACTATATACATACAAAAATTGTACTTTCAATCTATTTGTTTGCTACTTAAAACAGAGTAAACAGCCCTTTGAGATTAAAACTGATTAAAACTGTGTTGTTCACTTTTGAACTCATTACGGTCAGAGCAAAAATGCTTCAGAAAATCAGCAGTCAAGTCCGTCAAGATAACCATAGTCAACTTTTTGAACAAATATGCTCCTGCTCACTGAATTTCAAACATGAGTCAAGAGTTAAAAATGAAAACTGTATTCCCAGCGCAGCACAGTGTCAGGGAGACACAGGTCAAGCACTGGTATTAATAAAACCCAAAGGGCTCTTGGCACCTCTCCTCCCCTCCTTCACCCCAAGGCCAGAATAGCCATGTTCCTGCAAGAGGGCAAGCTGAAGATCTCTGCTAAAACTGATCTCGTTAAAGGCCACATTAAATATTGATCAACCCTGAAGATACTCAATGAGTCAACTTCAGCAGTCTGCAAGAGCCAGTCACAGTGAGTTATGATCATATGGATAAAGCACTTTAGGAGCCTTAGTGAAGGTCTGTAAAAGAAACATGTGACTATAGAAGACTTAAACAATCCACAACACACTTTCCACAACAATTAAGAGGGTGCCTTTCAGAGAGGAAAGAGCGTTTCAATATAAATATTTCCGCTATTTATAAACATCAAACAAAGTGTTTGTGAGCAGTTTTAGCTTCACATCGATCGCTGTCTTAACTGAGATATTATTATGATGGATATTATTTAATCCATTCTTTTGATCCACGAGTATATGCTAGCAAAGCAACTCTAATTTCAACACATATTTAGCTTTTTTCAGTTCAATACCTTACTCTTAAAGTGCCCCTATTGTGATTTTAAAGGTTTCTTATTTGACCAGCTCCAACAATTGATTGACATGCATGCAAAATCGAAAAAAAGCTTTTGTTTTCTTATATTATGCGTTTATTTTTTTACTTGATTTGGTCGCAATTCACAAAATATTATCCTTTATATGGCACAACAAGCAGCTAATAGATTTGAGCTCATTCCGGTCCATTTTTTTTTTGCATGACAACCAATAAACAGAGTGCAATAAGAATAAGCAATATTTTTTGAGTCCAAATCAAACTAAAACAACGAGTTTTAGTCGAACGTATAAGAGAAGCTCAAGGCTCGTTGTCAGTGTTTTCAGCATTCAGGGTCCCGTATGAAAATATGGTATCAGCTCCTTATAACAGTACTCGTCAAAATATAAATTCAGTCTGCAGCGGATGCACGTTAACAATAAGCGTTTCCCTTCCTGGATTCTAATCTCTGTGAAAGGCTTGCATAACCATGCTTGCCCTGAAACGACTGTAATCCACAATGTAGAGATGCTACATGGATACTTGGGAGAGGAGTTTGATTTCCCGATATGAAGAAATAATGCAGATGGGAGGAGCGAGGACAGTTTTATATCAGAGTGAGCCGTTAAATGATTCACTTACAGAAAGGACTTGTTTCTACCAAGATGTAGGTAACAAGCTAAAAAGTGATTTATTCTAAATATGCCTTCCTCCTTGTTCGCTGACTACTTCCAACCAACAAGTGACAGAGAAGCCTAGGAAACATCTGTGAAGTACTAACCCCAAATAGTTATTGCATTAAATTAGGGCTGGGCGGTATACTAGTCCATTTCATACCGCATACCCATGTTGTTGTTTTTAATGATATACATTTTTATATATTGTAAAACCGGTGTGTGCACATAAAAATCGTCAATGACACAGAGGGGTGGAACATGCTCGGAACTTTGAGAGGTAGTACCAGGCGGATGTGGCTGCATTCTAAATGCTCTCTAGATGGAAACACCATATTTTCAGCAAACACAGAAGAGACACAGAAAAGAAAAACACAGAAGAGCTTCTTCTGAAAATAGTAGCCATGTCAGTTGTGTGACAAAACGTTGGCTTAAAAAATCTGACACTGATCAAACAACCGTTATTTGAAATTGTTAATGGCAGCAGTTGTAACCGCAGCAGGAAAAACAAGCAATCTGCTTCAACGTCTCTCCCACTACATGTTTTTTATGTCTACAGGTTAATGCTGGCTCTGCAACAAAATGCAACTCAGACATCGCTCAAAGATACACTTGTAAAGGGAACTGCATGCAAGAAAAGCAAACACTATTACCACCCGCTTAATACTGATCAGAAAGAGGGCTTCAAATTAAAGTTTTTTTTTTTTTTAAATACTTGAATACTGCCTGGGTGGGCTTAAAGCAATATTATTAATGTTTCAAAAAGCAAAAAGTTGCATACCTTCGGTATTTAGCTGTTTCAAACTAGTTATTGTGGTCTTAATGAAAGTCAAGTGGATAAATATGTTTTCACTTTGAAGGTACAGGGGACACACTGTAACCAGCTTAAATGTCTTATTACCAAGCAAAACTTGCATAATAAAGTGTATTTTGACTGCAACATTTATGCTTTCTGATTTTTTTTTACCTCATTGCATTTATGTAATTCACAAAATCATGCATGAAAAAAATTTACATAAAAGTAAAAATACAGAAATCTAAATTTGTGTGGTCATACTGGCCAGCTCTACATAAAATGATCAATAGCTTTACCATAAAACTATTGACTGACACCAAATTCAGCTCATCGGTTCTCTTGCTGGCTCACATCATTATGAAAAAAGTTTTTTTTCTATCAATAATAAAATTAAATAAAAAAAACAATTCTTCTGGATTGTATCCTGGGCCAACACTATAACTCCCTTATAAAGCTATATTTTTGTGCAAATGAATACAATCCGAGCAACAAGTGGTTCCAATTTAACTCTACTATTGAAGACAGAATACATTTCAAGCAACACTGGTTTTGAAAGTTTAAAGGGCTAATTCAAAACTGTATCTCATGCAAATGTAGTTCTCTTAAAGTCTTAAAACTTTTTTTTCCAAAGACAAGAAAGAGTATGTGCTCGGGTGAGTCAGAACTTAATTCCTCTTAAAGGAGAATAGATTTTCTAGCTTGTTATATAGTTCAACCAAAGCCTAATTTATGAATCCAGCCACCCACGTACCATATGTCTGTAATTTGTCCCATATATTGTATTGGGGTTCCAGAGTAAAGCGTATCATCAAGCTAATGGGATCCTGTGCCCCTCAAGCACTTCCAAAGAGCAATCAGAGGGAAATAAACACCAAATTTTTGCTCCCCTAATGAAGGAAACAATCCTCTCAAGTGAGCCCAAAATTAGTTTATGTTCAGTGTGCAAAAAGAGAAAGTGATTTTTCCTAGGTCTGTCTTCTCCACCTGCAGATAAACACTTGAGATTCTAAGAGAACTAAGAGAGTGGAAGAAAGCTCTAAAAAAAATACCTGAAAAGTCCTCTGCAACTAGCAGCTGGGAGTAAGTTCGGCGTGAAGCAGCACATTTTTCCAGACTCATTTATCACAGTCAGTGCAGAGGAGGTGACTTGAGGCCATGTTGTGTCTGTGGTTTTAGCAAACACACAGTGTTTGCTTCTAATCCTCATTATGTTGTTCTCATACTTAAAAATTAGGGTAGTGTGTTCAAAAAACTCTGGATTCAAATATATATTAAGGTGGTAGAAACTAACTATCTTGTCCTCCAGTCAGCCACCTACTGAATAAATGGATGTTTGTGTAGACGAGAATGAATGAAGATATTTATTTGCCAGTGGGTGCTCATTGTTTGTATTTATACCTGCCGGAGTAGGATATCTTGCTTCTTGATGTTTGAGATGTTGGTGTTTAGGTTAACCACTATCAAAGACATTAAAATTACACTAAATACAAGGTTTGTGGTTTAAAAATGATATGGACATATCAACACAGAACTTAATTAGATGTTAAATGACAAAAAGGGCTTCGCTCTTTCCTGCAGTAGCTTCAATAAATCACTCTGTTTCGCTTGAGCAAACCACATGATCGTGATCGGCCAGCGCTCCTAGTGTGTTTTTTCCCTATTGTGTGGGCACAAGATAGACGTCTTTTTTTCTCCAAAAAGTTTTCTAGTTACAAGCACAGTTAAAATAATGAATAAAATATTTTGGTTTGATTGATTTAAGCATCCAAAAACAAGGGCATTTTAGTTTTTTCTAAGGATTTAGCTCTGAGGTCGTAATTTGGGACTTTGAATTTACTGCAAATTGCTTTTAATTCAGCAGAATATAATTTTGTTGTTGTTTATTCACTGCTAATGCAAGAAATGTTGCTCAACGTTTGTGTTTTGGTGCACAATCTGTTTAGGAATGTATATTTACATTTTGATTGTTTAAATTGAAAACTAATCTTTCGCCGGGTCATTTCTCTGATTTATGAGTTTATGAGTCTCTTCAGCGGTTTCTTACCGTCATGCTCCCAAGAATCATCTGATTGGTCATTCGTAAAGAATTCTAGGTTGTAATGGTGTGCACAGCCTGCAACGATGCGGGCTTCGCCGAAGACTGCTTAAAGAGCGCATGGTGGATGCTTATGAGCACAGTTCAGAGCGTGAAAAACGATAACCTATGGACTCGTGCACTTCGCAGGCATGATCGCTTCAAGTCCACGAGTCCACGACTGTGCCAATTGGGACAGGCCCTTGGAGTGGGAAATAAATATCTGACATTTTTATCCAAATTTGAAGACATAGAGAAATCATAATTTGATGGAATTGATTAAATTGAATATTTTAATGTATAGATTTTGTTTATGAATTTTTGAAAGTAAGAGTTTTACCTCTTCATTTCCATGATGCTTTTGCTTAAATTTGAATGAAAAATAAAACAAATAAAATGATTTTAAAATTCATTTAAGAAAATTCAAGGTATGACTTATAGTCCAAAATGGGATTCCATAGGGTGCCATCACTGCTCAGAGCTGAAAATGTGGGTTAATAAGATTTGTCTAGAGTAAAAGATGTTAATATATGACTTTAACATTAAGACTTGCATAAAAAGAGCTACACTGCGTAAACACTTCTGATTTGCATCCACTGCTGAAGCGAGTGACCTGTACCCAGTCTCGTGAGGCTTGCAGCACACGGCAACAAAAACAAAACTTTTGCAATCCTGCATTTATGAATCAGCTCCACAGAGGAGGAGAGAGATCACGATCTGACTGCAGAAATTGGATATTGCCTATTAACACAAATCTAATGATGTCAGCCTGTTTTGAAACAATGACGAGAAGGCTGCAATTGAGATTTGGTTGAAATTTCCTTACAAATCAGTAAATGCAAAAACTACCAAACAATTCATCTTTTTCTTGTTGGACTAAATGTAAATGGTTTAGGTTACCGTTTCTAGCAGAAAGGGAAGAACTTAAACATGTTTAATGCTTTAATAAACTGAAGGTGTGCAATTGGCTACTATATTTCCCATATTTAGAGCCACAGCTATTACCAGCTCTCTACAAAACTTTTTAGTACTGACACACATAAATGTCAACGTGGGGGAGTTTGTGTGTGTGAGGTATGAAAATTGTGCCCAAAAAGCCCTAAGCTGTTCAGCTTCTCTCACGCCTAAAAGTCCTATTCATCACTCTAGAGCCGCTACGTCCTGTCAGGAGGGACACATGTCATTCATCATTTCCATGGCAACTGTCTATTTGCTGGACAGCTGTGCAATCAGCGACCCATCAGAGCTTCAGCAAGCCTCTGCCTCTTTTGTCCATGTCCGCTAGCCATCATTGCACGATAAGATTATCACAGGCAACCGCAACTCTCCACCATTGCTAAGCAGAGAAAAAGAAAAGAGGAGACACACACACTCCTTTATTAATCTCTTTCATACTTTATCCGTTCGGCCCAAAACAAGCCTTTTCCTGTCTTCCTTTGCCCTCCCTGCACTGAAAAAGAATCTGAACGTGTGATCTGTCAAGACCGAGCCGACACTTTGACTGCGGACACTGACAGGAAACACAAAGGCCTTCCGGAATTATCTGACAATAAATCTGCCAGATTTAAGGCTTGACATCAACGGCACTTAAAGGAGAATTATAACAAAGCGAGGACATGGCCATGAAAAATGGAAAAAGAGGCAGTTGTGATCTGAAAGGAGAGCTTGGCAACAAAAACAATGTTTAAATGGAAATCTAAGAGTGTTCTTCAGACAAAATCCAGACACATTTTTGGGAAAATAATGTTGATAAGTGTCTGCATAACTACACAATTTTTAGCTTAAAAATGGCTCACTCTGAATGTCAAATATTGCTTAGGCAAAATTAATTTTAGATGTCTCAGCTTTGAAAGAAAGCATAATATGAAATTTGCATAATCTACCTATGTAAAAAGTCAGCAATTAGAAAAAAATACGTTAAATCAATGTTTTTGTTAAAGGTGCAGTATGCATTTTTTTTTTACTGGACAAGTAGGTTCCTGTCATTACAAAATCAAACTTGTTGCTAACCAAATATAAAACAATAAAAAAAAAATCTAAAAAGGATGTCTAAAAACATTTTGCATCATTAAAGTATTAATGTTTTCAGTGTAAAGATTATGTTAAATTTATGATCATAAATGTATTATGTGCCTTTGCAAGGGACCAGGGCAAAGGGTTGGCTACTGGACAATGTGGCTAGTGCTTTTGCAAAAAAAAAAACAAAAACAAAAACAAATCTGCGTTAAACACAGTGATGTTAGTGCTTAACAAACAAACTTAATCCACAAGCATGAACCTTACCACTTAACCATCTTTCCTCCAGAAATTTAAAGTAGTAGCCACAAAAGAGTCGATACATTCTACAGAGCCCAAAAACAATCAGCAATTTAACAAAATCGAACAAGTTGACGGTTCTCATACTTTGGAGATCCTTTCCAGTTTGGCTGATATGTATTTTTTTTTCTGAATTGTTATTTTTGATTGTATTGTTTTATGCTTTTTTTAAAATTGTTTTTAACTTGTAAACACTGTAAAACTGATTAAATTTTATACAAGCAATACATTCATTACAATAATTAGTGCTTTTCTAAACACTAAAAGTCACCAGTGTACAGCATCCAGAACATTCACCACACACCGAGTAACATCTGAGAAATTTAGCCAAACAGAAGACAGGGATATTTTATTAGTGGGAGATTTTCACCAAGAATTGTTTACAAAAAAAACTGAAAATTTTGTTAGTATCTCAAAAGTCTTGAAAACAGATGTTACTGCAAAATCTATATCATGAATAATTAATGAAAAATTAATTATTGAATAAGAGAACGTGTTTTCTCTCTTCTGTTTCTTTATGTTACTGTTTGTTTGGTTCATGTTAAACTCAGAATGCTGACAGATACTATCTAATCCTTTTAGATAAAAACATTTTCTAGTCATTACGTTGCACATTATTTGTTCTTTTGACAGTATTCACTACATAAATTACTTTCTTAAATACCTAATCTCTCTTCAACTAGCACACGTTTACAAATGTATTAAACTTGAAGTTTGTGTCCTTTGTTGATTAAAATATTTCAAGACAGTTTCCATTTCGTAACATAAAAAAATAGAACCAAGTTGGTGAATTGAAATATTTAAAAATGATGCTCAAGGTTCTTATGAGTATTAAAACCAATCAGGCTAAACAATTCTCAACTTGACACTACTTGTCAAAAGATACTGAAAATATCTTTTGCATTCCAGATCAATTCTGTTCTAATGCCAGGAACAAAAGGAGAAGAAGCCGTTGCAGTGAATTCTCTCGCCTGGGGAAGAAAGTGTGTCTGGGCCATCATCCAATCTCCCACCGTCCTTGAAGGATTGATCCAAAGTGCTGAAGTGTGGATGAGATTGAGATGAAGAGTGCGGATGAGAATAGATCCAGACCAGGATGCATTATTTATTTAAAGCCATAATTAATAAGAAGGGCCTCATCGCCATCCACTGCCTTGGACGATTTCCATTTTTAATGTTATTCATGGGGGATGAGAACGAACATTTCAAATCTCCTGCCCTTATTACTTCTGCAAGAAAGTGTCACATTACTTAGGGGGGCTGATTACCCAGCTGCTCGAGCACAACTGTATGTGAATACTGTATTTGCAAACACTTGAGTTGTGAGAGGCCGAGCAGTAATCGCTTCTTCTGTCAGACCGAGACAAGTGACGAAGTCAAATTACTCCCTCAAGGTTATTTCCCTCTTCCTCTTTAGCCATGCAAACTTTTCACATGAGCACTCAGCTCTCACCGACTCAGGAAATGGGAAGAGAGAGAGAGAGACAGAGAGAGGCAGCTAAAGATGCCAAAGGCCCATCAGAAAATAAATAGTATTTTAGCGCATTGGATAGTTTAGCCCCAAACAATCTGCTCTGCAGCGGAGGGAAACAGGGAAACGATATTAAAGCTTCTCATTATGCAGCTCTGCCAACGTCTTCAGTCAATCCTCAGCCCAGACAGCAGCACAATCACTCCTGACAAACATTAATATAGAATGAACACTGAAGGATGCTTTCCCGGAAACAGCCTGCCAAGCTGAGAACGCCCCAAGATTGCCCGAATGAAGCTTGTTATTGACACCACCTTACAGGGGCAAAAACATTGGAGATTTCAGGCCGGGGGGTTTGTCATAATGTTGCGTCTCGGTCAGAGAAAACAATTCTTAGGGAAAAAAAGTGCTCTTGTTGCTTGTGTCTGCATCTCAGAAAGCCTCCCCAAGGCTAGGATGGGGCACTGAGAAAACGTCCTCTACGTTCATATAGTACATGAAGAGGTCACGTGGTTTGAACTTTTTCCATGATGGCCGCTGTCTCCCTGGTTGTACACTAATTAGAATAACCAAGGTAACTGTGTTTTTCCCTGTGTGTATCATGGAAACACAGTTTCACTGATGCGGAAAATCCTGAACTCCTCTGAGGTCATTCATTTATCAATGAAATGAAAACTTTATTTTGTAAAGGGCACCAAAAGTGAAAAAAAAAATATTTCTAATAAAAATTAAAGCAAGAAAACATCTTGATCGTGCCACCAAAAAAACTTGATATGGGATTTACAGCAGGATAAAAAGTGGTCCATTAATACTTCAATCATTGTCCAGGCCTCAAGCCCATCAAATCTGATGGATGTCAAACAAACATATTTGAATTTATGTCTGACATACACAAAAATAAGTAGTTAAGCAAATGTAATGAACAACCCTAGTTGCTATGGTAACAGGACTGTCAGAGTGAGAGTATCAGCATATATCCACTTCTGCATTTGTGACCAGAAACAATTAAGAAATATAATTTTTTTCAGTTTGTTTTGCTTTTTAAAAATCTTCAAAAATTGTCTTGTCTAGCATTAGATTACAAAGCTAGTGAACAAAATGTCTCGTAATTCAAAGAGCAGCCATTATGAGTGAAACAAAATGTTTTATTGTTTTTTTTAAGCCGAGGAAACCCAAAGTGCTATCCATAGGATAAAATAAGATTTTTGTTCCTTGTCTCTTTTGTTTTTTTAAGTAGGGTTTCTCCAAAGAACAATCAATGTGCAATTTAACAGAGTAAGTGAGACACACAAGGTTTTTGCATCTAAAAATAAATGATAGAATTAAAAAGCAAATTAGCATTCACATCCTTGCCCTTAAAATCTGTGTTGCTAGAATCATTCAGGGGCTTGATTTTCAATTGCTAAATGAAGCCCCAGGTCTTAATTTTCTACTCTAGGCTGATTAATTTGAGGGTAAAGACTAACCCCCGTTCCATACTTTCACTTGAGTGTTGAAGAATAAGCATCCCTCAACAAGGTCTATTTAATTTGCAACTTTCTTTTTTACTTTACATTAACATGCTTGTATTTTTACTTATATGCTTACTGCATGCTTATAATAAACAGTAAAATGTAATTTTCAGCAGCTGAAACTTTAAACAAATAAGAAATTATCGTAATACTTAAAAAATTGCATAAATCCTTAAGGGATAATGAAATGAAAAACTAAAAAATGTTGTTTTAATAGAAGCGTCTAAGCAAATTTTGATATTGATATTCATTTTGGGCCTTCACAATCAAACAATTTACACAACCAAGAAAAAGCAGTTACAGTGTTTATTAGGTATTTTATTCATGCACACTGCTGAAGCTCATTCAGGCAGAGTGCACCTCAGTCTCAAACTTTTTTGTGGTGACAGAATTACAATCCTCCCCTGCTGCAGCAGATCAATGTATCTAGAACATTCGTTCAGTTATAGATTAGCGAATACAATAATGTGGATAACAGCGGAGATGATCGCTCCATACAGGACAAACACAAAACCTTAGAGCAGCAGTGTTCTCTCTAAACAAATGTAATGCAGAAAGAAGGGTTCACCGGAGCCAGAATGATAAGTTATACTGCTTAGAAAGTGGTAATGTAACAATAATTAATCTGTTAAAAGAATTGTGATTTCAATTATTACTCAATTATTTGAGATAATATTTTTCCATAACCAAGCAGCTCTAATATATGTCATTAACAAAACAACCTTGAAAGTTTCAAATGATTGCATGTGATGCCAATTTACAAAGATTACTTTACCATTTAAACCACTGTGACTAAATGCACTATTAGTATTAGCTATCCTACAGTGCACTCAATGAAAAGGAGTGACACCAGATATAAACTCAATGAATACCTGTGCACAAATTGAATGGCAAAATCCTAACATGTACATAACCTAACCATTTAAAATGTTGAATAAAAGGAGATTCGTGAACTATTTAGAGAACCGATATATTTTAACTTCTAACCTGAGAAGAAGCTTAGAGTCTGGGCCAACCACTTGTGTAATCGAGTGGAGAACACTGCAATCTCAGCTATACAAATATCCAGATAACCACGTCCAAATGACTGTGGACAACTGTTTTTGCTCAAAATGCAGTCTCTCAAGACAAATTCAGTGTGCGTGAGGACTCTCCAGTGAATACTGTTATTCTATGTAGGCCTAAAACACCTAGGTAAAGTTATTAATCAACTACTGTACAGAAGATCCCTTCAACCTGGGTAGTCCTCCTCTTGAATCTTCAAGTTGCTGATGAGTGAGTCTAGAGCAGGGGTCGGCAACCCCCAAAATGTTGAAAGACCCATATTGGACCAAAAACAACAAAAAACAATTATGTCTGGAGCAGCAAAAAAATAAAAAGCCTTATATAAGCTATATAATGAAGGCAACACATGCTGTATGCATCTATATCAGCCTACTATAAAAAAGGACGAATGTAGCCTGCCACGTCATTTTGTGGCCTGAGGGAGCTTACAATGTCTTTGGTTAAAACACAAATACGTCAAAAACTACATTTTTCACAATGCCATACAGACTACGATACGATACCTGTGGCGGCATTACGGCTAATCGCCACGACGCAACACCTATTCCACATCAATATCAACCAGTGAAATTGTGAGATAATGGTCCCAAAATGCACAGGAAAAGAAAAATTGAGGCAGAAAGAAGAAAAAGAATGAAGGCGAATACCATTATATATATATATATATATATATATATATATATATATATATATATATATATATATATATGTGTGTGTGTGTGTGTGTGTGCGTGTTTTGTGTTACAAGGCAGTGACAGTAGTCAAAGTGTACAATCTGCATCAGCATTTTAACGCCAAACATGGATCTACACATGCCAAAGCTAGTCTTCAAAAAAGTAACAAATTGCCTAAGAATTAAAAAGCAAATTACGGGTAGAGTGTGTTTGTGAAAACAAAAGCCAGAAACACTGCAGCAAAACCGAACATCATTCAAACACGGTTTTTTTTTTCTATGCAACGGTAATGTTTGTCATTTGAATTTATTAGCTAATTTATTGAACTAAATTTATTATGTTTATTTTACATTACTTTAAATAACATTTACTTACATTTTTAAGTTACATCTGGCCCTCTTTGAGGAAAGCCATTATATGCTGATGTAAAAATGAGTTTGACTCTGCTGGTCTAGAGCAACTTCTGGAGTTCTGAAGCGCATCCCACCAGCTGTAGGAACATCCAATATTGTGAAAAGCAACTGTTCAGTTGAGCAGCACAAGAGATGGAAATCCCAGCTGGCAGACACTCGCTCAGTCTAGCTTCAGTTTCAGTTATTGGAGTGAGCTGTTGGTGGATTTCAGCTTTTGTTTACTTTCTCACTGGCTCTCTCAGAGCAGCAGACAGGTGGTGTCAGATATTAGTCAAAGTTTCAAAGATTCCAAATCCAGTTGTGTCTTCCATGTCAAAACAGCAGAAGTTAGTAGGCCACTTTCGTTCAATTACTATTTCCTTATAATTGGACATACATAAACAAACAAACTGAAGTATTCAAAATCTAGTTAATGACTCCTATGACATGGGTAACACAACAGTGCCAAGTAGAAAATCAGAAATACTTGCACTACGGCAACTGAGTAATTTTGGGGTACTACATTTTCAGAATGTTTAAAGTATGTACTTTTACAGTTAAAAGTACTTTTACTGGTTTTACTGCTGCTGTGAAACTACTCACTGGGGCAAAAAAATCAGAGCACACTACCCCAGTGTTGGCCTCCTTGCATTGGCTTCCAGTCATGTTCAGGATGCAGTTATAAGTTTTGCCACTAGTGTATGAGGCTACGACTGGTCAAAACCAATGAGTACATCTCTAAAATGCTGCCTCCTGTCCATTCTGTAAGGGCTTTAGAGTCAGCTGAGAAGAGCGCTCTGACGGTACCTCGTACCAAGTTGAAGTCGAAGAGGGAAAGAGCGTTCGCGGTAGATACCTCCTAGGCTTTGGAATGAGCTGTTTCCTAATATTTGTTTGGCGCCAAGTTTAGGAAGGCAAGACTGAAGACCTTATTGACTGAAGCTTTTTAGATCTGGTTTTAAGATGTGTGGGTTTTAAAATGATCCATGTTCTAGTCTTATTTTTAATATTTCATGTTTTATTTTGAGTGTGTCTGTTTTATTGTAAAGCTCTTTGGGCGACTTTGCAGTATAAAATGTGCTCTAGAAATAAAATCTACATTTACATCTATGTAAAAATACATTAATTATAGAAATATAAATGTACCAAAAGTGAAATGGTTTACCTTTGTTGCAAAAAAACCTCTGGAAAAGAATGCACCAGCTATACCCTGCAGCAAAAGTGAACCGCTTTTACACAAGATCTGGATGTCTAAAAAAACTTGTTGTCTTTACACAAAAAACTTAATACCTCATGAAGTTGTTGCTGACCTGGCCAAATTAATATAAAACAAGTATTAAAATATTTGTATACAAAAACCTTGACTGAACAACATTATACAATTGGACAAGCATTTTAATGAATTGTTTGATTGTTATTATATTCTTGCAATAAAAACCCCTGCTCAGTAAAATTACTCAGTACTCAAGAACAGCACTTTTTTCATGAGCTACTGAAGTAGATTTTTAGATGGGTAACTTTGCATGTACATTAGCAAATTTTCATTTCAACTCTATTTTCTCCACCCCTGTTAAGAAACGATTGCATCTAGGCATACCCTTTATCTTTCTATGTGATGAGTTATTGATGTACAATTCTTTAGAGTATAGGCAATGCTAGTTTCAGCTGGTTTATTTTAAGTAAACAGCAGGTGCTCCCTTACTGCTGCTTATGGCATCAATATAAATCAGGCATAATTACTTTTGTTACAATTAAATTAGACTCAGCAAAACAACATAATGGCGATTTGTTATGCTCTGGTGAGCAATAACAAACCAATCATAATTAACAGCTCCGGTTGCACGAGCGACTCTCTTTGGGCAACAAATAAAAACTGATTCCCTACATTAAATGCACGATACCAGCCAAAGATCTGAAAGACAAGAGAAGAAAGTAAAATATTCAGGCTAGAAACGTAGTGTGTTGAAGATGCTAGTTGTGTCAGTCAATCTATAATATTATTCTCTCAAGAGTCATAAACAAGAGGAGAAGGCTGAACTGAATAAAATTCTTCTTTCAAAAGCAGTGACATTCTGAATTTTTTTTAAACGTGTAATTGTCGGAAGCCTTAGTGTCGTAATCAAGGATTTTCTGTCCTTGACGGATTAAAAAGATAAAAATGCAAAACTGCCAGTCAGGAAGAACCAAAGTGTCTAACGCAGGGGCTGATGACACCACACATTGCAGCAGCCTGGTGAATTTGACTTCCATTCATCCCTTACACATCTCACCCCTCCAAAGTTAAGCTCAAAATGCCTAGCCTGAGGATATGGAATCATGTGAGTGGGTTTGCCTGTAGCTTCGGCTCTGATCTGGGATCAGTGAGGGCTCACCTGCAACTCTGAGCTGGTCTGAGATGAACTCGGCGTCGTAAGAGGGAATACTGGTTGAGGAGAACAAGAACACCACCGCATCAACCACTGGTGTCTGGTTTCACTAAACAGACAGAAGAGTGTGCTGAATGTGAACGTGTAGGTGCTCTGCAAGCTGTACTCATATGAGTTGACACGTTTGTAGACTCGACTTGAATTGTCAAGACATTTTCAACTATATTTATATCAGGTATTGAAAACTAGTGTATGAATTTGATACCTTCTCTAAACTTGAAACTTTAAATAATGTACATAAGTCTAACTTGCAAAATTGGGTCAATTTATGGGAAGAGACAAGAGCTTTTTTTTATCCAAACAGTTCTTTTTTTCTTTTCTTTTTTTTTTGGTTTTTTTTTTGCAATGCAATTCTCCAGACACATTTTCTGGCTTTTTACATCATCAATACCAACTCACAGATGTATTTCGTTAAGGGAAGAATATCTTACTGAAATTGGTACCGGAAAATGGTATTTAAAAGTTTGAATCAAGTGTGTGTTGATATTTCACCACTTCTACTACTTTAATACTCTGTTATTTTGTTTAGTTTTTTTGTACATTATTTGGTACTAAAAGTTGGCTCTGATCAGACATTTATGTCAACAAAGTCACAAAAGAAGCATTTTTGACAATAATATTTTAACAGTGTATTCTGGGTGATGCAGTTTCCTTTTATGTACATGCATGTCCCATTGGAGCCACATTTTGCTTTCACAGTATAGCAGACATATATTATTTGTAATGTGAACGAACAATTGGATTTTACGTACAAAAAAATTAAGACATGCAGTCTCAACATAGCCAAAAAATACAGCCACATTAATGACAAATGTGCAAACTTCCTCTATTTGCCGTTGACCAATCAGAAACATTTAGTTAAGTACAAAACATGGAAAGTAAACCCATCAACAGTAAATTTATCAAAGTAACTATCTTTAAACTTTTCAACAATTACAACAAGAATGCAAGAAATTGTTTAATCAAATGTTTTAAGTACAAAGCATGATGTCGCATCTTCATCCTCTTTAATTCTTCAAGAATGAAATGTGAGCCTAAGCACCAAAAGAGAAGTAAAAAGATGCTTTAAACACATTCCACATGGATGTTTGCTCTTTTGGCTTCTTTTTAAGCCTCGGGCTTTTAATTGTGAGCACTCGGCAGCAATTTAAAAAAGCACATCTTAAGTGAATGACTGCTATATGCAATTTAGGCTTGTTAGAAAAGCATTTGGCAAGGATTAATTATCAAGGCCAATTATTTGGAATTGTATCATGAGAAAGGTTAGCGCTGGATGACAGCGGAGAGGAAACAGACCTGAGGCGATGCAGGCGGCGCGTGTGGCCCTGCATTTCAATGCCATGTGAAAATGAACTCGCCCGCAGAGCAAATTGCATTGACCTGGATGGCACGTGTTGACTGTGAAGAGGCAGAACTCTACGGGAGAGCCTTTAACCCTTTGCCTGGTCAACTGAGATGCCTGACAGTTTCAACAGGGCCTTTTAGGAGAACTAAACTAGCTTGAATACTATATTTTTCTTGTCTCTCTTATGACTTTCGACAGGCTATTGTAAACCCTGACAGTGTAACAATGAAATAAACAGCAACGCACACCGCCGCACTGAAGTCCTCTTGAGCTCTTTCTTAACATATTCAAACAAGCTAAACATTCTCAAAATCCAGAGGAATTGACTATTTCCACAAGTAAAGACTGCAAACAGTGAACAGAGACATGAATTTACTTCAAACTTCAGATGGCTTTATGAACATTTGGGCTTAACATTCTCAGATTGTTGTTGTTGTTGTTGTTTTTTAACTTGCAAATCATTTTAAAGCCATTAAAGTGTGTTGAATATGGAGTTTGGTAAATGTACTACACATGAATCACAATACTTCTTGAGATTGTATACATGATTAACTGCCATTATAATCACAGACGCATAACTAATTATGCTAATTTATTATGTAAAAATGTTAAAACTGCATTAAAGCCCATGAGCAGCACATTTATTATGGCATATTGCAGCTTAACAGTTTTAAGCTACTCTATACTATAATGGGTCATACATGTTTAGATTCACTTAAAATAAACAACCATTATGAATCAATACAAATCTTGACAACAAAATACTGAACAACTACAGACTGATCTCAAATCTCCCTTTTACTGAAAACTAATTGAAAAGGTTGTATTAAATAAACGTAATCACTTTTCCAAAGGTTCCCTCAACACAGTACAGAAAAGATGATAAACCATATCCGCTCAAACACAGATTTAGGAATGGTGACTGTGCTGGTTCTTCTTGACCCGAGCATGGCTTTTGATCATGGTATTTCTTGATAAAACTGCGTTGGTCCTTCTGAGACTGTGATAAAATGATTCAGGTCATACTTAGAAGGGTGAGGCTTCATGTGAAGTCCTTCAAGGCTCAATTCTTGCACCCCTTTTGTTCAGTTTCTACATGCTAACACTGATTGAAAAAATAAATGGTCTCATAATTATGCTGATATCCTCTATCCAAACAACTACAGCCCTGTAAATGCTCTCTGTAAACACCTTGATGACATTAAGAGCTAGATGGGTTCAGGCTTTCTTTAGTTAAGCAAAAAGAAAACTGAAGTCATTGCATTTGAGAGAAAAATGCTCAAGGTGAACAGTCAACGTGGCTTTAAGCAAGCTATACCTACTTAAAATCAGGTGAAGTATCTTGGTGGAAATTCTGGATTTTGATCCAAGCTTCATCAGTCACGCAATAGAAATTGCTATATCCTCTTTTTCTCAGAAACATCACAGAATCTCAGAAACAACAGGATAAGAATTATCATTTCAAATCAGGATTTAGAGAAACTAGTTGACACATTTATCACCAAAAGGCTGGACTGTTGTAATGATCTCCTTTCTGGTCTTCCCAAAGATTTTTGGATATCTGCACCTTGCTCAAAATGCAAATGCTCAGATCCTGAGCAGAACAAGTAAGTATATTACCATTATATATATATATATATATATATATATATATATATATATATATATATATATATATATATATATATATATATATATATATATACACACAAGTATATTGCATTTGTTAACTTATTTTATTCTCCAGTGGTGCTGATGTCTTGTAGAGTTCAGCTCCAACCCCAGACCAGCGAATCAAGCTCTTCCTAGATATACAAGAAACTTCCAAGAGCTAAACTTCAGACTTCTTTCAATGAAAGTTTAAAACACATCCATTTGTGTCAATGCTTAAAATATACCTCATTAATTTGACATTAACATTTATAATTTAATGCACAACAGATTAATTAATGCTACAGCCATTTAATTTGTCCAAGTTAGCTCAATTGCATCTGTGGCTGTTCAGCTTTCACCTTACTTTCTGTGTAACTTTATTAAACTACTTTTAACATCAATCAGCCATTATTTGATTTATCAGATACGGGCATGCTTGTTTTAAACCAAGCTAACAACAAACGATGAGGCAAAGACATAAATCATGACCATTGTTTTTGACATGGCACCTGGCTTGACTGCAATATTATAATAGTAATGTCGAATGTGTCATTCTATTAAAGCAAATCACTATTAAAGCAAATTTCAAGCGCTGTGTTATAATTTTTCAGTGAGACATCATTTTCAGTTGGCTTGTCATTGTCTTCGAAATAACATTTCTTCTATTCTCGCAGCTGCTGTGGACACCTAATAAGGTTACCGTGGGTGTGAAATGGCGGAAGCAAATATGCACCAACTTCAACAAATTCAGCAGCAGATAAAAAACACACTTGCTAGTCAGTTAAAGGCAACACAAATACACATAAATTGGGGAAGTATTAGCAATACTAAGTATAAGTTTTAGCAAAACAAGTGAGTATAGCAAGGATTTACGCAATTATGGATCATCAGAAGTCGTAATATTCAAACAGCTCAGGGAAAAAAGGAGGCATACGGAGTATTTGCGTATAGCCCCAACTGCACCACTCTGCCTGCCACCCACCCATAAAAACACCCATCCATCCATCCATAATCTCTTTATATGCAGGTCTGTATTGACCATAAAAGTGTAAAATTAGAATGTGTAAATTAGCACATGATTCTACTCTTCAATAAAAGAACATTTTAATGCAAGGAAAGGGATATGTTGGATGATAAAAAGCTATTGGATACATGAACTGCATCACTTTTGAAATGATGCATTAATAAATGGATACACTCTTACAAACGGCTTTATTAGATACATGACTATAGCTACTGCGTACTTAAAATTCGTTTTTGCAAGCTCTTATTAATTACTATTACTGTAACATATGTCCATTGTGAGGACCTATAAACTGCTATACAGAAGAAGTCTGGCGAATATTATGGATTGTCAGGTTCCTCTGAGACATCACTCTGACAGTTAAGTTACAGAGAACACAGAATAAGAGCAATGCTTGAAATCCTCTGTTGTGGCCTAGCTTGGGAGAATGTGATGTTTTCAGTGAAGGATTGTGAGAGCAGTGGGTTTACGCAGAGCTCAGCAGAATGAGCAAGCCTAGCATCAAAAATCCAGTTCTCTCAAGTGATCTAGTGAGCTAATTTAAACAATCAGGGCCCGTTGGTTCATTCATCAGAAAAGCAAGCCTTGCTAAACTCAAGATTGAAACTTTACCATTAAACAGGCGAGATAGAACAACCTCTTCAGGGGAAAAAACGCCCTTGGCATATGCAGAGGAGGATCCCAAAGTTCCAGTGCTGAGTAAACAAAGAAACAAATACTAGAACAAACATGCAGGTCTCAATCGATAGCTTGACCAGGGTAACAAGATGGTAGGCTTCTTTTGGACTCCATGGCCACGGAGAAGTAAAACAAAGCGTGTTTGTGCAAAGGTCTTGAAAGCCCTAGCTGACTCCTGCTGCTATTGATTATGCTGATGGACACTCTGGGAGAAAGAAGCAAAGGTGTACAGCGAGTGTGTACAGATCAGCTCTCATTATCAACACTGTGCAAAATAAGAGACATGGCTAGGGTTAGAGAAAAAAGCTTTATGACTCTCCAAGCATTAAAATATAAGGCTTACAAAGCAGTTGAAATGAGAAGTTACAGGATGAACATAGATGTTACCCTCACTTCATTTCATTTTACAAAAAGAGACATCTGGGATTGTGGAACAATATAACTTTTTAAATTAAACACTTTATGACGAAACATAAATAATGATGCAAGTAAAGTAGCAACAACAGAGGGTTTGAGAGGGTTAAGGGACACTGTGGGTGAGTAACAAGCATGTTCCGGTCTCACCATTCCCATGCTTCCCCCGGTTAATAGTTCTGGTTAGTAGTTCCGCACCATTCTCAGAGAGGATGTCTTCACTACTAGCTAACGCAGTTTATGAAAGTGTTCAAAATAGACGCGGGAGACACGTTCACACGGCACTTGGTGTGAATGCCCTGAATGGACTGGAACCAGTTCAAACCCAAACCAAATTGTTTCTACCTGAATCAAAGTCAAATGTGCCTTTGCTATAACATGTACATAAAAAAAATCTATATATAGGGTTTTTACACCATTTAAAGCTCAATTCTCTATCTATGCATCTTTAAGACATGGTAAATTACATTCATGAATAACCTTTTTAAGCAAAATTATAATAGGATCTACCTATGTCTTGTATATCTATACCTATTTCTAGTCTGGAAATAGTAGGTGAACATGGAAATGTTTAGTTTATTTCCATATGAGGATCATGAAGCTTCTTATTTGGATGTTTCTGTGAAGCGAACAACTTCCAGAAAAGCAGCTTGTTGGTAGAAATAAAATTTTTAAACGGCAGCAAGCAGCATCTGATTGCTCAGCTTTAGATAATGATGCAACTTGTTTGAGCCACCGGAGCTTGAAAGAAGCCTCTCAAAACATTAAAACAGTCATAGCTTCTTGCATTTTCAATTTCAGAAAAAGAACAGAATAAAGATGTTCATTTCGAAGGGTCATATGGCTTGATTTTGAGTTTCTCACATTAATCTGGCAGATCGAAACAGTAAACACAACCTAAAAGACCTGCAGTTTAACATCTACACAAGCATTATGTTAACCTCGGACATGTTCTGCCTAGATTGTTTAGCGGCGTGTGACAACATCTCACCTAGCCCTATTGTTTATCATCACCATGCACATGCTTGGTTTGGAGAAAGGGTCAAACCAACTGGTCACCTTTTTCACCAACTTATACTTTTCATTTTATTGAACTCAATATGCAAACTTTCATTTTCAGCAAGTGGTAAAAATAAAGAATTTGACCCTCCAAATTCTTATTAAATTGTAAGCTAACATTTTAAAGCACTTACATGTGGAGGGCGTGGTTGTTGGGAGTCACTTCACAGTTAAAGTCCCCCAAACAAACACAGCCCTAAAGACCAATAGCACTTTGTGTTCGATAGACAGTCATAATGCCTGATGATTGGCTTTTACCTGTTATGATGTTATGTAAAAATTACACTAACACTATTGACTGTACATATCAAGGATGTAGTGTAGTGACATCATCCATAGGTTTCTGGCAAAGTTAAAAGAAGCGCGCGCTATCAAAAATGTGCCCACAGAAGCAGGACATGGCCATAGTGCAGACGTCTGATAGGTTGAGTGTTGCATTTCTAATAAAGCATAAACAAACAAATGTAAAAATAGTTCACCCCCTCAATGTTCATGAAGGTTAAAACTAGTGATCTGAATCAACAAACCTAATAAAGCCAGGGGTGGAGACATGTTTTTTTTCTCCCTCTAAGCTTCAAAGTTGGTTAGTTTTAACATTGGAGTGAATAAGAACCTGCTCATTTCTGCCATCAGCCTCAAGTGTCCGGTCAAGGAACTGCAATTCTGTCACCTCCTTTTACGCATCTTGAGGGAAAGTAGGCACCTAGAGTATATTAAACTACAATGCACATTCTGTTTATTGAAAATAACTTCAGAATTAGTTTGTAAGTTTTCTCTAAATGTGATTAAGTCAAACATTGCGCAATCCTTATGTTAGAGATACAATAATCAGAATAAAATTCAGGATACATTTTCAGCTTTTAAATGTTGCATATCTTTGTATAAAAAAAGTATTTTTTTAATTTACCTAATGATTTATTAGAATGTCTACAGTGCAAAATTAACTTTAAAGATCTTACAAAGCACTTTTTGTAGCACACTAATAATCAGTTCAATAAGTAAGTATGAAGTCCTCCAACGCTTGTATTTGTTCAGAATATAAACTTTAGGTTTACTAATTTTCTTCTGTAATGATTAAGTTCAGTATCTCAGGAAAATTTACTGAGCCAAATTAGGAAAATAAAAATGGGGGGTTGAGTAAATTACTTAGAAACCAAAAAGAATCCATGCAGTCCGTTTCAGGGTTCAGGTTTGTACAAGGAGGGAGAGCTTTGGGAGACTGGCTGGATTCGGAGGTTTTTGCTTGAGGGGTCTGAACCAGGACTTTATAAACCTTTATTTGTGAGCCAGTAGGCTAGGCCCAATTTGGGATTGTAAAGAACCATCTGAAGCTTAAATAAGTTTAGAAATACTGTATATAACGTCATTATGAGCATTTCTATATTTTAAAGGGAGAACCTGTGGTTCGGATGGACTTTGATGGTGGGTAGGCGTTGTGTTGGGCTCGTTTTGTTCCGCCACTTGCTTCATGATCCTGCGTCCCATTCAGCACTCAAACTGCACAAATACAATGCAATTAGCGCTGACAAAAAACTCTCTAATAATGAAGGAGAAATTGTGTAAAAATTCACCGAAACTGTGTCTAGTTTTGTTCACAATTTGACAGGTGAACTCCAGCTAAATCAAGCTTGACGTGAAGCACATGCTCAGCCCAGCAGCCGACGAAGAGCTAATTCTACTCAACCTGTTGCAGTCACGATTACACGTCACTCTACTGCCATCTAA
Organism: Danionella dracula; assembly: GCA_900490495.1. NCBI lineage: Eukaryota > Metazoa > Chordata > Actinopteri > Cypriniformes > Danionidae > Danionella > Danionella dracula. Next base: position 15,778,712 of record UELW01000112.1, on the reverse strand, counting down.
CGGCCAACGAGTCTAACTCAGTTGTCAATCACTTCAAGCAAAAACTTCAGACAAGAGTAAAAAGAACAATATTGTAAAAGCTTTGTTTGGTTAAAAGCTATAAAATGTAATTATAAAAAATCCTCATAATTATATATATATATATATATATATATATATATATATATATATATATATATATATATATATATTATCAATTACGTTCTGTTTAGCTGACTAAAGCTTAATTCCATTTCTCTCACTTGGCTCTAAACCCTTTCAGTGCTAAGAGAAACACTCCTTTGCTACAGCCATTGCACTTTGTTCAAAGAGAATCGGGACACCCCTTCCCCTCATGTGAACTCGCAAACTGGTAGAAATGGAACGCAGCCTAAAACGGTTGGAAGTTTTATGATCACAGATTCAACATAGAACAAATGGGAAAAAAATTAGAAAAGTGGTACATTTGCTAGTGCTAGGGAGCTGTATAATGCTGAATTTATACATCATCCTCATGTTTTAATGGTTTCTCTCACAGTCCACTTGATTTCATAAGGTTAGAATCATATTATAGCCAAAGAACCTGTTAAGGGTGTACAAAATATCCTTTGATAACAGAATTATCAAAAATTGCACTTTTAATTTTGTTTTCTAAGGATTTGATATTGTAAGAGGACCCACTAATTTATTTTTTTTCAAATGTACTCTTCAGTCAAATTATTTTTTAGCCAATTAGCAGGAGCTCTCAAAATTAGCTATTTCATAAGGTTAGAATCACATTATAGACAAATAACCTGATATGGGTGTACAAAACAGCCTGAAGATACAAATAACAAGGATGACTTAATCACACAGTTTATAAAAATACACACCAAGCTGATATATTTACACATTTATGACCGTTCATTTCCACTTCATCATTAATGGATTCGAAAGCGCTTTTATTAAATACTTCAAAAACTTTATTAGACAGCAATCAGACACTTACTGAAAAAAAGAAAAAAAAAAGGTCTGTCATAAGTCTTTTCACAGCATTTCTCAGGATTGACAGTTACAGTGATGCCCATGTCCTGGTCTTGTCAAATGCATTTTTTAAACTGAAGGGCAGTTTATGACAATGGCGCCGGCGTTCAGTTTAAGAGGTTCTGCTGTCAGGACCAACCGTCTCTGCCTGGGGCTGTGTCTCTGGGCTGTTCGTCTCTGTGTCTTTCTGTTGCTCCACCAATAAGTCCATCAAATTCATGTTCATGAGAAGATCATGAGACTTTCCTGCCACCTGCTGGTTTCACAAAGTCACAAAGCACACACAAGTCAGCTCTAGATTCGTATTCTAAAGCAGGGGTCACCAACTACGGTCCTGAGGGCTACTGCACTGCACATTTTATTTGCAACCTAGTATGCATACTTATTTAGCTTCAGACGAGCCAAGAGCAGCTTAATTTTGCTGTCACATAATCTGACTTCAGGCAAGAAAAGCGGGTTTTAATTAGTGTGATCAGGTGTGTTTTATGTTGTTTCAAGCTAACTTGTGCAGTGCTGGGGCCTTCCAGGACCAACTTTGGAGATCGTGGTTAAAAGGTATTATGTACTTTTATAGAAAGTTACATTAATGCTAATAAGAGTCATGTGATGATTTCGGTCCAGACAAAATAATTTCCAAAACTAAAATATTATTACATTAAATACCATAACTTTTGTGTGTTACTATAATATATTAAACAACTTTGTTTTATACTTAGAATTATATATACTTATTATATATATATATATATATATATATATATATATATATATATATATATATATATATTATAATATATAACTATACTTAGTTATTTATTATAAGAATGCATTTTACGACAAAAAAAATTAACCTAGAAAATGATGAAACTCCCCAAAGATCATAAATCCATTAATACATGCAAGTCTTTTTATTGTGTTACAAAAGTTTGCTACTTGAGACGATGCTCCCGCAGCTGACAGATTAAAGTTCTGAAATGTTCCAAGTTTGCTGCCCTTTTTTTCAGAATTGTAATTTCTTCTTGTCAAGTGAATTACTCACCCCAGATCCTCCTCTCTTTCTTAAAATAATGCCCTCAGCAAGCAGCGCCTTTGCGGTCTCTTCAAAAAGCCGCTCTGGCTCAACATCTCCCCTGGCTTCCAATTCACTATACTTCAACACAAACCTGAAAATACAATTTGTAAATATTAAAGCAAACCAGAAATAGCCACCAAACATGACGTAAAAGTATGTTTCATTTCTACAATTACTCACCTCTGACAAGATGATACATAGTTTGGCTTGTGGAGCTCAAAAACTTTGGGTCCATTTCCATAAACTTCAAAGAACTTCCTGCAATTAGAAAAGTGAAACTAACTTTTACTCATTTTTACTTTAACATTCTCACAAAGGAAAAATCATTTTAAATCCTTTCCAATAAACTCTATTCTCTTAAAGGTACCATATTTTGCCCCTTTTTAATGATCTATAATACATATTTGACCCCTCTAGAAGGCAAAGTAATTATCGTAAACAATGTCTTTGCATCACCTCAAATGGTTGTGCTCCACAAAACAAGCTGTGTACACCCTCTTACTCCAACTGCCATGCTTTAGGGTTTTTTTTTTGTTGTTGTTGTTGTTGGTTACGATGAAGGCATTAATCTTTTGGTGAGTCATCAACACTTTTGATCAGGAACATTAAAAAACGCTCTTTCTCTTCATTGTTTTTCGATGTGGTTCTATTGTGCTTACTCTTCCGGGGCAGTCAGCACATACATTCTTCATTGAGATGAGCTGCATTAGTGGTTCATCTGACTGGTTAGTGAGTGGTTCTTTAGCCAATGGGTGTGGCTACAGACATCAAGTCCCCCCCCAAAATTGGATTACACAAATTTACATGAATATGACTTGAGTAATGTTTTGTTGAGAGAAACAAAGAAATGCCTGAAAAGTCCAGTTTACATGATACTGCACCATCAATAACAAGAAGACTTATTTTTAGGTATAATTGTCTTTTCTCTCTTAACAGAGCTAATTTTTCTCAGATGCTGATGTTACCTATAAGCAACAGTCGTGCACTAAAATCCACTAAAAGGTACCATAGAAAAATGATGAATAATGTGAAAAATACATAATGCATGCAACTAAAATAGTCATATTCTATTATGGTTTACTTTTTTAATTAATATTTTAATAACTGCATTATATTACAGCTCTGTCTGTTTATCCATTTATTTCAATAAAATCAAGGCAAATCTTCACCCTAGGCTAGTTTTCCATCTTAACAGTACTTACATAAATGGTGCATACTTCATAAAACTTCAACAAAAACTAAAATTCTGCAGCCCAATGCCAAATCCGGGGACTTCCTCACTAACCCAATAACAAATATATATTTTTATGGGAAATTTTAAGTAATTGCTGCTCAACCAGTACAAACTGCAATTAGATGCTTACAATATGGCAGAAATGTCTTCTATGTTGATCCGAGTCGGCTCTTCGTGCATTCACTAACATTGCAAAATCTGTCACCCAGGATACAGCAGAGCAGAGTGCACAGGAATGCTTTTAAACATTAAATGTACAGGGAAAAAAATGTTGGGGGACAGTGGTAAAAATATGGTAGTTTCCTGTGAAAAATGTGAGACTTTATAGCTATGGACAATAGACCAGCACAAGTAGACCATTAGCTGACTAGATTGGGACAAAGGGCGGAGCTTAACCATGCTATTCAATTTTTTTTTAACTACTGAATTTTTATCTATAATCCTTATTTATTCATATTGAAAAATGTAACTTTGAAATACTTCAATTTGTGTAGTGAACTAATATAACAGACAACCAACGTGTACTTTTTTTAGCCAAATTATTTAAATAAACAGACTTTCCCTTGATATTCACATTTTTAGCCACATGTATATGTAAGATGTTTAATAATTATAAAAAGAGGAAAATCATTTAAGTCTTTTTCATAACAAAAACACTCTCATGCATCATTTCACATTCCCTTTTTATTTTACTCACGCTCGTATCTCATCCTCCTTGTAGAAGATTTCACAAACAGCATCTGGTGGTGGAACCTTTGGGTTTCGTGTTTTCTGATAAAATGGATCTCTCTTGGGAGGAAAGGCTGCATACACGTCAAACCAAACAGGCTTTTTCTGGTGCTTGATCAGCCCAGCTCGCATTAAATCTCGAACACTGCACAGACAATAACAGAACATAACATAATATTCTTGCACAATACTTACCCATGCAGTACATTTATCTCTAGATTCTGTGATGTTAATGCATGCACTTTCTGTAATTTTCAGTTTGATATAATGTAATCTATCTTCTGAAATGATTTGATCGCCTTCTGCTTCCCCAAGCTAAAAATGACATGCATTCTGTCCCTCAAAGATATGTTTTGAAAATGCAAACAAATCTCAAGAGTACGTTGTTAACTTATTATTCCGGCTGAACATTTTTTATTTTCACAAGCATGTTGCAAAAGTTTTCTGCTGAGATATTTAGTCTGAAGTGAATAATCTGGTAAAATGTGTCACTTGTAAAACAATACGACATTCCAAGTAATGCACACTGATGCTTCTGTCTAGTAACCACCATTATTGTTACATGTCTGCATTTGTAAAACGTTATTATCTTATTTCTGTATTATCACTTTATGTCCCATAAAGCGCGAAATACATTTCAGAGCTTGTTACTTTCTGAATAATAACATAAGAAAACTACAAAGAGCAGTCGTTTAATGCAGCAAAACAGCAGCAAATAAATGTTGCAACAAAACATTTTAATCCCTACCTCTAATAACGTTGCAATATAAATGTTTACTTTAACCTTGGAAAGGCGTAAGATGAATTCCATCTTACCGTGTGTATATGGTCCCAAATTTCTCAAGCCGACTTCCAGCCATTTGATTTAAAAGGTAATTACAAAGGGTTTTATACCTCTACATAACAAGGAAAAGTCAGCAAAGATATGATAGTTAAATTGACTGCAACTCTGTCATTGCTGCAGCCGCATGGGTGAACTACTTCCGGTCCTTCTACGGACTCCCATCAAAGACAAACAACATGAAAACAAAATGAAAACGCTAGAACTACTTAACGTAAGAGTCTATTTTACGTTTATTTAAATGCAGTGTGACTTAAAGCTGTATTTATTTACAATGTTCATATAGACAACATTTTAAAATAAATTTCTGGTAATTATTTGGCGTTAGTTAATCTTATCATTCATCTTCATGTCGGCTTTCTTCCCTTTCGGGGTCACCACAGTGGAATGAACCGCCAACTCTCTGGCATATGTTTTACGCAGCAAATGCCCTTCCGGCCGCAACCCATCGCTGTGAAATTAATCTAATCACTATATACAAAATAAATATAGTAGCCGGTTTTAAAAAATACAGCAAAACACACACACATGCACACATAGTATGTACAATCAAATCAAAAAGGAGAAAGTATTGTTTATTTACCATGTTTTTTCTTAATTAGAACTGTACAAAAATTGTAATGTGTAAGATTAAGACCGTTTAATACACTCCACTGCCTGCAATATATTATTCTATTTTAACTAACAATCTCTAAATCAGTTTACAAGTTTGGCATTAAGAAATAAAAACACATTTAGACGTTGAACAGACAGCCTCATGTACTACGATCCAAAAATGTCTTCCAGGAAGCGTTTTTCATTCTGCAAAGAGAATGTAGAAGAAGTTTATCACATGAATCACATTAATGATTGCAAGACTTCAACAAGAGCATGCCAGTACTTCACCTTGAGCCGTGAAAGATATTCCTCAGCCTGAGCTTCAGTGATGTTCAGCCGGCTGATGAGAATTTCCTGAACAGTGGCTGCCACCCCACTGGCCATGCTCATCCCTCCGCAGATGTACAGATATCCAAAGTTATTGTGAAGAACATCAATAATTTTGTCGCTCAACTGCTCTCGTAAGACATCTTGGACATAAACCTGAGGGGAAACGTTTATTGAGGAATTCAGTATAATCTCTTAACATATCAATATTCAAAAACAATGTAACATGTTTTTGTCTAGATTTTTTCCATACAAGGTACAGTATTTGACTTTAAAGCGGCTTTTCAGGTAGTTTACCTTGCTCTTCCCAGCCTGTCTGGAGTAAGCTGTTGTGATGTCGCTTAGAGTTCCATAATCTCTCATCTCCAGAACCTCTTCTTTATGAAGATGATCAGTATCTGAACTACGACAACCGAAGACTAGTGTCATGGGATTCCCCTTCACCCCTAGATAGAATTCCACAACTCAGATCTTGCTAATTTCAGATTTCATTGCTGAACGTGATGAGAAAAAATAACACCTGTTTTTTTCATGTCATAAAACTTCTGCTGCCAAAAGCTGCGGAAGGGAGCAATCCCACTGCCAACTCCAACAAGAATGCAGGGGGCCCTAGGGTCAGCGGGCAGATGGAAGCTGTCTGAGCTGTAAAAATAAAACATTGCAGTGAGTTTTGATGTAGAAAGTATATTTCACATTTGATAAGAAATCTGAAGTGAAATGAACCTTTTGAAAAAACATGGCACCATGTCTCCTTTTTTAATAGTATTGAGCCAGTTGCTGCAGAGGCCAAAATGAAGAGGACCTTTTCCTTCTGATAACAGATTTTGGAGAAGATTAGCACGTTGCATTGTGCAGCTATAACACATGTTATCAGGTATCAATTGAAATCAGTAATTTTATACCCTGTGTGCAGTAGCTGACCACAGATACAGTAAGGTGGAGCTGGTTTGGGTGGAGCCTGGGGGAGGAGCTGACAGAATAGAGGCGGGGCTTCAGCAGAGGAAGCTGGCTGAGAAGAAACTCAGCAGAAAGTTCCAGAGAGGGAAACTCGTCAAGAACCTCCAGGAAAGTGGGCTTGTTAAAATCCCTCCATTGTGCATAGGCCTGCGAGTCCTGATAGTGGGAATTTCTGATTTAGACTTTGAACAATTAAGACCATACACATTTGACTTTTTACTGATATTTAAATGTGATTTAATGGTATTATAGGACAAAAAACCCTTCAAGTGTGCTGTTATTTATTGTTATTTATGCAGACAAGTTTAGAGATGAATAAACAAATGAATACATTAATACAAACTTATAAAGTTATGAATACAAAAAAAATCGCAAGACATTTGATACTGAAAAAATAAACAAAATTAAGTTAATTTACCATTTTGTAACTACTTAAACAAATACATTTGTAAATAATGTGTATGGTGTTCACAATATTATAAACAAACTACCAAAAAATATGTGTGGGGTGTTTAAGCAGATAAATAAACAAAAAAAAAGTATGAAGGGTGTTTAAGTAGACCAAATAAATTAATAAATATTATAAATGATAAACGATTGACAAATTAAATATTAAGTCATAATTGAATATTACGTCATACACATAAATCCATGATGTTTGTTTTATTAACTGTATAAACAAATAAATAAAAACACATATGTGTGTGTGTGTGTGTATACAAACATAAATGGTTTGTAAAAAAAATCAACAAACACATAAGATGATCAATAATTAACTAAATAACAAAACACATCTATGAATTATTAAATAAATAACAATGAAATTGCTGTGTTGCATCTTTAATTAGATAAAAAAAGGATGAATAAACAATTAAACTAATCAAACAAGCAGCCAAATCAAGCAAAAAAAACAAACAAAAACAAAAAAATAAATAAAAAATGTCTGACCGACCTAATAAATAACACATAAGGCCCATGATGGTTGTTTAATTAATAATAACCAATAAACTTATAAAAACCTATAAAAAATACACACAGTACAGACCAAAAGTTTGGACACACCTCATTCAAAAGGTTTTCTTAATTTGCTTGACTATGACAATTGAAAATGGTAGATTCACACTGAAGGCATCAAAACTATGAATTAACACGTGTGGACTTGTATACCGAACAAAAAAGAAAGTGGTAACCAGCTGAAAATATGTCATTCTAGCTTCTTTAAAGTAGCCACCTTTTGCTTTGATTAAACTTTGCACACTTTTGGCGTTCTCTTGATGATCTTCAAGAGGTAGTCTCCTGAACTGCTCTTCTCTTATCAGGAGAGCCCTGTCAGGTTTAATACATTGGATTTCTTCCCTTAAAAAAATAAGGTCGGTGACCATCAGTTGTGTTGTGCAGAAGTCAGGTGGATAGACAGCTGATAGTCTCCCTGAATAAATTGTTAGAATTTGTATTGTGGTGAGAAAAACGCAGCTAAGTAAAGAAAAACAAGTGGCCATCATTACTTTAAGAAATGAAGGTCAGTCAGTCTGAAAAAGGTTTTGAATAAGAAGGTGTGTCCAAACTTTTGGTCTGTACTGTATATGCACATATATGCAAACAAATATTTTTTAAACAAATTAATCAGATGAAAAAAACAACAACAATGCATTAATAAATAAATAACGAGGAATGTTTTATAAAATTGGTGTAATGGTTCTTTAATTAAATAAATAAACAGATTTGTGACTAAATGAAAACAAATATAAAATTATTACAAATCACATGTTTAATACTTAATTACGTCAATACATAATTTATATTAAACTATTATTGTAATGATTTTCCCCAAATGGTTCATTGGATCACAACTCTCAACTTTTCATTACATTACATCTCCCATCATTCAAAGTGACTTACTGTTGCCAGAGCCAGCAAGTCCTGCCTGTGTTTTTCCTGTTGGGTCAGCGTTGAAAGTTTGCGGAGGAAGCTCTGTGAGGGGGGGCTGGTGACGTCCAGATAGTAAGAGAGAGCCTGGGAGAGAGGGCAAGCTGGCATTCGCTCGTCTCTCAGCCACCTCTCATCACCAGCTGCAGGACATCATTAAGCGTCAGTCATTACGCTGCTATGAGCAAGACCTCTAGCATGTTATTACATTAGGACTCAGTACCAGAGTGCTCCAGACGAAGGCTCTGGTTGATTGGAGGAGGGCTGGAGAGATGCTTCAGGACGCCAGACACTAATTCAGGTGAGTTCCCTGGGAAAATCCCCACGTGGTCTCCTGGAGCAAAGGTCAAGGGCTCTGAGCTCCCTTCCATCTCCAGCTCCACCAGGATCGTAGCACGACTGAGTACACGAATCAATAAAAAAAAGATGAATCAAAGGAAAACTCTTTATTTTAAACTTACATCTCCTCTCAAGTTAAAAATTAGTATGTTAACTTTTTTATTACAGGTATGGCCAAAGGAACTTCTGACATAGCTCAGCATAGATTGTTTCAGTTGGCACCGGTAGCATTTTAGTCCCAGAGCTACTTTCATTTAAATGTGGACTCTTCTGTTGATGCATCATGTGGTAAGATCAGCAGAAAATGAAACCTTGAACCTTTCTGAAGGAATAATGTAATTGATTATATTCCGCTCTTGCATGACAATAGAAAACTTTGATGGTCAAAAAATTCTGCTGCAGTCGAAAGGCTCTAATACAGTGTTTTAACAAAGTACCCAGCAAGAATCGACACTTTTCATTTTAGAAGCCAGAGTTGTTTTACCATTGTTTCTTTCCCAAGAGATTGTTTAATATTTGTCTATATAATTGATCAGTAAAACTTTATATAGATCCAAAAACACCCTGCAGAAGATGTAAATGCATTTTATTAAAACACATGCAAATTTCAGCCCAGAAAGGTTTGACTTTTCATTTCCCGCTGATGTTTCTACACAATAAAACTCTGGAAATATGAAATAAGTCAAGAACGTCTAACACTGATCATGCTGCTACTATGTCTGGGACTACAATTCTACTGGTGCCATCTGAAATCAATGATCTATGCTAAGGTATGCTAAAAGGTCCTATGATCATGACTGGAGAGCAGCTGGTACGATTTCAAAACGACATTGCACATCTTATTAACTCTAAAGAATATGTACAATCAGCCAATATTTTGAAAAAGTATTTTGCAACAAATATATTTAGAAATATGCACATTAATTAGTTAATATATTCATAAATCGGAATTAACAGAAAAAATTTGTGATCTGAGAATAAACCTTGACTTTGCGCTCTGTAGATTCTTCCTTGTTTTCAGTTTCATTAAACGCACAGCTTTAGAATGAAGAGCAGACAAATCTGCAGGGAAAAAATGATTAAGACAAATCAGAAAATAAATCTGTTTCTGATAGACTGAAATTCTACTTATTATTAAAGACAAAATCTTTGACAGGCTGAACAAGAGCGTATCTGTAAAACATTAGTTTTTTACTTCAAGTTTGATTTCAATAAAATTCAGCTCTTTAGCTTCATGGCAGTTCTTTTGTCCCGTAAAGGCCACACAAATTTGGGTTTACCAGCAATCCGGTTAAGTGTGCTGCTATCATTCTGAACTCTGTGCTGCTTCGGATCCCACCAATCTTCAAGATGGCCAGTTTCAGGATGTGTCCCTTTAATCTTAAACGCCTTGCAAGTATCCTAAACATCAGCAAACAATCACCTTGGTTCATTTCAACATCCTCTGATTTCAAATACCAAAACCTTGTTTATTAGTGATACCTTCAGAGCATTCTGAGCCCAAGAAGAGAAAGCTTCATCCTGTCCATTCAGCTCATCTCCCTCTCCAGTCAGGGACACACGGACACCTCCCAGAGCAGTGAACTGATGGTCCAGCGCATGGGCGAAGGCACAGAAGTGAGGATACATTCGAGATCCAAGACCAAACACACAATATCTGAGAGGATGAGAGAAGATTAATTGAACGACTTCTTGGAAATGGAGGACAAATTGTAAATAAAGACCTGATTTTGTTGTTGAGGATTTTCAGGCTGAGGAGATTCCTGTTGAAACTCTGGGGAAAGAAAAACATGTACACTGGAAACGTTTCTTTCTGAAATTTATTTTCAGGGATTTCTGCATTATTTAGGATCCTCACCTCTCCATTTCCAGGAGGGTCTCCATTGCCAAAGGTGCTGGTAATGATGATTAGAAGAGTTTCCTTCTCAAGCTCACTGAAGTTATAGTTCTCCATGCAAAGAATCTGTGTGGATACAAGATCATAGTTTTAACACTTTCTGGAGTAATGATTTCAAAGCTTTCTTAATCATAGAAATACAAACATACCTCTAACATTTCCAAAGCAGTTGTTTTAATTAGAGCTAACCCCCTTTATAAAACCCAAAGCCTTTGTAAAGAACATAATGTTCTCACAGAAAAGCAAATTACAATACAAAAAAGCACACGTAAATACTCTAAAGTATGTTATAATTAAAGAATGTCTGCATTACAAAATTCAATTCAATGTTTACTTTTATAGGGCCACACCACAAATGCACTTCCATTGGCCGAAGCGGTGGACAGACTAAAATAGCAAACTAAGATATATATATACCTTAAAGCTTAACTGAAATAAGGTTAATTAAGTGAAAATTGTTTTCTCTTGTATCTTGACAGACCATACAGTAAATTTAGTTGCATTCTTTAAAAACATTTTTTTAAAGAATGCAAATTAAAAAAAATTCAGTACATTTACTTGCATTCTGACTCTCTATTACGCTTCATATGAAACGTCACGCATACTACGTCCATGTTATATACAGTCAATGTGTTCCACATACTCATTTCAGCATATCGCCTTTTGGAAAATATTCTCAGGCAGATGAGATCTGAAAAGGGTGATTCTCTAGGCCCTTTGAGCACCATCCAACTGACAAAGCCATTTTTCTCATGGAGCAACCCTAACAACATCTGTGAGCAGAAATCATCCAGTGGGTATGCGCTTTTAAGGGTCATCCCTGGTAGATGTGTCATGAAGAAGACATCCACTCAGTGCGGGTTATAATGCTCAGTTGAATCTTAGCTTGATAACAAGATAGCCCTGTTACTTCTCTTACCCTGGAGCTGAAAACACCGCTCATTATGTGGTTCATTTTCTTTGCAAAGCTTTGTGATTTGCCCGTCTCTGTAGCATAGAGAACTGTGCAGCGCACTCGCTTGGCCAGGGTTGATCTAACGAGTTTCTGGGAGAGGAGGACAACTCTAAAGCAAAGCAAGAACATCAACATCAACTAACCTTTTAATTCAACGAGTAGTTCGGCCTGAGAAAATGTGAGCAATTTACTGCACCTGATCAATGCTTTAAAGCTGAGTTTTGAGCCATTTCCAGTTCCTTTTTTGTCCTTCCACTTGTGTGTCGACCATGCAGGAGGCTATCAACAACAAGAGTTAAGATATGATCAAATATGAAGACGTTGAAACTATATATCAGTTACCTGCTGTACCTGATAGTAGAAAAATGGTGACAAGATGTAGTTTAGCATTTCCTGGTGATAGACGGGAGTTAGAGATCCAGACATTGGAGGCACCAGCCAAACCCAGTCAGCCGGACATCCTCCTCTCAGCTGCACATCTGTCTCCATGTATTGCATGAAGGACTCTGAAGCAGAGTGGTGGTCCGTAATGGTCACCTTGTTTTTCTGTACATAATAAATATAAAGTATTCGAGTCATAATAAAACTCAAAACGTTTGGTGGAAAGTTATTTTACCTGAAAACTGTGCATGACTGCCACATTTACAGCCACCAGAGCCTGGTCCTTCCAAAGCGAGGACAGCTTCTTTGTATCCAATCCCATCTGCTTTGCAACTTTCTGTAGGCCAAGTTATAGTTGGAAACCCTCAGAACTCTCATAATTATAAGTTTTTGCAATGAAAATCAAAGGACCTCAAGAATGTTGTAGCGTTGAGAGTCGCAGAAGTCTCTCACGCCAATCTCAGTCCCCATGTACCAGCCGTTAAAAGGGCACGCTGTGAATTCAAGACCCCCGACTTCCAGTAACATGTTGGACACCGCAGGCAAGGCATACCATTGCAGTTTAAAATCTTTAAACCAATCGTACCTGTAGACACGGCCAAAACAACATCAATGCTGCTGCGTAAACAAATAGCACCACTATTTAAAACACTTTTTAAACACCTGGAAAAGTCTCAAAAAAGGGAAAAATTTGGTAAATAAGTTCAAGCAGCCCCTTGATCAAGTCACTCAATACATTTCATTTTGTAACCTTTATGAGTATGCTTAGCAGTGCCACAATGGCTCCATCAAGCAGCACTTCAGCCGAAATCCCAAAGTACTCCACTGAGCTAATTAGGTCGCTTTCAAAGTCAAGTGTGAGATTGAGGCTGGTTTCAATTTGGTCTGTGTTGCTTAAACTTGTGTGTTGGGTGTAGAAAGGGGCTGTTTAATAGGCTTAGCCTGGTCTTTAAGAAACCAGGATCAAAAATGCAAGCCATCTCAGAAATGTGGTCTGACTAAAAAACATGCCTCTCCTCTCTACTTGGCCTGTCGACTCATGATGTGATATGTAGTTTGTATAGTGTATAGTTTTAATCTCTTAGGCAGCTGGAGAGTAACTTACTGCGGGTGTTCCATGTGAACTTCCAGAATCAACTCCTTGGGAATCTCAAAGAACTGTGGGTCCTCTCCATTGGCTTGTAACACCAGTGGAAGCACGTCAAACTGGCCATACTTTGGTGTCCATCCAAGCTGAATACAAATCTGTTAATAATGACAGGAGAGCACATAGTAAAGCAATGAAAAATAAACTAACTTCTATCAAAAATTGTAAATAATTATTCGTAACAGTTCTTTTCAGTGTCATAGTCCATCTAATTTAGTTAATGAACATCGGTTCACTAGTTAATGCAGTCTGATTGTCTGAATGTTATATAACTGAGACATAATTGTGTCGTATAACTGTGCAATTATGTCAGTCAAAAAATAGTTTCATTCATTTTTTATGTCACATAATATATATAATCTTAAGTAGCTGTATAATGAAATCTGAAAAAGAAGCGGCACAACATGAGATAGTTAAGTATGGGTTTTTACATTAAAAATAAAAAAATTTTTACCCATTGTCCACAGAAATTAACAAAAAAAAAAGTTTAATATTTGTTGTTCTTGTTGTTATTGTTATTTGATTCTGCAAGTCTTAAGAGTTAAATTTATTTTCACTAATGCCATAAAAAAAATTCAGGTCTGAAGGGGTTAATGAAGTAATTTAAAGTAACACTCCAACTTTCTGGGAAATAAACTAATTTATATTCTCTCCTGGGTTAAAAAGTAGAGTAGAGATATTATTATTATTATTATTATTATTATTATTATATGTTTTTTAAACATTGATCCTTTCATTCTGCTGCTGTTACTGGCACCACAATGCTACTGTCCTGATCTGGTTCAATGATATCTGCCAGGGGTGTTAAACTGAATTTTTGTTCTAAGCGTTTTGTTATAAGCATTTTGTTCTAAGCGTTCTTTAACAGACTGAACTTTAGCTTCAATCGAGCCTTAATTGGGGTGATGAGTTGTTTACCTAATTTTGCAACTAAAATCTGAAGGGTGTTGGTGCTCTAGGGATTCAGTTTGTCATATGTGTTCTATGCTAAGCTATGCTAATAGTGCTATTGCCAAAGCAAGAGAACAACTAAAGATATTCCAAAATGGTAAAACATTTTTAATCTTTAGAGGAGTTAAAAAATGCATTTAGCAACTGAACTGGTAACTAATACTTACAATGATACGGATATATGTATTAAAAGGATAATAAATGTGCCTGTACCTCTGTGAAGCTAACACTAGCAGGATCTCCAATTATGGTCCCGTCCGTCATCTTGTAACCAGCGTACTGTATGAGCTGTCCATTCCAAACACGGTATTCATGCTGCACATCCGTTCTCTGACGAAAGACGGTGATGGCAGACCTATCCAAACAGATTGATTTTCAACATCCCATAATAATCAGGTTTAATCAAAACTTAGATCAAAGTTCTCAGCTCACCTCAAGTTTCCTCCATTGGAAGCAAACTTAATATGATCGCATAACATCTTAAACATCTCCTCAGTCGTTCTGCAATGACGTGCATCAAAGAGCTGCACAGAGGAGCAGGAAATGAAGCAGGAAAAATTTCTTTCAAACCTTTAGTTTGAGTTAAAGCTTAACCTGCAAATTAGACCACTGGATTCTCCCGATGCACCTCGGAGCATTTCTCCATGCTTGCTTAGCTCCGAATTCGAGTTCATTGGTGGTGAGCTGATAAGTCCCGGTAGCATCGATCTCCATGGTGACTTCTTCCACACGAGAGAGATGCTCCTCGATTTTTGAACTGCACAACAAATTCCAGACATAAACATAAAAATAATATGTTTTATATATATATAGCGCCTTTCCAGGGTTCGATAACACTTTGCAGATTAGAGGAAACATTAAATTACACAAACAAAAAGCAGAGTATACAACAGACACATAAAAAGAGATTGCATTAGATCAGTTGAGCACTTCAGAGGATAACATTCAGAAAACAGGTGAGTTTTGAGTAGAGATTTAAATTAGGTCATATAATTGTCAGAACAGACTGAATGTAGTAAAGAAGTGACCTGCAACCCATAGAAGAGAGATGATGCCAGGGGGCTTTGAAAAGGCCAGAGTCTGAGGAGTGAATCAGAGAACAAGTATATTATATAAATAAAGGGAAGGAGGGCTTAGTCTGGCGTAGCCAGGGGGTTTGGCAGCTTTTTTTGGTCAAGACCCACCCATGAGACAATTTGACTGACATGTCGTTTTGCATAGCTTTATGTTTAGTAGTGTAAAAATGTCACCACATCAACATGCAAAACCACATAAACATGCAACAGCCATGAAAAAAACAAGATGAGAGAAAATGCAAAGTTAGAAGAATAAAACAAGAAACTTCAATAATTTAATTGAGAGGGACCACAGCTAATAAAATCATCTTTTCTCGATCGCACGACTGCACTTGGTTTCCGAGTGGAACAAAAATAAATGTGACACTTGCTTCCCTGGAAATCCAGAAAAATTAAACCAATCAGAATTCAGGTTTCTTTAGATGCGTATCCCCTGTACATCTCCATACTTTTTAATGGATGCGTAGTATTGATTGATGAAGTCAATGGCTTGCACGAGGATGTCATCAGTCCTAGAAGTAATCTTCGGATCACAGATCAAAGATTTTGGAAACATCAAAGAGCTTTCACAAACGCTGGAGTTGCAACTGGTTCTCTAAAAAAAAAACAAAAAGTATACATGAGGTTTTTCTGAGGGTTAAAGCCGGAAATGTGGGGGAAGTCCAGGGAGGAAATTTGAAGATTATGTTTCATCCAAACCAATCCATCAGAACCACAACCCTAGAATCATTTGCATTTTTATAATCAATTAGTTTGTAACTAAAGCCCTAAAAAATAATGACATATTTCATTCAAGTTTAATGATTGTTCTTTTGTGAGATTTTACTATCCCCTTCAGTTGAACTTTCCCAGACATAAATAATTACAACGTTTTAGAAGACTTTTGACCTGATAATTTAGCAAATATTTTAATCATTCCCTGGTCACCATTTAAGCTTTTCAGAAAACTTTTATAACAAAAATATTTTTCAGTCTTTTAACCACAGTACTGTTCACACATAACAAAACACAGTACATGTTTAAACCGCAAAGCACTAAACACAGATAAAATAAAAACATACTGAAAGCATCGGCTATGTCAATATTGATAAAATCACGATCCTCACATTACTTCACTCACTGAGACAGCATTCTACTATCTAAGAAATATTCCTCGTCTCCAGCCACCTTGGATGTTTTGGTGAAAGTGATTTGTAAAAGTGAGATTGTTTCCTCTCTTTCACCAAAACAATCTGGCCACATCACTCCTATTCTTCAACAACTTCATTGGCTTCCTGTACAACAACAAAAAATCACATATAAAATTCTCCTTCATACCTTCAAAGAACCTAATGGTCTTAACCCTCTGTATCTATCAGATCTTATTCACACCTACACCCCAGCTTGCTTTCTCAGGAGTTCGCACACAAGTCTTCTTCACACCCCTTGCAATAAAATAGGCTCCGTTCAGACAGCAAGTCTTAATGCCCAATTCTTTTTTTTGTGTGTGTGAAATGAGATTTTTTTGTGCGATCGTTTACTTTACAAGTAACATGCACCTTCTATCCGTCTTCAGTGTGAATGAATTGTTGCTCCACTGTCATACGCATGCGCAGAAGAGGAAACTACATCCCCCAGAATGCACTACTAACTTACATAAACACTGAAGCGCTTGCTCTCATGATCCTGACAACAAAAGTTGTTTTGTCATGATCACGAGATAATTAAGTCACGATCACGACATAACAAGTATTGTTTTTAACATTGTCGTCTTATAATTTACGTATACACTTGAGGCTTGTGTGTAAATATCTGATCAGTGTGAACTTTATTAGTATTAAACAATATTAGTAAAGAGGAAAAGAACACATATTAAGCTATTCTCCTGGAAATGGAATTAGAAATGCTCCATGACTTTATTAAACTTAAAATGAGTCTTTAGGCTCTTTCTGTAACTATTTCAGCAGAAGAATATCTTCCCCAGTGACTCATATCTGTGAGAAACTTTGTTTAAGCTGGGCTCGATGATGTAAAACAGATAAATGTGAAATAACTGCTCAAACTATTTGATATGTATCAGATGCAGGAGTTCATGAAAGTGACCTGGGTTGAATTTAATTTTTCTTATTTAACTGTCCTGAAAATATTAGATACAGGTCATATTCAGGAAAAAATCGTATTTGGATCACTTTGACATCTAGTCTGAACGTAGCCTCTTTTGACAATAGAGCCTTCAGTGTCTGGAACTCTCTCCTCTTCAACTCTGTGAACTCACAACCATTCAGGTCTTTAAATCCCAGTTAAATTCCTCTACAATACCTGTTTTGCAATATGTGACTTTCTCTTTCTCCCTGTGTATCTGTGTTGCTGTTGTTATTGTTTTTTGCAATACTGTACCCATGTAAAGCTGTCGTGAATACTGAGAAAGACACTATATACAATCAACATATTATTATTATTATTTAAGTTTGGAAGTTCAGTTTCTAACCTGTTTAGTTGCTCAAAGTTACTTACATGTAAGGTGCTTTCAAGTACTCAAAATACTTTCTATGGTATTTCCACATCATTCTGATTGATTTTTGAGTCATTTAGTCAAAACACTCACTGAATTAAAACTTTGGCTTAAAAGTGCAGGCTCTCAGATTGTGAACATCCTTTTTGCAGACTGAGCAAGTGGCTACCTATGAGTCCTGTCCTAATTAATCAAGAGACAAGAACCAAGTAATGAGTGCATGTTTCATTTCAAACTCTTCCATTCATTTACAGTATGAGTTTTATCTTCATCTTCCTAGCAAACCATCTCCAACAGCAAAAATGTAGAATATTTTCAAGCCTTAAAAGATTTCAAGCACCAGTTGGAGCTAACTTTTCCTAACACTTCATGCAGTGAGTCTTGGTCAACTTGACAACTCAGCTACTCACAAAACCATCAAAATACAATAAAAAAAAGTTTGTATTGTCAATTTTTTATATCCAGTCACAGATTTGAAATTAGATTTAAAGCAATCATACTCTAAGTACATTGAATCCTTCTGATATTAAAATGCAAAAATACTTGACATAAATGTAAAAATATGAATAGAACTTTCAAACGGTGTATAAACTGTACACATTAAAAATGCACTCGCAAAGTAACTTGATGGAGTAACTTACCTTAACTGCTTTGCTGTGCAAAGAGTCAAAATGCCACGAACCATCACGAAAGTTCTTCACTTGCTTGGAGAACGGGCACTGAACCACTTTTTTCTCCGATGACAACTAAAACAGCAACCAAATATTTCAGGATGCCATTCCTGAGGCTGCATCTCAACTTATTTAAACTCTCACTCACCATTTCTGTCTTCATCTCCTGGATGTTCACTTCATGAAATGCATTATTATTGCTGTCTTTTGTGACCTGGCTCCCCATTTCCCTCTAAAATTCTGCAGAATTCAATGAATGGTGCAGTTAAGTGTTTTTTGGGGAGGGTTTCTTACCTTGGGCTTAGGTTCTTGTCTGAATCTGTAACAGAGGCTTTCCTGCCGTTTTTATATCCAAGCAGGAGAGACGGATGAAGAGGGCTGGTCAAGTGTTCACAAGTCATGGCATTGTGCCATCCAGGAGGGGGGGACACAAAGCCATGTAATAACTAGCAAAGTTCCTCTTTAACCAGCTATACATAAACCTACAGTCAGTACATTCATTCTACTAATTTCCCAATCAGCAACTGAGAAGTACTCGTATTGTTCTTATCCTCACTCAGATTAGGCGTGACTAGCTCTTTGATTCTCTAATTAATCAAAATGAAGTTGACAGTTTTATTATTGTTGTTTTGAGAGAAAAAAACATTGTGAACAAGTGGTTCTCAAAACCTCTGCCAACCAGCTGCTGTCCTTCTATTATAATTTATTTAAAAACACTCTCGCTTTCAAACCAAGAATAATCTGTGGTCAGAGAATCCCCCCCCCAGTTCTTAAATCAATCTTTGTACAGTTTAACATCTTAATTCTTCCAAGTACACGTAACAGAGCTTGATTTAGACATTTCCTTCCAGAAATCGAAACAGTTTCTATAGGATTTATTTGTCACAAGAACAAACAGTTTTTTAATCTTTGTAGAAGTTTTTTGTTTGTTAGTAATGACTCATATTTGTGTCCATCAAAGTTTTTCCATCAGCTAAAAAACCTTTCATTTACCAAGTTTTAACCCTAACCACATACATTTTATTCCTGTTTTATATGATTTAATGTACTCTTCATTTTATTTAAATAAATCCCAGACACCCAGCAATACTTCAGACTAGTTGGTCCTATATATTTACCTTATATTAATAAACATTTACTTATGAGTATAGATTGTTTCAAATGGATATTTGATTTTATAAATAACCACAACATACTTTAAGACCATCAGACCTCAAAAAATGGCATGCAATTGTAGATATGCTGTTATCAAGCTATAACTCCCTTTTATTGTTACAAAACTCTACAAATGTGACTTAATTGTATTATATCCAGTTACTCATTTGTTGTAACTACAGTAGCCTTAAAGATGGGATTATCATGTTTAAAAATATGTCATGAAAAATAGCAAACAATGCTCCACACACCCGTTTCTGGGCTTCTAGTAAACAAATGTAATGTAAAAATACTCTTTTAAAAAGCCCTACTTCAAGAGATGATCTTATATAACCAAAGATCATTTAAATAATTTAAATATATAACCCAATCAATAGAAACATACATACAAGTATGCATTTGAATGATTTTATTCATGTAAAACACAGTTAGAATCAAATCAATTAGAACCTTACAGTCAGGCGCCCATCTGCATTGAATTGTTTATGTAGCTTAATCCTGAGAAATCAACTATAATTTGATCATTAACACTAACAAATTCCTAACTTGCTTTAGTTTGCTTCGATGTATGGCTGGAGTACACCCCTCGGGTTGTTAGAACATGTACATAAACACAAATTCCTTGCTAAGGCCTGTAAGTGTGACCTGCTGACCGAAGGAACATCTTTCAGGAGAAATGGCAGACTGGAAACAGATGTTCATACACTTTCTTTTGTTTGAAGTTTTGGGAGAAGACACCACACTTCATATCACCTGCTTCAACAGCTTGGTGCGGGCTTGTGTTTGACACCTGTTATTGAATTTTTCTAATTTGAAGACTCAGCAGTTTCTTTCAGGTCTTGAGGATGATGTTCTGGTGACCGATGGATTGATTTCACCTCTATGCTGTTTGATGTGCATCAGCTTGGTGAGGAACTTCATAGAGATCAATTCTTTTTGGTGTACTAAGAATAGAAAATGAAACATGTATTTAGATGAAGTATCTGAATTTGGGTTTTCCTCAGAGAAATAAGCGTACTTTTTTCAAAACCCATTGAGCATCAGATATGGCTCTTTGGATCATCATCTGAATGCGCTCAGGATCATCTTCATCCACATGACTGTTGTAGCTCTGAAAAAGGAATAGTTAGAGATTTTAAAGCAGTTATTTTAAAATGTTTTTTTATTTTATTTGTTTATTTGCAATGGAAGCCCATTTCTGTTTCTTGTATTTTAAAATGTTTTTTACCTACTAAGTCAAAATTTTGAGATAAGAATTTGAAATAGTGACATAGAAAGTAGATATTTTCAGATAAAAAGTGTGTTTATATGGTTAGTATTTGATTGGGCATCTGCAGGGTAAAATTCTTTTTTTTTTTTTTTTTTACTTTTTACCCCCCAATTTTTTACTTTTTATCTAAAAATTACACATTTTTGCCTTGCAAAGCAATTATTATTTTTTGACCTGGTGGTATTGAGCTTCCATAATTTGGTTAGTGCACAGGTGGAGACATAAATGTTTTATATTTATCGATATCATTTATTGACTACTCAATAGTTTTTACCCACGGAAATCAATGTGTTTTGAGCATTTTGAATCATTTTTTATAAATAGCGATCAAGATTCTCAAAGACGCATAGCATGCATTGCATTTCAGGATTTGTGAAACTTTTGAAACATGTGAAGAAATTTATGTGGTAAAGAACACGTTTTATTTTTCAATCCACATATTTTTACTTCATGTGGATCTCTGCCTTTTTAAGAATTTATTTTTGAATTAAAGCAGAACTTGTTTAACTGAGCAAGACCTGTTCATCTTTTTCAGAATCTTGGGTGAATATTATTTCTGATATTGATTATTTCTATTTATGATAGAAAATGAAACCCTTGCTAATGGGTCTCAGTTAGAAGTAAAATATTTTCTCCTTTAATTGAAAACAAATTATTGTGTTATGCCCATTATACACAGGCTTGTTTTAGAAAACATTTAAAAAGTGTGTATTATCGAGGGCACCTGTCTGATGGCGTGCTGGTAGTGCTTCTGCATAGCGGCTGAGGGCAAGAGCTTGCAACAGCGCAGCAGGTAACGGTAGAGCTGCAGCGGCGTGCGGACCAGCTCAGCGCCGGCCACAACAGCACACATGAGAGGATTGCGCTTTCACGTCAAGAGGGGCTGGTTTAGTTGCGTAGACTTAATAGCAAAACAGCATGCCTAAATTTGTGCGTTGCAAGCAGTCAGTAACATCAAAACAATACGCGCATGTGTGAGCACCGACTAACAAATCACTTCCTGATGCTTACGAAGTTCATCCTTTCAAAATAAAAGTCGACTTTTTTACCCCATGAAACCCTGGATGTAAACATTATGGCATTTTTAGAGATTTACTCGTGTTGAAGATTTTTGAATATTTTATTGTCTTTATGTTTAATCGTGGAGGAAACTGTGTCAATTCTATCTTGACTCACAATTTCTGACTTCCTCTTTGAAAATAAAATTCTTAGGATGTGACGTTTGTTGTTGTTTTTTTGCGTCGTTGTTGATGACGCGCTGGTCATCCTAATCATTACTGAGCTTGACCGCTATTATCCTATGAGAAGACGCGGTGTGTTAATTATTAATGACACTTCACTTATTATGTTTTGTGGTTTTTTACTTATTGCCTACTAATTTAGAAATAGGTGAGCAGCCCTCTTTGCACATCTCAGCGTTCCTCAATGAGATTCATAAGGAATATTACATTTTTGCAACACAGTTGAGAGAGTTCCCAGAGACACCTTTAATCCCAAAACATCTTAAATAATATTTTTTTGGTTAGGTGAATAAGGAGGCCAAAGCACCACCTGGTGCTAGCTCAGCACTCCATTTTTCACCTTTGTCAAATAACCCTAACACAGCCTGGGGTTGTGTTTGGGGTAAAAACACCGTTTAAAAATAATTTATGGTCTAAATTAAAGTAAAGCAGCATGTTGATACAGGATACTGTGATAGCCATGTTGGTTAGTGTGCTCTCAGTTTTAAAGAAATTCCCACAGTGTCACCAGTAAAGCACTGTCACATTATTACACCTCCTCCATTCTTCACAAAGTGAACTAATCATCTATAAAACTTTTCTGCATGGGTGGATCTACATAGTTAAAGTTATAGAACTCATTAGTATTAAAGGTGTGCAATACTATTTTTAAAAGCCAATCTTGATGTTTGAAATCTAACAAACTAACCCCCATATCAACAGTTTGTTTTGCTGATTGGCTCCGCGTTGTTGTTACTTGCCGCAGGAAATGGAAGCCCCAAGAACTTCAACAAATTCATTTTAATGACAAATTTCCGCTGCTCCTCTTTCCAATGTGTATCTTGGGCCAAACAAATCCATTCTGTTTCTGCTATTGTTAGTAGTGTTTTCATCCATGTTTGTGATCAGAAATGAGTGCATAACTCCTGAAAGGTTGGTGTAAAGATGTCTAGAAAGAATCCTCGATTTATCTGAGATGTTCTTAACTTGTGACTTCTGATGTTGACCCACGAACATCTCCTCAGCCACTGATATAGACCTGTCTCTCTTTCTTGTGCCAGTTCTCATGTGAGACGGGTTTATCAAAGAATTTTTTTTGCAACTGCAATTAGTGACAAGCTGCAAGTTTTTTGTTTGCGTAACTTTAGATTAGCTCTTTATCTTGCAAAGTTGATGAATTTTGGGATGTGTTGTCCAACAAAATTGATTGGCAAACCTACATTAAAGGTGCCATATCATGCACCTTTTAAATCATTTATATGAAATATTTGACCACTCTAGATTAACAATGTACTCTCAATAACCTTCAAAATGCAGTATTTATCATAAACAATGTCTTTGAATCACCTCAGATTGTCCTCTACAAAATGAGCTTTGCACCCGTTGCTCCTCCCACTGCTTTTTTATGCCACGCACTCTGCTGGGTTTTTCTTGTTTCCACACAGAACATCCACACAACTTCTACAAATATGTTCATTTTTAGGTAACGCAAAAAAAAAAAACACCTATGGCCTGGGACATCAAAAACTCTTTATTACATATTTTCATCTGGTGTTGTTTGTTAAGATTAGCTGTATTAGCACTTCATCTGATTTCTTAGTAGGTGATACTATGGTCGGTTGACCATTGAGCCATTTTGAGCTCCAAAAAATAGAAGATAGCAGTACACAAACATGCATGAATCTGAATATATCTTGAGACATTTTTTTATGAGGAAACAATAGTAAGAAATGTCTGGTTTACATGAAACAAAATAGAAAGCAAGCTCATTGAGCCAAGGATTTACAGGAGGCTCAACAAAGCAAAAGGTTGATTCTCAGAAGAATCCGAAATATTTGACATGTTGCAGCATTTCTCAAGCTTTGATGAATTCAATATTAAGTCGTAAAAAGTACCATTTGGCTGGTAGGGTAGATTATTTTCCCATGTGTCTTGCAGCGCATGCCATTTGCAAAGAGAACATGATTTATTACTGGAAAATGTTTTATACTCCTTGAACGTTTTATTCTTACCTTCTAATGAAATGAAAGGTGCCGAGAAGCATTCGTTGAGTCACTGTCGTGTCCAGATGGGAGCCCACGACCCTTTAATTTCACCTGGTGATGCCAGTGAAAGCGCTTATTGTTCCAAAGGAAAAGTCCCAGGAGCTTCAAAGCCATTTTTCTGGAGTGCATGTGAACACATGAAGAATTCCCCACGCGTCAGGTGATAACATTCTGCGAGCTTTAGAGATATTAAAAAAAGTCAAACATGCATCATTTAATAATAAAAAGAATGATCTTTCCGCATGACCTTATGAACAAACTCATCACTGAAAGACGAGTTTGTCATAAAACAACGGTTGATAGATGGAGAGTCCCATTTCAAGACAAAAATACTTCAAGTTAAACTCCCAATAAAAAAGAAAACCTGCTGACTCTAAAGATCAAAGATGTGGTAGATGTTCTGGGTTATATTTTGATGTGGAATAAACTTCATGAAGATAATTTAACTACCCACACAACCTGCATTGCGAATGAAACAAAATGTATTGTCTTAAACGGTTCCAAACACTTAAGTTCCACACACTTATCTAATGACATAAGAAAAAGGGAACAAAAGATCAAATAAGATCACAAACAAAGCAACAATTGAAAGAGATTTAAAAAGAATCTCTTAGTCATTATTGAGCTCTGCTTTCTAGAAGAAAAAAAAACAACTGGCAGGATTTATCAGATTGTCAACCTCTTTTGGCTCTTTCCGGGTGACTTCAATGAGATCTCAAAGATGTGATTAATGTATGTCTGCGTGAAGGCCAGCCAGGTTTATGCTTATCTTGTAATAATAATACAAAAAAAATAGAAACAATTCTGTGAGTGTGAAAACATTTAAACTATGCCGTACACTCAACATTTACAACCATTAATATCTTTTGCTCTTTTTCAGAAACTATATTTGCTAGAGCAGGCATATAAACTTAATTTATGAAGCAGTTTTTGGTGACTTACAAAACTAAGGGTCTTATTCCACAATTGAACTAAATTTGCTATTAATTTTAGAAAATACTATACAGAATTTTTAAAAACAGTTTAAGCTATCGAAATCCAATTGAAGTGAGGAACTATGGTTAAAAAATGTCTTATGATTTTCAAGTTTTGAAAACTATTAGAATATTACTGTTGCATGTAGAAATATTTCATAATTTTTTTCAGCATACAAACTTTAACATATCCTGGGCCCCTGCACTGATTAATTTCAGAAAAGTCATACAAATCCTTCTATAATGCACTATTCCGCTGTGGTTTCAGTAGTACATGTTGGTTTCTGTAAATTTGTAGGTTTACAAATTTAAGGACTAAGCTTTTCCTTCATCACATTTTTGAACATTATTGAAAGGTACCTTGTTTATTGGTGTATTCTGCATTTCATTCGGAGTGACCCCTACAGACTTACTCAATTAGCATACTTAGATAATCATTCTGCCTCCTAAATGGTCTTAAATCCTAATGTAACACACTGCATAGTTGGACTTTTAGCGTCCAACATTTAAGCTTATGATTCTGGTCTTCAATTGTGAGTCTAAATTCAAATACATAATCCATCCAAACTCAATCTATACTGAATACAAAATACTTTCAAACTATTTTCAGTGTCTTTATTTTAAAAATAGGTTCTAACAATATCCCATTCCAATTCAGATACATACGATGGAAATATATGTTCTTTTAGTGAGAAGAAGAAAAAACTCATAAACAAGATCATTTTTTAAATGTTGACATTTAATGAGCTTCACCATTGTACTTCAAATCTAGACTCTGAGAAGAGACCGGTGATTTCAGATCAGACACAGAACAGATCCCCAGAGTCCTTTCAGGACCTCAGACCCACCTCCTCCACTTTCAGGGCATTGAATGTGAACTATATCATAGCCACATATCATAGAATGTATTCAAATACCTTTAACTCTGAGTATAACGTCAAATTTCTTTATAAAACTTGCATGTGCAGTACCTTGCTCATTTGGCCCGATCGACTTCGGTTTAAAGCACACAATATCTTCGGTACGTTTGCTTCTTGTGTTTAACTTTGCAGAATAATTAGTACATTTACGCCACCCGAGGTCTCTTGGTGAATGAGAGCATGTTATGTTTGTATGCCGAGTGATATAACAGTCAGAGAACACTGGGGTGTGGTGCTTTGTACAAGGAAATGACAACCAAACGGTGGCGATGGTGACAGGAAAAACATCCAACCGATCGTAACTGAATGAAGGGTATTTCTTTACACAGGATCCAGAAGAATATAAAAGTCAGAGGGCACATTCAAGTTTTAAATCTCCACATAAAAATAAAAGCGTGGAGGTAAACAACCAAGTCATTGAGCTCAAGAGGTAGAGACCAACAATGTGAATCCATTATATACATATACACAACAGTTCAGTGTTTCTTTGAAGAAAATTAAGATTCAAACAAAAGAATCCTCAGAGTGATAAGAAAGTAAAGAAATGGGTTTCTACTTCAATACTCAGATCCACAGCTCTGCAGCACACAAGACACAATTAACATAATTGGTTATGTGTTTTTCTTGGTTTTTGTACTTATACTGGTTTGGATTATTTCTTTGTCTACACTCTCTAGTGAAAAAGGGGAAACAAATATGTACAATTATACTCAAGTCTCAAAAATAAAATACAATTTCACAGCCCTAAAAAGTGCAGGCTAAATCCACGTCCCTACAGCAGTTTGGCGAATTTTGTCATTTTTGAAGAGGAATCCTTTCAATGGAAATCTACCTGCTAATCGCCTATTTACAGTACATACCAGTGAAAGATGGGAAAGCATGCCAAAGCACACAGAGAAAAATAAAATAATTATCAATAATATATATTAAATATATTTATTTTGAAGCATTATGGCAAATTAAAGCATGGTACAGTGAGTGAAAACAACTCCAAGCTGCTTCCCAGCACCAAACTGAACCCCAATACAGATCATTGCAAACCTTCCTTCTACAAGAAACAGGTTTCCGAGGGAGGGGCGTAAAAGCAGGTAGCCCACAAACTATAGGAAGTAGGCAGTGTCCTTTTTAAGCATGCATAGGCTCTATACATGCACTCACAATGCCTGTTTTTCCATCACATTAATGGAATGGTTTGGTTAACCAAGAGTTTATCCTGATATAACCCCCCAGTTTTACTTTTTAGGTTTGGTTTTATTGGGATTGCATGCTATTCTAGATAAGTAAAGCTGGGTTGCTCTGAGAAACCTTCACTTACCATATCAGTGCATGCTAGACTCTCAGTAGGAGACGTGCGTCTGTGAGATTCCAGGAAAATTAGTTTCTCTGGCTCTGTATCGTTCCAATACAACAATAACCTCAATCTTGTGGCTCTTCACTGCCTCAATTTCAAATAACACGCTAAAAAACTTGTCCTCTATTCTTCGCTACTGCAAAAGCGTGTGCACACCAGGATGTTTGTTGTTTGTTTGCACTTATTGTAGCCATTTTATGGTTTTAGCCTTGAGTTTGCTGGTGAAACTATACTGTGTTTGTGATGCTCGCTTTTTAACACAGAAGAATAGGAGAGGATGTTAACAAGTGTTACTGGCTAAAGATTAATGTAAAAATATTGAATTAAAATACATTCTAATGCATTAGACATTGAACTATTGAACTGGCCTTTTAAAAGGATTCTTGCTTGACGAGGATTCAAATTTTGAACACAGATATAAGGACCTGTCAATCAAGTGTGCTTTTAAAACCACGGTGCGGTGCTTTATGATCGTTTATGTCTGTTTGCTCAAAGATAAAGCTTCAGGGTTTGAGTGTCTGCGGCACTCTAAGCAATTGCTATGAGGTGGCGTGTTTGATTTATATATATATATTGATTATTTTGATTATTTGTGTCTAATTTCTGACTCAGAAGCCTTTGGTTCCACTTTAGGATAAAACAACTACTAAAGGCTCTCCTGAACATAGAGAGGTCCCTCGGTGTCATCCAGTTATTGATGGAACAGTTTAATAGTGCTCAATAGAGTTACTTCAACCCAACAAAGAGGTACAATACAACCAAATGACTGACAGCGGCTACTGAGTATAGAAAGCAGACATTCCTGGAAGATCTCTGATACAAGTACTTCGTCTGCTGCTAGTAGCAGCGCCTCTGAGAATGTGACTCTGCAGCCTGTCGTGTTAATCCAGCTAACTTAATCTTGTCAAGAATGGGAGACGTGTTGTCCTATTTTTTTCTGTAAATTGTCACAACTGTATTTGCTTACTTTTCAAAGTTTAATAGTCGCAGATCTGTAATAGGTTTCTAAAGAAACATTGCTATTGGTTAATAATAAACAATAAACGCAAACAAACAATGTCACAGTGTGCACAGATTTTAACTTTGTCATGACCATCAGATACTGTGCTTTGAGTAAGAAGTATGGCATATCAGGTATTCTTATTATATCAGGAACATCAAAAACACAGCTGAATTGTGCAACTTGGAATTGGAACAGCAGTACTGAGTCGCAACTCTAATCAGTCCAGTATCTAGGGCTAAATACTGACACAACACATCCACGCTGAGGAGCACAATCAGAAACCTATTTATCCTAGTGAATACTGAAACCTTACAGACAAATGTGAGGTGCCAAGCAATCAATGAGAAGAAAGAAAGAGTTCAGATGGCTGAGAAAATGGAAGAAAGTCAAAAAGCAGAAGCATAAACACAACTAGCGCACTCTGCCTGGAGACGCAGTCCCAGTTCACGAAAGACCAAGATCATGTTTGCTGTGTGCGCTTGGGCTGAAGTGCTCAGACACACCTGGTCATCAGCAGAGCGTTAAAAGAGGACAACATTGGAGGTTTCTTTATACTAGCCAAAGGCTTACCAGTGTGAGAGAATAGAACTGTCTAAATCAGCAGGTCTCAACTGTTTCAGGCCCTGGTCCGAAGGGCACTCTAAACCCTGCAGCTGTGAGGAAGTCTACTCTTAGTCCACCTCACTTTGGTCTCAGCAAGCGTCAGGCTTCGGCAGGCTTTTGTGGGCAACGTTTTGCACTCTTTACTAACTTTCACCAGCTTGCTTTTATGTCTGACTAACTCTTTTACTCAACAACCAATCAGAATTCTCACTGCAAACTCAAGATCCTCGCTAAACTTTGAGCCGATGAGTTCCACACCGCAAAAACCATGGTGTAGCAGTCTGAACGGTTTCAGGTCTACCCAAAACAATGGTCACACTTCATTCTAAGGTGCTAAATCATGAGGAAATACTCCATACAGGGAAACTTGCCTTCTTTTCAGATAACACGTCACACTGCACTTCCTCCTTCCGTGAATAAATAAAGCATTTTATTAGAGGAACTTCCTTCAGACAAACTGCACCGATTCTGCCGTTCTGCTCTTCAAATACATTCAAGTCCACAGGGTTGACGTCATCTGCCTTCATCTACAAGATCTCTTCAGAGCAGTGGGCATGAACAGACCCCCCAGGACCCTGCCCATTCTTCCCATTTCAACCTATCAGCAGTGGTTGCTTCTATTGAACTCAGTATTACAGTACAGACACACATATCCGCGACATGGCTAGTCCTAGACTCCAGTGAAATGCTACGCAGGTTCAGGGATTCCCGGGGTCAGTAGTCCAGGGGAGCGAGGTGTGGACACAGGACAGGCCACAGGAGGGATGTCCACCACCACTGTCATATATACCATGTCCTCTGTGGTCCTCGGCTACTCCCAAACTAACGGAGACGGAGGCATCTCAGAGGGCTGAGCTACTGTCGAGCTGTGCACAGAAGTGAAGGAAGAGATTAGTCTTGCTTCAAAGATAAGGCGATGTCTCCATCTAGTGTCAAGACATTGAAACCATTGAAGACCTTTGGAAGGCTTTTTTAAATCAATAAGTGTCCACTTAAATTGACACCAACAAATGAGAATGTGAACCGAGAATATTGATTTGAGGGTTGAGTCCTGGTCTCAAAACATAGCGTCATCATTACACAAGGGCTTGAAATCCCCTGTTTCAAATTGTAGCACTTAATTCGGTGGTACTTTAACATTTTAGGAGTTTAAATTTTACGTCTTTGAGTACTGATATATCATTTTAAAAAGATGGAAAGTTTGTGTGTTTGTTATTTAGCCAAAAACTATATCAAATAAAATAAGTAGAAACATTTTAATATAAAGTAACTGAAAACCTGATTAAAAGTAAAATAAATGCAGGTTATTGTCATAACATGAGATACTTAAGAAAATGAAAAAGGCGTGTTTATATTTTCTGTAAATCTTTGTTTTAGGAGGGGCAGTAAAAAACTAAATAGAATGTTTAAGGGGACATCTCCAAACCTGATGAGGTGCATTCTAAATGAAGTGATCAAGAACGTATGTGAGATCTAATAGTATCTGTGGTGGTTGTTTCCTGTCACATCTTTTTACAGGATGTGACACAGGATTCCTGTTATCAATGAGTTCTTGTCTTTGATTAGGACTAGACACCAGTCACATCATAGAACAATATATATTCGTTCATTCATTCATTTTTTGCTTAAAAACTAATTTATTATCCATAAATATATGTAAAGAGATAGTCACAAATGTATTTGACTCACAATTAAATAAATTGAGACTTGTAATTAAAACAGGTTCAACAAAAACTTAGTTTATTCACAAATACAGTATTTTGAGAATCTCTTACTCTACATTTGTGGATCTCTTTGGCATTTGTAGATCTCATCCTGCTCTAGGGCTGGGTTGATATGGACCAAATAATAATAATAATTTCACATCATTCAATATGTTTATAGAAGAAGAAATTATCCTCCCTTAAGTAAACATCTGTTCCTGAATTTGTGGAGCATTTATGACCAAATTGGTTGCATGTCTAAGTTCTTTTAATATAAATGAGTAAAAGAAAGCTTTGCTTTTGGTGAGAATATGTGTTTCAGTGCTCAATAATGGCTCAGTATGAGAGTGTAAGTTAGTGTGTAAGTGAGAGGAGGGATGCATCACCTGATAAAGCTTTTGAAGGCAGCGGACTGAGGGTTGATGCAGAGCGGGACACGGTTCCCCTTCTGCTGCTCCAAGATGAACTGATGAATGATCTCTGTGGTAAAGTACAAGAATGAAGAAGGTTGAGTTGGAATAGCAAGAAAAGCATGCCGTAAAAAACTATTTAATTGACATAAAAATCAGGTAATATAGACTGAAAAATAGTTAGTATCAGGCTACGCATTTTGAAAGATCAAGATTTGATCAAGATCAAGATTCTGAGATCTATTTAAAGGTCAACCTTTGAGCTTATATCAACACCCAGTAAATTACTGACAAAACAAATGATTTAGTTATGTTAAATAGCTCAAGTAAAGCTTTTTTATTGCAGAATAAAAACCATGTTAAAGGCTTGTCTTAAACATTTAATTAAGTTTTGGCCAGCTGCATGGTCTCAAATCTAGGACAGTGCCTGAGTTGTATTTCATACAGTAAGTATGAATTTGAATGAGCATTACATTAACCTCACGATTCTGTTATATTATTCCGCTAGCATTTGCTATTACATTAAATGTCAGTAAAACTGTCAAAGCTCTACAGCATTTTTGAACATTTTAAAATCAACTATCACAATTCAAGCCCTTTCTGACCCAAGCTGGTCTGCATCACAAAGTGCAATCTTCATTTTTATGCTCAACAATATTTTCATTCTGCAGAAGACTATTTAAAACAGTTAAAATATCAATGGTTAATGAGGTTTTGATTGAACAAAAAGTTCCCAACCCTGCAGTTTGTTCCTTTGTGATACGATAGAATTGAAGGTATGTTATGTACATTTTTAATTTGATTTAAAGTACATGTTTAATGCACATGACACCGTTGTTATTTAGAAAGCTAACAATTCCAGAAAATGCAATTGCGTCCAATTTTGTATAGCTGTAGAGATAAACAAATTTGAAATATGCTTTAAATGAATTTTCCAAAACCCTGCAGTGACTTCAGTGGTATCATCTGATGTGGATTCAAATATCAAAGTCTGATCCACCTCTATGATGTCCATAACTATAAGAATTATTTGGAGTAAAATAAACTACTCAAAAATGTTAAATAACCTCCAAAATAATTATCTTCTAACCATCCAATCTTCAATACAATATGAATGACTCAATGAGCATTATGTTTCATGTTAAAATAGAATACTAGCACATTAATATAATTACAATTCCACATTACATAAATTTTACTCTAGCTTAATCTAGTACAATTTCCAGCTCAAGTTGGTAAGAGTAGCTAGTTTAAGCGGGTAATAGCCTGCAGATAAACTCAAGCCAGCAAAACTATGATGACATAGACAAAGATGTAAATGACTTAAGTTTAAATAAATAAATAATTCTATAGATAAAAGTTAAAATAAATGCATGAACAAATAAATTAAATAGTTTAGCACCATCCAATTAATATATAGACAAATACATAAATAAGTGAATTCAAAAATAAATCCATAAACAGACCATTAATAATGAATACATACTCATATTAAATATATGAATTACTTTTATTTATGAGTATTTTACTTCACAGTAAAATATGAGTATTTTAAGTATTCTATTTAATTATTTAGAATCTATAACATTATTTATTCTTTTTTTAACCATTTATTTATACATGTATATATTCATTTATTTATTGTTTTATCACATTTTCTGCTTACTGATTTATTCTTCATTTATTTATTCAAGCAATTATTTCAGAATAAATGTATATATGCAGTTGTCCTGAACCTTTTGAAAAAAAAAAAAACTCATTCAAGCACTCTTTTTACATTTTTCCAGCATCTTATAATAAAGTCAAATAAACAAAGTTACTAAAGTTACCAGAATATCTCTCATTGGTCTAATATTAATAATTCTTATATTAATATAAAATTTTTTTTGTATAAATATGCACAGAACTAACACTGTATTTTAAGATCAATTCAGACTGGTCACAATTTTTTGCCCCAGATAATTGTTTATCTGACTGAATATTGCTATTTGTCAAAAACATAAAAGGAGAACTTTGTGGATGCGAAAGGGAAAACAAACTTGCAGCCAGTCCACTATCCTAAAGATTATGCCCTTCTACTTAAATTGTGCAATTGTGAAATGCTGCAGAAATGTTTTTTTTTCTCAAGCCTATGCCATAAATAGGAGAATACATTTAAGACTTCCAAATAATTGATGACCATGCATGTTTCATACTAAAATCTTTCAGAAACTAAAACAACACAACCAGCAAACAGAGCCCAAGATGACAAATGTTTCTAGAAATTATCTAGTTCTGAACCAGTAAATGTCATTAAGGCATATTTTGATGTAGCATTCTTCCTGGGAAGCCTGTTAACCTATGAAGGCTGTTCAAAAAAATTGTTTATAATCAATTTAAGACTTATATTATAACATTAAAAACATACAAAACATTTTTGTATAATAAACAGGATGCTTCAAATACATTGTTAGAAACCCTAAACCTCACTTTCATGCTTTTAAGTATTTACAAAGAATTTCTCAACCTAAACATGCCTTTTATAAAGTTGACTGTTCATAAGTATTTTCTTAAACATTCATGCGAGTCAATATCTGGCAACCCTAACACTCACTTTTAGGATTTTGAGTGTATACAACCCTTTTCTAAAACAATGGCACAGCTAAACATCACTTTTATTTTTATGAGGATTTACAAAATTGTTCTCAAACCTCTGGCAACCCCAACCATTTTCAGCATTTATGAACATTTTCTCAGACTTTATTCTCAGACTTTTTTCATTAAGGCATCTTAAATGCTTTTTAAAGCATTTTCTCAATCTCCAACAACCCCAAGCAAACAAAAAAAAAACACATATCAAATGAAAAATAAGACATGTGAAAAGATGGTTTTTTTGGCCCAAAATTAAGACCCCGCGGAAACCCTTTGAAAAGTTTGATGAATCTCTTAGCAGAGCATTTATTTCCAAGTCAAGCAGCAGGTACATGCTGAAAGAATCATGTTTTCTCCCTGCAGTGAAAGCAGGCCAGAGAGTTGATTTCAGATGAAGAACCTGCAAGTAGACTCTAATATCAGTAAGATCTTTTAAAAGCCTAAAGCTTAAATCCAACTCTGGCAACGTGGAAACTCCTCATGTGTCACTGCGAGAGGGTTCCCCTCGCCATCTAAACACCCTAAAGCGCTTACAGACTCCAGGCAGTCGCTCAGCTCCATCCGCACTGACTAATCCTCCAGTGGAAACACGTTGCACACAGGAAGGAGGAAGAGGAGGGAGGGTGAAGGGCACAGTTATTTTGAGCCCACTGCACAGTAAGCCTGCTTTTAGCGACAGGCTCTGGCTAATACTCGCTGACAGTGGAAGGCAAGTGCAGATCCAGGGTGAAAACAAGGCAAAAAAAACAAAAACAACAAGAGTGCCAGGGGATCTGGTACTGTGGAGACACCCAGGGAGAGTCCTGATTAACAGGAAGTGGCATGACAGGCACATGCTCTCAAAAAGGTCCAATTCAATTAAGACCTTCAGCTCGTGAACATGTTGTCTACACAGGGAGATGTAGATGAGGACGAAAGGTTAAACGAATAGAACTCGCTTTGGCTCACGTGTGGCAATAATCAGCACATTGAGAAGGAGAAGTGAATACATTTGTTGGCACTCACCTTTGACCTGCCGAACAGATGTCAGGTTCTTCTCAAAGCCATCGTCAAATTTGGGGTTGGTGACGGGCTCGAAGTCACTGGTGTAGACGCGGCCTGACGAGGTAGTGTAGCAGCATTTGCACATGCAGGTGTGGTAGCGCAGACGGCCCTCATCCAGGTACGGGTGGGCCAGGGCGTCCTTCGCTGAGATCCGCTTCGACTAGAGACAGGAACAGATTAGACATTAGCATGATCAATTACTACAACTGTATATAGCCTGCATATATATAAGAAAAGAAATATATATTTCTTTAAATATATAAAAGAAATGAAAGACTTTTTTAAGAACAAAATTAACTCTATTCTAGAATCTACTAATCTTCTCATTCTAAATTTTTTTTTGTTGTTTCTTTCTCAATGTAAAAAAAAGTTGACCTTAATATTTAATTTAAGAGATGATCAAAGACGATTATTCAGACTCAGAATAACAGACATAAAGGTAAATTCAGCTCTGTTACCTTTACTGTGTAGTTTAAAATAACTGTACTATACTTACTGGGTCAAAGACCAGCATCCTGCAGAGGAGGTGCACAGCCTCATGGGTTGCTTGACTTGACAAAGTGTACAGGACAGGAAGCGAGGGCTGCAGGAACAGGAGACAAAGAAATCATTTAGTGTTTGAGTGGATTGTTCATTTTACAAATATACAAATGATATACTGCACATTTCGATATCACAAATGAGTTAGTAGTTTGACAAATCATGTGTAAGAAAACATTTGGTCAAATGTAAAGATCAGATCAGAAAAATCAAGCTTGAATCCTTTCTTTATGTCCTGAAAATCATCAATACACTCAAACACCTTGAACATGTGATCCCCATTGTCCAATCACCTGCATGTGACATTCTTCCCAGAAGCACATGATTCTTACGCCAATAACCACTCACTTCTCTTAGGATGTGGGACAGAAGAGACAATGAGCTGGGATATTTTTAACCATGTCTAATTATCTCCAACCACCCACCTCTCCATCCCCCCCAAGCCCCCAGTCGGCTCGCCAGAGAGTTGATTGAAAAAGCCCACCGGTAATTGCTTGTTTTCCCTTGTTAGGTGCTTTGAGCAGAGAACAGATGTGAACTATGGCTGGTGATTCACCCTTTGGAAAGGGATGACGTATTTTTAGGGCTGTGTGTGCAACTGATGGAGGTAAAGGTGTAAAGAGGGAGATGAGGAAGAGGGTGTTAATGGAAGAATGAATGCTCTCATAGCTTGGTGGAAATGATGAGTTGTAATCAAGATGTTTACAACTCATCCACAGAATATAAGAAGAACAGGGAGTGGGCAACACCTAAACCAAGATATTTCTGCACTGGAAGCCAAGAAAACTTCAAGGAAGGAATTCAAGGACAGGCTAAATATACACATAACCATCACGTCCATCTTCATGTGAAATGTATTACTTGAGACTTACTCTATGTATGTCACTTCAATTTGTGAACTAGATATTTTTCAGCCTTTACAGAGAGATTTGAGAAGTCACATAGGCAACAGTAATGAATTTTGAGGGTTACATAATCTTAGTTTTTTTTGATGATAATATCTAAAACATTAATACTTGTGAATGACAAATTCAGAAGCGCAACTATGTACACTCAATTATCAACTTTTTGTCAGCTGTTAAAACCACACAAAATACTCTCTAAAATGGGTTACTACACTCAAAAAATGTAATCAAAATATAATATTTTGAAACAATAAGGTTCCAGGGTTAAAACTCTCCCTTTTAACCATTCGTATTTGTGATCTATGCTACTGTAAGAGCAAACTTGTATCTACTGTATTATCCCTAAGATATAATTCAATAAAAGCACCCAAAATATTACAAAAATATACCTCTAGATACCAGGAAACAATCTACATTTTCTATAAAATTCCTACTTGCTGTGAGACAACTGTGCTACCCACTGCGGCACCGTGACACCCATTTTTAACATACACAAAAAGGTTAATC
This sequence comes from Danionella dracula, assembly GCA_900490495.1. NCBI lineage: Eukaryota > Metazoa > Chordata > Actinopteri > Cypriniformes > Danionidae > Danionella > Danionella dracula. The sequence goes on along the minus strand of UELW01000112.1, from coordinate 15,741,838 downwards.
ATAAGACTCTTTTTAACGATTGAAAACCATAAAACCAAATTGAAATGGGAGAGGGTAAATAAAAAGTAATCTGTAATCTTGCAGGGTGCAAAGGAAATGCCTGTGTTTGTGAGATGAAGGAACCACCCTGGGAGTATTTGGTGACCGCTTGAGTGAGGTGAGATGTTTAAATGATGGTGCACTACTGATGAGCGCCTCTGGAGTGGTGTGCAGAAGTATTATGATATATTTGTTTGGGATCATGGTGGAATTTGGCTTCAGACAGTGAAGTGAGAGAAAGAGTCTTTCACTGTCCCATGACTCAAAGCTCAATTAGTCAAATGATGAGTCAGGACGGTTGACACATGACATCATCTGAGAAGGTTCTCAGTCATGCCAGGTATTCAGGCGTTCCATGATCCACCCTTGCATTTGTGACAGCAGAAGAGTTCACTAAGAGGAGAAATTGTTTGTGAGACGGAATCAATGAACCGAGCCTAGGATGGTTAACATCCAATTATTAATATTGTGTTGTTGCAAGTTACATTTGTTCATGCATCCTGGTTAAAGGGATTCTTGTTTGGAGTTCCTGTTCAAGCTCTGTTTATTGTGCCTACAGAAAGGCCCAATAATTCAATTTAGCCTCGTATAATATAGTGAACTATATTAAACTATTCAAATTCTGACAAGTATTTCAACAATAAACTGTTTCTTTAACACTTGCAGTGTCCTGAAGATTAACCAATGAAAAACCATATGCAAATCATTTTAAGCAAAACTATAAAGCCACCACTGCTAGATACGGTCACCTTTAAAGTCTACACAAACCTACCCCAAATTTTTGGAAAAGTAACTACAATTGGCAGTAGCAGTGTGGAGGGGACATTGATCTGACCAAATTTTTTATTTTTTTCCCCGTGCCCATGTCCTAGGTTGCTGAATGGTCACGAACCACCACACGAACAGCTCGCCAAGTACGCTTTCGATACTAGGCAATTATAAGTAAGAACGACCTTGTGAAATGAACTAATTAAAAGAAAATTTTAATCAAATAAATATGAATTTACATGACTAGACTAAAAATGTCATTTTTTGTTGACTAAAACTTAGATGGCTGCCAAAAACAACACGGCCACAGACAACAACATTTTCGGCTAAACCTGCTAAATATATAATCATATCAAATAATAGAATTCTACAGTACAACGTTTTCTTAGAAAGCATGTATTTTAAATAAAAAGTTTAAATCTTTTGTGACATTTAAAACATCTTCACTTTCACTTTAATTTGGTATAATTCATCCTCACGGGATAATAAATCAAAATGCATTTTTTGTGGGTACCAAAATGTAAAACTGAACATGAATCATTTGTTTGGTTCTTTTAGAATCGCTTCAAGCTAGAACGCATGTCAAATCAGAAACACAAGCACAGTTCGTATTCAATGCGGACAAAGACGAGGATGAGCTGTGTTTCATGCGAGGCTTGAGAAATTAGCCTGGGCTTCCTGTGAAGCGAGGTCACATGACGCCTGAGGACCATGTGGTCTGTCACTGCTGTTCAACAGGTGCAAGCTGAGGCCCCTGCATACCCCCACCTCCACCATCACAAACAACCCATTGATCATTCTGGCAGCTCAACAACACAAAGAGCTTGAGGCGCACGAGTGACCTCAACACACCTGGGAGAGGGCCAAGTGAGGACGGACAGGTGGAGAAGATTTGCCTGTTTGTTTATTTTAGTAGTTTACATGGTCAAATAAAGCAGAGTACGTTTCCTGTGGGGCTGAGAGTTAGGAGGGGGTTGGCACCAGAGAAGGCCATTAACCCAGTGAGCGCTGACAGAGACAGCAGCGTAGAACAGACTTCCTTCTGTCTGCTCCCTCAGATCAGACCAGGCTCTGTGGAGCAGAGACCACCTCCCACTCATCACCAGAACAACGTTTTCTTTCTAAACGATCATTTTTTCAGAATTTTCATCTTTTTTTCATCAGCAACTATTTTAGTTTTTTTGGAATTTGCATCATCCAGTAGGGTCCAATAACGTGTAGTTCTGGCGATTTCAAATGTGAACATTGGAACATAAATCACACACATTTAAGGTCAAATTCATGTTCTTCTTTTTCATTGGCTAAGAGTTTAGCATATTCAACTTTCCCTGTCAGAATATATGTGGACATGTTTTTTAAAAGTTTTATATATATATATATATATATATATATATATATATATATATATATATATATATATATATATATATATATATATATATATATATATATATAAAATATCTCAAAGAGAATGTACACACTTTGTTGAAGGTTGCTCAAATTTTTTGATGAATAAACTCCTAATTGAATGCTCTGTAACAATCCATAAGGCATTATAGAATGTGTTAGTAAATAACTAACATTAAGATTATAACTAACATCAGACTATCAACCGCACCAACCCTTTCTTCAAAAAACCGCATTTGATGGTGCCCTGAAAAAAAAACCCAACTAATGTAATGTTGACTTAATGTAAAAAAAAGTTTGTTGGCACTTCCAAAGGCATATATCATTCAGTGAATAATTTTTAGTTACCTCAATTTTTGTTAAAGTGTTGTTGACTGAATTAATATTTTCACATTCTCAGTGGCTTTTGTTGAAGCGATGTCAAAGTGATGCGAGTGATAAGACAAAATGAAAACAAAATTGGCTCAACTTTGTACGTTGAGTCAAGTATTTTATGTTAAGAGTACAAGCAGATGAGTATTTTCAGATTCTCAGACTCTGATCATCTGCAGATAATAGCTTAAGCTTTTTTTACATACATACGTGAAACTAAATTATTTGATTTGAATTATTTTTGATGTTTTTTTTTTACTCTAACAGAAAAAAATATAATAGGCTTAAAGGATATATTGTAAACCCTGTGTAGTCTGTATTAGGTCAAATTTAGGAAAGTTTAGATTTTACATACGTAATAAAGTTCCTGCTTCAGTTCTTGAAGAAAATGATTAAATATTAGTATACGTCTTGCACACAGTATTTCCAGAAGACTATTAGATCTGGCTAATTAGTTTTTACACCTGGAGTACATGCCTTTAAAAAAACCCAGCTGTCAAGTTCTTGACAGCTTACTGCAAACATTTTTTGGAGTTTAGAGACAGACTCAATTTTCCATGTTACAAAAAAAAAAGAAAGAAATTTCCCAAAAAAGTGACACCTAAATTTAACCCTTTATTTCACTTTGGAAACTATATGATCTAAAATAAGATTTTGGTCACATTTTAAAAAAACCTTTGTGTTGTGTTTGTCAACAATTGTGTTGGTCTTCCCAGTGTAAAAACAAGAAGTAAATCGGTTGCGTTTGATAAATATCTTGATGAGTTTAATGAGTTTAATGCACCGATTAACACCAATTTAGGATGAGCTTGTCATAATTAGTCACTAATCGGGTGGTTCCACTTTAACACGTTACTAACCCAGTATATAAGCATACAACAACACCAGCAGTTATTAACAACGGTCATGCTATGCCGCCTGTCACCCCTTCACCACACTCTTTACCATGGCTCTGGAGCTGCATTCGGCTCTTTAGCGCTGCCCTAGTGGCACCCTAGAGCTTTTTCAAAAATGTTTGAAATTGGAAAAAGATGTTTTCCAATGCTGTAAAAATGTATAGAATAAATATTTAATTTCAACATTTCTGTCAACGAAGATTTACGTCATAGCCTGCGACACAAGCTTCTATCAGCGGGGCGGGATGCCAAAAATAACTGAGGAGAACAGAGGATTCAACGGTTGTTGGACCGAATCATTTGCATTCATTGCAATGCGGAATAAATTGTCTTAATGTTTGCTCTGTAGTGAGAAGTTGTCAAATAACAAGCAGAGTAATGTGGAAAGACATTTCCAGGGAAGGCACGCACGTATTTAGTAACAAAGTGGCTGTTTTTATAAAGTGATTTCTTATTTTTGTCAGTATATATTTGGAATGACACTTAGGGATATTATCAAATCAAACTTAAACTGTATAAATTTGATTTTATATACTTTGTCTTTTCAAAAGGCTGCTGTTTTATTTTTATAAATGCATGCTGCGATTTATTGCAATGTTTATGAACATTCCATTTTGATGATTTTTGGAATCCTCAAAATAAAAATGACATCATAAATCTGATTTCTTTATTGCAATTCTTTAATTGCATCAAAACAATGAAACATAATTCATTAATATTGTAATGAAGTTAAACTTGAGGCGGCATCGTACAATAGTGTAGTCACATGGTGCGTCATTCTCTACAGGATGCACTGCAGGGAAAATAAACATTTAATCATAAACGCTCACTACGTATTTGTAGCCAACTTAGTAATTTTTATAGTAGGCTAATATAGATACATACAGCATGTGTTGCCTTCATTATAAGGCTTATACTTCTTCTTCTTCTTCTTCTTCTTCTTCTTTCGGCTGTTCCCAGTTTAGGGGTCGCCACAGCAAATCATCTGTTTCCACCTAACTCTGGCCTCAGTATCCTCTACTCTTGCACCAATTACCTTCATGTCCTCCTTCAGCACCCCCATATAACTTGTCTTTGGCCTTCCTCTTGCCCTCTTGCCTGGCAGCTCCATCTCCAACATCCTTCTACCAATATAACTACTATCCCTTCTCTGCACATGCCCAAACCATCTCAATCTGGCTTCTCTGACTTTGTCTCCAAAACAACCAACCTGAGCAGTTCCTTTGATGTGCTTGTTCCTAATCTTGTCCATCCTTGTCACTCCTAAACTGAACCTCAACATCCTCATCTCTGCTACTTCCATCTCTGCCTCGTGTCTCTTCCTCACTGCTACAGTCTCTAACCCATACATCATAGCTGGTCTCACTACTGTTCTGTACACCTTTACTTTGATTCTTGCTGACACTCTTCTGTCACACAACACCCCTGACACTTTTCTCCACCCACTTCAACCTGCCTGCACTCGCCTCTTCACCTCTTTTCCACACTCCCCGTCGCACTGGACTGTTGACCCCAAATACCTAAACTCCTCCACCTTCTTGACCTCAGCCCCCTGTAACCTCACTGTTCTACTTCCCTCCCTCTCGTTCAAACACATGTATTCTGTCTTACTACGACTGACTTTCATTCCTCTTCTTTCTAGAGCATATCTCCAACTTTCCAGGTGTCCCTCCACCTGCTCTCTACTCTCACTCCAGATAACAATGTCATCTGCAAACATCATTGTCCATGGAGATTCCTGTCTGACCTCATCTGTCAACCTGTCCATCACCATAGCAAACAAGAAGGGACTCAAAGCCGATCCTTGATGTAGCCCCACCTCCACCTTAAACTCCTCCGTCTGACCTACAGCACATCTCACTGATATCGTACTCCTCTCATACATATCCTGAACTACTCTGACGTACTTCTCTGCCACTCCTGACATCCTCATACAGGACCATAGCTCCTCTCTCGGCACCCTGTCATACACTTTCTCTAAGTCCACAAAGACGCAGTGCAGCTCCTTCTGACCATCTCTGTACTTCTCCATTAGCATTCTCAGAGCAAAAATTGCATCAGTAGTGCTCTTCCTGGGCATGAAGCCATACTGCTGCTCGCAAATATCCACTTCCCTTCTTAGCCTAGCTTCCACTACTCTTTTCCAGAGTTTCATTGTGTGGCTCATCAACTTTATACCTCTGTAGTTGTTACAACTCTGCACATCACCCTTGTTCTTAAAGACTGGCACTAGGACACTTCTCCTCCATTCCTCAGGCATCTTCTCACTCTCTAGAATCCTGTTGAATAACCTAGATAGGAACTCCACTGCTGTCTCTCTTAGACACTTCCACACCTCCACAGGGATGTCATCTGGACCAACAGCCTTTCCACTCTTCATTCTCCTCAGAGCCTTCCTCACCTCATCCTTTCTAATCTTTTCAACTTCCTGCTCTACAATGTTCACCTCTTCCCCCCTTCTTTCCCTCCCATTCTCCTCATTCATCAACTCCTCAAAATACTCCTCCCATCTTCTGCACACTCTCCTCACTCGTTAGAACCCTTCCATCTCTATCTTTAATCACCCTTATCTGTTGCACATCCTTCCCATCTCTGTCTCTCTGTCTCGCTAATCTGTACAATTCCTTCTCACCTTTCCTCGTGTCTAACCTGGCATACAACTCATCATATGCCTTCTGTTTGGCCTTTGCCACCTCCCTCTTCACCCTGCGCTGTGATTCCTTGTAGTCCTGTCTACTTTCTTCAGTCCTTTCGATGTCCCACTTCTTTTTAGCTAGCCTCTTCCTCTGGATGATGTCCTGTACTTCCTCATTCCACCACCATGTTTCCTTATCTTCTTTCCTTCTTCCTGCTGACACACCTAGCACTTTCCTACCTGTCTCCCTGATCACTTCTGCTGTAGTTTCCCAGTCCTCTGGAAGCTCTTCCTGGCCACCCAAAGCCTGTCTCAGCTTCTGTCTGAATTCCTCACAACCGTCTTCCTTTTTCAACTTCCACCACTTGGTCTTCTTTTCCATCTTTCCTCCCCTCTTCTTCCTGACCACCAGAAACATCCTACACATCACCATCCGATGCTGTCTGGCTACAGTCTCTCCTACCACTACTTTGCAGTCAGTGATCTCTCTCAGATTGGCTCATCTACTTAGGATGTAGTCCACCTGCGTACTCCTACCACCACTCTTCTAGGTAACTCTATGTTCCTCCCTCTTCTGGAAATAAGTGTTAACTACAGCCATTTCCATCCTCTTGGCAAAGTCCACCACCATCTGTCCTTCTGGATTCCTTTCCTTAACACCAAACCTGCCCATCACTTCCTTATCACCTCTGTTGCCGTCGCAAACATGACCGTTGAAGTCTGCTCCCATCACTACTCTCTCCCCTCTGGGAATACTCTCCATCACCTCATCTAACTCACTCCAGAATCTCTCCTTTTCTTCCAGCTTACAGCCTACTTGTGGAGCATAACCACTCACTACATTCAACATCACCCCTTCAATCTCTAACTTCAAACTGATCACCCTGTCAGACACTCTTTTCACCTCTAAAACATTCCTCACAAACTCCTCCTTCAGGATCACTCCTACCCCATTTCTCTTCCTATCCTCACCATAGTAAAACAGTTTGTATCCCACTCCAATACTACGCGCTTTGCTACCCTTCCACCTGGTCTCCTGCACACACAGAATATCCACCTTCCTTCTCTCCATCATGTCCGCCAGCTCTCTACCTTTCCCGGTCATTGTACCAATGTTGAGAGTCCCTATTGTCAGACTTATACTCTTGCCTTTCCTCTTCTCTCTCTGCCTACGAATCCTTCTCTCTCCTCTCCTTCTTTGACCAACAGTAGTCCAATTTCCACCGGCACCCTGTAGGTCAACAGCACCGGTGGCGGTCGTTGTTAACCCGGGCCTCGACCGATCCGGTATGGAAATTGAATTGATGACTTGCATATTTGGTTTTGGCATGTTTTACGCCGGATGCCCTTCCTGACGCAACCCTCTCTATTTATCCGGGCTTGGGACCGGCACAGAAGTCACTGGCTAGAAACCCCTGTGGCTAGATTATTATAAGGCTTATACAAGGCTATTCATTTTTTCCGGCTCCAGACATATTTGTTTTTGTTTATTTTGGTCCAATATGGCTCTTTCAACATTTTGGTTTGCCGACCTCTGCTCTGGGTGGTCGCTCAGTACACTTCTCTATTGCATGCCACTTTTGCTTACAATAATAGCCAATTGTACTTATAAGTGACAGTAGTGAAATATTGATAACACTACATTAAACAATACATTCTGAATAACAAAACTGCCCAATATGAGAAAAACACAAAAAAATGACACTTTTAAAGTTTGCAGCTGCTTTTAGATAGAATAACAGTGGCAGGGCAGGGGTGAAACTCGTCCCCTTCTTGCCGCGCACTCAGTCAGCATGAAAGTAGATTTGTTGCCAGTTTTCTGTTAAAAAGAGGCACTTAGAGCAGGTTTACAAGCGGGAATAGAAACATGTCTGAACACTGTATCTCCCGGATGCACTTAGAAGCCCAAAGTAATCTGGCTAAGTGTTGAAGCTGATTCGCTGAGGATGAAGATCCCAAAGCCCCAGCAGGATCTTGTTTCAAAACAGCCCAAATCTGATCTTCTCTATTTATAGCAGAGAAGCAGGACAGAATGGAGAACTTGTCTGAGGCTTCTCATACTAATCTGAATATCAGAATAAAAACATTAATGACTGCAGTTTTAAACACTGAACTAGGGGCTTTGAACGTGTCAGGATGTTGTCAAAAGAATGCCTGTCTCTTTACCAAGAGAACAGAGATTCAGAAGAGTCCACAAAAGAGAAGTTGTACTGCCAGATGCTCTCTCACGAGGACTCCAGCATATGAGGGCATTTGTTAGAGAGAGTTGAACAATCGTACAAACTAACATCACACTCGACATCTTTGTTTTTAATAGAAAACAACACATTATGTGGAAAGCTTTAGATCCTCCACACATTTCTTGCCAAGATCTTCCAAAACCAGGATAATGACCAAGTGAAAACGAGTGGTTTGAAGGGGCTATGGGGTGTACAGCACAGTTTTCTGATTCAACCTATATTGGAAATAACTTGAGTGTTGAATCAAGTCAATCCTCCAAGAAGCATGTGGTCAAAAATAAGGTAGGGTGAATGAACACAGAGCTTCTGTTTGTTCAAAAAGTTGACGAAACCACTCAGCTCTACCTTTTGAAATAATAGCCTTTTCAAGCTTAATACCTCGGTCCTAATAAAAAAATTAGACAATCTTTTTAATCTGTGCAACGTAGCTAATAAGCTAGAAAGAAGTATTAGTTGATATATGCCTTCTTATACATTCATTTCATTGTTTATTGATGCAGTTATGCTACAATTACACTTCAGGGTCAGTCGGTGTGAGCGTTCTTCATTGAGATGAGCAGCATTAGCGGGTCATTTGATTGGTTAAAGGGCGGTACTTTGCCCCACTCCACCCCACCCCAACCCTGTAAATCAAGGGGAAAATGTAATATCTTGTCAGAGGTTCGAAAATTAGAATCAGCTATCAATCACTGTATGTTGAGTTGAGGTTAATGGCTGAGCTTCTGTAAAAATTTCTATATTTAAAAAAAAATGGTAAAAGATAACTGCAACAGTTATGGGCTGAGCCCCATCCCTCCCATCCCTCCCACCCCCCCCGCCCCCCCCCCCCGCCCTATTAACAATAACTGCAAATGTCTGCTGCAAAGCGCATGCAGACAGCACTGGGGTCATCACTTTCTGACCTGAATGTGAGTGTGCTTGTGGTGAGAGAGAGAGAGTGGAGGAGGAAACTGGATCTGATCATGTTGATTCGCTGTTAAGGCAGAAAAATCAGCAAGGCCTCAAGCCTTGTACATCTGTCTCTAAAAGAACCCCTGTTGACTTTTCCATATACAACTGATCAATCACATCAAGGAAATCTACTGTACTGCTGACCAAAATCAAACGTGATTTAGATTTATTCACAATAGTACATTATACATTTATTATCATACTGTCAGGGTTCTGTTTTGGTTTACTCATTTAGGTTTTTATTCTTGTCAAGAATATTATATTCTTTCATTCTAGAGTTTAGCTTCTATTTATTTTTTTGCAGTTTGTAAATTCACTCCAGTCTTGTTCAATGTCCTGATTCATTTCCAACTGTGTCTAATTGTCCCCGGTTCAATTGAGTTAAGTCACCCGTGTTAGTTCTCGTTTAGGTTAAATGTCTTCCTTTATAAGATTCCTTCTTCCCTTGTTCAGTGTTGCAGCATCGGTAATGTAATTTGTCCCATTGAAGTTGATGAGTTGTGTTGGAGTATTTTGTTCTGTTTTAGTCCTTAATCTTATACTTTTCTTGCTAAATTTAGTTAATGGAGGTTTTCCCCATCGTGGGCAATTTTATGTTGTTGTTTTCCGTTTCAATAATAAAGAGATTGACTTAACCTCTGGCTGTCGTGCATTTGGGTTCTGTTACTACCCTTCTGAGAATCCTGACACATACATTGTATTACATCTATTAATAGAATTCTTTATCGGTGTTAGATATTTTGTTTATTGTGTTCATTTATATAAAAAAACGCTGTAAGAAGAAAAAATAACTGCAGAATACCTTTGACTTCAACTGTAACTGACTCACCAAAGCCTCTCGATGTCTCTCACTGCTTAAGGTCTCCAAACAACAGCGAAGGTGGCGTTTCGTCACATCCTTCCCCTGCGTCTCAGGCTAAAAGCTTCCTCTACTTCCATTCTTGCTAAGAGCCTTGCAGAATTAATGGATGTAATGAGCTCCCCTGAGCAAGCAGACAGGCTGGTCTTAAAAGTCAGACCTCTTTTTAGATCTCTCTCTCTCTCTCTTGCTTTCAGACAGACCTCATCTCTTTTTTCCTCTCGTCTCTCCGCCACTCAGCCAAATCCTCCATGCTTCTAGAGTAGCTATTGAAGCAGACCACATCTCCAACGACTAGCTTGAAAAGCCTGGGAAACACTCTTGAGACAGTAAGCGCTCACTGGCATCTTTTCCAAAAGCCTTCTCAATCAGCTCTTCACCTTCAATCGAGTCTAAAGGTCTGCAGCAGCACCATGTTTATCAGCCAGTCGGAATCCTAGACGTTTAATCGTCACTTAAAACTTTGAGACAACTTTACAAACAGAAGAAAAACTGTCCAGTTTTTACTCAGGCTGCGGTCCGATCCAGCAGATTATAACAATGCTCCATTGACTTTAAGAATTCTAACATAGTTTTAACAAGTTATGTTAGTAAAAACATGTCTAAATAAAAAATGTATAACTATATAAGTGGTGAAATGGAGAATATCTTAATATCATAAACTTTTTTTATTTAAGTATTTATTTATTCTAAATATAATAATTCTTATTCTCTTTCATTTATTTAATAAACACATTTTGGTTTAAGAATTTTTAGATACTTAGACTGATAACAGGAACAAACTACAAAGTTAGAAAAGCATTTTTGCAGCCCATATAAGTCATGATTTGAGTTAAATTTTATTTTAAGTGTTATTTTATAGCACTTGGTCTTCTTAATTGGTGTTAAATTGGTGGTGTATAAATGAAACTTGTGCTTACTATAATGTGCAGTATAATTTTGATCAAATTCTTATTTTTATTTTATTTTTACAGCTCAAGGAGCAACATGTTTGTGAACGTTCTTAATATTTAAAAAAGTATTGTTTACTATTATAAATGCATCTGACACCAAACTATCTGAATCTAAATCTTGTATTTATGTCATTACGATTTAGATTGAAGATTTTGAAGTAACGGAAAACCCAATCGATGTGTTTTACATACTATTTAGCGTAGTGTTTTCTCATAAAATAAAACTGCAAGGTTTCCAGAGTCAAAGTCATTCAGGCTCCAAACCCGACAAAGAGATGCTGCCCCAGGTCTGTCGACCACACAAGAGGCAGCGTCGAGTGACGAGTTCATGAAGATGTCAGCAAGTTAGGGTGTAAGTGTGGCTTCTTAACTCCGCTGAATGCTTTCCAAAGAAACAAGCAGCTCTTTACAAACAATCCTAAATTGTAAAGAATTTATTTGTGTAGCAGGTGCATGTCTGAGTGTGTTTATGTTCTTGGTGAGCCGCCAGGCATCAGGTCAATGTAAGCCGGAAGCAGAGGTCCACAGCCCTTGCGCTGCAGTTCCTGTTCTCTGCAGGTTATCGCCTTCTCAGCGAAGCTGTCTAGAGCCACAACAGAGCCAACACCCAGCGCCTCAAACACAAGCACTTGCACATAAAAAGACAGCTTTCTAGTGTCACTTCTCCTAAGATGGACCTAATGAGATGTAAACAATCAATAAAACTCAATTTAAAAAAACAAGATTGCTAAAATTAAAATATGACATTTTTGGCCATGACATTTTTATGTAGTTTTGTATAAATAGACATTATATAAGGGTACAGTAAATACTGAATATACTGACTTATATTTCACACCATAAACCCTTGTACCTTGTGGTCGTTACAAGCATATCTCCAGTGTCCATTGAATGGATAGATGGATGGATGAAATAGATAGATAGATAGATAGATAGATAGATAGATAGATAGATAGATAGATAGATAGATAGATAGATAGATAGATAGATAGATAGATAGATAGATAGATAGATAGATAGATAGATAGATAGATAGATAGATAAAAATGAAAGTCAGTTGATATAAATATAAATGCACTTATTATCACTTCTGTTGTGTTTAAATATTTTTATCCTCACTTAGCTGTAGATAAATCATCCATATCAATCATATCTTTCTAAATCAGGAGAAAGGCAGCCTGTCAGTAAACATATAAGATGCATAGTATGAAATCCAGAGACAGTGAACAGGAACCACTGTGATGGAAACACCAGGAATCTGCATCCAAGAGCTGCTCCATTCTATAAACAATGTGTGTAATTGGTCAATCGCTGCGATACTCAGCAGGAGCAGCCAATCCCCATGACAGCACGAGGCCTGTTTAAACTCAGGCATCCTGGGAGTTGATGTATGAGAGCAAGTGAGCGGTAGCACAGCATCTCATCCTCTAATGAGTCCCTGTCTTTTATGTAGCCGCTCCACTGGCATTTAAACACTGCAAGCATGTTTTTTTGGAGACACTGCAGGAAGTGTGACTGACCTGTTTATGAGGTCCTCTCAGAATGTGCGCACGGGCCCCCTCACACGCTGTCCTCATAGCCTCCAGAGACGGAGTCCCCAGTAGATCTGTGATAAGGTCAAGCTAGAGCAGAACAGGAAGAGACAGGAGATGAGTGCGCTATGCTGAAGGAATACGTAGTAGTATTGCCAATAGATACAAATACATTAAGAGGGTTTCTCCAGGTTCCATAAAGTCCAATTTAAGACCTATATCATAACATCAAAACATGTACAAACCTTTTTTATTTTTCATGATAAGGTTTTCTCAAACTCTCGCAACCCTAATGAGATGAAAATGTGTAACCCATTCAGATAATAATAACTCTTGAGAGTTTATGATACCCAAACAATGAAATAAACACACATTCGAGTATGTTCATAGAAGAAAATCGCAGGGCTATGCATATGCATGAGGGGGAAGTCAAAGATTAAGAGACCTGAACGCATCTTGCTGGGGGTTTGACTCTCTCAAGAAGTAGGCTGGACCTACAATGTCATTTGCATGAGAGTGCCAAACATGAAACTATAAGCATTAATCGCTCTGTTACAGATTCTATTAGTTCTATCACACTAACCATGCCTTTTAGGAAGTTGATTAACAATTTTGAGCATTATTTCAACCTCTGGCAATCCTTTTTTTTTTTTTAATTAGGAGTATTTTCTCAATATCTGGCAATTCTAAAAATCCCTTTTAAGGTTTTAAGGATTTATGAGTGTTCTTGAGCATTTTCTTAATCTCTGGCAACCCTAACCATGAATTATCTTTAAGACATTATCTTTTAGGCTTGAATTTAAGACTTTTTAAGACTCCGCACAAACCCTTTAAGACCCCGGGACAAACTCTTCTTCATTCAGAAAAAGTTAGCTCACAGAAAATGATGTTATATTTAATAGCTGTAATGTAATCTGTTCCTTTTATCTGATAAACTAAAAAAAAAGAGGTCTTTTGGTTACACTGAATGTTTTGGAAGGATTCTTGCATTAAATTTAAGACCTTCAAGGTCCACTTCCTTAAACTTAAAGTACAAATGTACAAAACCTTTTTCAAAACAGATAATAGTAATAGTAAAAGTAACAATACCAAACATAGTTGGGCCCAATTTAGTGTAAACGATCACAATTTTGACAAACCTTTTTTCAAAACAAACTATTTGTAAAAGTTTCAATCATGTTCCATAAATAGCATAAATTTAAAAGTCGCACATTTAAACAGCCAGTACGTTTCAATCTGAGTGGATCATGTAATTATTTCATCGCGTACATATTTTACTCTTTCTATTTCACAATATTTTTTGTTGTGAGATTGTTGGCCTGTTTGATTGGCTGATTTGACTGTCCATCACAATAAGCACATTCTGCTGGGTCTCACCGTATGCCTGATTGCTTAAAAAAAATCCTTCTGCCCCCCCTAAGCGTGCATGAGCCTTTATCAGTTTGTGCCTGACAGCAGCATGAGTGTGACTCTCAAGTAAATTCATCTGTTAGATCATACTCAGATTTGATTTAAAGGTTTTATTGGATTGATTACTGTGCTTAGTTCATGTTTTTCAGACCATACCCTGTTATACACACTAGAGAGGTATCAAAGGCATTCTTATCTTTTTCATACATGCTGAAGATTTTGGATTTAGTTTCACATTTTGGTGTTGTTAAGGTAAGTGGTTAGGCTTCAGGAAGTCTCTTCTGGTTTTGTTAGTTTGTTGAATATTCACGCTGTTCTCTTATTTTGTTTAATGCTAAGGAATCAAATTATATGCCTTTATGTTTCCTGTGAGTGTTCATTTATAATATTTATTATAACTGGATAGCTGAAATTAAGTTTATTGTGGCGTCAGTTTATTGTGATAATTGTGGTTCAAAGGTGCGGTGTGTGACTATAAGAAATGCTTGGGAAGGCAGACACCATAACAAGCTAACAACCACTAGCAGCCACTTTCAAAATAACAAGGGTAGTAACTACACAGAGTACCATTGGTCCTTAAACGGGTTTTTGGGAGGGATTTAATGACCAAAATTGACTCCCAATGATTGCCCACCTCACCTTTGTTAGAGGATAGAGGATAGTGCTTTCAACTTGGTCTATGTTAGGATCACACACCCTGGTTGAACAATCATAAGGTCCCAACCAATGATTAAAGATGACTCTATTCTGAATATGCTACTTATAAATTGCACAAACATACTATAATAATGGACGGAAATTACAAAAAGAAAGCTTTGCTTGATCACAATATGTAGCAACACCAAAGGATGCAAACATGTGTCTATGATCTGTTCATAAACAAACCAGAGCTGAACCACCTACAAAATACACTTCTTTACTGGAGAGAATTCAACGAGGCTTAAAAGAGAACATAGAAATGTTGTCGGTTCATGTTCAGGCCACACACTCTCTTGTACACAGAGACGAGGCAAGTCACAGAGAGCTGTGAACATATGGTCCAGGTGTGAAAAATGTAATGCTGCAACAACCATGGCTTATATTATCCTTCTTTAAAACTGTTTTACTCCATCAGATGTCATTTCTGATCCAACTATCAGCCATCATCTTTGTTAAATGCTCAAAGGAAGAGTCCTAGAGCTGTTTCAGCTCTTGGTGATGGAGGACAGAGGGCTTCTGGGTCGCTAGTGCACAGCCTTGAGCTGACCTCGCTCTCTCATTAACACACATGTACGACATTCACTGCCAAAAATAACCCATGCTAAGGTCACACAGTACCACCAGAGCACAAGACTTTCTCTTTTCTCTCATGATGTTATTCATCCTGGAATCTGTAACTGCACTGTAACAAATGCTTTTCTGTGATCAACTTTATCTTGATTTTTTTATAAACTAATGGCAATTTTTGGTGATTAATACATTGAGATAATTCTTAATTTGGTTAATCCAAACAACTGTGTATAATATGGATGCAGTGTGTAATGTCACCCATAGCTTTTAACATAAAGCAAATGAGGCTTGGGTGATCAGCGGTTTACTTCTTACCTTTACTAGCAGAGATTCAAAAATAGACAAAAAGATGCAATTTAGTGGATCCGAAATAATGAAAATGAAACATCTGCGCGGGTGAATGGTACTCGCTCAAGTAGCCCCACCATTCATTATGCAGAACTTTCCTTTTTTAATATAAATAAAACTAATGCTTATTAAAAAAAATCCACCCTCTTAAATAGTCATGAACCTAAATTTAAGCAACAGCCATCAAACAACCCAATGAAGCTAGGGGTGTAATTATATTTATTAGCTGTAAAAAAAAAATGTTTATTGCTGTCAATAGGAACCTGTTCACTTCTAGAGTCATCCTCAAGAGGTCAGAAGGCAAACTGCAGTTCAGTTACTTCCAAATGCTCATTTGGGAAAATAGCCTGGGGCGGCACTAAAAGTTGAAAACTAAATGCAAATATTACTACAAAGAATATCAACATTATTAACAAATGTCTGTAGGGACTTTGGAGACACTGGTAGTTGCTCAGTTAAATTTAATTTGGCTCTCCTTAGCTGTTAAGCATTGGTAATAAATATGGAAACAAACTATCGTTTAAATTTTTTTGATGGTATGTGATTGAAAATGAAATAACTATTGGCTGAGAAAGTCAAGGTAATGTATCCTTGACAGATATAATATTTCATAAGGAATTAACTAAAGCATTACAAAATATACAACAGATCATTTTGTCTATTAATAATTATCCAATATCAGCAGATAGAAATGTTGGTTGTGGGTTCAGGGAGGTTTCCTTTAATAAGAAACAGTTGTTGTGTACTGGAAATGTCCCTTGATTAATATCCACAAAAGTTCTCTGCTCGGACCAAATAATGAAGAAGAACATGTTGAAAATGTATAAAGCAGAATACCTGTTGGATGGGACTCTGGGCCTGGAAGAGTATTCTCCTGCCCAGCAGCTCAGCAAAGATGCAGCCAACAGACCAGATGTCGATGGCGTTGGAATAATGTCTACTGCCCATCAAGATCTCTGGTGCTCGGTAGTATTGTGTCACCACCTCCTGAGTCATGTGACGCGACTCATCCAGCTCCTCCACTCTTGCCAGGCCAAAGTCGCAGATCTAAGAACACACAGACAGAATGAGCGTTGGCAGGAATGGGAGAAAAAAATAGAACATCTAGCAATAAAACGTTATTCTTCTTTTTGGCAAAGAGACACAAGAGTCAGTCTCCATCTATCCAGAGCTGCTTGAATTCTCACGGGAAATAAATAAATGAGAAAACGCCTCTCCACGCTTTCTTGGGAGAAGGCTCAAAAGAGCAAAGCACAAATTACTAACACCTCTACCCAGTTTATCCCATCTACATTTTATGCTCAACAAACAGACTAAATCATACCCTGGACTAATATTTAAACATATGCTTTAATGGTAGAAATTTCTTAATACATTCAAGCACTAACACAAAACAAAAACATGTATTTTTTTTGGCAAAAGATCAGTTGGTAAAAATAAGTAACATCTTGACAATATAACCGTATAATCATTATTTTACAAGCTTCACTTATTTTGACGTAAATGTCACAAAATTTAGAATGAATATGGTTAATTACACTTCGCTTTTTCATTTCTTTTAGTTTAATGTGCCTCAGATTTTACTCAATAAAATATAATTAGTCACATGAAAAATGCATTCATGTGAAAGTTTGTCATTCTGAATGACTAAAAAAACAAATACAGATCTCCTTTAACACTGAAATTCCTGCTTTTCATATTATTTTAATAAGAAATATTAAAACATCCCAGATAGTGACGAGCACTCTGAGGAAATTAATCTTTAGATTTAATTACTTTTATTAAGACACCAGTAATTTACCTGGGTTATACTGTATTGAATAACATTGCAGTGAATAACACATTTTAATTAGAGCATATGAATCCTAATAAATGAATTAAATCCAACCTATGAGACACTGTTTGAAGTGTCTACGCATTTAATAACATGAGATTAGTCTACAATGTTTTTGTTAAGCCTCCCATGTGAATGTCATGAAGATATTTACATACTGATATTTAAAACTTTGTGATTCTACTGAGCTCAGTTATTGGCAAACTCTCAAAGAGCACACAGTTTTTTGTAACATAACATTTATGTTGTCATTACTAATTGTTTTTTTTGGTCAATTTAAAAATGATGAAACAATTACATAAAATTAGTGGTTTGAACTAAATGAGAGCATATTGAGACTAAACTGGCAATTCGTAATATGAGCTTTAAGGAAAACATTTAAATTTCTAACATCTATTAATGCAATGCAGAGGCATGAAAATAGCATACTTTTGTCTAACATGTCAGCCTCAGTAGCCTAGGGGTTAGTGAACATGATGTAAAGTTCAGCTCAGCTTAGCTTTAGATGACTGCAGTTTTAATTCTTGTGGTGCTTTCTTGACACCTTTACCTCTCTCATTCTGTTCTTGACTAGGATTATGCTTTAAAATTGTAGTCTTAATTATTTACAAAGAAGATGACTAATGCCTACTCAATTAGGCTCTAACTTGGTCCTTGTTTAGAAATTTTGTAAAATGTAATTGATTGAAAAAACTAATTTCAATGTTGTTACCGGAAATTAGAGGAGAGCAGGTTTACACTGTCACGCTATAGCTAAATGAGAGAAATGTTGTTCTTCTTTGTAAATGGAGATTCAATTACAAATGAAGCAGCGCATGCTAAACGATTCCCACAGTGGGCAAACAGTACATTCTATTCCCGGTCTCCCCTCAAGCTCATTTCTCATGCTGATGGGTGAAGTCAGCTTACAGAAACACATACACACACACGCATGCACACAAGCACGCACGCACGCACGCACGCACACGCACACACACACACACACTTAGTTCTTCTCTCTATCTCTTTTTCTGTATTCCTCAGCCTTGCTCTTTTGCCACTGAAATGCCACATTGTCTCTCTCTTTCTCTGTTTCTCTCTCTCTCTCTCGCTGTGGGATCCAAAATGAAGATTTATGTCAGGAACTGAGCGGATGAATCATTCCCAAAGGAGCCTTGACCCCCTGGAGCCAGAGATTGTGTGTTAGTGTGTGTACACTTGTGCTGTAGACCTGCCTGGCCAGACAGAAATGAAGTATCCTGAAGACTCTCCAAGAACAGTGTTATAAAGACTGAAATCAAGGCCCATATGCAATGGTGTATTATTAAAAACAGGAAATCACATAAAAATCTCACATGTTTAGCACACAAAATGTGAATAATTGAAATGGTGAGATACAGCATCCAGCTGCAGTCTTACTAAGTACTGCGATTGGGTGTTAGGGGTAGGTCAACTGACTTAGCTGTTTCCTCCCTGTCAGGGTGTGATATCGACTGGCTGCGGTGTAAAGGGAAGGGATAAATTATTTCTGGTTAGGTTAACTGCAAGACTACTTTAGAAAATAACCCATAGGTATGCAGTGGTAGACGTTTCAGAGCACCAGTTTCTGCCACAAGTGGCAGAGTGATGGGAACATTTAATGTTATAGCTAGTCATTGGCAGAGTAACTTTACCTAATTTTTAGGAGATTGTCTTAAACAGCAACCTCTCCCTAACCCCAACTCATTCTCAGAATGCCTTAAAACACTAACCCTAACCTGTCTTTCTGCTAACTTCAGCCCCTCATGCTCCCACTGTTTTGCCACTGGTGTTACGAAAGATTTTTTGGCACTGAAAGGCTGCAGCTGCATAATATTGCATTAATGTTTTAAGATCTGCAATTATATGTAAGAAAAACTATACATCATAGCATTAATGGTTTATCATTTTTAAGTTGTTACTATACAGAAAAACTTAATGACTTAAATATAACTTATTATAATAATAGTATAATATAACTTCTATAACTTATATAACTTATTATTATAATACACATACAAACGTGTCTTATCCAATTCTTTCAAAACCGCACAATTAGGTTATGCTTACAATTGTGCCTTGCCAATGAGGAAATTTAGGGTGCGATGATAATTAGCAGAATAATAATTAGAAGAAATGAGTTTGAGAATAATTTAAAATGCATTTAAATAATAGATATAGATCATATATAACTTGCAAACTTTCAAGACAATACAAAAAAACCCTCCAAATATGCATGCATTCTTTTAAAGTGGAAGACAAATATGTTTATTAAAAAAGAACATATAATATAGCACTAACCTTAAGCACACAGTTGCTGTTGACCAGTAAGTTACCAGGCTTAATGTCTCTGTGTAAAATGCCAGCTGAATGTAGATACTTCAATCCTGTGGACAAAACATTTACATCATGCCATGAAGACATTTACTAGATAAAAGCAAAAGCAAAGACCGGAAACACTATGCTGTGCTCTGAAGCTCTACTGTTTGGTTTGAAATTGAATCCAGTTGACATATAAACAGACTTTTCCATTATGGTGCCATTTTCACTCTGGGTTGCATCGGATCTTTGTATCACTTCAAAACATTAAGTGTGCAGTTATCTCATCTAGAACTAGGTTAAATGTTGAGTTTTAAACATGTCAGGTTCCAGACTGTAAACAAAAGGCATACTTGTTCCTCATAAAACTACTCTTATACTACATACATCTACCAGATCATATCCAAACTACAGGGGTAGAGGGGCTTGAACTAAAAATTAAAGTGTGAACAATAAAGGGGCCAAAATACGGTTTCATTTCGTATTTTTCTTAGTAGCCCCTTGGATTATGAGAGCATCCACATGTGATAACGTATAAATAATAAATTTCTACAACATGTTTTATTCTAAAGGTATAAAAATATCAACTTTGTATTAGGGAAAAGGTGTAACACTCATACTTGTGGGCTACTGGTGGAGAGGGTTACAAAGCTCAAACTTTAAAGCTGGGTATGCAATTTTTAAGAAAACGTTTAAAAGATCACAATCGGTCCATCCTCCTAAACGAATTTTAGGCTATCAGCTATGTTGGTGATTTCATTGGATTGCAGAAATCTTCAACTGAAAACTCCCAGTCTAAGCAAATAAGTAATGAGACCAGCTTGAAAGCTGCATGTGTTAATACATGCTTTAAAGTACTCTGATACTCCAGACACTGAGTTTGACATCTCTAGTTTAGGGGTAGAGTGTAGGTAGAGGGAGAGTTAGCCTGCTGATGTCCCCCTCTAAAGACAAATGTATGCTGAGTCTGGGTGTGTGTGCCTCACCTCGAAGGATCTGGTACAGAAAGACTTTGACATGGTCAGAGCTCAGGGGCTGTGGAGATACGATGATCTTATGGAGGTCACTCTGCATCAGCTCCGTCACCACATAACTGAGAGAAAAGCTGGGTCAAGGGAAACAAGCATGCCAAAAATGCCAGACCAAGTTCACGCAAAAAATGCAGCACATGGACAGTGTGTGTGCCCATTTGAAAACAGAGGCAAGTGGAGAGGGTGAGTGTGAAGAGGAACAATGTTTGTCTGAAGGGCCTCTCTGGAATTACAGTAAAATGTCAAGAGCCTTAACCATGGTTTGTTAGTCTTTTTAATGACAGATTCAACATTTGTCCAAGTTGATTGAGAACACATTAAACTCTTCAGAGACTGATTATTTTTAAGAATTACACTGGTTAACAATGTGACTGAAAGAAATCACTTGTTATTTGTTACATTCTTGTAGAAATGTTTTGTGAATTAGTGATTAGCATGAGGAAGTGGTGGTTAGCTCTGCAGTCTTTTAGTGAGTCCATTTGCTTTCCAATCCCAACTAGGTTTCTTTTCTAGGCTTTTGTCCCTATGGACAATATGCTATTATAGGAAGCTCCTGATTGATTGCTCTGGGTATGGGTATTCACCAAAGTTCAAATATTTGAACATCCGTGGCATCAACCATTAATTTCCCATTATGTGCATTATTCACATTGTACAAACCCACAATGCCCACTGCAGTTTCGCCACATGGTTTAAAGACTGTCTCTTCTCATTGACTTAACTTGTAAATCACTCATTAACCACCCAACTTCAATATTGGAAGCATGGACAGTTATGCAGAAGAATAAATAAAAAATTGACTGGAGAAGAAGCTGGTTGTTAACATATAGATAGAGGTAGAAGGTGTGGTTAGTTGGTGTAATGGTTTGTTAGACAGACAGGAGGAGTCTTGACAGAGTAATGTAGAGGAGCATTTGATGTTGAGTTATCGGGTTAATTGTAGAGATGAAGAGGTGGTTGAACAGACTGTCTGAACGTAGGGAGCAGGTAATTGCTTAATAAATTAACAGACTAACAGAGGCGGAGTGGTTGAATAGTTGGATATGTGTTATGTTGGACAGAAGGAAGAAGGGCAGATTGTTACTTTGAGGGACAAATCTATGGTTGCACAGGCAGACAAAGAATTGAATGTTTGGACAGCTGGAGGGAAAAACAATTGGTAGGGCAATTGGTTAGATTTTAGGAGAGATAAATAATTAGAAATATACATGGTTAGTTGGAAGATATTACCACTGCGATGTCCTAATCTTTTTTTGTAGCATGAAAAAAATTGGAGTAGTATACTGTCTTTCTGTCAAACTTAAAATATTACCCATGAATTGATCCAAGTAAAAGGACACCTTTATAAAGCGAAGATATGCAAAAAAAACTCAATTACATTAAAGTAAATGTAAAGCTTTCTTTTCCATCTCTGCTAATTACCTAGTTTAAAAGAAGATTTGGAATGCATTTGACATAAGTGTGCAACATGTGGAAGCTTTTAATAACATATGAGTGTAAATAAGTTTACATTACAAATTTATGAATGACAAGTTTAAAACAAATACATGGACTCACTCACACATAAATAATTATAGCCACTGACTGACTGAGTCCAAGAGTGAGCATAATCCAATCAACTCCTGCTATTAGTAAAATTCCATTCATTATGTTTCAACTGTCAGGCCTACATTAAAAAAAATTATTCCGAAATTTATGCCAAGAAGCCCTGTATTTTTTTTCTTTTACCTATTATTGGCTATATGGTACAACTACAACTAATAATACAAAAGCAACAAGTCTGATGTTTACACAAAGAAGAATCGAACATTACATAATTCTCACCTACAGAAACACACACAGTATGACTCATTCATGTGCTAAAGAACAAGCAATTATACTAGTCTCTCAAAACAAACAGCAACTTCAACAATCAACACATACGAGCAAAGACGCAACACATCTCCTGTCTGTAAATACAAGCCAAGGGGAAAGCGTAGGAGGCCTTCCTGCCAGAGACAAGCTGCCTGTCATCTTCTTTTTGTGCACACATACACACACCTATAGCCCACCAGCCATCGTCCGGTCCAGTCTTGCATTTGCACTCGATTGCATGTAGTCACACTCACAAGTGTTGACAGATGCAGATACAAGGTTCAAAACAGCCCATCCAGTCATGTACTCTGCAGCCAAGCCAGCGGTGTGCATGCATGCTTGTGTGTGTGATGGCTCCAGCTGAGCATGCAGAGCTGCTTGATTGACTGTCTGCAGGGACAAGCTCATCTTCCTCCCACCCTCGGCTTCTCCCTCAAGTTTCTCAACTGCAAGAGTGTCATGTGTATTTTCATGCCATCTTTCACAGTGTCGTGAAAAATTGACACAGTTTCTAGTCATAGCCTCCCCCCTTCATCTCACTTCCTCTTTTGGTGTCTATTAAGCAGGATGCAGAGAGCTGTTAATGTTTTGAACGTGTCACTCTAAAGACCCTGATACACTTCAAGCTAGACTGCTGAAAAAGCTGTTTGATATCCTTTTAAAGAACAGTCGAGTTAAATTATAGGCTAATTTGGTGTTTGATTCAAGAAAGGTTTTGTTACATCTCAATTCTCTGAGGTTCGTGTTTGTATTAAAGTAACCAGAGACTATAAGCATTTTTAGAATAAATAATCAGATCAACCTGGTAGAATTCAGTAAACTTACACAAAAGACAACTATTTGAAAAATCCTAAAAAACATAAAATTTCTGTCTTTACAGAAACTGTTTGACAGCATAAACATATCTCTCGTGACTCTGAAATGGTATGGCATTGAGCAATCAACGGCTATCACACTCCCAACAATAGAATCACTGAAGATGCAGTTACTAGCCTTTTTAAAAGTGAAATGTCATATCTGACTGTCATTATTTGCTCTATACATTTGTCCTCAGATTGAGGAAAAAAAATGCTCAAGGATTATTATCGAAAGATTGAGTGAGTTTAGAGTACATGCACTTCAATAAACGGGTTATGCTCAATAATTTGATTAGTCAATAAACTGTTTTTTGTCTTTACATGCAACCCATAAGCCCTCGTGTACATGATACTCGACCTTTCCCCAGTTTCTCATATGAAGTGACATCACAAATAAAAAGTAAACAGCGTCATATCCAAAAATAGCTGCAAACAAAATTCACAAAGCTGTATTGTTTTTTCCCAATTTCTTTGGCTACAATACCTGCCAATGCAACAGTCTTTCTTTCTTTTGATGATTGTGAACACCGTGACTTTCGGGCACGATTTTGTGAGTTCTTAACTAAACAAAGTCATGGCACTTGTTTCTGGCACTTGTTACTTCTGCTTGTGACACATACTTCCTGGACAGTTTGGTAATGACAGACAAACATGCATAGACAACAATAATCGACAGAACACATCGATAGATATGTGGTATAAAAAACAGGTAATTGGACTCAAATCTACCTACTCCAATCAGCTTTCTCAAAAATTAAGTTTTAACAGAACCCTGTTTACTGAAACCTGGTTTCCGCATTTACATGACACCAGAAAAATCAGCTTATTAAGCAATACCCATTTTCTGAACTGCCTGTGAACGCACTCTTTAAATGTTTCTCCTTCAAAATTGATAAATCATAGCGTTTTCTTTATAATAGTATTTGCATAGCAATAACAGCACCCATATAATAAAATATAATGATCAAGAGCCAAGATGAGAAGCGTGGGAATCAAAATTTAAGAACTTTTCCATCACATTAAGGAGTAATGTGTTTAGCAAACAATGTTTAAGATACATTACTGAATAAATACATTCACTCCAAAAATTAACCCCATGTTTTCTGAAACTCGTTCTTACGTGACATTTTCAAGCTTTAAGAAGCATTTAAAACACCATCAATTGTCTCCATTTGCTATTTGGTGTTAAATGCAAATGCAATACATTTTCTGGTCGAAAAGTGTAATGAGAAAATGTAACTATAGTTATTTTTAGTAATCTAGATATTAATGTTAAATAAGTGATTGTCTAGGCCGCTGGCTTGTGTGGTGGATATTGAGTGAGCAGAGAGAGAGTAAGAGAGAGAGTGATGGAATGCCCTTGAAATTGACGTATTGATGTATATTTGGGTTTCTTTAATAAATGACCGATGTGTTCTTTATCTCTGTCTCCGGAGTCATTATTATCTGCAGTAAAGTCATCATTTCCATCTCAAAAGAAATGAAAGTGAGACTTAAGTCCAGATTTTTGTCTCCTCATCTACATTGTCAGAAAGCACATGCTCAGTACAGCACGCGTTCACATCTCCGGTTTGTACATAATGTGTCTTCTATACATGAAAATAAGTGAAGTGGATACTATACTTTGCCCATTAAATTATACAAAACTAGGCTTATAGAACATGTTAGCGATTACAATACTCTTTCTTTCTAATCGTAACCTGGCATGCAAAGGTCAAAAAAGGATATTTGTATTTCCAACTCTATGGTTCCTAAGCTAACCATAATTCTATTCTTACACCATCTAATTAGTCAATACAAATTTTTATTTACATTTTGGTAAAATGCAACTGCAAATAAAACTCCATGTAATTACATTATAACTGAGTGATTGCTCAACTGTATTGAATAAAAGATACCAAGCGTGACTTTGTATTGTTTGATACTGATCAAAGTACATTTTGTAGTGTACTGTATTTATAGACGTGCCATGGCTTGATTGTCTGGTGAGTCAGAGCATTTAGAAATCCTTTCTTTTACCTGCAACTGTACTTTTAATTTTTAGTTACCAAACAAATCTTGTTTTAAGGTTTTGCATAGTTCTTTTCACATGCAAATAACATTACAAACATAGAATACAAAGAATGCATTTAAAACAACAGTGCTAAACATTAAAGAAAACCATGGTGCTAAAGTAGAACTGATATTAGCATGATTTAAGAGCACATTTTACATCATAGACACCACAAAGTAACAACATAGCATCCTTCAGCTCTATATGAGGATTTTCTTAAGAATATTCAACTATCATCCAACAACAAAGGTCAACAGGGTTTGCACACGTACCAGTTTTTCAGACTCAGTAAACTATTGAGCTGCTTGTTCAACCTGGAACAAGTTTCTTGCAAAGTTAACTTTCTCATTTACAACAAGTTGACAAGTGACTTATATCATGCTAAAAATTGAGCCTCATTTATTAACCGTGGAAAAGGGTCTGTGCTGTCAAAAAAGAGTACATTTTTTTTAACAGTGGAATATGGTGACCTTTACAGAAAATTAAATAAAGCGACTCTTTCAAAGAATCAGGACATGGTTTTTAGACTAAAATAAAGTTTGATTTGAAGGTCCTTTATTTGTTTTTCCACAGCATTTTCTTTTAGAGTACCTGTTTGAAGCAACGCCACTTAAAGAAAGAAAATATACTTAAGAAGCTTGGCTGATAACTGACTTAATCATATGGTCCCATCTCCATTGCTCGCCACACATGCTTGCAAAACAAGGCAATATTTAATGAGGGCACACTTGCAAAAATTAGCCTTGGTAGCGCTGCAGATATTACCGTGTATAAATGCATACCAGGCGAGGGTTTTTGCTGTTGCCTTATATACTCCAGCGTAATAGGGAGACCAGCCTGCGCTAATTGACTGCATGTGCTACTCCCGAAACTTTGTTTTTAAACATCACTAAGCAAAGATGAGCTTGTGAAATTCAATAATGAACATTTTGCTACACAGATTTAATGGAATTCATGATTAAGAACAGTGGTTTGGTAGATTGTCCTTATCTTAACTTTGTACCGACAAAAATATGATGCCATTTTAATACCCTCTTGTCAAATTCAATGAAACAGTTATATTTTAAATGATAATTGCCCTGACCCACAATGCTTTCCAAGGAATGTTAGATGTAATTTAATCACCAGCCAATAATTTCACATATTTGCTAGTGGAGATTTGTGTAAACTCCCAAACGTTCACGTTTAGGTGAGTGACACTTTTAAAAACCACACCAATGAGACTCGTTAACAAGGGCGGGGCCTCTGAAGCAGACCTGTGGAGATCTCTACAGCATATTCTGATAGTCACAGGAGAACAGAGACCTTCTGTCGCCTGCCTAATTAGCCTCATGCAAATTGAGGCCATGCTTGATTGCCTCACTGAAATGCAAATTACACACCCTCAAAGCTCACTTCTCGAAAAAGCGTTAATGCACACATGCAGAGCTGATTGGAGAGCGTTGTTGGTGGCTCACGATACCCCCCATATCTCACAGTAAATGAATGATTAACTCGTTCTGGTGGATGGAGGGCACAGCTTGACTGTGGGTCGAGGTGGAGAGGCACCTGCACCCTGGAGACCACTGCTCCCACCACAACGCTTAAGTGACAGTGAAAGGATGTGCAGTGATTTTGACTAAGTGGTTTCCATGGTGACTAGGGTAAAAAAACTTCACAATCTGCATCTACAGACAAAAACATACCTCTCCTGCCATTACCATGCACAGCTTTGAAAGTCAAACTTTCTAGCATTACTTGTGAGCATGCCAAGAAAAAAAATTATTTTAGCAAAAAGCATTGATTTTTTTAGTAACGAGTAATGAAAAAGTTACTTTTCCAATATTTCAATATTGTTATAGTTATCAATGGTATAATTTCCACTGCACATTTATTCATTCATTCATTCATCTTCATGTCGGCTTTATTCCCTTTCGGGGTCGCCACAGCGGAATGAA
The DNA here is from genome assembly GCA_900490495.1 of Danionella dracula. Lineage (NCBI taxonomy): Eukaryota > Metazoa > Chordata > Actinopteri > Cypriniformes > Danionidae > Danionella > Danionella dracula. The sequence goes on along the minus strand of UELW01000112.1, from coordinate 15,714,277 downwards.
CCGCCAACTCTCTGGCATTTTGTTTTACGCAGCGGATGCCCTTCACAGCCGCAACCCATCGCTGGGAAACATTCACACACACATTCACACATTAACACCATGGGCAATCGTTCTTATTCAGTTCACTTATACTGCATGTCTTTGGACTTGTGGGGAAACCGGAGCACCCGGAGAAAACCCACGCGATCACGGGGAGAACATGCAAACTCCACACAGAAATGCCACCAGCTCTAGCCGAGCCTAGAACCAGCGACCTTCTTGCTGTGAGACGACCGTGCTACCCACTGCGCCACCGTGACGCTACTGCACATTTAAAGGCCCATTATTATTGAAACACAACTTTTGCAAGGTGTTAAACATAAATGTGTGCACTAATGCCGTGTACACAACTATATTACAGTGGTTTAATTTCATGCAGGTATTTCTGCAAAACTTGTAAAAATCACAAGCTATTTTCAACTGATCGAAGTATTCATACACCCAGTATTCACTGGAAGTCTTCATCATCTAGCCACAGATGAGCAGCAGTGGTTCCTATATGTATGGTTAAGTTATGTTGCTGCTCGTCTTGCTCATGTTTAAGACCAGTTCAGGTGGCACAGGAGGCGTGACATCACAGTGATCTTACATCTTTAGCAGCGCGCCCCTAAAACAGCATGAATCATTGACACCCCCAAATTTTTTTTAACTCATAAATATAACTAATCTGAATCGTTTCTATACTAAAATTTATCTTGGAATGTTCAGGAGAGCCAGAAGATTTATATCAACTTTTATTATATTACAATAATAATTGCCCTTTAAGTTACTGAAGCTGTTTTTCAGAAACTATCGCTTCCAAAAACATGGCTTCTGTCTTCTCAGCCCTTTGAAACACCGTATCATAATCATTCTGATCAAACGGAAGGCTGATGACATTAAGATGAAGGGGCTTTAGCTATTACTTAAATTGCTTGCACTGTAGAAGCCTGATACAATATTGGGTAACAAGAAATTTAAATAAATGTATTAAAGTTGTTAAACTCCAACAACTCACCGACATATATCAACAAACCTGGCATTAGGGATGACACCACTAGACCTGTCACGATTAGTAAATAATCGTTTGATCGCGATTAATCGGTCTAATCGCGGCCGTTACAGATGATCGTTATTATTGCCCACTATTAGAAGACACAAGGGGGCGCTGTAGTACCTGCAGCACTCTACTTCTACCGATCTCCTCCTGAACTCATTACGCTGAGCAATTACGAGCATAACATTCAAATGATCTTGCCCTGTTGGTTTCTCCATCATTTTGAGTTAGAGCAGCCCAGTTATTTAACAAAGATGGATTTAGTTTCAAAGCCGAAAACTACAGCGTCGATCTGGGCATGTTTCGGTTTTACACGCGATGATAAAGGACACCCAAAAGACGTTGACACGGCAGTATGTAAAATTTGTAGGAGAGAAATACCAGCGAAAGCTGCCAACACCACAAATCTTAGGAATCACCTGAAAGCACATCACCCAACAGAGTTCGCCGAAGTTTTGAAGTCACCCAGAGCCGCTCATACTTCCAGTCAGGTCACAATAGCGCAGGCCTTCGAACGGGTAACAAAATATAAACGCGACAGTATGAAATGGCGCATGCTGACCGACAGTGTCACGAGATACATCGCTAAGGAAATGCAGTCTTTTAATACTGTGGAGAAACCAGGATTTAAAGAAATGCTTTACAACTTTGACAAGCAATATGAATTGCTAGGGAAAATGTACATTTAAAAAACAGCAGTTCCAAATTTATACAGGGAAGTGAAGGATGAAATCCTCAAGGATTTTAAAGAAATTGATTTTTATTCAGCCACAACAGACATGTGGTCCAGTGTAAACATGAGCCCTAACTGTACATGACCTCACAGCTGACTGGACACTAGCATCTAAACACTGTTTGATACACTTTCAGAAACTCTTAAGTGCATTTTATCAGATTGGGAATTAGATGAGAAAAAAATGTCCTGCATTACCACAATAGGTCTAATATTGTGGCTGCAGTGGGCAAACTTGTAAAATGTATATTTTACTTTGACAATATGTTATATTGACATGACAGTCCTTTTTGTGTTATGGTAACTTTATGGTGATTGTTTCTATTATTTATACTTTCGTATACATTTACATTTTCTCTTTAAATGTACACGTTTCTGAAAGAGACATATTTTTCATTTAATAAATTACTTTAATACTTAAAGGCTTTAAGTGTATTAATGTGTTATTGCAAGTGACAATTTACAAGGGATTCAATTAAATAATCACAACAATTTGTATGACAATTAATCGATAAAGCCCTAAAACAGACAATTAATCGTCATGATCGCAATTATTCATTGGACAATTAATCGTCAGCCAAATTTCATAATCGTGACAGCCCTAGACACCACAACTAGATATACTTTAGCAGGCTAAAGATTGAGTCTCACATATATGTGTCACGGTGTTGAAAGCCAAGTAGTTGTTGGTAGAGGCTGGTGAGAGAATTTCCTTTGATTTCAAAAGTGAAAGTGAAGTTTGGAAGCTTCTGATAAATTCGGGTAAATTAAGTGTTGACAAGTCTGTTGACATCTATTAGATTGGTGTACTCTTTGCCGCTTTAAAACACTCTTTGAGTGTTTCAGCAAATCTTTTTCTTTGAAAATGCTTGTGTGGATGCTATTTTTTGCGTAAGAAAAAAAATCTGTGTTTTAAAAACATTGCTCATAACGAAGAGGGCAGACCATAAATTCCATGAAATGTAAATATTTCATTTCATTGTAAATTATTGAATATCTAGATTTTCATTTTATGTGAAGTTATGAGTAATTATATCTAGTTCTTTTTTTATATGTGGTAGCCTGCTAAACACTGCTTAGGACAAAATTTCGCTTACAGTCATAAAAAAATGAATGAATGTTGAATTGAAAACATAAAGAGAATCAATGAAAATGCACAAATCGATTTTAGAAGTATTCAAAAACAAATGCCTCAAGCTTGATTTTTCAGTTTGATGGATAGCATAAAAAGGCAGAAATGAAGAAAACAAAGCTGTGCTGAAAGGAATAAAAATGTTTTATATTCAAGGTAAAATCTGGAATTCTTTGAAAGAGTATAATAATGTAATGCACTCTAATTTTAGTTGTAGGAAACCTTTAAAACCCCACTGAAATCCATCATGTAAAAAACAAACTGTGTGAGTTTGAACATAATAGCAAGGTGTAATAACCGCCAGATGCAGATGGAGGAGGCGTTCAGTATTTCACAGCTTTTCAGGGTGTTAATTGACCCTCGCTGAGACTTGGGGAGGAGGGGGTGCTAATTCTGCTGCTACAGTCTTTTCAGTAATTAAACCCAGAGCACCTTGCTTCTGTCAGCCCATTGGCCACAACCCTTTACTCTTCCACATCATGAACTTTCTGCCTCAGCAACAGCCAAAGAAAAACACTACTTCTTCAGGTAACACCACACTGTACATTATCTTCTTAAACAGCTTCTTTAATCTATCTTCTTAAAGAGTTATATTTAGGGACCAAACAGGCTCAAAATATTTCAGAAGCCATACAATTTCAGTCAGTAAGTATTGTGTCCTGGAAGCACACATTCCTGACTCATTGTGTGGGGATGAAAGCAGTTTGAGAAGAGAGAAAGGATTTTCACACCTTCAGCATGTGTGCCCAGAAAACACCCGCTACATGGTACCCAGCCAAACACTTTCAACTGATAGCTCACGCAAACAAAAGGTAAGGTACACTAATTTTCACCCCCAAGTTACACTTCCAATAGGAACAGAGATAACAAACTGAATGTGGCCAAGGATGTGACAATAGAATGCAGAACCATGTTGATGACCATTTCATGATTTTACCATTTATTAATCTTAAGAAACTTTTCAAATGATTTAATAACTGTACATTTATTAACATAAAAACACACGCACTGAAGTTATGTATTAATGGAAATAACTTTCAAAATGTTTCTTTTTATTAGACATTAAATCTTAAAATATGCCTCAGTTGTTAGATTGCTACCACTAAGTAGATTTTGAATACTTTAGCTTTAAATGTTTGGTGTTTTTATATGTATTTTATCAGCTGATTTAACATCTGATACATCATTTAACTAAAATTTCCTGTATGTGCTGGGAAAATCTTTCCCTTAGCGCCATCTGGCAGCTAAGAATGGAAAGGCCGAACTACTTAAAAATGACCATCTCCCAGGAAAATGTATCGCAGTGCTGTTATGTGATAAACATAAGCAATAAACAATTTCACTGGTCACCCATTGCATTTTCTTTGAACTGTTATCGAAATAATGTGTATTGATTACCCTTTAAATATAAATGTATATTTAGTAAAATATTTAACTGCTATATACTTGTTTAAATAAAACAGAAGTTGAAAGATTAATCACAATTAAATATTTGTTAATCAACATTAATATAATCAATATATATTATAGAATAAAGTAAGTAATGCACTAGTATTTTATTATAACAGCTATAATTCCATGAAGATTTCTTTTTATGAATATATAATTAAACATAATTGTTTATTTAATACAATAAAATGGTATAACAGAAATTCCCCAAAAAATATATATATATATGTTTCTGCTTTAAATTAAAAAAAAACTTATTTAGGCTATAAATATAGGACAACAAAAACAATTAATCAATGTTACATAAGACAACATAAAATGTGACTAGTAGATGGCTGAAATAACAAATTATATTATAAAAAATAATAGCAAAACAATAAATATTATGAAAATACAATAAATTCCACACCGTGGAATGAGAACCAAACAACTCAGAGGTACTTTTAAATCTCTGACAGCAGCACAAGTTTCAACAATCAATCCAAAAGGCCTGATGTAGAACCCAGTCTTTTAGAACGACCGCAGAGAAACCCACATCCTCTTAAACCGGCAGCCTCCTGACAACTGCACCAAAGATGAGGAAGTAGAGATGCATTAAAACAAGCACACATCTGCTTCAGCTGCCTCTCCTGCACAACTGAGTTTATTCAATAATAGATGTGTGGCAGGCCAGCAGGTACTGGCAGAAGCCAAGCGCAGCTCTTCTCGCTATAAATAACCATCTGCCCTCACTGTGAACAAGGTTATGATGATTAACACTGATCTAAATAACTGCTCAGACACTGCCTTCACTCAATAGTTTCACGAAATGTTTATTTATACAAGGTATTTAGGAGGAATTTTTATTTTGTTTATATATTTGTATTTAATTTCTTTCTTACCTTGGAATCTTGGAATCCACTTTAAGCATACATGGATGTATCGTAATTTGGTATAATGTAAAACTTTTTTTTTTCAGTTTGTTGAATAGAATATAGCTGATATTCTGATCACAATATTTCATATGTACTTCTACTATTTCTCCCTCTCTCTCTCTCTCCCAAATAGAAACTATCGTTTTAAAACAAACACCTAAAAGTTATTTTAACAAATGTTTAGTGTATTTGATTATCCCATAATTCCAATCCTGACCTGTCAATCACCCTTTTAATTTAGATTTTATTTTTCTATTGTATTGTATATTTTTTCAGTATTTATCAACAACATTTGATAACAACAACATCCTTTCAGATGTTCCATAAGGATGCATCAGAGCATACATATCAAGTCTGGTTAAAAAAATTTTAAGTTTATACTTATTTACCAAGCTGTACCCTAGAAGCAGAGGAAGGCATATTGTGTTGTTACACCTAGTTTCAAGCACAACACATTTTCAAATCAAACCAAGTTTACAAATTGCTCTTTATCTTTCTGAGAAAAAAACTCCTGCACTGCCGCTGACAGATTTCAATGAATTAACCACAAGACAAAAAATCTCCTAAAACTAAACTACATCCAGAACAAATGTTCTAAAATATTCTGAGAGCAGCTGAGAAGCAGTATGTTTTTACATAATTACATTTCTATTCAAAATTATGACACTGTTCACTGTAGCAGAAGCTAATTTAAAATTAATACACCTATAAAATTTAAATAAAATATTATTACAAAAGATATGTATTGTATTTTGAACTGAAACTTATCTTGGCATTTTCTGGATACCTAAAAGATTAATGTCACATTAAGTGAAAATGATGTAACAGGTGCCCTTTAAAGGGGTCATGAGTAAGCCAGTTGCTGATTAACTGAACTGAAATGTACATTTTTGACTGTGACTGGCTACCATAAAATAAGTGGAAAAATCTAAGTGGCATTTGACACATTATATCAACCCAGTGCCTAATGCCTCCAGTTCACAAATTAATAGGTGAAAGGCTGGTGGATAGTTTTTGCTGTCAGAGAAATTAGGCGAATTGATGGTTTATAAGGGTAGAACTAACAATCACATTTAGCAGACCGACCAGAAGTAATTGTCTGCGTGTGCAACTCCCAAACCTTTGTTTGTAAACATCGCATCATGTAAAATTTCTTTGTGTTGTGTTCTTGTTTTTGTGATTTTGCTTTGACATTAATTATGAACAGTATAATTTCATTTCAAATTTTGTTAGGGTTAATGTGCTGCTATTCCAGACGATTCACCCTGTTTTATTAAAAGAACCCTTCATATTTATCAAATGAAATAGCATCATTTGTTAAATAATTGTTTTGTAAACTTAGATTAGCAAGTTGGATTGAACTATAATATGTACTGATCAGGTCACTAGAGGAACCATCGAGGTTACAAAAAAAAGCTAAATATCACTTGCAATAGTTACGTTTTTTTCACCCAGAGGAAAGAACAACAAGTCCATTACCGCACCAGAAAAGGAACAAAGTTTACATGAACCATCGGTCAAGCAGTCATATGAAGCAATAACAGCTATCATGATGAGAATCATATAGTGTAGTCCACAATCCAGCCACTCAAAAATCAAACATTCAGCAAAACATTTAATAATTAGCCCGGAATGCACAACGGCAGCTGAATGATTGAATGACCTTTTCAAACACAGGCAAAATTGCAATGTTACATTAATCACTTACACTTTTCACTCATTTGTGTAACTATGAGCAACATACCAAAAGTCCTTCTGAATCTAATTAAATGATTCCTTGTTGTAAGCTATGTCTATTCAGAAGAATTAGAATAAACACTTGAAGAGGCACAAAGACAGGACTTCTGAGAGGGAATATTACCAGGCACAATAAGAATGTTCCGAAGCTGAGATTGTGATTTTTGCAGTCTTTAAATGATCACAAAGGTTAACCTTATCAAATTTAACTGTTATAGTTGTCTCTATTTAGTGCAGTATGTTACAGCTTCTGCTAGAATGCAATCCTTTAATCCTTCTCTAACACGTGTCTTTGTTTATGCTTCGTACACTGTCAAATTGGTGCTAGAACAGATGATAAGCTCCTCATCAGCCAATCCAGAGGCTCGGATTCTCTAAAAAGCATATCAGTATTGTATTACCCCTCTCTATATCCTTTCTATTTTTTGTCCAGTCTATTTTTTTTTTACATGTATGACTTCAGTCAAAAATTGGTGATGAACTATGCAGTGAAAAGCTTAAAATCAGCTGTGCTGCTAGTATAAAACACCCAGATGACTACTTATTTGATATTTTGAGGTTATTGGTCTTTAAGTACATCTACTAGAACGTCTTCTGTTTTTAAGTAATGTTATGTTCTGATTTGGAAGAATTTTAATTATGCAGTAGATACAAATAGAGGCAAAAACTTAATTTTAGCCGTGTTTATAATAAAATATTTTACTGGCCTTTACAGTTTAGGAGAAAAACATTATTACTAAAACATTTTTAGACCTGGAGAGAGAAAAGCAGATGTCTTCCAGTAAATGAGTCGAATCACATTTGAAATATAAGTGTTAACAGTAAGTAAGTTAACGAAGGCGAGAAAAGACAGTAAAAAAGTCTCATGGGTTTGAGTTGATTTGATGCTAGCCGCTCTTCCACCTCGTCTCAGAGCTCTCCCGGTTGTTAAACTGATTAACCTAAATCACCTAATAGATATGCTCAGTGAGTATTTTTGACAGTCCATTTACAGCGCATTTTGTGTTTGTAAATTTCTGGTTAGTGCAAGTTGTAAAAACAAGTGTTGTGTGAATAAACAGTCAGTCGTGCATTTTGAAGTTGTACTCAAACACAAACACAAATAAGTTGTGTCTGTGAACGTCTTGTGCGTAGATTTTGTAATCCAATTCATACAATACTTAAAAATGACACATAATACTTTTAAAACACACTAGAAGACATGATATTACACACTTATAAATTAAAAATGTATGAGTTATTTTGAGAGGAATTTTACTCCATATCAGTCTGTCTTCATTCTCGATATCTGCACCGCGGTGTATGTCTTAATCTCGACACTGTTTCAGCTGGTCTTGTGTGTGTATGTGTGTGTGTGTGTGTGCGTGTATGTGTGTGTGTTGAAGGCATCCAACCTCTCATTGTGTTTGTCGTGTGTTTTCTTCACGTTTGCAGGGTGAGAGACATAGAGAGCTTTGTGTATTGAGTCAGCTGTTAGTGTGAAGTTTGAGTTATTAGAAGAGCCATATGGAATCTGTGAATTTGTGATTTCTGTGCTGATTTTTTGTAAAAAAAAAAAAAAAAAATTAAAAATCAGTGGAATTCTGCAGGTTTTATTATTATTAAATAATTCAAGCTCAAACTTTATTATTTATAAATTATATAAGAATTATCATTCTTCTGATTGCAGTCCTTGAGCCACATTATTATCTTTTATCAGTACCGCTCTCTAGGCACTACAATCTCTGAAAATCTATAGCTACAGATTCATCTCATTCTCATGTTTGCTCATTGCATATTTTTTTGTTAAGTTCAAGCGCACCGCTACATTGATTTGATCTTAAACACACTAAATGGGGTGGATAGTGATTTGACTGTAGTTTGGGTAGAGAGTGAAAGCTACTTTAGACCAACGTGTTGCTGAAGATTTCAGGTTTCTTTTGTGTAAACGTAAGTGGGCAAGAGAGTTTTCCATATTGTATAGCTCTATTTCATTGTTTCCTCCTTTTCCTGAAAAGTCCGGGAGTTATATTGATTGTGCTGCTATTTTGTAAATAATCAGTGATTACATTGTGTTCAAGTTGACACTGGTGAAAAAAATGTGTTTACTCTCATTCCTTCTCAGTGATTTTTTATGTTTATTTCAAAACTGACCAAGTACTATCAGCGTGTGCTCCTAGAGCTATCAGATCTACTCAATTAAGATCGTTTTAAGAAACATTTTTTAGCTATGTTGAATATCTATTTTGTATACAGATTCAACCCGCTATTTAGTAGGTTACAAGGCTCCCGCATCATTTGCCACATTGCAGGTTTCCAATTATACACAATATATAACCATGTTGAATGATTATTCCATACCGATACCAGTTACCAAAAAAGAAACAGGTCTCAGGACAAGAAAATAAATTCTTATGGAGAATTATGCACACTTCCTTGGAGTCAATTTTAACTCTAATTTGTAATGAAATATAATCCTCAAGTACAACAGTTTCATGTAATTATTGCATGCAGTCAATAATTATTATATCCACAACTGAATGTTTAAAACAAAACTTATTTATCAAACCTCCTATACTGCCTCCAAAAAGGAGGTAGGGAAGGTATCAGGATGCATGTTAGGTCTTTCAAACCTATACTGTCAATAGCATAAAATGTAAACTGTCTGGTGATTGGCATGTTTGGCCAATTTTTTTGCGGATTTAATCACATGCAGAATTATAAACAGACGTTTAACATCGTTTAGTTGATAGCAAACACAGACAAATAAAACCCAATCTAAACCACAGCCAGCGTTCACAGTCACCCTGCATGAGGAATGTCTAAAAATACAAAAGCACAGGGTAAATTTCCTGGCTAATTAACACAAAAGCATGTTCTGTTTCTGATTTTAAAGAGCTAAAATTCCATCTAATTTAAAAGGAAGCCCACCCGGCTCAAATCTGTCAGCCTCATGCTAGGCTGCAACAAAGAAAGCCTATTGGGTGACAAAAAGAAGAGCATGTAATATATATGATTAAATTATACACTGCATTAAGGAGCCAGGGAAGCCTTTGGCATTCTGCAGATCTAGGGTAGAAGTCGTATAGAAAAAGCCATGTCAGCTGTTCTGATCATCTGCTCGTTCCACTAAAACTCTTTCTGCATTGCAAAGAAAATTCAAGAGGAGAAAATAAGCTCTAAATGAGTGATAATCAGAGAAGAAGCCAAAAACTGTTTCTATCTAAATGGCGGCTGAGATTATCTCCATCAGAAACCATTAGGCACAGCATGAAGCAATCCGTCACCTCTCTGAACATGAATTTCAGCTTTAGCAGCCCACTTTAGCAACAACAAAGACACAAATAGCGCATGTTCAAATGGATTTCACAACTGTCAATTTTGGCTTTTGTTTCATTGAGAAATCTTACACATTTTACAACATGTTTCAAAACCCAATATTCATCATGAAAATCAGGATTAGATGAACAGATGGTTTGAGGGGGTTGTTTTAAAAAGATTAAAAACTTTAGAGCACATATCACTGAAACCATTCCCAGTCAAAAGACTTTCCAGTCTTTCCAGAAAGCCTAAAAATAACTCAACTGCTGAAAATAACGAATCCCTCTAATTTTTTAAGCATTTTAGTAAAACCAAATCTCTGAAACTTACCAGTTTTTCTGGGGGTCTCTTTAAGTTAGCTTGCATTACTTAGTTAACATAGTTAGATGGTTACTTTGAATTATATATCGAATAGTTGGGTGATTTTTTTTAATAATTGCGGAATAAATGCTTTTTTAATTTGATGGTTTAGTTATAACTAAGTACAACCATAAATCAGGGTATTATTTATGTATAAAAGTAAACTTTAGAAAAAGCACCATATAAAGTTGAATTATCTTTAATTTTGACATTTTAAACCTTACATAAAAACCTAATTTAGTTTTTGAACAGTAAAACGTCTCTAGATATCTAAAATATAAATCATTACATTAATAAAACGTAAAAAAATTGTTGTACTTTTATTATATTCACATTAAAAATTAGGCTAAATATGCTGAAAATAATATTAAGCAGCAGAATTTGTTAAACATAGAAAATATTTTTTAAAATACATTAAAAAAGCTAATATAATTTTTGTAACCAAAAGTAGTAATCAAAAAAGATTTCACTGCTCAAAGTGCTGCATATAATTATTTCACGAATACTAAATTACTAAATTAATCTAATGTTTTTCACACAATCTAGTTAAAGCTAATCTAAAGTAGCACCATTTTACTAATCACTATTGGTCATTAAGTGATTACACAAAGTAATGCTAGCGAGTTTCAACTGAAGTGAACAAAACAGTGCGACTGTCCCGAACAAAAGCACATAAACTATATAACTTTTACACAATGAATTTTGAACTATCCTGCTGATGTTTCCCAACAGTTACGTCTTGATTAAACAAACATATTTGTGCATTTGTCTCGCTCCTCAGTGAAGTCACATGAACAATCCAACTAATCAATAATGGCATTTGTGAACAAGAAATTTAAATAATGATAATTATCGATTTTATCAATTTGTTGTTGTAGCCCTAGTTTAAACCATGATGATAAGTTTGTGGATCATTTTTAGTTTAAAAAAAAAGAATGAGTTCTAATTTTTTGTAAGTTTAATTTTGGTTAGGATACATTTCCTCAAAGTAGTCGATGTGTGGTGGCTGCAGGATGTCCAGCGCTGAGAGAACCTGAACAGGAACAAACACAAGAGAGAGAGAGTGAGCTCACACTAATGATTTAATCAAGAACGAAAGATAGAAAGATGAGACAGCAGGAGCTCACATTGTCGTGCTTGAAGAAGCACAGCATCTTAAGCTCACGAAAAACCCTCTTGCATGAGACCAGGTTTTGGAAGACATTAGGCATCTTTTTGAGGGCCACCCGTTTGCCATCTCTGGGGTCCGTCACTGACCTAAACAGAAAATAAATGAAAAGAAATCAGTGATAAAGAGCATACTATAAACTCAAATTCTCAAAATAAGACAGTTTTAACCCATAAACAACACTGATGAATATGCCTTCATAAAATGCTGAATCAATTCAATAACCAAACACATTTAGAGTAGAGTGATAAATAGAGTAATTCAACTGTACAGCACCAAATCTGAGGAATGCGTTTTTAAATTAAAAGTGTACAATGTAAAAAATCAACTGTTAAAATGTTTTCATCTGTCTAATTCTCAAACTGTAAACTGATGAGATCATCTTGAGCTATTCAGTCATTTAATCAAAGAGGTGCTTTGAGACGTGTTAACTTGAGAAGATTGGCTGATAAAACATGAGCGCTGATCTAAAGAACCCTCAGGAGTCGCCTTGAACCCTCTTTTGTCGTCACTGTGTGATGATGAGCAACTCAACTTGACCTCACAGAGACACATTGCTTCTTTCTGAACACTAACTCATTTCCCACAGCAATGACAAACGCATTACACAAAAATCCCTCCTCCAGCATACAGAGCTACTTCCACCTGCTACTCTTCATCTTTTTGCTATTCGTCTCCATAAGCCGACAACAGAATTAATAAACATTATAATGAAATTGAGCTTGTGCATTTCTATCTAAATCAAGTCAAATAGAAATTCAAGAGATGTGTGATGAAATCCTTCGTGTTTGTAACTCAGAATGCATTGGTTATTTTTGGCCAATAGTCGTCGTTTGTCTGGTAAACCCTAGAGCTGTCCCTGATCACTAGGTCCAGACTTGAATGGAACAATCTGATGGAACAATAATTCAGACAAACGCAGTAGATAAACCAACAGAGCTTCAAAGCCATAAGCTCTTCAGAATATGAAAGAGCGTAAGTGTAAATACATAACAAAGCAAAATAATAATGTAATGAGTAGATTACACAAAAAAGTATAAGGACAAGAATTTTGGTAGATAAAAATGTATATATTCAGGCAACTGATCACAGTTTTTAAGCTAAATTTTGAATGTAAAGATGTGTAAGTATGCTTCAAGCTTCCACCCTAAAACTTTTAACAGACTTTGAAAAAATTGTACTAAATTACACTTTATAGAAATATATTAGACAAAATATGCTTTAAGTGAAAGATGTGTGTACTTTCTAAAGTTTTTTATACAGATATATTTTTATACATATAAATTATATTGTATGCTCAAATTTGTTACTATAACATACAATGAAAGTATATTTTATGAGTACAAATTTTAGAATCAACACAATTTAGAGTCTAATTATGACAGGAAGTAATTCACTCTCATTTAACAATATACTTATATATAAGTATAAAATTATATATCAATATATTGATGTGGCGTCACGGTGGCGCAGTGGGTAGCACGGTCGTCTCACAGCAAGAAGGTCGCTGGTTCTAGGCTCGGCTGGGGCAGGTGGCATTTCTGTGTGGAGTTTGCATGTTCTCCCCGTGATCGCGTGGGTTTTCTCCGGGTGCTCCGGTTTCCCCACAAGTCCAAAGACATGCGGAATAAGTGAATTGAATAAGAACAATTGCCCATAGTGTTAAAGTGTGAATGTGTGTGTGAATGTTTCCCAGCGATGGGTTGCGGCTGGAAGGGCATCCGCCGCGTAAAACATATGCCAGAGAGTTGGTGGTTCATTCCGCTGTGGCGACCCCGAAAGGGAAGAAAGCCGACATGAAGATGAATGAATGAATATATTGATGTACTTAAATATAATTTAAGTATATCAAATATACTTCAAATTGTTCCAATGTTTAGCATTTAACAGTATAGTAAATACACTTAAAATTAAGCTTAGTTAACTAAATATTTAAAGTACAAAATTATGTGAGCAAAACACAGCAACACTACAGTAATGATAACTAATGGTAGTTTTTTAGTCCTTTACAATCAGCAAGGCTACCTTTTTTCTATTATAATTCCTAGAATATCTATACATTTGGTTAAATAAAATACATACTTTCGGTTTTTGAGATTTATTTTTGAAACTAGTTCAGTATGGTATTGTGTTTGTGTTGTTTAATGTGATTGGCATTTTAAAAACACAGTGAAAGTACTTCCTTAGTTTTAAAAGGTTTTAAATAAGAGCTTTATTATAAAGTTATCCAAATCAAATACTTTGGAAGTCTCTGTTTACTGTGAAGAAGATCATTTATGGCACATGGCAGCTGCACCCTTTCAACTAATTTAAGGGTGGGACTAACTATTCATTTGACCAATGGGGCCAATTACCTTTAGTGTCTTACTAAGCTTTGTTTTCTCAGATGCTCATGAGAGGGAGTCATGTAATTGAAGTCATTAAAGCTGTGTCAGCAGCCTTGCTGTCAAAATCCCTCCCTGCCCCTCCAGGTCTCCAGGAGCCAAAGTAAAGAAGAGCGACTGACGCCAAGACAGATTCTCCCAGAACACCCTTCAGGACACACATGGCACAAGCTTTGCGGAGAAACTGGAGGAAGTTTAAAATAGAAACACTCTCACGCTCTATCGTCTATCGCTACATCTTTTTCTTCCAATTTTAATCATTGGCTATTCAAATGATGAATAGCTTTTCTGAAAGGAAAAAGATTGTTCTAGTGCTCTCATGAACATGTCCTCAGCAACCAGAATGGCTCATTTTAACATCTTGTTTTGACAATCAAGATGTTGCAGAAAGTATGACAGAGGTTGACTTGAGGTCTAACTCACTAGAAGCTGCCAAGTGCTTCATCACCAGAGCGTTAGGAGTTACAAAAGAATTCATCTCTTTATTGTCTCTATTTCAAATTTCTCCTTCCAAATGTCTTTGAATATCAATACATTTGGATGTAGCTGTTCTGTACCTAACCTGTTTAATACTAGTTATTGTTACACATAAATAACATGATGGATTGTCACCTGGTTTGTTTAGTTCCGTTTATTTATGAATTAAGTTAGTTTAAGTACTTGAGAGATTACTAAATGTGAGTGTGCAAAAAAAGCAGAACCAAAAAGTGTTAATAGGTGGTTTGGGTATGGTTCCCTTCAAGCTAACTCTGGTTTATTTGAGATGAGAACATGATGCAAACCAAACTGATAAATATGCTAAATGACACGAATGCTAAAAAGTGGCTAATATAGGACTACTGGAGACTCTTTGGCATGTTTTGTGTGGTATTATGGGAAGAAAATGCACTTTTGCTGGCAGGCCTTCAGCAGTACAGCTTGATGAAAGTTTGCTTACAAAATCACGGTTCATACTGAAAATATATTGTTAGTCTTAAGTGATGCATACCAACCTAATAGTTCACTATTAAGAGTGAAGCAATGAGTATTTATATACTTTGGATTAGAACTGTAAACCAAAGAGCACTTGAGCAATAACACGGGAAAGTGGATGTCAATGCTTGGTTTGACCTTAATTCAAGACTCATAGAAGAATGTTTACGAACCCAAGACAGACACTATATAGACAGAAACGTGTAATTTAATGTATTTTAGTATAAAAGTGCAAGCTTTATCTTCTCCACTGACCAACTGAAAAAAATTATGATAACTGGCAGGTGTTTGGGATATAATAGCGCCTGCACACTCAATTTATCAAAACATCAATAAATCCTGTAAAAAATGAGAACGCACTATTCCGTAAAATTAACAGTGTGCTGGTGTGGTTACATTTGTTGGGTATAAAAGCAAACCCTGAAGAAACAGTTGGCAATTTTTTCTTAAGATGCCGAATAGGGTTTATTATATAGCTCTGATGTTATCAAACATTTTATTTTATTGTGTGAAATGTAATGCCATCAAGTACAAAAAAGTATTTTTGCTGAAAAACTGAAAGTATTATACTCCTTGGATTCATATTGGTAGTTCCCACTTTTGACAGATACTGAAGACTTATGGAGTACAACAGCACTAGGTAACTGGAAGTTATCGCCCAGGTTTAGCACAACACAGAAGTAGTGGATAAGCAAGATCATTTAAAGGACAAAACCTAAAAATAATTGATAATTCATTGATAAAGCCATATTTTTTTCTGTAATTTTAAAGAATGCCAACATGTATATCAAGTTGTGAGAAATGTGCATCTGGTGTCATTAAAAACTGAGTACATCACAGTTTTTTTAGGTCGTTAGAGTTCACTGTACTGTACTAGCAGCTGGGTCCTTCCTGTAATTTCTATTCAAAAAGCTTTGAAGATTCTTGAATAAGCCCCGTCACTGCCTGTGAACCTCAACTGCCAGTAACTTTTCAATGTACAATTGAGCAAAACTGTCCCAACATGCACACACATCTACAGAACAACGTATAGATAGAGGGCTTCTTTCAACACATTCATTTACAAGCATTATAACATTGCGTCTCGCTGTGATTTGTAATTATATGATTATGTTGTTAACAAGATAAGAACCCAAGGAAATCTAGTCTTGCATACAAATGTGCAACGCAGAACTAATGGTAAAATCAGCATATCCTCAAAGAATAGTGCAAATCACTAAAAAAAGTATATCTCAAGAACTCTATATGAGTCAAATCTACATTGCATAGCAGGCTTGCTTTGTTCTAGTCTCTAAAGCTATTGATTCCACTTGCTAACAGAAGCAGATCAGTATCGCAGACAGATTGCTGTGTTTTGTATCAATGTAATACCAGTTAGGCTACAACAATAGCCAGATGAAAATCTGCCCCAAACGAAGGGAAGGGAGCTTGGTAATAAGAGGGTAATTCCTGTCGAAGCATATCTTGTGATTAAAAGTCTCTCTGCTGGAGTGTTTTCCTTAGTGTTAGGCATTCTTGGCAGTTAAAACCTATAGAGAGCAGCCTGTAATCTGAGACCAGCCATTTTAACTTCATCATTAATAATTCAACACCAACCATATTCACATTGGTGCCAAGGGACAATGGAATGGTTGAAAGAAGAAAAATGCATTATTTTTAGAAACTGAATAAAGCTTCAGAGTGGTGTGTTTTTTCCAAGAAGCTTATTTAACAGCTTAAAGATGAAAAATACTTGCAATTCACAGGCGGGAAACAATGTTGTTAGAAGAACTGTCAAAAAGTGTTTGGGAAATTGCATAATGATTTTGTCAGAATAAAAGCATACGATGTAAACTGCTGGCTGCCAATGAGGTGACAAATTGTTCACAAAAGAACTCTTCAGAATTATAATTGAGTAACTCTGTGGGTTCAAGATGCCCCTTATAACTTCCTAATAGCATATTTTACTGTCATAAATGGAACAGAATTACTTTGAAGTCCATGTTAAAAACAGGAAATATGGTGGGGGTTTGGTTCACAGCAGCTATCTAGGGAGAGCGTGTGTTTGAAGTTACATTTTAAAGAAACTTCTAGCTTGAACTACTAGCTTGGTCCATTTAAACCAAATATGTGTTACCTGTCTATATAATTATTTATTTATTTATGAAGAAACTCCTCTAGCTTCCACATGTCTTTCAACCAATCTTCCTGCAGTTCTCAATCAACTCTGATGCTCCAAACATAACACTAGACACATAATAGTAGACACTCAAAATACACAAAAATACAAAATTATTCACTGAACACAAAATCCATTAAAATGATAATAAAATATTATTATTATGCAAGTTATTGCCGAATCTTCTATTATCTTGTGGTAATCTGTGCGATAAAGGACTTCCAGTCAGTAGTCTTGCAAGTCAGATGAAATTTGGCATATAATAATTAACAGAGACAATAATTATAGATATTATAGAGATGATTGATGCAGTGCACACCACACTCACAGATTTTATACTTGAGTTGCTTTAGAGGCAGCTGACATTGCTGATTTATGATACATAAGCTGCCCTTTTTGAGGTCTCAAAAAATTTGATTTTTACTGCACGCCTTGAGAGTATTAAATGATTGCAGTGTTTTGACAGCACCACACAGTTTTCCATCCTCTACATTTTTATAATTACTCCACAGAGCCCAATCTCTATTCTAGCACTCTCTACAGATTTCATATGATCTGATTGGCGGATGGGAGGAGCATTAGAATGGTGCCACCCTCTAACTTTTTATACCTTTGAACCCTGAAGAGGGTTGTGTTTAAATTAGGCAAGCAGAGAATATATGCAGAGACGCCCAGCAGAGAATATAGAAGCGTAGCATATGTCTGCATGATAAAATAAAGACAACTTTTGAGCTGTGCATACCATTAATGTTGACAAGGAGACTTCTTATAAAGTATCTTTTTATCTCAACAAATACATAAACAAAACTTTCACTCACAGGAAGACACACTGGTGAGACATATCATAACAGCCAAAGCAGAACGTTGTATTGAATTAAATAGAAAACACTGGTATTTGACAAACAAACTCTCAAACAATGAGTTTATAATGAAATTATTATTTTATAACTACTTATCTGAGCTAAATATCAAACACTACACCTGACGGAATAGTTAATATCATGGTTCATATATGTATAAATCTGTCACAGTAAGATTTACTAAATACTAGCATTATTTTTCAGTGTATATTATTATTTTTCAAATGTAAAATATCTACTCGTTTGAAATAGAAAATGTTCACAAATTGACAACAATAAAACCTGTTTTTATTTCCCTTTACTATATAATCAAAGACAAGAATTGTTTGCATTTATGTAAACATGGGATACATGACTTTTCAAAAACGCTGCCAAATATCCCTCACAGTTGTCAATACATTTTTTATTCACCCAGACTTGACTGATTAAAGATGCTTCGTAGCAGAAAGAGACGAAGTGAACTATCCCTAAACATTTAGAGAGTCAGACTGACAGTGGCATGTTATGTTCTTTTTACTGTATTTAGAATGAAAAAGGATCCCTCTATATGCTAACACTTCACCCTATTCAAAAAGCAGTAATTATAAACAAATAAATAAATAAATAAATACATAATTTGTCTTTGAATCTCCCATTTCTGGCAAATATCTTCAAGTTTTCCTCTTCTATCCGGGTCAGTTCTACATTGAGATGAGGTGCATCAGAGGTTTATCTCATTGTTTTTTTTTTTTTTTTTTTTTTCGGATGTCCGGATCCTAACGTTTGCATGGATTACCAAAGAATTAGTTTATTTGTCAGAAAAGGCCCGATTTTGTCTTGGAAAGATCGCTTTTGCCCGTTACCAGTACTTCACATTCACCTTGTTCATCTCCGTCACTGAGTGCTTTTGCAACTCTTCTGTGTTCATTGATTTTGAGGTCCACACAGTAAGTTTTTTTTAACTTGTGCTAAGTTTAAAACATTAATGAAACAAATTGAACTCTTCATACATCAAGGCGAGTACACAATACATGACTTTTATAACCCTATAAAAAATCTGGTTTCAGCACACACAAGAGACTCTTTTTATTTTATCTTCCCTAAAATCCTAAACATGCACACTACTACAATACATTTTGTGGTACACTCACTGAAGGGATTTTACTAATGTTACACACTATTGTGTAAAGCTTGCGCATCAAAAAGTAAAGATTGCGACCAGATCTTGTATTGGCATTTTACACAAGTACACCTATAACAAAATTAATAATTCATAAAACAGTATGCCGACATTAGAAATCATTCAGTGTAGATTAAGCCCGCCTGATTTACCTGTAAATATGCCGCCGAGGAGCTTTTCTCCTCCTATTTGTGTTTCATTCTGTGGACTCAAACTCCATGTCAGACTCTGATTCACACATATAAGGTGCTGTTCACGCATGTAAGGATGCATAGCCGTTTCCTGTCGATTATAATGTTTTAAAACAATAACACATGTTTAAAGTGTTGCTAGTATTGTCTGTTTTTGCTCAAACCGCTTAAGGCCGCTGGTCAGTAGGGGCATGTTGAAAGCTTCGTCTTTGGGAGGGGCCGGTGTAAACAGAGTGGTTTTGCCAGGCCAAAAATATGAGGTGATTCATAGACCTTTTTTTACAAAAAACATTGCATTTTCAACGTTAACAACAGTGCATCGCTAGTATAGAGGGCTCAAATATTGATTCTGTAACAAGTGCTATAACAAGGGCCTAACATGGGACCTTTAAAAGTCTCAAAGTGAAAGAATGCCACTATGAATTATTTGAGGCGCCTAACACAGATGTAATATAATGATATCTTGAACACACATTGCATCCATCAAAGAATAGTCAGCAGTTTAAATGACAATTTGGACAAATAATTTCATGGCTGGCAGCAGATTTAAGTCAGTGACCCAGTTATTTAGGAAATTTAGTGTTTTCACAAAACACAATGATTAGTGAAGGCCCCCATCAGAACATAAAAAAACTGGAAAAGTAGATAATCTCACATGAACATTTTTTCTAATCCAATCTCAATATAAATCAGATTAAAGTGGACACAAAGGGAATATTCAAAGGAGCGTGACATCAAAATGAGAGGATTATTGAAGAGGGATGTACTGTGTTCTCAATCACAGACTTCTGAATCAAACACAACTCAAAGGTTCTAGAAATAGATAAACGTTATCTGCGGTAACTGCTTTCTATTATTACTTCCTCTTTCATATTACAGTAGAAGGGAAAAGGAAATTCGACTGAATCAATCATAGACTTGTGAACCAACTCTTGCAAAGTGCATTTCAATATTTAAGCAACCCAGAAGAGCAAAATGTTAAGTGAGTGAAGAAAGGTTGGAGGCTGATTGAAGCATAGATGTCTTAAGAGAAATACTTGTGTAATGTGGCCTTGGTATAGAATGTCATTAATACAAAGTGCTCATGCTTCAAAGTAAATGCTTTCATTCCGAGCTTTCTCAAGAAATCATTTCCACAACAGCAGTCCTCGATGAAAACAATCTCAAACATGGCTGTATGATATTACTTATGTCAAGAGCAGTACAGTTCATCATTTTATGAATATATCAAACTCATATTCAAACCATTGAAGAGAATTAGAATGAGAAATATTATTTATGAACAATCAAATGTGAAAAATGTTAAGCTTTTTGTGAAGATAGAAAGTATCATTTTACAATGAAGACTCAGCAAAATAATTGACTGCTGAAAGAATATGTGGTTATATTAACCACAAAATAATTTCAACAAAGCTGTAATGGACTGATGACCTGTTAGAGGTCTACCACTCAGGCTATGTGAGTGAAGTTGAGTGCCACAATATCTTCCTCTTCACTAAAGTCTTTTTGTTTTTGCTAAACTCTAACGCCCACCAGGTCTTAGTAACTACATGACACTGCTTGGTTTGGTTTCTCTTGACTCACCAGCCTTTGTTTTCACTTACATACAAAATCAAGGGCACCACACACCTATGTGAATTATCAGTGTGAAATTACCAATGTGAACACGAGCCATGCCAAAATTTGAGGGTGTGAATGAAAGATCACACATCTGGAAGATGGATTGGTGCGAATGAAAAAATTTCTGATTGGTGAAAAGCGATCGGATACAAAACTGAATAATGGAGACTATAGAATGAGGGCTATTCTTTATACTTTGCGTGTGTTTAATTCCTAAATAAAAACACTTAGTTTTACTTTAAACGACTGCGATGGCAGAAAGACAAAGAACCAATGAAAAACGCTCTCAAGTGTGAGTCGAGTTTGCTACGTTCTTTCTGGCCAATAGGTGAGCTCGGCGAATGACTACATCAGGAATCAACAGGATGTCACACCACGCCTTTGTTTCTTATCAGGAAAAATAACTATGTTGGATCGACTGAAATGGCTTTGTAGAACCTCATCTAAACGGTTACAAACAAAAGTACAGAGAATGACCGGTCAGATTGTCTTACTTTGCCGCGGTGCCAGATACGGCATGATAAAAAAAAATCTTTGTTACTATAGTTGGCCGCTAGATGGCGCAAAGATACAGATTTTCTCAGCACAAACTGTAACCAATTTTAACTATCAAAGGGTACCAGATACTAAAACATTATTCAACATATCAAATGCTAATGTTTAAGTACTTTGTGCTAAACAATGTGTTAACCAACAGATATATATATATTTTTTTTTTTTCGCTACGTGTGCATTGCTTTTAAAAGACTTTTTAAAGACTATTTCTACACTTAAGAAATTATATCCTCACCACCAATATCTGTGAATCTTATAAATAGGTGATTGGCCATTGATTGTTTCTTTTCTGCTTGTTATCTATTCATTAAAAAATAAATAAATAAAATAATCTTACAGCGTTTCAAACCCGAGTCTCCCACACAAGAGTCAAACTTGAAACCTCAAACGCCACCACTCTAGGTTACATCTTCAAGTAACATCCTATATTCTTTATAGATAAGGTTATCAATGACTCAACTTTAATTCTGAGATATTTAGGTAATAAAAAACAGCGACGATGAGCTAACCTGAGACATATAAGTAATAATCTTAAGTTTTTATAAACTTAACCAACCCAGACAACTGTTTGTTCATTTATGAGGTGAAAGCACCACCCAGTGGCAATGAAGTAATATAAATACTGTGACACAGGGCCCGCGATCATAACGGTACCAAGGCGGTCATTTTCGCTGGTCACTATCTGTACCTATACTGGGTACAGAACTTGCTGGAAAAGCCCCCAAAGCCACATCTCTGTGGAAAATCAGCATAATTCTTTTCTGATTGTTTTTTCATGGTCTTAGCCTTCTCTTTTCTATATTTCTTTCAATATGACCTAGAGGCATAAGTAGATTGTTAGAAGATGAATAAATGATTGGGTAAATGATTACGGACACTAAAAGACAATAGAAGTTATTGCCTGCTCTTGACTAACAGAAATGACCAAAAATTATAACAAACATAAGCAAAGCATAGAAACATTGCTTCTAATTTTAATTGAAGACTACAGTGGCATCAAATCAGTTATGTATTGTCTGAAATAATCAAGCAGTGGCTAAAACAGTCAGTTGAGTAATTTTATCCCTGATTTATTTGATTTCTTTTGTTCTTTTTTTTGCGAATAAGAGTCCACATTAGTCCACGTTTGGTACATTTTGTACATTGTACATTTTGTCTGTTATGACAAGACACTAGCTATTAAGTGGTTTTAACTTTAATTCAAAATTTTAAAACAATACGACAGACACATACAACCAACCGAGAATAACAATAGCCGACAAGTGTTTGGAAAATAAAGCCACCTTTTCAACGTATATATTATGCTTTAATCCATACAACAGCAACTGAAAATGTAAGGCAAGGCAAGGCAAGTTTATTTGTATAACACATTTCGTATACAGGGCAATTCAAAGTGTAATAATAATTACCTTTGGTAAAAATTCAGTCAACTTGAGTCAAAAATTGAGTCTCTTCTTTATGCTCAGCCGGAATATGTAGAGTTGTGCAATCTAACAACCGGGAGGCATTCTACACCCTGCACAAGAACTCTGGAAAATCTTCTAGAAAATTGCTGACATTCAGTGCAAAAGAAAATGGTCCCTGTGTGCCTGTACCTGTAGCCTTCAAATAGATTGAATGAAAGCTAAATGGTAGCATTGAGACAAAACACACAAACAAACACAGGCACAAAGACGTGCATACCCCCACACTCTGTCACAGAGGACAGTAGCAGTGTCAGGATCGATCAGAGGGAGCCGATAGAAGACCAAGAGGAAGATGGCAGATAATGGATTGAAGTGCAACTCTTTTGTGCTTCTAGCAGCTAAAAAACACAGAGGCAACTGGAGGTTTTGATGCCATTTTACCAATTAAAGGAAATGTTAATTTAGGAAGGGAATTAATAGTCAGAGAGCAATGAAGCGCCATACACAAATCCTTACTCTTTCTTATTTGTTTTGTTCCGTCAAAGCCAAAATCAAATATTTGATTTAATATCTCCACAGAACACCCAAGTGGATGAGAAAACAAAGAGATAGAGTGTCTCTGAAGATGCAAGACAGGGAGACGTTCACACGCCAGGTTCTTTTCTGCTCCCTGCAGAAGTTCTTATTCCACACCAGCTAAGGTTAAAGCACGTGTAACAACACATCTGAGGATGCTCCAGCGTGTGATTCTCAATAGAATTTTTAAATACAAACTGTTGCCACTTTTTCTCTAAACACTTTCAATTAAATTGCTAAAAATAAATTAGGTTTTAGCAATTGAGTTAAAATCATGCATCTGCTTATAAAAGATGTAGAGCATGTGGAATTTTAAGAATGATCAATGAATGCTTATTGCTTATTGAAAAACACAATTTAAAAATGTGATATGCTATTTTTCAGTGACAGCGTTGGTAATAGAAATACCAAAACAACTACATACCTAGCACTATAGTGCGTTGTTTGGATTTAGAGCTTTTACTGATAAGCTTTTATTTTGAAAGACCCAGCTCAACCTCAGTTTTGAAAAACATCGAGTCATGAACTGATTACATTTACAATTACCATTCCACAGATATCGATTATATAGATATGGAAAAACATTTTTTACTATTATTTTACTATAATTTAATCCTTCTGGATTTAAAATGGATTATTTTAATGGGGGACATAATACTAGGTGCTCAGAAAGCACTTGATTGGCTAACATCATATATTCATATATCCATCTGTCACATTTCTTCATTCTATCTTAAAAGTTGTGATAAGATATTAGGTAAAATATTCTTACTCTTACTACAATGTAAGATATGCTGTATATCAGCGGTCCCCAACCTCCGGGCCATGGTCCGTGGGTCATCTGGTACCAGGCCGCACAGAAAGAATAAATCAATTAAATTACTTCCATTTTATTTATTTCGGATTCTGAACGATCTTTCATCAGAAAGAAAAATTACCCGATTCTCGTATTTATATCCGTCTACGTCACTCTTGATTCAGGTCAAGGCACTCTTATAATGTGATAGGTCATCGCTGAAATGAAGCCCAGGAGGTCGCAAAATTAGTAATAAACAACATCTTTGGAAAGTTTTTTTTGCGATGGGGAAAAGACCCAGCGAGGAGAAAAAGAAAAGTTGCTTTTAACAGACAACATCAAGAGTCCTACTTAAAATACAGATTCTCGACAGGAGATTTTCATGCACCAAGACCACTCTGCAAAATATGTTTCAACCAGTTCTCGAATGAGGCAAAGAAGCCTTCAAAACTCTGTTAAGAGGACGCCGTACTAGCAAACAGGTAGAGTGGATTCACTTTATTATTATATTTATAAAATACTACAATTTAAATGCAGGTAGTATTAAATTATTGAATTAAATTATGTTGTATTTATCCACCACACCTCAAAGACTGGTCCCTGATAACATTGACCGACATAAAACTGGACCACGGCACGAAAAAGGTTGGGGACCGCTGCTGTAAATGACTGAAAATGTTTGTATGTAGTGACATCTTACATGTAACTGACAAAAAATACTCAAAATATTCTCACAGCTAATTAACTTCATTCTTTTTAATGTAAACTATCTCTTTTACAAACAGCTTGACAATGAAATATGACAATGCACTAATGATTCTATTTCTACGATGATTGCTATTCTCCTCCGGTCAGCTAGAAGCCTGAAAGCTCCATCAGCCCATTACTGGAACTAGACACACTCTGTAATACAGATCCCTCTGGCTATACTCCACATGCACTGAGTGCCTTTATGCGTGTGTTTGTGCACACTAGGTCGAGGGCACGTCCTGCATGTGCCCCTGCAGCAGCGCACATTCCCCAGAGCCCTCCCCTCTCCCCCTCAGGTAAACCCCTCAAATAGGATCAGAGAGAGGAGCATATGGTGGCCTTACAACAGGCGTAATTTGGAGAGAAGGATTTTCAGGTTGAAAGGGGAGGAGAGGGAGGGGCTGTTTAAACCCACACGACCCCAGCAGAAAAAAAAACACATGCTGAAGTAAGATACGGGTCTCTAGTTGTATACAACACAATAAACAACACATGCAATTTATTATATAATTTAAAAAAATTATTTACAAATTATTGCACTACAAATACTAAAATGCAAATCAATGGTAAGCTATAGAATTACTCACCTAAAAGTTGCATTTACAAATGAAACAGGAAACATTCTGTTTTGCTTGTTGTCAGCCAAATTCTGGTGCTTTAGATATTATGTAATCACAAGCGGCAGAGACATGAAACTCTTCTTAAATAGTTGTAAACTATTTAAAAACTCTATTTCAAGAAATCATCTTTTTTTAAATAATGTAAGCAATCTTCACTAAACTCATTTTTTCATTTTAAGATTCATACAAAATATTTTTTGCTTTGCCTTTTGCTTTTATTGAAAGAAACAACGGAACAAAGAAAGAACTACGAGCTTGGCTTTAAAAAAAAATAAGGTCTACTTCATGTCCTGCTTACTATGCCTTACCGTGTTACACATATATATATTTTTACATATATAAAAGCAGACACATGATGCCCTTCTAATTTGACCCCTTGAAACTAAGTGATTGGAAGAATGTATATGAAAACTTTATAATAATATATAAATGTTACTTTAATAATAGAATTATTTGGAGTGTGCTAAAAGCGTATTATATTTCACAGATTTAACACACTTTTCAGTTTGTGTGCAGAAACAAATCAAAAGTATCATTTTCAAGGTACAATATTTCTAGCTGTAAAGCTAACGTTTGAATAGAAAATGTAGTGAAGTGTGGAACATTTTAGTCAAACAAATTTGATTTAGGAAGCTGAATTCATGACCCCATAGCTGTAAACCTAGGGAAACACTGCCTAAGCTGCCAAAGCTCACTTCCCTTTTGAGGATTTATCTTCATTTATGAACATTAAATAGATCTAAACAAAATAATCACTTAAAAATTACAACTTTAATGTTTTTTTTTCATAAAATAACCTTTAAATATATTTTCGCTACCTTTAATGACAATGAGCAATGGAAATGACAATGTGCTTTATGAAATGCTCACTAGCTCCTACACTGATTTAACATACAATTGTGCAAAATGTTCTATCGAAATGTTACATTGAGTTTTTTTTTTCAATGTTTTTAATTAGCTCAATGTATCACACTAACACAACAGCTTAACAAACTGAACATACTTTAACAAATCCAGTCAACAACAGCCACCAAGAATGTGAACTCAATTAGAAAATATTAATTCACTTAACAGCTACACAAAAAAAAAATTAAATAATGAATTGACTGAATTGCACCTTTTGAAAAATTGACAAACGTTTTTATGCTTACTCAACATTCAATTATTTCTTATAATTTAATAATTTTTTACAGTGTAGGTTAGACACATACAGTATTCAACTATATGCTTTGTGAAAACTGAAGTCTTTCCCCTTTCTTATAAAAACATTTAATTAGTATCCATCAAAATAACAGAAACAGCTTACTTGATTTAGTTCTTGCCATATTTTTTTTAAATAAAGGTATAAAATGAGTACTGACCACTTACTTTTTTAATTATTACACAATCTCAGTTTAGAAGTCAAATTAAACATGTGCAATTGTTTAATAGAATATAGTAACAATATTATTATGTGTTAATTACAGATGTATTGTATTATCTGTTAATCTTATTTTATTGATGACAGTGGATGTAAAAACAGAGTATACGCAACAAATACCACGTAACAAAATATTCTTTAAAAATAGCGATATTGAGCACTTGTTAGACCAAGCAAAGCAAAGACCTTGGGTGCTAAAGAGAGTGTGTGTAGCAACTGTGAATGACGATGAAGGGGAGAGTGTTAAAGCATGATAACAGTGGCAGTCCTGGCAGTGGGTCACACCCTGAGGTGGAGAGCAGGCACTTCAGCTCACTCGCGCTACAGTGAGGGTCAGTCAGCGAGAGAAAAACACACATCCTATCAAACAGCCTGCTGACAGGATGCTGAAAAATGACAGGGACAGACTGAAAGCAGCCTTTAACTGGGTTATATCACTTATATCCTTGAAAAAGGAATACAAATCCTTCTTAGAATATGGCCTGCTTGAAACATGATCATATTTCTCTTTTTATATTTATATCGCTTGACTGTGAAGAGTAAAAATAAGTCGCAATTGTGTGAGACACATGGATGAAAGAAGAGCCCTAAATTAATTAGGTTTATGACAAATATCAAACTATAAGTTATCTTGATGGCCATCTAATGACAGCTTTATTATTTATACACAAATTAAAGCAAGGGATATATATTAATCAACAACATGTAACAAAAATACAGAAAGAAAAACAAAGTGAGCTCTGACCTGAAGAGATAGAAGAGGTCTAATCTAAGTATTTAAAAAAAAATAGCAAATCATTTACCCGTGATATGAAAAGTATATGATTTATAACTGATAATATTACATGTTGTAAACAAGCCAACCAAACAATTCAAGTACATTGTACTTCACATTTCAAAACAAAAAAACTCCATTGTTTTCAAGCTTGATTTCAATCCTGGGCTAGCCTGCAGCTAAGAAAACAGGACAACAATGTACTCATGCTTAATGAATTTTAAGTTTGAAAACCAGAGAAAAATCACCCCAGACATCAACAATCCTCTCAGACGCAATCTGCACCGAGACCACTTTACATGCTTCTAACAAACGGATGCTATTATCCAGCAAGCTCTTTTTGTGGATAGTTCACTTCCTGCAGCTTTCACCAAGAGCCAATTACATTCCACCCAGTTTGAAAAACAGCAAACTAAATCGTGACAGCACCAAACCAAGGTGGAGTTCATGATAGGAGGAAATGGTTTCAGAGATAATTAGGCCAGAAGTGCCAATCCGACAAATCCACTCCCAACTTCCTGGAATCCCTTCATACACACCCGAGTAGCAATTGCAATTCCGGACACTTTCTAGCGTTGCCTTAAGCATCTCTACTTGGACGAGTCCAAAACAAGTCTGAGGAGCAGGAAAAACACTCTGATGCCCTGAGGACATTTATGCTTGAACTGTCTCTCTCCACCAGAGTCACAAGGCAAACACTGCTCGACCCAAGGAAGCGTTTCCCTGCGCTCCATGTCCCGAGGCCACATGGCTTCAGATAAGAAAATTCAGGTAACCTCTCTGGGTTAACCCCAAGCAGATTAACTATGGTTTTCAACCGTCAATATTTACTTTAAATAAATATGAGAATCCCACACCTCACTTAGAACAAGTTTATCCATTATTAGTAATTCAATTCATCTTCCTTTTAATGGGAAAGGACAGTAGAGAGAGAGAGACAGGAGGAGACCTGGCAGAGAGAGAGAGGCAGTGTTTCCATTACATATTTGTGCAAAATATATATAATTCTGAAGTCAGCCTCAAGCAGTCAGTCACTTCATAGTGCACATTGAGAGGGAAAGCTTGAGATGTCACTCGGTTTTTACAAGTGTGCAGCACCTAAAGTGGCTTTTTATACTGATATGATTCCACAATATCAACAATGTTAATCACCTTTAAACTGCCTATATAAAACACTTTCTTTGTTATTATTATTATAACTATTGTTTATATCTCTAAAATCTGAATTACTAATAGATGGTTGTTTTCAAAAGAAAAAAAACGGTTTCCAATACTGTTCCTCTCTCAGAGATTCCTCCTGAAGAGATTTTCTTTTAACTTCTCTTATCCTGAAGATGCTATTCTATCTTTAGATCAAGCAGGGTTCACTTTTAAACTCTACTAATAGAAAAACTAAAGTAAGCTGATATTGAAACAATATTGTATTGAATCATGAATCGCTTCAGCAAGAACTTGGCGCCAATACCTAGCCCTAAAAGCAGCTGTATAACAAATTGGGCATAAGAAATAACATAAGAAGAAAAAACACCCAATGCCCTAAAATATTAATAAAAAAAAGAGCTGGTTTAATTCAGGTCTGTAACACACGTCTAATTTGAATGGATAGCAAACAAACCAGACAGATGGCCAACGTTGTATTCAAATGTCAGTTTTGTCAGACTATCCAGTGTGTCTCTAGTCAAATTTCAGAGAAGCAGCTCCTAATGCATCCATGACCATCATTTCTGAGATCATCATTTCTTTTTAGATAAAACGCTCAACTAATAAGACAGATATATAAATAAGTGCAACGTACGTCAGGGGTGTCAGGCTTATAAATGAAGCGATTCAATTTCAGTTTGTGTAGAGGGCTTTTTAATTAACACTTCAGCTCTCAAAGGACAAAATCTGCCCTTCAGAGTACTCAAGTTAAAGCACTTCAACTTCCATTCCACTGTACCGTACTGAACTGTAAGGCCATGGGCTCCCCTCTTTAGACTAAGAAACTTGTAAAATATTGAGATATCAGCACAATCATCTACAGACACATGCAGAGAAACTGAAGAGAAGAGTGAAAATAAGCTAATGGGAAGAAATTGAGGAAAAAACAAAAATGGCTAAAAAAACCCTACTACTAGAAAGACATGTTTCAATATCAAAAGCTAATTATTCAATATACATAAAGAACACTGAGCACATCATATATTTTCATGGAAGTATATTCTGTGCTTCGCACTGAATATGAACTTCCTCTTTAGTTTGCCAACACCAACATAGCAAAAACCCTGAACTTTAGAGATTGCAATCACATTTGTGAATTAATTTTATCTCTTTTATTAATTTTAAGTCTTATGTGGTCTTCCTTTAAACTGTTTGGGGAAAAGATAAATGTATTTAACTTAAACTTTTAAACAGAAAACTGATAGTTTAATTTCAAGCAATGCTCTTGTGCCCTTGAAGCATTGTTCAGAGAATTCAATCAGTAACCGAGAAAATGTTCAGTAATTAATTAATCAAGGATATGATTTTAGACTAGCTCTAAACTATAGATTAGCTGTTGATACACACAAGAGTCTTGGCACCGTTCCACTCGTCATGTAACCCTAATTGTTTTGCAAACGTGGACTCAATAGAATGGTGGAATACACACAGAAAATCATAAATTCTAAAAGTAATTTTGCTTAGATTTGATATGTGACACAATGACATGTACTACAGTAAAACTGCATAAATAATATACTTTTTAATTTCTATATGCATTTGTACAACTATCCTATGAATTATACCCCCAGAGAGGCCCAGATGATCCTCTATTACCATCACTCAAAGAACAAAGCAAATCATGAGTTAGCCATTAACTCCCAGGCACAGGCAGACAGAGGCAGGTGAATGAAGGGTTAACACACACTTCTGTACACTCTCACCCCCCAACACTTCAAAGGTAAGCCCCTT
Source organism: Danionella dracula (assembly GCA_900490495.1). Classification (NCBI taxonomy): domain Eukaryota; kingdom Metazoa; phylum Chordata; class Actinopteri; order Cypriniformes; family Danionidae; genus Danionella; species Danionella dracula. Next base: position 15,683,236 of record UELW01000112.1, on the reverse strand, counting down.
CTCTACTCGGCCTGGGCATCTGCCAAACCCAGAGTCTCATAAGAGCTGCTCCTGACTTGTGGTTGTAGGAATAAAAAAAAAAAACGTGTCCCGGCTATGAGCCTTTCAAGTTCAGGGTATAAAAGAATCAGGCTGCCTGCTATTATGAGTCTAAATACACACATGCACGCACGGAGGCACACACACTTACAAGTCTGCATTAAAGACACAGGCACAGAAAAACTACAGTTAAAATCTACTATTTGTGAATGCTTCTTGGAACTTTTAACCAATTGAGTCTTTCTGTTGTGCGAAAGGTGATCAGAATAAACATCAGTAAATTATGAAAGCAGAACTTTGGCAATACACATGATGCAAATTTTTTTAGTTCAACAAAGGCTGCCATCTTATAAAGGCGCAGCAGGTTACCTTTATTTATTATTATAAATTCTAGTATAGGTAAAGGTTTAGCAATCATTTATTGGCTTTGAAAATTTGTTTAAAGCTGGTTACCAAAACATTGGAAATGGCAAATTGTGGGAATTTGCAAATAGTAAAAGGTTCATTAATTTAATCTGCCTAAAACACTGAGCTTTCTTTGAGATGGCATTAAAAGCAGTGACTAATCTACAAACAGCAAAACCAGACCTACATTTTTAGCATGTATGTTGTTTTTAAATTGTTTATGTTAACTGTTGATATTTTGAAACATTTTATTTGAGGTACTTTACTGGAAAGTCAAGGCCACCTTAAAACAAGAAGAGACAGCTCCATGTGAAAAGTAATTACAATATTAATACTCTGAATAAATATGCTTTGAGTGTTGTATCACTCCAACGATTTGGCCCATTCCACAGCAGCTAGTGAAAAAGCCCTGGCCCTTATGGCAGTTTTAGGTAAAGGCATACTTATCAGTTAAAAGCAATACTTTAAAATTATAGTCAGTGAAGCTCTTTCAAGACAGAGGTGATGTGGTTTGATCTGGCAAGACAGGTGATAACCCTCGCACCAGCATTTTGAGATAACTGTAGCCAAAGGCTGATATTTGAATTATCTGTGCTAGAGACACTTTTAGTGGAAGTTGTTTTGTGTAGCTTAGAACAGGATGATAAGAACCTACTGTGCCTACTCTAGTCTGTCAAAGAAAAGCATGGAATGTGGAAAATTGGGAATGATATTGACATTAGGGGTGGGTGGTGATAAAAAACTTACATATGTAACAACTAGACCAGGACTTTTTCAAACTTCATAACATTTTGAAAGTTGATGGGTTTTCCAAATAAACAAAATCATGAAGCCACTTTTTTGTTTGTCGGCTCCTGCTGCTTTTAAGGACTTTAAAATTACAGAATTGAAAGGGACTCATAGAGGACTCAGTTGTATACAAAGAGAAATCAAGTAATTGACCTGACGTTCTGAAGTCTCGATCAGTAGTACCTCTGGTGGAACTCAGAAACATCACTGAGGTGGATTAATCAGACGGTACAACATTCATCTTCTTTCTTCTACTGTAGAAAAACCTAAACCGCATACTTAAGGTTATTAAACACGTTAAATGTTTTATCCTTTCACAAATTTGTGAAATGTTAAACAGCAGTTTGTTCGCTCGCTCAAAGTATAGAAATCTCGAATTAAAAACTAAAAGAAGAATTGATACAAATCAGGTTATGAATTAAAATGCATTTTCTATATGAAGCCAAATTACAGCAAATGTTATTTAAGATCCATGATGTAAAAGGATTGAGTAAATGTTACACATTCCAAACACCAAAACTAAATGATTTGTGGTGAGCTATTCCTTGAAGACAAGCCAACCATTGCACCTCTATTCCCAGATCAAATCATGAGAGAAATGCTGACTCTTTAATGGGCAGTGAAAACTGAAACATTCCTGTGCAGAGCCATGACCCTTCCCTGAGAGACAGGGGCCAACAGGGGCAGAGTTGAGAAACCCATTGCTCTATTACCCACTGAAAAGAGACTATTACCAAAAAAACTTCAGCAATCTCTAAATCAAGTTAACCAGAGTAAATAAACAATGTTTTGTGGCACGAAAATAAATGTCTCATGGCATTTATCTTGATCAGCTCTGGCTTGAAATGCTCACGAATGAAGACTGCACGTGTAAATACAAGTAAGTCATGAGGGCAGTGATTTAGATGGAGACAGAGATACTGTTATCTGATGGAGCTCTGTTTTTGAATCAGCTCTTGGCAGCAGTAGGTTTGTGGGATGCAGGTTGATTAGGTCAAATCTGTCAAAAATCTAGAATTGTTGTTGTTAAAAGAATGAGCAAAATTTTTGGCAATTGACTTTAGTCATTCTGTTGTTTCCCGTGATTCAGTTTCATCATGTTTTGGGCACCAGCAAGAGTCTTGATTTAGAAGGCATTAATGACACTGATGAGACAATTACTTGCAACATGAGAGCAAAGTCATGCATTAAAAATAGCTGGTGTTTCAACAATATTATTGATTGCTTCATTAATCATTTGAACGCATTGAGAGTAGAGAAAAAGTATCAAATCAAACACAGACAGCAAAAGAATTTAAGCTAAGGTTGACATTTCAAAAGTCAAATTTGCCATTTGGGCTGCTTTTCTAAAATATTTCATCAAGTTTCACTCATATGTCAATTGTATAGTCTAAATAAAATATGCACTTTGGCACCAATGTATGTCACATTATATAAGAAAACACCTCCCAACAGTAAATCGTAATTGCAAATGCTTAAAGCTGTAAGTCGAAACTCGGCTTATAACATGTCACTCTAAAACAGCACTACAAACACAATACAGAACAAGCGTGGAATCCTTGAACCCACAAATGAGGCATTACTATAAAAAGAAGCCTTCTAAGATTACAGAGGATTAGCGTCCATTGTTCCTGTTTCCCATAACATTGTTCATGCACACAGAGTCAAACTCAAAATACAAGCGGAACGATGCAAGCAGAGCAAATGGATTCAAGATACACTTTTTGGCTGAGCACCAAGACAGGAAAAGGTTACAGCAAATTAACCAGAGTCTTAAAACCAAGGCCAGATAAGTTAGAGTTCTATGAAAGGTTTTCATGGCAGTTCGAATTTCACTATTAAAATCCATGACCAACCAAATGTTTGGAATCACTTTGAAATATTCTTTCACTACCATTCTAGAAAGAGATAATGGCCCTGGCCGCAACGGTGGAGCCAGTCTCTGGGTCATAAATGTGGAACATTTTTGTTCTTCAGCATTTTAACTTTTAGTATCACGTGTTAAAGTAGTAAAATTTTTAAAAACGAGAGTCTAAAATGCAATGCATGAAGATCAGAAATACTTTTTAGAAGGTTGTTATTGTTCACCTGAGTACAATATGACTCACTGCTCAAACATCACTTCCTGATCAGCTCTGCACACAGGTTTGCATGACAAGCTGTCTAAGCATTTGATACCCATTAGGTGTACTAGCCTTGATTTAGTCCTGACTCAATATATTATTTTCAGATTTACAATTTTATTAACATTTCAACAACATGATACAGAGTGACAATACATTTTGTGTAAAACAACTTACTATAAATCCCTACTTTTATTTTTTAAAATACATGTGTGAGAAAAGCAATTATAATGCAGCAGATGAAGCCTGTGATGCCATAATTTCTACGGCAGAGAATCAAAACAGAGGAGGAAGATTCAGTCCAAAATGTCTGTTAAATAACTTAAAGACAGTTATCTAGTTCAAATGCTTTGTTACTTTAAGCTACACGTGGAGAGTCTTGTGTTAATGATTGTTTTCACGTTCCTGTCACATGATCTAAAAAAACAGAGCAACAATATCCCCAGATGTTCTGAAGTTTCAGAGACAATTCTCACAAAAGAATTCACTTTTAGTCTGTTTTATTCTGAAACTGGTTTCATTATTTACTATTTATTCTCTATATTTTAAAGAATCCTGTGAAACATGTACTTCTGTTTAAAAATATTATATGAATATTTTTATATTGCAAAATATAACACATTTTGGTTGTTCATTTCTCTGTGGTTGTGTTACCCTTTCATATTTCATTAACTAATTAATAACATTGTCTTTGACTGCATTTGAACGAAGTTATTTACTTTCATTCCAAATGTACTCTGTGTGAATCAGCGTATGCTGTCCTGCTTTATCTGCATCAAAATCAAGTTTGTGAAAGACGTACTCCATAACAGGGTCAAAAGTATTGTTGCAACTAAAAAGAGCACTAACTAGAAAGTAATTCGTTCAAAACCATGCACCCTTACATACATCTAACAGAAAGCATGAGTCCCCGATCCCCCTCTTTACAACCTAATCAATTCATGAAATTGTCAAAGATTAGTCCTTCGTCATCTTTAGTCAATTATGAATTCTACTTAATATACCACAGTTGACTTACTTCAAAGAATCTGGATTTTTTTTTCATTCCAGGCCAGGAAAACTGCAGGAGACTTTGGGCAGTAAACGATCCAAGAGCTGAGATTATTGAGTGAACTATTCTTTTAATTAACTGATTCTCCCCGCCTCCCTTTCAGAGGGTAAAAACGATGAATGATTATTCCTCTTTGGAAATGCCTCTAGAGTCCAAGCTATAAATACATCAGCAGGCAACAGTGCAGATTAAAAGCAGACAATGAGCAACAGGAAGCAATTTTGAGGAAAGGTCAAGCAGAGATTCCATGGGCAGAGGTGGCAGGGGAGAAAGTTCCTCTGGTTTAGTGGCATCTCTGCAAGGACCGACTACAGAATATTTCTTTTAGTAGGAACACAGTACAGATTCCTTCTAACTGAACAATACTGCCCTTCAAATAAATAATTTATATTGAAATGTATATACAGTGATACCGCAAGATACTAAATGAATCCGTTCCCAGTTGGCGTTCGTACGCTGAATTTTTGTATGTTGAAGCAAGATTCACGTGCAAAATGCCCAATCCAGAAACAACATTAAAAATGGAAAATAACATGGAAAACGGGAGTATAATAAACTAAGATTCTTCAATCCTTAAAAGTACAAATTAAACATCTAACAAATAATAATAAAACAATGAAAACAGAATAAAATGAATGAAAAATAATAACCCTTACCTTTCGAGTGAGGCGATTTGGGGGAAGTGTCTGACGAGGTATCTCGAGGTATCACTGTATTTAAAGTAATAACTCTTCCTAAGAATAAATTAGAGATTACATTCTGAATCAAGAATCTTCCAGAAGACAGAAGGATGTGTGCTTTTAAAAGGATATTGCATTTTCTTTGAGCAGTTAACTCATTGTGACACCCACCACTTTCCTTCCATATGCATTTCTCAACTTTTCATCTTTCGCCTGTATCATGAATCTGAAGGGCAGGCGCTTGAACTTGATTTGGTTTTAAAAGGCAACAGCCCTGATATTTCAAGCTATTCACTGATGTGCACTTGATGTCCCCTCTGCGTTATAGTCACATATTTGACTTATAGTACAAAGTACTGACCAAGGAGAGAAGTAAACATCAAGGTTAGAACTACTCCAAAGACACTCGTGCTGACATGAATTAAAGCTTGAGCATTTAAGTCAGCTTATCCCTTTAGCGGAGCTGTGTTCCCTCAGTGTACATCTTAAATTCTTTGCCGAAAGCTGCTTCTCGTTCCCCTTGAACTGTCACATGGGAATCTAAAAATACAGTTGCTCTCTCTCTTGATAGTACTGACAGGTAAACTACTTGATGGGTGCTCTCTAAAAAATCTGGTTTCTTTTGAGTTAAGATTTTGCAGAGGGCAGTTGTGCACTGTTTTTTTGTACTATTAAGTGATTCATATTGTATTTCATAATCACAGTCAAAAATGTTAGCCTTAATGAATTTGTATTCAGTGGCTCAAGTCATTTCGTGATGACACTAAAATGGGGTGAAGCTTCAATACTTCAATAACCATTTCTGGTCTTTGATTCCCTGAAACATGTGACAAGAAAAAAAACATTGGTTGCATGTGTTTGTGTTAAATCAACATATATTTGTACTTAGTGGGCAATTACATAAAATTGTAATAATGTTTTTTTTTTACTGTTTGAACCTGTTTGTTTTGAAGTCAAAGACTAAGCAAGAAAGTGAGGATGAGTGTTCTTCTAATTCACCTCTTACAGAGACTAATAACAGAGCTCAGAGCTAAGTTTTGTCTCTCTCGTGCTAACAGTACTTTAGAATAGAATAGAATAATAGAATAGAATGCCTTTATTGTCACTATACACATATACAATTTGCATTATAAACATGTACAATGAGATTGAGAGCATCTCGCTAGTCAGTGCAACATTTAGTAAAGAAAAATACTATATAAAGTGTCAAGTACAATAGAAATATCTTTAGTAATAGTGCAAAGAAGAGAGGGGGGAGGTAGGTGAGGTGGCAGTTCTGTTTAAGAGCTAGACAATGTATAATGTTAAAATTGCAATTGCACAGCAATCAAAGTTTTAGCACCTATAAGGTTATTGTCCATGTAAAGTGAAATAAAGTGAGTATATTGCACATGTTGATGTCACACAGGGTGATGCTTAGGTCCGGTTAACTGTCATTACAGTTGAGAGGAGCAGAAAACGGCAGTAGAATTTGGCAGGAAATATGTAAACAATTTTCTACCTTCATACTGATAATCTCCTCAAAAACAACCTGTTTGCTACTCAGATATGATGTGATAATGCTCACATCAGCGCATGTGCATGCTTGTGTTCAAGGGAAGCATCCACTGAAACAACAAAACTCGACTCACACATTATTTAATCTTTGCTTTATGTGATCTTTGATATCCAATAAATCTAATAAATATTGTGATTAATTATCTGACTTTTACTAATGCACTAAAGCACTCAAGACAAGTTTACCCGAAGAGAAAATATTTTTAAATAGTGTTTAAAGTATATATAAATAAATTATAAATAAAGTATTTTATAAATAAATAAAAAATTTAATTAAATTTGATAGATTAAGTTTTATTTATTTAGCTATGTACTACATACCTTTATATTCTTGTTATTAAGCTGCAGGTTTGAGCAAAATAAGTGTTTCTTTGCAATAACATTTTCTGAGTTTAATTTAAATGATTTTTCTACCCAAGCACCAAAACTAAAACAGTTGCAAGCACAACACTGATACTACCTAACAATTATATTTTTGCTCAAGGTTATCATCATACCATCAAGTATAATTATTTAGGAACAAATTTTAAAAGTGACTCATTCGTTCTATGGAGTGATTCGTGCCTTAGCCCATGCACAATTCTTATGCTTTCAAATATTTGCATCAATTTGCTCTTTTGGTTTTGTCCCCCCATCGTCAACTCGTTCATCAAGAAGTAACTTCTCATTTTGTCACACACAATGAACAAATTAGTTCTATTTTCATTACTTTCAAGTGAGTTGTGAAGTAGTTAATCTCATGACTGATTGATAGATGCAATTCACATTTGATCCACTCATTATAAAAATTGTCCCAAGTTTCAATGTTTCATGTGATATTTTGCTGAGTTGACATCTTACAAGTCCTAGAGTTCATTCTCTGGTTCATTTTCACTGCATGAGTATGGGAGGCACAGTGTGAGCTTTTATTTTAAACAAACTTTTAAGTACGGATGCTTTGGACGCATATAAAAAGGCAATCAAAATAGTTTTCCAGGTTACTGCTTTTTAATATATATTTTTGTTGACTACCAAAATTGTTTAAAGACATCAACAAATCTTAATCTTTTATTAAAAACTAGTCCTCCTTATGAGTTGTACTTTTTTGTGAACAAAATTCAAAAGAAGTCACAAAAATGAATTAAAAAAATCACATCACTAAATTGGAAAAGCTAAAGTATTTTAAAACTGATGTTTTGCATTTCTTAAACCATAATTCTTGGTTCAAAGACTCATTATGTAAAGCACAACTCTATAAGTGAAAGATATGACTTGATGTACTTGCACTAAGCTCAATAACTTTACTTTTAAACTGATCGACTCAAGGTCATGTGACATAAACATCTTGACTCAATGTGCCCTAAAGATGGATTCTCTGTTCCATGTCATTCCTTCTATTCAGATCACCAGTAACAACATCTCATTGAGTAATTCAGACCTGTTTGTACAACATTTATAAAAGTATACAAGCTCCAAACCAATCTGCACTTCTGAGGTTTTCGGCTACCTCTTGCTCACCCGCATTATTAACTTCAAAGTGGAAGCACTGAAGTTCGCAGACTTACCAAACCACCCCAAAAGCTCCATAACCGATGGGTCTGTCTGGTTCTATGTCCAGCTGTTGCTGCAGGTGATGCGAGTGTTGGTGGTGGTGATGGTGCACCTTCACAGCGGCCGCGGCTTGAACCTGCGCGGGTGCAGCAGCGGCAGCTGGCCCGGGGGCTTGTCCGGGAGCGGGCGAGGGGAAGTACGGCTGCTGCTGGCTGGGGTTCAGCATCACCGCCGCAGCCGCAGCCGCAGCGGCGGCGGCGGCCGTAGAAGCGTGTTGCTGCACAGGGTGTACAGCAGCGGCCGAGCCGGGGTGCTGGAGGTGATGCTGGCCGGGGTGATGATGGTGGTGCATGTGGGCGGGAGGCGGGAGATGGGGGAGCTGATGGTGATGGTGCGGGTGATGCGCTGCCACCGCCGCCGATCCGCCGTTGTACGCAGCCATCATTTTCGCGGCATTGGAAGCCGTAGCTCCGCACAGAGCCATCCACTCACTCAACAGCCAGGAATGAGAGGTGGAGAAATCAAAAGAAAAGAGATGGAGAGCGATGCAGCCGGGATGTCAATTTCTCATTTGGCCAGACAGCCAAACAACTGGTCAAATTAAAGCATAAATGCCATGCGTCCGTCAACATGAGAGAGACAAGCTGTCATAGCTACGAACAACTCTCAGGCTTTGATCTGACCTAGTTCGGACCCTCCACGCGCTATCTTTCACAAACTAGCGAATGATCGATCGCAGACATCCAAAAACTCTCAAACGAGGAGTAAACAAAAGTAAAAGGAAAGAAGGTCTTATAGCATAATATAGCGCTCCCCCCATAATAAATCCATTCCGGTTGGCCTTAGAACTCCCACATGTTGGAGGCACGCGGAGCAGCACTTGAAACTCGGGTTTGTACGAGAAAAACAAAAACAAAATGAGCTGAGCAACACAAGTTACGGGACAAATGCAGCGTTCATCTTTTGGATTTACTCAGATTTGCCATTTTGGTCTCTTTCAGCCCTGCTACCAGCGCCAGGGCTGCATGCAGTTTGCAGAAGTTGGGTTGATCTCGATCAGGCCACCGCTGCTGACTCGGTACTTGCTCGCCAGCTTGCTTGTTTACACTGACATTAAGACGCGCGATTCTCCCGCACGAGAAGCCTCTGCTACACTGTATCGATCCGGGAAGCTTGTTTTGCAGTATGGCGCTCTGCTGTGGCTTTCTGTTGCGCTCGAGCAGCACGCTAAACGATAGCTCCAGAATCTCTCCAAATGTCAAAATCCCCTCGATACAGCCATCACGCGGGTCAACACGCCAATCAGTGCTCCTGGAACAAGCGAAACAAGCTTTCAACTTATTTTCCCCATCGATGTGGTGGCTCTCGTTCTCCGGCACGCCGCGTTTCGGCTCTCTCAACTGTGAGCGTTTATATCCAGTGAAGAAGAAATCCCAAATCAAAACATCCAGTGTTTCCTGCAGCCCTTACGCAGGCGGGCAGCGTCCTCACCCCTCGCCGGATGGTGCTGCCTGGACCTGGGAAGGCACACGCGCAACCCAGCCGTCTTGGGTACCCGTCTATTCCTCGTCCTGTGACAGGACTTCGAACCAATCAAACTTCGCTATCGAAGTAGAACAGCCAATCAGCGAACATGAGGAAGACACAGAGGTCCAGCCAAAATAAACAGGCCCTTGTTGCATGTGGAAGCTGGCGCCATTACGGCGACAAACACACTGTAAAAGACAGTGGCAGTCAACGGAGCCTTGAGCCGAAATGGAGAGCCAGGGGTTTCACTTTCCCAAAGCTATTACGCGATACATGCCATCCAATTAGCACCTGCCATTAAAAGTGACTCCTGCCTGAAAGGAGAGCCTTGATTCGCTGTCCGGTCGTTTGTCAACTCGGAGAGAAAATGCACAGTAACAAGCACTGAGTCCACAAATAAAGCCAATAGAGCTTTTGGATTTAAGAAATGTATTGCGATGTAAGAAATATAGGTAAAAATGTTTGAAAAACGATGCAACAGTCTTCAATATTTGTAAATCTTCAGTCAAATGAAGCCAAACGTATCATTACCATAACTTTTGCTGAATAAGTTACAAAATAGAGGCAACATAACACATCAAGTGAACCTCATCTAAAGACGCTTTTTTAATCAAATATGGGCATTCCAAAAAACACTTTACTACTACCCGACTCGTATTAAGTAAAGCAAAAGTGGAACATGAGGAAATTGTTTGGTGTAAGTTGGGACGAGTTTAAGGCTATTTTTATTTTATAAAAAATAAGAAACAAGTGAAAATAATAACACCAAACCCACCTTTTACAGACATTTGGGGTTTAGATATTCTAGCAGTCTATTTTCAATGTTTCAATTTCTCAGTCTAGTTCCTGAAGACTCTCCCTCTACAAGACAGACATTAATTCATATTTCTAAGAGATTCGAGACTTTTGACCGGCAGTTTATTTAGTTGTTTTTAGGTGTCTAGTACCTGACAGATTCAAATTGATCCTTTAATATATATTTTTTTAGTCGGGTTTCAAAGCAGCTCATAAATAAGATGGGGTGCTTGAATCTACCCTTGAAATGAGACAGTCAATTCTACAAGGTTTCTGGATGTAATTACATTTATTATGGAACATTAGCAAAAAGTAACAAGTAACAAAGTTTTATTTATATAAGAGATTTTACATGGACATCTTTACTACTGCATAGTGTATAATAATGACGCGAATAATATTTTTCTTAATTTGGAGTTGAAATATAAAGAAGAGGTTTACCTTTTCTTCAAAATTTGCCAGTTGGGGATCTTTCGACACAAATCGCTTTACAGGTAAAAAAAATAAACCTTGAGTGACCTGATTATAAACATTAAAACATGATTATATAACTTTATATGATCTGAATAATTAAAAAAACCGCAGAAAATTTAATACAGCTGCCAAGCAGTTTCACTTTTTAGATATTTACTCTAAAAGGGATTGTTGATGAAACAGAAGAACTCAATCAAGTTAAGTTGAACTGTTTAGCGTCTGCAGCTGTGCATTCTGCACTTTGACCTCAGCTCTGATGTGTTTGCTTAAAGGTAAATGCTTCATCTTTGCAGCATTTTACAGCTCTGAATCTCCTGAAGCATGCAAATAATGTGTGTATATGTTTCTGATAGAACCCGCAGGTCTGTTTAAGTAATAACTCAACCTTTAGTCCACCCGCTGAGCACAAGACATCAATAAGAAAAGCACATTTAGCTGGATCTGAACCAAAAGACGTCATACAGACGTTGGAGGAACGTCTTTATAACAGCAGGTTTAACTGCTGCGTACTGGCACTGACTTAATTATAATATTGAACAGAGATTTAATAGTAGTGGTGGAATGTGATTTCAGTTCTTTTAGGTAAATAGTTTTGTCAAACAATTCTCACATTATCATGCAAGTCACACTCGTACTTTACTCCAATCAGAACGGCACAATCAGCTACACTGTAAAAACAACAACAACAACAACAACTTGAAATTGCTGCGTGATAGATAGACTGTAGATAAATGCTGAACTAATATTAGGAGTAAAAAAAGAACAAATTGTTGAACTCTTGAAGAATCACCTTGTCAACTGCATCGCACATGCGCATTTGCTTTTCTACCCTTTATGATTGAACAGGGTCTCCAGAGGGCTTCTCCAGGGGCATTTCAGAATTTTTAGAGATATTTTTCAGCTTCTTCTATGTACACCACGTTTGCAGTCTAAAGTTAATTTCTACTGTTTGGCACTTTGAACTTGATCTTGTTTTTGTTTATTTTAATGAATCCTTTGCATCTGTGGTGTGCTTCAGTTTAATGTAATTTTGTTGTGTGTATATTTTAAGATAGAGTTTTCTCAATAATTTTATTTTTACAGTGTCAGAAACTTCCAGAAAGTTCAGACTGCCGAATGTATATCATCTACTGAAAATACCTTTTAAAAAAATACTTAAATTTTACCAGCTTGGTAAGTTAACCAAAATAAGCCAGCACCCTCCTAATGTTTAACTTCATCCATCCATCCATCTTCTCCCGCTTATCCGGGGCCGGGTCGCGGGGGCAGCAGTCTAAGCAGGGATGCCCAGACTTCCCTCTCCACAGACACTTCTTCCAACTCCCCGGGAGGGATCCCGAGGCGTTCCCAGGCCAGCTGGGAGACATAGTCCCTCCAGCGCGTCCTGGGTCTTCCCCGGGGCCTCCTCCCAGTGGGACATGCCCGGAACACCTCCCCTGGGAGGCGTCCAGGAGGCATCCGGAACAGATGCCCAAGCCACCTCAGCTGACTCCTCTCGATGTGGAGGAGCAGAGGCTCTACTCCGAGCTCCCCCCGGGTGACGGAGCTTCTCACCCTATCTCTAAGGGAGCGCCCAGCCACCCGGCGTAGGAAGCTCATTTCGGCCGCTTGTATCCGGGATCTTGTCCTTTCGGTCATGACCCAAAGCTCATGACCATAGGTGAGAGTAGGGACGTAGATCGACCGGTAAATCGAGAGCTTCGCCTTTTGGCTCAGCTCCCTTTTCACCACAACAGACCGATACAGCGACCGCATCACTGCAGATGCTGCACCGATCCGTCTGTCGATCTCGCGCTCCATCCTCCCCTCACTCGTGAACAGGACCCCGAGATACTTGAACTCCTCCACCTGAGGCAGGAGCACTCCACTGACCTGGAGAGGGCAGGCCACCTTTTTCCGGTCGAGAACCATGGCCTCAGACTTGGAGGTGCTGATCCTCATCCCAGCCGCTTCACACTCGGCTGCAAACCGCCCCCAACGCACGCTGCAGGTCCAGGCCCGAAGAAGCCAACAGGACAACATCATCTGCAAACAGCAGTGATGAAATCCTGAGGTCCCCGAACCGGACCCCCTCCGGCCCCCGGCTGCGCCTTGAGATTCTGTCCATAAAAACTATGAACAGAACTGGTGATAAAGGGCAGCCCTGCCGGAGGCCAACGCACACTGGGAATAGGTCTGACTTTGTGCCGGCAATGCGGACCAAGCTCCTGCTCTGGTTGTACAGGGACCGGACAGCCCTTAGCAGAGTGCCCCGGACCCCATACTCCCAGAGCACCTCCCACAGGACACCACGAGGGACACGGTCGAACGCCTTCTCCAAATCCACAAAGCACATGTGGACCGGTTGGGCGAACTCCCATGACCCCTCGAGGACCCTGCAGAGGGTATAGAGCTGGTCCAGTGTTCCACGACCAGGTCGAAACCCGCATTGTTCCTCCTGCATCCGAGGTTCGACTATCGGCCGAACTCTCCTCTCCAGTACCCTGGCATAGACTTTCCCCGGGAGGCTGAGGAGTGTGATCCCCCGGTAGTTGGAACACATCCTCCGGTCCCCCTTCTTGAAAAGAGGGACCACCACTCCGGTCTGCCATTCCAGAGGTACGGTCCCTGACTGCCACGCGATGCTGCAGAGACGTGTCAGCCAGGACAGTCCCACAGCATCTAGGCACCTGAGGTACTCAGGGCGGATCTCATCCACCCCCGGTGCCTTGCCACTGAGGAGCTTACCGACCACCTCAGTAACTTCGGCTTGGGTGATAGACGAATCCACCTCAACTACCCCAGCCTCTGCCTCCTCGACAGAGGACGTGACAGTGGGATTGAGAAGATCCTCAAAGTATTCCTTCCACCGCCCGACCACATCCCTGGTCGAGGTCAACAGCTCTCCACCTCCACTGTAAACAGTGTTGGTGGGGCACTGCTTTCCCCTCCTGAGGCGCCGGACAGTTTGCCAGAACTTCTTTGAGGACGACCGATAGTCTTCCTCCATGGCCTCCCCGAACTCCTCCCAGGTCCGAGTTTTTGCCTCTAACACAACATTGGCTGCTGCACGCTTGGCCTGCCGGTACCGGTCGGCTGTGTCCGAAGTCCCACAAGCCAACCATGCCTGATAGGACTCCTTTTTCAGCTTGACGGCATCCCTTACTTCCGGTGTCCACCACCGGGTTCTGGGATTGCCGCCACGACAGGCACCAGAGACCTTACGGCCACAGCTTCGCACTGCGGCAGTGACAATAGAGGTGGAAAACATGGTCCACTCGGACTCCATGTCTCCAGCCTCCCCCGGTATCTGGTGGAAGCTCTCCCGGAGGTGGGAGTTAAAGCTCACTCTGACAGGGGGCTCTGCCAGACGTTCCCAACAGACCCTCAGCGTACGTTTGGGTCTGCCAGGTCTTTCCGGCCTCCTCCCCAGCCAGCGGATCCAACTCACCACCAGGTAGTGATCGGTTGATAGCTCAGCCCCTCTCTTCACCCGAGTGTCCAAAACACATGGTCGAAGGTCAGATGATACGACAACGAAGTCAATCAACGACCTTCGGCCTAAGGTGTCCTGGTGCCATGTGCACCGGTGGACACCCTTGTGCTTGAACATGGTGTTTGTTATGGACAAACCGTGACGGGCACAGAAGTCCAATAACAGAACACCACTCGGGTTCAGGTCGGGGAGGCCATTCCTCCCAATCACGCCCCTCCAGGTGACGCTGTCATCCCCCACGTGCGCATTGAAGTCCCCCAGAAGAACGATGGGGTCCCCGGTTGGAGCACTTTCCAGCACCCCTCCCAGGGACTCCAAGAAGGCCGGGTACTCTGCACTTCTGTTCGGCCCGTAGACCGTAACAACAGTGAGAGACCTGCCCCCAACCCTAAGGCGGAGGGAAGCGACCCTCTCGCTCACTGGGGAAAACTCCAACACATGGCGGCTGAGCTGGGGGGCTATGAGCAGGCCCACACCAGCATGCCGCCTTTCACCGCGGGGGACTCCAGAGTAGTGAAGAGACCAGCCCCTCTCGAGGAGCTGGGTTCCAGAGCCCAGGCTGTGCGTGGAGGTGAGCCCGACAATCTCTAGCCGGTAGCGCTCCACCTCCCGCACAAGCTCAGGCTCCTTTCCCCCTAGCGAGGTTACATTCCATGTCCCCAGAGCTAGCTTCTGTGTCCATGGATTGGGCCGCCGAGGTCCCCACCTTCGGCTGCCGCCCAGATCACAAAGCACCGGCCCCTCACGGTCCCTCCTGCGGGTGGTGGGCCTACTGGAGGGCGATCCCACGTGGCCTTTTCGGGCTGGGCCCGGCCGGGTCCCATGGGAAAAGACCCGGCCACCAGAGCCTCGCCTGCGAGCCCCAACCCCAGGCCTGGCTCCAGGGTGGGGCCCCGGTGACGCCAATCCGGGCGACGTCGCGGAATCCGTTCTTGTCATCATTCAGGGCTTCTGAACCGCTCTTAGTCTGACCCGTCACCTAGGACCTGTTTGCCTTGGGAGACCCTACCAGGGGCAGCAAGCCCCCGACAACATAGCTCCTAGGATCCTTCGAGCACGCTAACCCCTCCACCACGTTAAGGTGGCGGTTCTAGGAGGGGTGTGTTTAACTTTATATGAATAATATAAACCTCATAAATAAAAAATAAATACAAATGGATGTATGTTGGATATGAATGGATGGTTAGATATGAATGGATGGATAGATGGGTGGGTGAGTAGGTAGGTAGTACGATTGATCAATAGATCGATAGACAGACAGACGGAAGGATGGATAGATAGACAGATAGATAGATAAATGGCTGTAATGCAAATGACTCTTGTTGATAGACTCTTTGAAATAAATTAATGGAACCAGTGAGATAAATTGATACCGTGATTCAGAAGAACCTGAGGTTTGGAAGCTTAGATTGTTGAAAGATCTTGCAAGGCACTCCTAAAAGTCTAGTTAGCTCCTCCTTTTTGTTCTCTAAGCATAATTTGTAAACCACCTGAGCCTAATTTGAATAAAGGGGTAAAAAAGACGAGATGTGCAAAACATAAGAGCAGAAAAGATCAGTAAATGTTGATCTTATCATAATAAGTGTAATATGCTTCTCCACTTAAGATCTAATAATACAGTTATAACTCAATAACACAGATTTTTCATATTTTATTGCATTAGACCAACTGCTCTGACAAAGAGGGATTGAAACCAAATATCTTATAAAAGAGTGAACAACTCCATTCCCTTTTGAGTGCTGAATGCCTGGTCATATGCACGACATTCTTTATTTGAGTTGGGAAGCTTGACATAAGGATCTGCTCTGAAAAACTGGTGTCCTAATTAGGGCCTGGCATTAACAGTGAGCACTGCTTGGGGCACTGTGCCGGGGAAGCTGCAGGAATATATTTCATACAAAACAAAGTCTATAAGTGGAGCATCAACACCAACACATGGTATAGCCTGCTCCACAGCAGAGTTTAAAGTGGTGGAAAATTCTGTTTAATTCTTACTTGTGAAAAAAGATTATAAGATCAAAAACATAACTGTTGCTTTTACATTGTTCATTGTGCTGTTACTCTTCTCCCTCTACACCGACGACTGAACCTCACAAGACTCCTCGGTGAAGCTCCTGAAGCATTGGAGCTCTCCTCTTCAAGAACTGTACACCTCCAGAATGAGAAAGAGGGCTCTCAAAATAACTCTGGATGCTGCCCACCCAGGCAACCACCTCTTACCCTCCAGCCGGTGCTTCAGAGCCTCAAACACCAGGACAACTCAGCACGAACAGCTTCTTCCCTAAGGCCATTCAGCTCCTTAATCCATAATTTTCCTCATCAACACTTTCTAAATATCTAAATATTGCACTAAGCAAGAGGACTCTGATGTGGACACTTTGTCCAGTCACTCTACATTGTGTTGTTCTGTTGCTGCACTTTACTTTTACTTTACACTTTGGTCTGCACATTACCTCCACAGCACATCACTTAAGCACCTTGGACTTCTATAGTTATAGTTGTATTACTTTATATTTTACTACCTATTTTCTAGAATATTGCTATATTCTATTTACTTTTAACTTGAGCAATTTACTTATATAATCTGTGTCACTATGCAACTATGTTGCTGTGCAACAGGTGTTACAATACCTGTGTTACTGTGCAACATTATTGTGTCGTTTTTTTTGTACCAACACTGGAGAGCACCCCTGTAACACAACAAATTCCTTGCAATAAAGATCTTTCTGATCCCTTATTCTGAACAAAATTCACTAAAGGAATCATTTTCAAAAAATAGAGCCAAAATCATCAGAGAAAATGAACAGAAGACTTGAAACTACTTCAGTTTGCACTAAATTTAATTGATAGTCATACAGTAATCCTATTTTTTTAAAAACATACAAATAACTCTACATTGCCAACAAAGTAGGTTAAATCAAGCTTTTATAACACTGTAATCATAACAAGCTATTTTTCTTAATCATAACAAGTCCTATAACAAGACTCCAGTTCTAAACCCCAAAGAAATCTTTGAGATGTGCTGGAAAAGTCTTTACAGGAGTCAAACTCTACCATCATCAATGCAAGATCTTGGTAAAAAAAAATTGGCTTCACAAATGTAAATAAATCTTGTGATATTGCAGAAGCTTATTAAAAGAATTCCACAATTAGTGCATACCATATTTAAAACTAAAGGCAGTAACATTTCCACAGATGTTTTGACTGTCACATTTTCAAAAAGCCTCAATTTGATCAAAACTGAGCTTTCAATAAAAACGTGATAATAAATCATTGATGACCAATGGCCCTGGTTTGCGTCAAAGAACAGGAAAACAGTAACTTAAACGTGTATATCCACCATTGTGCTTTGTCTCTTGTTAAAGCAGCCTGTATCATCTTTGTTTGTTTGTTGGGAGGCATACTGAACCATTATACATTTGACATTCTTCTAGGACCCAATATGTACCTGCTATGTGTCTGGAAAGAATGCAGGTATGCGATATGAAACACCCGGTAGTTGTCAGATATATTGGGTACATGTATTTGGAAATCTGACAAGTCAGAGACACGCAGCGCATATCCCTGATCGAAGGTGATTTAATCTGCTGCTGGATTTTGTTTGTAAGATATAATTTACTTAAGGTTCTACCTGTCATGATAAAAGATGCATGAAGAGATTCAATGGTGTTCTCTTGTTCTACCTATTAAATTGTTAAAATAATTTTAACAAGAAACCATTTAGAAAAGTTATAGCATACTCTATGACTAACCCAGTTGCCTGTGGTATGAAGTGCATCAAAGGGTAGGTTTAATGTTGTAATGAGTATGTGTGACATACCAGCACAGTGCCAGTACAGAAAGTAACAATTCAACCACACCCTACTCCTATTTGAAGATATATTTTGAAGCATCTGGAAAACTGGAAGACTTTAGTTGTATAACTTAAACTAAGGAGACATTCTTAAAAAAAGGAGCTAACTCGTTTTTTTTTTTCATTACTATTTGTATTATTTAAAATATTATTTGCTGTCAAAATGATGATTTCAGATCAAGTTTTGAGAGTAATTCATTATAAACATCAAAATCTGTGGCCTAGGATGCTTGCAGGTCCTGGTACCCCTCTCCTCGAACACATATGCTCATGACACTGGGTTTAATTCAACTTGTAAAGTTTATATCGTGCAGTGCAGATCCATGTCTAATCTCAAACAGGTTTCTTTGTTATAAATGTTGTTTTAGAAAGTTCTTCTTTCTGTCAGTTCCTGTTTCAAGACTGGTTTCAAGTCCCTTTTTATGTAAAACTTATTTTTAAATAAATTTACTGCAAAGTAATAAATTCGATGCAAATTAAAAAAAAATCATTGCCTACAAACTAATTACGGCATTACCTAATGTAGTAACTGAAATGACATGTAGGAGTACAATGAGTTCTTTATTAACCATCGTCTTCAGTCATCATTATGATATAATTAAAGGAGACATCAGACGCCAGTTTAATACTTAGGTACGTAATGCGTTAATTTGGTTCTTTAGAGGATATATGTTTTGTGATGTTTAGGGTATATATGTTCCAAATAACTCCGCTCATCATGCCCTCTCGTGTTTAGCTGTGTGTCATGTTTTTGTAACGCAATTTTGGTGGAAGCATGTGAGAGCGATAAAATAATACAAAGTAAAAATATGCAATATATATATTTTTCTTCATGAGGATTGTGCAGCAGCAGGATCCTCTAATGATCTCGCGTGAGAGTTTAGAATAGTAGTGCAACCAAAAAGCACAAACATTAACAGGATTGCTTTTTTGAGGTAAATTAAGTGTATATTTATGGTCATTTAAAATAATACACTTGTTCTGGAGTTGGATCACATAGTCTCAAATCCTTTTGTAATCCTTTTGTATTTTGTAAAGGGCCTCGCTTAAAATCAGTTTGCAAAAAAACACGTGATTTGGTTGATCTGTGGGTGTATTTCCTCCTTTAAAAAAAGTTATACACTCAGCCCTTAACGGTTCCTTTGATGGGTGTAAACGAGTGGAGTTGAGGACTTCTTTACATTTCAAAACAGCACAGACCATTGAAGCCAATGCTACACATGAGCAAAATAGAGATTTGTTGTGCTTACAACTGGATGCAGAGAGGCGGAGATTATGGTAATGAATGTCAAGGCCTAATATTATTTGACATTGTTTACTGTGAGTTTCACACAAAGGCTTGTGTTGAGGGTATAAAGCAATTGTTGTGATTAAAACAAAACCCTTGGATGGATTTTTGTCTTTAAAGGGGGATTTGCACATACATCAATGAGCAACATTTCTGTCCAAACAGCTGCAAAGTTTTGTTTTTCACCTGAGGTCTCCTTTAACTCATAACATACGGCTTGTAGTTAGAGAAATTTACATAGATGGAGGTAAGAGATTGACATAATATAATTCATAATTAACTAATGATTCATGGCACATACCACTTATATCACTTTTAATTTTATGTGTTTACAGTGTTCAACCAATGGGAAACTGTAACTAAAGATGTCATATGCTTCTATTTTTTCAAGGAATAACATTCAATGTCAGACTCTGGGCCATGAATTATGTTTTGTTGACATGTTTTATGCCAATTGTTGGTTAGTTGTATCTGTTTTGGTAGTAGTTTTGAGTTACATTCGTTATATTGCATTCAGTGCATTGTGTCCAGTGTTCTCTTGTTTGAATTATACACTTTCACATCCCTCATTAACTAGCTCTTTACCTTGTTAGTAAATCACATCCAGCACTCCTTCTCATTTAAGACCTCATCTCCCAGCACCACTCTCCTCGTAAACTGTTTGGTTACCACAGTCCCTTACTGAATTGGAGTCCTCCCCATATTCCTACACTCTTTAGATCTCTCCTCCCATCTACTGTTTTGTGCTTACCTTCACTCCATTGTTATCTCTTCCTGGATCTTTTTGTGTCTTTACAGCAGGGACTTAAGCCTGATTTTATTTCTGCGTCAACTTGACGAATTGCTCTCTGCGGAAGCTCCACACACACCCATATGTAAACAAAGCATTTATAGTTGTCTGCGGTGCCTACATTCTGATCAATACTGGTTTGATAAGAAAGCCAACTGCTAGCAAACCAAAACACAACACAGATGTGAACAAAAGACAGGTTTTATCTTCACTGCCAGAAATCGTTTCTATATATGTTCTTAAAAACATCTGCTGCTGCTGTAGATGCTCTGTCTCTAAACTGATCAATATTACAGTGTGGCATGATGCCATGCTAGCTTCAAGCTAGCTAAAACTAGTTATTAATGTTATTTACCTAATCGCCAAATACATTTTATTTCATAATCCAGTGTTTAACTGCCCAGAAAGAGAGAGAGGACTTCTCCGCTTCGCCCAATCACAGAGCTCGTAGTCTCCGTAGGTTTGTGAAGCCTTGATGAAGCTTCGCAGAAGGGTGAAACCCTGATTTAATATTAAATCAGGCTTTACCTGTGACCGTGCTGTGTTTTTCTCTGTTATGTCCCTGTTGTAAAAGAAAACCTTAAGGAATGTTTATTGATGTATGTATTTTATTTTTGAAAACAAATATTTTTCAAGTATTAGATGTACTCTGCTCTTGGCTAAACATGATGATACATGCATGCGTTAACAGCTCACCTTTTCTTGTTTAATTTTACTTCATGGTTTTAACCCAGTGAGATCAGGCATTGATTTTAGGGACCAGAAGACATGTGTACAATCATATTTGACTATTGAACTTAAGAAAAGAACATAAATCAAACATGGCTCCGAGAAACAAAGACCACACAAGGAATGTCACGTGAGTGTGAAATAGATTTTTTTTAATTATGAGAATTATTCATGGTTGATTTAATTAATGTGATACTCTAGGTACATGGTTTAATTGCAAAATCAGGCTGTATAATTGAAAAAGTGTCACTGTTCACGCAGCTGTAGTCACATAAGCCTTCAGGCCTGCATTGGTTAAGGAAGAAAGCTTGTTCCAGTGGCAAGAGCCGGTATCTGCTGGCTTTAGTCAAAGAAGCACAGAACAGAGCCTGAAAAGACATTCAGTTACACTGACCTCATACTGAGAGAGTCAGTTCTATTTAAAGCACAAGAGATCTTTCTGCAGGCTATTTTTACCCTCCCATGGGCATATTTCTAATGGAGGGACAAGAATGAAATCACTGCTGTTTGCAACATTTCACTAGGTTACCATCACTTTGAAGGAGGGATGAATTGCTTTTATTAGATGTGTCAATCATGCTCTAAATAAGGAGAGCTGGTTTGATGTGAGTGGGTTTGTATGATGCTTGGTGGTATTATTAGAAACTGAGAAGTACAGTCTTATTTATTTATTTAATCAAAATCTTGTTTGATCTGCATGTGCAATACAGCCATTTTGGACCGAGAGCTTTTATTGACGTTTTCAAAATGTTCTGACACGTTCACACATTTCCTTGATTAAATTGGTTCAACGAAATGTTTAATTAATTGGAATATAAACGTATTGCGTCTAATTAATGTTTTACGAATTTTGCGGGAAGTGCTTCATTTATTTCCACAATATCTTAGACAAGAGCGACATCTATTGGAAGACTTATTTTTATCAACAACATTCAAGAGCGAACTCGTAATAACGAATTATTTTTAAAAATAAAACGAGGGGAGTTAAAATTCTTGTTTTTGTGAAACTCGAGGTTTTGTTGACATAACAAGCGCGAGTATTCATATAATGTTAAATGTTTAAGGGAAGTTACCTTTCACCAGAGCAGAGTCCAGAGACGTCAGGTGCCTTCTTGGAATTTCCCGGGAAACGGTTTATAATGCTACAGAAACAGAAAGCGTTGTCGACGTTTAATAACAGATAAGCGGATAAATTTAGAGGGGTTGTATGGTTAAGTGGCATTTGTTCTTGTTTAAGGTTTTACAATCATTTACAGTAATCCCGCCACAAATCTGACCAATCGAGAAGGGATTAACTTTTTCTTTTTTTCCTTGTTATTTTGCTGGGAGAGAAGCAAACTAAGTTAACTTCTTATCACAACTAAACAAAATTAAACATTTACTATTCTCCACAAATTTTGTCCAGTCAAGCATTCTCTGTCTACATTGAAGGAAGACATAAATATTGCTTATTTTGCTCTATTCATGTAAAAACTGTTTATAAAGGAAAGGGTTCTGGGTAACTTTGTGCTATTATATGAAAATATTTTTATTTTTTATTAAAGAAGTGTAGTATGGTCAATCTCTTACCTCCATCTATGTAAATTTCTCTAACTACAAGCCGTCTTTTTTACAAGGAAACTAGCAGTGTCATCTACATTCACATTTGGCAGACGCTTTTGTCCAAAGCGACTTACATTAGGGAGGCAACTTGTTACACAGTCAAAGTCTATCTCAGCTTGCTCATAATAGAAGTTGAATCAACTGATCAATAAAAAAAATAAAGACAGAGGAGGAAACAAAGTTTTTATTTTTATTTTTTATAGTAGGTGTTCCATGGGGAGGTAAACAGGGCTGATTTGGAGATAAAATGCTTTTAAGTTGTTTAACTAGTGAGTATGTCTTTGTCTAGTTACACTGTAGGTTACATTGAATTCGAGGTGCCAGTGTCTGAAAGTCTTGTTACGTGTTTATGTAGATACGCTTTTATGTTGTCATTTTCTTACAATGTTGTATTTGCTCCTTGGCATTTTGTTGTTAAAATGTGTTGTTTTTCATTTTTTATTCCTTGTATTTTATTGTTTTTCACCATTCCTAATATTGCGATATTTTAAAAATGTACTTTAATGACAAATAATTTACAATATAAGAGCCTTTTAGATATTTTAGACTATACACTTTAACAGTAACAGATCTGAGATTTACCACAATCTGAAAAACTCACTTTTAAAGAAAAACAACCTTTCAAAAACTTCCCCTAGAAATAAACCCTAGCATAGACTGTAAGTAACCTGGTGTAAAACACTGCAGTTTGTACAACCTTCCCTTTTTGTGAATTCAAGATTATTAATCCTCCATTTGACAGTCTCAGAAATACTCTGACATTTAGATATTGCTAACTTATTAGTAATAGGATATTTCTGACCAACTGATAGACTTAAATAAGGTACGTAATTGTACCTGTACCATAAATGGAATTTGAGGACAATTGATATTACATTACCAAGCCAATCATTTACACGTTCACTTTTACTCCTCAGCTTTTTTTCCTTCAGCCTTTCCAGGAGCTGATCACAAATAAAATTTTATGAGTTCATAGAGAGAAGAAAAAACAACCAGGAAGTGTTCTGTGTAACAAGTAAAGCTCCATCTAAAAGTCATGTACAAAGAAAGACCTGAAGGTTCACTTACTGAAAAAATGTAGACGCTTAAACTAACAAGACACTAACCCTCAAGAGATGACTTAATAGAAAACCAAGAGTACAGAATATATTTTCGACAAGTTTATTAGCAGTGACAAAGAACCTTGAGACAAAATGCAACTCTCACTTTATGTCCGCTTTAGATTAAGAGAGAGAAACACAGAAATGAAATTTAATTCCAACTTTTAACAGTCAAAACATGGCACAACTGAAGATTGCTGAAGAGTCATCGAGGTTCGAGAATGGGGAAGAAGAGATTTTTCATGTTCTAATTTGATTCCATTTCACCCAACTCAGGCACCCTGATGTGAAACGTTAATTCTTGCATATAACTGAGCATTAAGATGAAGACAAACACACATGCTTAAACACAACACGTTTGCATCCGCACAGCACAAGATTAAAAAAAACTGTCGAGTTGTCAGGACAAGATTCTTTCATACATCAAGAAAACAAAAATCAGTTGAATATTCAAACAATGCCTTATCATGATACAGATTTTGTAATGAAACACTCAGTCTAAGCTTATCTCTCTCTTAACAGCACACTCACATTGCTTTAAACACTTAAGGGAGCCATTTAAGATTTCTGTAAATAATTTATATTGCAATTAAATCATTTGTGGGGTAGTAAGTGCTTATTTAAATCGAGGAAATTAAGCTAATGTGCAACCCCCTTGAATATATAAACTCCACTCTGTTTGCATACTGTGCATAGAACCTCCATATGTGCATTTGAGCCCTGTGGCTGAGCCTTATCCTGCAAAAAGGCTTGTGAGAGTCTATCGGCGGACATAAGAGCACAGCACAACCAAACACACATTTCTGCTCTTCTCTCCTGATCAATTCCTAATACATTTAAATATTTTGTTAATAGACTTCAAGGGGGAAAGGTTTGGAAAAAATGCCAGTAACATATTTTTGTTGCAAACATACAAAGTCTACTAGAAAATTTTTCTTAACTTGATGTTATTAATTAATGCTGACATATTACACCTATATCACTAACATTTAAGTAAATCCCTTGAATATTAGGAAAAAAATGCTCCTCATGAGCTGTTTAACGAAATAAAAATAGATATCTACAATAAATTGGTGATAGCATGTAGAGAAGTGTATCTAAAAAGCTAAGAAACAATCTAATAAGTCATAGGTTTTCTCTACGTTACATAAAGCTTTCTGGTTGGAATCTGATGGACTGTGAGGCTGACTTTAACAACTTCACTTGTGTCTTAACACGTACTAGTATTCTGACACCTCTGACCATCTCAAAATGAAACGACAGCCGATAAACAACTCATGTTTTATAAAGACTGGCCACACGTGTGAAACCGAGCATGCTGTACAGAAAATAAAAACGCTTGCTAAAGAACCATGTAGCTACGTAGTGTATCTTCTGGCAGTGTTTCTCGGTCGTGAACAGAAGATGTTGAAGCCAATTATTACCAGTAAAAAAGCAAATATTGCCTTTCAGCATATAAAAGGTTACAATTTAAAAACCAACTAGTACAAACATGGGATGTTCATTCATTTTTGGCAATAACACTGTTGGTGCACTCTTTGTTAGTTTGAACACTGCCTTAAGTCTACCTGAGTCTTTTTTTTTGTATATATATATATATTTTTTTTTTGTTTGTTTTTACTTTCTTTTCAGATAGCAGACCGACTATCCTTAAGTAGGGGTTAAGGTTAGTAGCCCATGATTTAATTACAGAGTTTACAAACATGTATTGATATGTCTATGTTAAGGGAAATACAATTCAATAACATAATACATAAAGTGCTACTGATTCTTAATTTTGAATCAATTCATCTGTGAAATGATAAAATAGCAGAGTTTTACAATGCAATCTGACAATAGAAATAGAAAACTAATGGTAAAGTTATTGATGAGGCCCATATGTGCTTAAACAAGCACATAACCAAAAAACATGGAACCCAATAGAAAGCAAATCAAACTCGTAGACAAACGAATAAACTGCAACAAATTAGGCCCAAATAAAAAGCTACAGTATTTGAGTGAACTAAGCGCCTGATTGTTCATTAATGGCTCCTCATTATCCATCATCCATATTGTAACTGAACAGAACAAAAAACTAAACTATTTCATAGAACACCTGTGTAAAACTAAAATGCATAATCAATTAAAATAGCACTGAAGCTAAAGTAATATGTGGCACATCAATTTGTTTTGGGTTCTAACTGCCACCTTTAAAAAAAATAAAAACATAGAATGATCCAGATAAAAGACTTCAACATGATCTTGATGTCTACATTTTGTTTAAATGCCTTCAGCATATGAAAGTAAAAAGAGACGACAATAAGACTTTACCAAAGGACTTTGAACTCATCCAAGAGAAGAGCACACTTTAGGATGAACACTTAACTTCCCAATTCAAGTGTACCTTGTAACAAACCCTGGGGGTTAATTACTACGATAAAAAAGGAAAAATACAACAAAAAAATAGTCACTAACAGGACTGACCCAATCTTTGTCCAAAAATTAACTTAAGACATTTAATCCCAAATGTTTGAACAGCCCCACAGACATTTAAATGGGGTGATGTTTACCTGAAATGAGAAAAAAAAACTAAAAAACTTTTAGACACACTATACCAACACTTCAAGTGGCTAATGAAGTCGTTGAACCTCCATGATTATCGGAATTCAAAACAGGCGATGCATTATCCAGAGTGCTTTCTTCAAGTCCATGAGTTCTCATCACAGAAGCTTCCAGGTCAAACAAATGTCACGGCCAGCTTCTTTTTTTTTTTAAGTTTTTGCCATAAGTTGCATGTCCCGTCATTTAAATTGTCATCAGCAATATACTGCTAAAACACAAAGCTGAGCTCCACAGCTTCAATTCTTCTTTTCTAATGTTCTAAAACCAGCTAACCCGTTTTTCAAGCACACACTGTTTCTGCACCTCAGCCTTGACTGCTGACGGACACCAAGGTCTTTTCTGATTCTGAAGATTCAGAGACAACAGTCTTGTTCCTCAAGCACATCTTTTTGCAGTAGTTCTTCAGCGATAGTGTCCTGGCTGAGCCTCACTGAGCAGATTCATCCCATGACTCACTGTAAAGAACTACTCGATTTGGATCTGAAAGAAGGAATGGAAGTCAGCATCGAGAACTGGTATACAAGGAAAACTGTAACAATTGGGAATGTACATTCAAATTCAGATTACAAAACCTTAAGACATAGAAACTATATTTTCATTCCATAAAACATTGAAAATACATTAGAAACACCCACACTAAATTATAAACATTTAAAAGTTCTATTGAAGTTTTCGAATGTTTAACTAGTGAAAAGCTTGGATTTGCTTTGAAATATCAAGATTTCAACAATGAGCTAAAATGTATCTTGAGTAAAAGACAGGGTGAAGGTCTAATGTTATTGCAACAAATTCTTTTAAATGAAGGCAGAAATGACATTTTCAGCAGTCCTTCATACAAGTTTAGTGTTCAGTTGAATTTAAAGACACTTTACACAATCTACAGGATCTAATGATGTTTGAAATCCCAAACAAAGACGCTCCTTGACCAATAGGATCTTGTTGATTTTCTGACAGATCCTGCTAATTGACTAGTAGATTTTTATACTGACCCAGTTAGTCTGACAAACCTCTCCTAAAAATAAATAAAATAGAAATAATCCCATACTCCACATTTAATTTGGATTTTCTTGGAAAAATATAAAATCTGGAAAGTTTTCAAACTTCGTGGTGTGGCTGCCAGTACAATTGAATGAACAACAAACGAAAAAGCTTACCTTGTTTTTGCAAATTGAAAATATAATCCATTTCTGCATAAAAAATAACAAGACAACATTTTAGTGAAAAAAACTCCATCGCATGATTTAAGACCATGCTTTTTTGACAAATAATATCAAGGAAATAAATCACTTTTTCTTAAAGTACATTTATCCATGCACCGCATTCTTTATGCTCTCCAACTATTAAGTTCTCCAACTATAAATAATAAAGTGAGTAAAGTGACGAAAGAAAATGCAAAACTGATGATGATAAATAAAATCCTTACCATTAGTGTGATAAATTACAGCAGCTTTTAAATCAAACAACCCCCAACTCGACCTCCTGTCAAAGCCCTTAATATGGCCCTTGTCCTTGGCCAAAGCCACCTTAGGTGCAGCTGGGGAGGAGGGAGGCAGCTCGGCACAAATGTCCAAAGAGGAAGAACAAAACACTATTGCACCATGAAGCTCCATCTCGACTCTCTGTGGATCGAGGCAAAGGACCGAGTTCTCGATAACAAAGCCACTTGATATCGGGGCACTTCCACTCACACTTCGACTACGAGTCTGTGCAGTGGTCCATTTGTCTGACTCATGAGTCTTAGAGAGGGATTGTTGATCGGTTCTCTGAGAGGTACTGTAGGTCTGAATGGGCAAGGTTTCAGGGTAGCCTCCCTGAAAGCTAACCTCCACAGACATGTCCTTTCCATTTGAGCGGCATGCCACATGTTCTGGTCCGGCACTCGGCTCATTTATAAAGGACAAGCCCCATTGGTTCTGAAAAATGTCCACAAGAGACTTCTGATTTGTCGGAGCAGACAGGAGATCATCTTGGCGGCCACTAGGGAGTGAGAGTTGCATATTGTGTTGGGTGACTGGGTAAACGAACAAGCTGGGCTTTCTAGCCTCAACCATAATTGTGGTAGAACTTCCAATGGCAATAGCTCCGCAACTAGGAGGACATGCTACATTCTCTTCTACAACTGTTGGGGTCTCCAGCAGAGGACCAGATCCGAAAGAGGGGCCGGGCAAAAGACAGCCATTCCCTTCAACTGTCAGGGGACCATTAGTAAAGCTAACCGAAGTGATGGTTTTCACTGCAGACATGGGAACGTGTGGTGGTCTACCAGGCACCTGAGCAGCCAGATTGAAAGACTCTCCACCAGATGCTGCAGTCTTATTGAGGTTCTCTTTCACTTTGCTTGCATAACTGATCTTAGGCACAATCTTAGCACTGCTATTGTCCACAGGAAATACAGGAGGTTGCTTGAACAAAGTCCACGAGTCTTCTTTGGTGGAGACAGCCACCTTTACTTTGCTAGAACGTTCCTCTGACCGTTTGCCAGCTGCTTTGTTGTCAGAGTTCTTTCGCTGAAGGTCCGTCTGTGGCAGAGGTGGCATTACAGAGACAGTTTGTTCCTTGGCTTTAAGGTTTGACTCAGTATTTGAGCAGACACTGCCACTGTCCACTAGTGAGCAAGAGACGGACACTGGCCCTGGAGGTCCATAGTCTTGTTTCACACCGTGCTGCATTGGTTTTCCCTGGGCTGGCACAGTCACATTCTCCCCAGCTTTTCCATTTTTCTGGGCTCGACGCTTCTTGGGGGTAGTGTAACCACTGTCTGAGCCACTGCCGTCATTGTCAACACAAGATAAGCTAGGGTAACCATTGGTAAGTGGTATTGAGTTGGGTGACACCACACCATTCAGAGATGCCAAAGCCTCTTTTTTGCTCTCAAGAGTGATTAAGTCTGAAGACTTGTCATTTTTGAAGTCCATTCTGTGTCTACCAGTGTTTTTGCCTCTCCAGTCAGCAGTGAAAGCCCGTCGAATGGGCTTCTGTTTCAAGTTGATGTTTAACAGGTGTCTCTCCCCATTTCTGTTTGCAGGATGGAAGGAATCGTCTGAGTTAAAGGAAACGGGAGTCAAGTCTCCCTCCTTCAAAGATCCATTTACTTTGCCATTTTCTGCAAAAAAGGAAAATAAAACAAAAAAAATATTTTTCTCTTTATTTTGTAGAGGAAGGGTTCAACAAAAATGTTTATAAAGTCCACCTTAGCTAGTTTTCACTCAACATAATTTGAATAAATATAAAAAGTAGGGAAAAACAAATATTTGGAAGCCTACAATTTTCAGTCAAAAAGAAAATTCTTTACAAAACATATTTGTGGTTTGGCTGAAAATGTGGGAATAAATGTATAAATTTAAAGAACATGCAGCGTTTAATGATACAGCCAGAAGATTAAACTTTTCCACCAAGCCATTTTGTATTGGTAAGACTTAGCTCAACTTGGCATTATACAGGTACTGTTTTTGGAACTGTTGGATGAGATTCCATAAGGCTTGCAGTGTTGAGCCAAACTGGAAAAAAAGGTTGTGACATAACATAGGGCTAGGCGGAATAATTATTCATACCAAAAACCGAAATGTTAGGTGCTGGACATTGCTACAGGGAGATTAATTTAGCGCTAGTACCAAACAAGCTGAAGCACCTGCGTTAGAAACATGCCCGGCTCCCCAATCAGTGTACTCTCCACATTATTATGGGTGCTAAAAAAAATTGCATATAAACACACACGAAAAAAGCGGTGCCTGGATGTGTACTGAACTGCAATAGGAAGTGAATGAACAGCAGTTCCTAGAGAAGCCGCACTGCAGTGCAAAACTCGACTATGACTTCACTCAAAGAACTAGTCAAACAAGAACACTCAAAAAGGACACAGGAAAATGGTGGAAATATAAAGTTAAACTGGCAAGTCTTCGTGACTTCAAGCTGTACCATTTTTAAAAATCTGCTGGAAAAGTGGCAATACAGAGAGAGATACTGAATAGAAATTGTACTTGATCCATGACAAAATACTACTCAGTTGTTGGCAAAAAAAAGTACACAATGGGAATGATCCAGTCCAAACTGGAGCTAGAAAGCTGTTAGTCGATGGAGAGAATCTGAGCTGTCAATGAAAAACTCAAAGCAAAATGTTATTGTAATCGAACGTTATTGTTATTAATGACAAGATGAACAAACAATCACGTGAAAGAGCAAAAATGCAACTTTTCATTAAGTTGCAGTTTTTTTCCTTTAGAAAAAACCAAACACCTTTTTATAGATTTCTACCATCTTTTGTGTCATTTCCTCATAAAATACCCAACTAAAGTTATATAATTAAACATAAAGAAATATTAAGCGTAGTAGGAGTGATCAACCGCATTTACTTTATCAGAAATCACTTAAGAATGCCAGACTTGTTGCAGAGATGTGCTGATATGACGTCGATGGGATCTTGTAAACGATAATTCCCAGCATACTCTTATGCTATAGGATTTGAAAATTGCACCAACCAGGATCAGAATAACCTCCCACGATCAGGAAAACTACACATATAAAAACATCAAATGTGAATGGCGTCTTTAAATTGTTTTGTACAGCTACCCAAATTTTGCCTTCATAACGATGTAATTTTAGAGCTCATTAACAACTTAAGTGTTACATAAACTGTCTGTAACAATTATAGATCTACAAAAAAAATGATTATTATCTACAAACATTTGTATATCACATCCGTTCTAGGCTGAAAACGAGGTTAAAAAGACTGACCCATGCAAGCGGACTTTCATTTGCCAGCTCAACTCTGGCATCGCCCTATTTTTAACCGGAATGGAATGACGTGTCAAAATGGAGTACAGTGTCACATTTGGGTAATTCCTCATCAGTGAAAAAATCGATGCATCGAAATAAATATTAAAAAGCACAAAGCACTCAATGCTCTTTGACCTAAAACCAACGTTATCGATTTGCGAGGTTACGTCGCTGATGTTAAAGTAGCATTGGCTTAAATTAGAGACACTTGAGAGTCAGCAAAGATTAATAATAACGTGACGCTAAACTCCTCATCATGTGCTCATATTTTTTAAACAACTGTACACTATTCCAAAACAGTGTTTGACAACCAGAGCATTTTCGAATGATTTTCAGCTAACGCTGACGTTAGCTAGCTTAGCGTGCTAACCATGTTGTGAATGATTAGCCACATACAGAAATATAGTTTAGGAACAGCTGCAAGATTATTACGAAAAACGTCAACAATTAACGTTAAACACAGCGAAAATATTTAATGTTCAGTGTTATTTATGGTAAAAATATTAACGCAAGCGGGAAAATTGTCGTAAGTTATCAAAGAGAAGCGCTTAACTGTTACGTTGAGTTAACAAAACAAGGCTTGTTGTACAATGTAATTTAAAGTAAAGCCTTAAATTGTCAACGATATGTTTTCTGGCGTAGACAACGAGTTGAACTTAATAGAACAGGAGTAACTTACTTGTAATAAATAAATGAACGTACGAGACGTTAGTAGGGTTTGATATGAACACAAAACGTCCAACGTTATGCGTTTTGACTGTTTATATTGAAGGTCCAGATACATTTAGTAAATTTGTACGTTATATGAAGGTATAATTTCTTTGCGTCACGGAACCGCGTTTGCATCAGATCAGTGATGAGCACAATCTCTACTCCACAAACAGGCCCACTCACATGACTGCTAGAGCATTAGGCCTCATTTCAAACTCAGCTGGCCATAAAGCTCCTAACGCCACTAAGAAGCAGAAAACAACACGTTATTAACATTTCCAGATTCTAGTGTTCGTTAAGATTAATGGGTCGCGGTGAAGTTCCCGAGATTCGCTCGTCTATCATGGCGGACAGGAAATAACAGAACAAGCAAGCTTAAGCTAGGACCAGGAACATTCCACTGGAGCCGGCTGATGTTGCTGTGGCAGCGACAGGGCAGAGCTAGCAAGCTACTCCGTAACCCCTCAAACAGTTTTACATCGGCGCAAACCGAAATGTAACTTTATATCCAAAAATCGTTTAAAAATCCGTTTTGCCTGCGGAGACACCGGTGCACAAGGTCAATGTCCCTTACGCTAGCTAGCTTTGTTGCTAACACTGCATGCAACAGTTCCAAACTGTTAAGTCACTAAAATGTACTGAGAAATGTGCCAAACCACATGCCCAACCTGATTTTAAATAATTGTACATTTTAAGTTTCTATACCGCGGCAGCTATCTCACGCATGCCAGACTAAAAACAATGAGCCTTGCTGTTTACCAACCTGTTTTCTTCGTCTGCGTTTTCTCGTTCTGGAGCTGACTGTGGTTCTGATCATTGTTTACCGATATGTTCGATCGATCTGAGCTGTTCTCTTCTCCATGGCTGATAAATAGTCCGATTGCCCCTTCGTAGGGACTTTCCTCCATTTAACGCAAATGACAGAATGTGCTCAACCGGTGCTCTATGGAAGAGGGGAGTTGAGAGGTTCGCTCTACCCAATCACCGTTCGCGTCTCGGCTGCTCGGGACGGGAGAGGCGGGTGCTGCTCGTTCGTCGAGCGCGCGGAACTAGGCGTGGAGGCTTCCTAGGCCATAGCATGGAGGTATTCTGGTAGCAATATAATCTGTGCACAACTGTCTTGACACGTCCACTTAATAATCTTAAATTGTAAATTCACTTGTAATCTTAAATGGCAAATCTGCTTCACTATTGAAAATTACTTTAGTCAATACATGAGTTTAATTTTACAAAAAATGTCTCACACTGTGATGTGCCACACAAACATTTGTAAATGCTAGATAATGCTATCATTTGCTTTAAAGTAAATATGTAATTTCTCAATGTGCTGTGTAAAAGGATTGTATAAAGTCTACATTATATCCAATAGAACTTTAGGTGTGAGAAATAATTAGAATGAGACAAAAAAATCTCATAAAACATATTTGCGTTAGTTCACAACGATTGTTTAGACAAAGTGTTCTGACATTTAATTGCTACTTACACTGTAGATATTTACATACATAACATACCAATGGTGGTCATAACAACTCATCGTCATGTTCAAGAAACCAATCTAAGGGGATTCACACTCTATGACATGGAGGTTATCCTGCTGGAAGTAGTACCAAAAGATGGAGAAACTGTCATAAAGGGATGGAGATGGTCAGCAACAATACTCAGGCAGGCTGTTGCATGGACTAATGGGCCCAAATGTTTGATGAAAAAATCTCCCACACCATTACACCACCACCACCAGCCTGAACCGTTGATACAATGAGGGATGAATACATGATTTCATAAGGTAGATGCCAAAATCTGGCCCTACCAATTGAATGTCACAACAGAAATCGAGACTCATGAGAACTTGACAGGGTGTACGATGACATTTTGGTTGCTGTGATGCGTGCATGTGCAGAAAATGGCTTTAATGAAAATGAAAGTAAACATGGATGAGATTGTGATTTGAGGTGTGCCTTTATTTAAGTTAATTTTCGATCAGAGCTGCTGTCATTTCAAACAAATAATATCAAGAAGAAGACAAAGAACAAATATCTAATATCTAAAAGTTCAATTACGTTACTTTCCTACCATTGACTGCTTTCAGCTCCGTTCTCAGCCATGATTGATGTGAAACTTCTGTCAGCATAAGATTACCTAAAAGTAAGACAAATCTCAGACTGAGCAGAAAACATATCTGATTTAAGCTGAATGAGCTGAAAATATCAGATACAGGTCACATATGGCCCAAAAAAAACTGATTTGGGTCACTTTATGCTGCAGTCTTTAGGCTTTTCTAAGTTCAACCCAAGATGACGACAACCCCAATAAAGTTTCATCTGTCTCTCACACTGCCTAATACTCCTTTTAATTTTGCCACATACTAAATGCCAAAATAAAGGTTTACTGAAACACTCAGAGCTACTTAGTTAAACAAACTTAAATTAAAGTAAAAAAATTACCTTTTTTGTAATTTAGCTATTATTCTCTTGGGGTTTGTTGGGCCAATTTACAGTGTGGAAAGTGTTTTCACCTTCTGTCCTGATTGGTTTTAAACCAGCCAAATGCATTTCCGACAAAACTTGACAAAAGTTTACTTCACATCAGCCATGTGAGATTAGTGAATGTATACACGAAGGTGTGCAAATGTATTGATTTCTATAATTTGGTGTCTATTTTCAGACTAGTGTTAAACTAAGGTTTAGGTTATTATTTTTTCTATTCTAAATAACATCTAATTTTGTCACCTAATGTTGCTCAGTGTTATTTCAAGAACTTCAAGGATGTAAATTACTCTTTATTCCTGTTATACCCTTATCTTGTAGTTAGCAGACTTATATCAAGTTAGGTTTCTCCAACCACTATATGGTGCAAGTCTCCCACTGTACACAGCTACTTTTTTGTCAAGCTTTTTATCAATAATATTTAGCATCTTTGTATATGCTATAGTGTAGATATTAACAAGAATGTGATAATAAGAATGTAGACAAGGAGTCACAGCAAAGGTGTTTCCTGCTAGAAATTAGTTGAACAAAACTATCTAGCCCCAAAACGGCTTTTATATATAACAGAATATATTTTAATTTCTTTACAATATTATTATGCATAGTTAATTGTTAAAACATGTTAGCAAATCAATAGTCATTTATAAGTTCACAAGTCTCCACACAATTACACAGTAAATATTGCTGTTAAATAGCCCCATACCACAGGAAGCTCACCAAAAACTAGTGCAGTGTAATATTTAAAACCTCTGATATTACAAATACTCCATTAAGTCTGTGAATTAGTTTATTTTCGATATTGAGATGGGTTCCAACAATCAAATATAATAATGTGAGTGTGTGGAGACAAATTTATTCAAAGGTTTGTGATGAGAGCTTACTCACAGACCATAAATAGACATTTTAACCTTTATATCCGTTATTAGTACTGTAAGGATCACAGGAAAGAGGTAACCACTTTCTCAATTCTGTCACTGATTTTGTTTGTAAACATGACAAAACAAGGCCCTATAAACCATTAGTTCATAAAAAATTGATAGTTCTTACTAATTTCTTTCAATAACTTGAACATTGAACATTGCTATGGGATAATGAGGCGACTTGTATTATTATTATTATTATTAATATTATTTTTATTGTTGTATTTTTTATTCTTAGAAATGTTTGTTTAGCCTTTTCATACAAAGATCTCATGAGCTTTAATTAAGCAAGGACATGGGATATACCATTTTAATTCATGTTAACAAAATGGATGAAACAGTGAATCAAGTTGACTGGGTGAAGTGCTGAAAGTCATGGTTATTCAAGAATGTTGCACTTTGGACATGCTGTGATGTAACTGGTAGATCTGGGGCAGCATCTGTCTATCCGAGGATAGACTGATAGACAGATTGTTAAAGGTTTATTTCATTTTACGTCTCAACCTGTCAGTTTCCCCACATTTCTTACAAATAGGCCTTTTGTTACTTGTGTTTATATGATTAACATTAAAGTTAATCATCTACTACGATATTTTGGAGTTATTGGGTCGACTTCTAATGTTAGTGTCTAACAATATATAGTTGTATTTAATTTATTTCTGTGGTTAAGCAGAAAGCTGTTAAATAAATCAGTGTTTTTGTTTGTTTCTCTTTCAGAGAAATGAAATGCTTGTTTACGGATTCAGATTGGCCAGTTTCTGTGCATTCTCTTACATGAACCTGATGGGGCAGATGTACATTGATCATCTCAACATTGGCAAAAGTGATGTAAAGTTATAATTCAAAATAGTATACTTTTTTATTTAAGAGATCGTTTGGATTCTTTGAGACATCATGATTTTTTCAGGAAATATACCAACATGAAAAACAACCTCTATGAACCTAATGTGAACTTTTGAACTCTTCTTTTTTTTGGTTGAAAGCAAAAGTAACAGGTTCCAGAATTAGACTCAGCATAAAAAGTCTGCACTCGTATGTCTGTTCACTTCGATTGAGCATTTTTAGTTAAAGAGTCTCCTGCGTAGCTTGTATAACCTGACCTTTGAGTAAAACAGCTCCAATTATAACACATCCAGTTGAGTCATGATTACCATGTTTGTTGAATCTGATGTTGAAAACTGTTTTAATGGCCCATTCAAATCTCTTTTATGCTTGAACATGTCAGAATATGTTAGTCTATCTTTTACTTTCAAAGCTGAACTGATATTTTATGTTCATCAAAGAAAACAAGTAATTGAGATTATTTTGTGAAAGGCAACACTTGTCATACAACAATCAAAGATGTTAACTTTTGTTTAATAGTTACTTTTTAAACCTTTATTTTACCATGTAGGTCAATTAAGAATTCTCATTTGTAACCATTTCCAAAACAAAGTTTCCAAAAAGTAAAATAGAAAAAACTTTATTTGATAATGTAAAAACCTAGAAAATCAGAGAAATCTGAAGATCAGCAACCACAAAAACAACTTAGATTAAAAATCATTATACTTTTCAAAACTCCTTCAAACCAAAATGAATACATGTATTGCACATTTTATCAGTTTGTATTTATATAACTAAAACATATTATTACTCTTTCTTCAATTGATAAGAAGTGCTTACATGTATTTCAGATAATTCTTCTAAACTCAAAACAGACACACACTTACAAAGCTCAATTGGCAAAAAGGATAATTTTCTTCTCAAGAGTAAATTTTGTTAAATATATATATATATATATACTAACCCTTCATTTCAAAATAGAACATCTTTCTGTGCAGACATTGATTTTACCAAAACCCTGGAAATCTGACTCAAAATGGCATTCTGTCAAAGAATAGCACTTGTTTTCACTTAACAAGGTGCATGACGTAAATCAAAGTGCATTCAATTTCAAAACACTGGCGGTTGCTGACATAACCAGAACTGCCTTTATGTTTCATAAACTTTTATGTTTCAGTTTTACAGTTATTTAAATTTCTTGGTTGGGAAATGTATGCCTTGCAAAGTGCAAAGCTTGTAGAACATTGAACTGAATATTCACTATACCTGAACATATTGTTGTCTTGGTCTTTAACTTTCACTGCTTTTCTAAAAGGAAACAGCGTAGATCTGCTTCACTCACACTCTGTGTTTAGACAATGTCCGCATAATGGTTGTGAGGCTGATGGTATCAATATTGTGAAGTATATCATTAATTGAAACAATTCTAGATTAATTGTCATGCAGTTTTATTGAATTATTTACAAAAAAAATCTACAATGGCATGCTCTTAATCATTAGTGAAGAGCTTTCCTTCTCACAGGTTTTCATTCTTTAGAAAGACTAAAATGTAACACATACATTGCTATATGACCATATTGACAAGTCAAGTGAGAATAGAAACAATCTATGTAAAAAAAATTTCTCACTGTTCCTGCTCCTGCTCCCCTCACTGCTTCTGCTCCAATTACTGCTTCTTCTCACTCACTGCTCCTGCTCCCCTCACTGCTCCTGCTCCACTCACTGCTCCTCCTCCACTTACTGCTCCTACTCCCCTCACTGCTCCTACTCCCCTCACTGCTCCTGCTCCCCTCACTGCTTCTGCTCCACTCACTGCTTCTGCTCCACTCACTGCTCCTCCTCCACTCACTGCTCCTGCTCCCCTCACTGCTTCTGCTCCACTCACTGCTCCTGCTCCCCTCACTGCTCCTGCTCCCCTCACTGCTCCTGCTCCACTCACTGCTCCTCCTCCACTCACTGCTCCTGCTCCCCTCACTGCTTCTGCTCCACTCACTGCTCCTGCTCCCCTCACTGCTCCTGCTCCCCTCACTGCTTCTTCTCCACTCACTGCTTCTGCTCCTCTTGCTGATCATTCTCCACTCTCTGCTTCAGCTCCTCTTATGCTTCTGCTCCTGCTCCAATTACTGCTCCTTCTCTCCTCACTGCTCCTGCTCCCCTCACTGCTTCTGCTCCACTCACTGCTCCTCCTCCACTCACTGCTCCTGCTCCCCTCACTGCTTCTGCTCCACTCACTGCTCCTCCTCCACTCACTGCTCCTGCTCCCCTCACTGCTTCTGCTCCACTCACTGCTTCTGCTCCACTCACTGCTCCTGCTCCCCTCACTGCTCCTGCTCCCCTCACTGCTTCTTCTCCACTCACTGCTTCTGCTCCTCTTGCTGATCATTCTCCACTCTCTGCTTCAGCTCCTCTTATGCTTCTGCTCCTGCTCCAATTACTGCTCCTTCTCTCCTCACTGCTCCTGCTCCACTCACTGCTTCTGCTCCTCTTACTGCTCCTGCTCTTGTCACTCCTTTAAATAAATTTTAGTTGAAAATGTTAAAGTAGAATTCAGTAATACTAACATTTGAACCAAGTGTGTGGGCGTGTGTGTGTGTGTGTGTGTGTGTGTGTGTGTGTGCGCATGCGTGCGTGCGTGTGTGCGTGCGTGTGTGTGTGTGTGTGTGTGTGTGTGTGTGTGTGTGTGTGTGCATGTAGTCTTTTAAAGATTTTATGATTCCACAGTTTTACAATTTACAATTTTATGATAACAGAAGTTTGTGAATGGTACATCCACAACAAAATGATGCTTTGGTTATTGGGTTTTAAAAAGATGACAACAGTTTGGACAAATGCTTGTTAGTGACTGAAAACAAACTGTAAACAAACCATCCAAGTTTCAAAGAAATACTTCATTGGTTATCATATATAGACAGTTACTGGTCATTAGCTAAACTATATATATGGTCAAGTAGGAGCCTACTCTACTTGGTACCTGGAACATTGGGGGCTGAGCCCAGACCCTTAGGATGTCTATGGATGTTCCTATAATAGTCTTTATAGGAAGAAGAAGGAAAAAAACTTGATGTCTATGCTTTTTGAGTCTTGTTGCATCTTTTAATCATAGCAGATCTGTGTATGCTGGGTATAAAAACACAACCATTTATAACAGCTCAAAAATGTAACATATAATTCATTCATCTTCATGCCGTCTTTATTCCCTTTCGGGGTCGCCACAGCGGAATGAACCGCCAACTCTCTGGCATATGTTTTACACAGCTGATGCCCTTCCAGCCACAACCCATTGCTGGGAAAGTAACATATAATGTTTTATTAAAATAATTACCACAAAGAAACATGTCTAAAGACTGAAGGGAAACGCATCAGTTACAAAGGACCACCTCAAAACCCCAAATTCCAGTTTGTAATTAGTCACCAAAATAAGGAAAGTTACACATAAATGGTGAAAATGGTTATACTTCAAATTTTACATACACTAACTTTTGTTTTAGTTACTTGACTATCTTTTTTTCTAATCGCTTATAAATTGTCACCAGATATCAAGTGTTCTTCATTCCCAATGGTTTCTAAGAATGCTTGAGATGCTCACCTTTTATTGGCCACCAGTGTGAGTCACATGTTTTGCTGTCAATTGGGCTAGTGTTGGATACCTTTTCTCTTTTCTCAGCAGTAACAGGCTCACAGGTTCACATAGATCACACCCATATGTGTTCAGTTCACCAGGTGCTCATGTGCTGTTAAAGTAAAGCTGTGCATCAAGCGATTTCTTTTTTTTTTTTTTTGCCAGGAATTAGCAAACCGAATTTGCAACTGTTCAGAATTGATCAATTCCAAAAGGTTTTTTCTTAACTTATTTGAGACTAGAGAGAGAGAAAAAATGCTTCGGCCTAAAGCTCTGAATGCCCAGGCTAGGCGATGCCCCTGCTGATGGCATTGTGTGCTGACCGTGGAACCGGCACCATTTTTAGTACCTACTAGCTAGTTCTATAGCATACACCAAAACTGGAACAGACACCATTGTTGTTTACTGGCCAGAGCAAGCTTGATTTGCGAAGTCCACCAAGATTGCTGATTGAGCTGAGAGAATCTGCACTTCTGTGTCATGACGCTTGCGCCAGTGGAGCCCTTCACCCACTGTGAGGGGGTTATTATGCCAATAACACGTGACCTGTACACATTTGGGGCCCTCTGAAGGGAATGAGAAATACAAACTGTACGCCTCATGTTATTTGAAGATTAAACTGATCATGAGAGTCTGAATAAAAGGGTGTCGTTTTTATGGCATGATTCATGGCATGTTTAGTTAGCCCTGAAAACAAACTGTCTCCTCCACTGAAATTTGTCAGGAATACCTGTCTGTCTTATACTCACTAGCATGAACTGAAATTATTACAAATGCTCAAAATCTCAATGAGTAAAACAGGTATGCGTAATGCCAACAAGAATTTAATGATAACCTCTGAAATAGCTAAATAAACTGGAGGTAAAAGTCAGTTGCTTAAATCAGATTGGAAATTTTTTTTTGGAGACAATGCATGTCCAAAACATCATTTAAAACACCAACATTTGTAACAAACAGCATATTATCAATGTAATGTAATTATGAAATTGTCTTCAAAATTGGAGAAAATTATTCAAATAAATAAAAGTAGGAAAAAATATAAAAAAAATGAATACATCCTTACATATAAAACTGTACAATTGAATGCATAAAATATTAAAGTAAATACATTCACTTTTTTGTAAGAACATTGTATAGTGTTTCTACATTTAGCGTAGAATCTAGTTAAAAAAGTAGAACTTTTAAACCAAATCAGAATCTCTTTGGGATTGTTCACAACAACAATAATGCATCATTATTAAGAGCAGCCAGAACTATGAAAGGATTTATCCACCATTCTTAATATTTATCAAATATTAGCTGTAGGCCACAATATCATATCTGCATCTGTCAAGCACAATCTTCAGCAGAAGCATAAATCCCAAAACCCAACTCTAGTAATCTAACCATCTAGCAATCTTTGAGTGAAAGGCAGACTCTTCTGATTGCAGAGAACTGGCGCTGATAATGCTAGTTCTTAGCTTCTTTAATGCTGCAAAACAGGTTTTGGGGTCACTGCCTAGAGTCATCACAGTCCGAAAGAACATTTCAGATCCTGTGCTTTTGTCAACACTCATTTATCTGAACTTCAGTTCATGTTTTTAACTGATAATGTTTCAGTCTTCTGGAGTGTTTTAGATATTTCACATTTTTACTGGATGAATCCGTTCCAGCTGGTTTATACTCATGATTTGATGCTGTCAAATGCAATATAAGTACTGTATAAGCAAGGCAGGTCTATTTAGATTCATACACAAAATTCAAATATAACTCCAATTCAACGTGGTTTGTAAAGAATTTAAAAATATACTCAATGAAACAAGAAAGAACAATGTTATAAATATATATTTATAAATAAATTATAATATATAAATTGTATAAATTATAAATCAGTAGGAAGAATATAATTAAATATAAAATAAATATAGATATAAATTAAACAGTGTGCTCAATGCCTGTCCTTTTAAAATCCCAGTAGTAACTTTTTTTCTGGACATCCTCTACCTAACTGTAGATGGAGCCAGTGTCATGGACGGTGAGTCAGGGAAGGAAAAAAGACCAGCCCATCATTTCCCGACAAGATACAACAGCCATCTTTAGCATAACCTCATCAAACCTCCGGCAGCCGTGCCAACTAACAAGGGCAAGTGCAGATCATCAGAAGGCATGTGTCAACAATGTACCGTTGTGCTCTTTTACAAGGGCTTGAATGGAAGGCCAAGAGGTTCCAGAAATTTCCGTTACCTGTTAAATGCAGAAGCAGTAATTATAGCAAGTAGTTTGGGAACCCCCTAAATGAATCAACAGAACATCGTATGCAAACAACATTTTAAAGTTTTGCTCAGCCTTTTGTTGCATTGAGCTAGATGATCTAAGAAGAGAAAATGAAAATGGCGTTAATTTTACTCATCTTAAAAGTGTCTGAAACTTCTGAACATTGTTTCAGCACAACCTATAGCTGCAGCATAAACAGATCAAATATGAATGTAACCTTTTTTTTTTAAAGAAAAAAAATCTTTACATGATCAGTTGACTTATTGTGCCTAATCTGAGTGAAAAAGGAACTAGGACATGCAAGATCTTTTTAAACACATGCGCATCCACCCACCCCCTCCAAGCACAGCACACACGCACGCAGAGAAAAATTGAGCACTTAAGATGAGAAAGAGAAAAGAGCAGGAGTAATCACCATGCGCACACAAACTATTATATGTGAGGATAGGTCTCAAAGCATGTGCATAATGATGAATCTTGCTCTTTTCTCTCTCTCATCATGAGTGCTCAGTTTTTCTCTGGGCAAAAAGTTGTATTTATTTATTTTTTGCCACACCATGCAAGTCTGAAGCTCCACAGTTTACTCATTAGAAGTCAGCCGTGATTGTACTCCTGAGTGTTTTATTGTAGCATCCCTAAACTCTTTATTTTTGTCAACAACAATGCAAACAATTCACAAAATTCAGAGAAGGACTTGAAGTAAGGGAAGTTCAACTTTACCATAGTTACTCAGAGTGCTTTGGTCCTGATGCTAAAACTGTTGATACTTTCATATATGCTGGTTTGTGATCACGTAAAACATGTCTGTGCTGTTAGGGGTGTACCCAACAAAAAGATAAACTTATTGGTTGCATTTTTTTCTGTAAATGTCCTTTTGAGGAGAAATTATGAGATGTTGTTCTAATGGTTTGACCACCAGCATTTTTATTTTGCAACTTCTAACATGTAACTAACTACTGGAGTCAATTTTCCTTCAATGTTTTTTACTCTAACTCAAGTAAATAACTCAATTAGTTTTACTCGTTTTGGAGGAACTATTTGTGTTAACTAAGTGCTTTTACTTCAGTAAATTGTTTAGCAGATTGCAAAGCAGATTGATCGGTGCTTCCACGTATAATGATCCCTTGATCTTCAGGTGTCCTTGTTTTGCACTATTGTTTCTACTTGGCCCAGCACTGCAGAGAGCAACTGAGGACAGTTTCACATGTGAACTTTATAGGAACGTGTATCAATCATTGTCTGCTATAACTTTTAAGTAAATGTCAATAATCAATTTCTAAATAAAAACAGTCACTTTTTGGCAGTTTAACTGATTGTTATAGTTAGGATCGCTATA
This sequence comes from Danionella dracula, assembly GCA_900490495.1. Classification (NCBI taxonomy): domain Eukaryota; kingdom Metazoa; phylum Chordata; class Actinopteri; order Cypriniformes; family Danionidae; genus Danionella; species Danionella dracula. Next base: position 15,639,911 of record UELW01000112.1, on the reverse strand, counting down.
CAATTATTCACAATATTTCATTTGATTTTCACCAAATCTTACATTGTAACCAAGAAGGTCCCTTCTAAAAGAGAAAACATTTTTTTTTAGTAAAACACAGAGGACTGGCACCTGAAGAGTTACAAGGTGTTTTGCCTCAAAGAATGCTGTAAAAATTCACATTTTCCATGTAAACCTCTAATTTCCCTGCATACTTCTCAAGCCTCACCTCCCCTTTAAAAGCATGTATCTTAATAATTGTGTCACTGTCTTCTAATAACGGACAAAAACAGCTTCTTATTATCTAATGTCAGACCGAAGATTTACAAATCTTTAAAAATTCAAAGATATGGTCATGCTATCTTGAATTCACTGGTGAGGACACAGCAATCTGAAGAATCTTGATTTATACATGGCGACTGATAATTACATAGTGTCCTCCCATTCATCAAAAAAGACGAGGCTGGGTGGGGTTTAAAAGCATGCTTGAACTTCTCCATACAAGACAATTCATCTGCCAAATACTCTTGTAAATCTTCAGTGTTTATGTGTTGGACCGCATCACTTAGTCGGGGCAGTAGGTGACTGAAGTGTTTAAATGTTTCCATAACTTCAGTCAAGAGTGGCTGGTTATTGAGAGGAGAGTATCAGAGTCAAGTAGAGGAGCAACCGACTTATTATCAGTTTACACAAACAGAAGAAATGAAATAGATCATACTCTTGTAATACAATTAGTTGCACATTTACATGTAGCAAATTTAGACATGAAAACACTAAACCACTCTTGGTCTCTTTGTAAGGGGCTCATTATATTCATCAGAAAAACTCTAGCGTATTTCTTAAAGTTGATAGTTATCCAAAGAGTTTTTTTATATTTATGAAGTATTTATTTATTAGATCATGCATAAAAAAGTATAATTTTACCTTATAAAACTTAAGTCATATGAAAGTGAAAGGCTCTGTAATTCCTTTTTTAATGAATTGTTATTGTTAAAACATTAAAAAAGCACATTCTGTTTGTAACCCTACATAGGTGCAGTAAGTGTTAAGTCTTTATATAGCAAATAGTGATTGTTAAAACATAAAAAAAACACATACATCAATGAAAGAACACTCTGTTTGTAACCCTAAAAAGGTGCAATAGGTCCTTATCATACATTTCTAACCTTAATAACAACCCTGACTGTCATTGGTGCCATCCCATACATTTATATTGATGTTATACATATATTTTTTTAATAATTTTTTTTCTGGGCTATTCCTTTAAGAGAGGGCATTCTCACAGAATGAAGTTAGAGAGAGATACAGTAGAGGCCGGAGGGGCCGTGGAAGGACCACAAGCTTGGGACTCAAAGTAAGGTTGGCCCATCTGCAGTTGTGCTTCACCTGCACACAGTGATTAGCCTTTCATTCACCAACTTCAGTTTTTAGGTTTTACTATGAGAAAAGTACAAATATATAGTTAAACTTGTCAAGAAGTCTTAAGTGTTTTTTTGTCACTGTTATTTTTTGTATAAACTATCTCTACATTTTACAATAACATATTAATTCATGTAGATGGTTTTAAAAGTCTGAGCTGATTTTCAACCAAAGGACACAATTCCAAATGCATTTTAGTCCTATTCTCTATATTGCCTAGTCTGTTAAAGCAAAAATGGACTTGATGAGCTGAGGTCAAGTGTCCAGCTCAAGGGTACTATTTAACCTTTGACATGACCAAGAATGCTCAAAGCTCACACCAGCAAAACTCTCTTTTGCAGAGTATTGAGTAAAACAGATTGTTGTTTTAAAATGATAAACATGGAGGATTTTACTGAATTAATCTGTTCTTAACTTGCTGCTTTAATGTGCTAATCCAAAATAGTCAAATACATGAAATTAGTTGCAGAACCTTGCTAACACACCCTTTAATTACCATGCACTCCTGTCTCTTCTCTGTTCGTGACCCCTAATTTTTTTGCTCATGACCATTAAGAAAAAGTGGTAAAATAGTTCAGACTTTCCCACGCTCTGCGGAGTCTGGCTGCAAAACTAACAGTTTGTGTCCTTTCATTTTGATGACCTGGAAGAGTCTCATCTGAGGATGGTGTTATTACCAAATCCAGTTTCAACGATTTTCTTTTACTTTAAACTTTCAAAAGAAACCGGCAAAAAATAAGCAAAGGTTTTGTCATTTTACAACTAATTTCAAATTATAGAGCAAACAGCGTATGACACAATACGGAGGCCTGTGTTTAAACAAACCAGCATTTTGGATTATAATTGCAGAACAAGAAAAGGAAGAGGATGTTGTAATTCCTACTTAAGCAACTATACTTTCCGCTAACAAAAAGCTATTTGCCTTTCACTGCAGATCTGGAAAACACCTCACGCCCATAAGGGACATCTAGTCAACACGGCTATCAGTCAAAACATGTTACACAGTAATCTTAATGAGCAGCTTTTAGCAGCTACTATTTGTGTATTTTTGTCCAGCAAATTATGTAAGTATTAAAAAAGGCAGTAAAAACCTATGCTTTCAACTAACAATGAATAATTACCAAAAAAAAAATAATTAAATTAAATTCTTCTAATAATGTTGCATTCTTTGTTAAGACATTGGCTGTTCACAGGTGTTTCTGAACCGAGAGTAAAAGAATTGCACAGTTAGTCCTGTGATCCAGATAGATTGTCAGAGCTGCTGTGTTAGGAAATAAATGTGGATATTTGTGACAAATTACAGCTATCTCAGATAAGCCTCTTTTACCAATTTGCCCTTAAACATTTTCTCTGCCAGTGGGATGAGAAAACACTTATCATGTGTCACATAAACTCTATTTCTCAGTATGGTCACAATTAGCTGGTGTGTATTAAGCGATTACTGGCCTTCCTGGGCTGCAGAGAGGGACAGTGTAATTTGGTTGTCTGCAAGGTCATAAATCTATTGTGCGCTTCCTACAGGGCAAGAACAGACAGTAGCCACCTCACTTCAAAGCTGGGGAAAAGGAACACAGATATTTTACAATTATTACCTGTGATGACTTTGGGTTAGGAGCCTCTGATCCGCAGCCTTTTTATTCTCACTTGCAAACTGCTTGTATCCCCAACTTGAACTCTCAAGTGTAACAATGAAATATTCCACTGCATATTGTTATCTAAAATGTATTGTAATGTACAATTTTAAGCAAGTGTTTTCAATCCCAGAGTGTGCTATTTTTTGTGCTTTAATGGGACCATTGTTTCCATATCAACAATGCTGTCTTCAAATTAGACTGAGCAAATACTGATATTGATAAAAAAATTTAAAAAAATTATTTAAGAGAGATAGAAATCAAGTTTTAGCTTATACCAATACAACATTACTAAAATATAACTTTTGTTATGATAACAGTTTTATATTTATATGTAAATTAATAAAATAAGCTGCCCTGAAAACACTTTCTGTGTCTGCTTTAGGTCATAATAATAAAAGTGTTACATCTTCTCTTGGCAGTTCTTATTTTACATTTACCGAGCCTCCAGTCAAACCAGTGGCTCAAGAGTGCTTTCTAACAGCTAAGATCATATCAGTATTGGGTGGTGGTGCAATAACCTTTAAACAAAGAATGAGACACAATTTATTTCAAACATTACTTCCTTCCTGCACAGCTTTTACTGCCTGCAGTAATCTAGGCTTAAGTGTCTGGGGTTTTCAGCACACAACCATTATTGTTAGAATCACTATACATTTTCTGATAGCTAGCACTTTGACATTTTTTTTCAGAGTCAGAGCTTTACATGTTTTTCCGTTGCCCTAAAACGAAGCAATATGTAATTCAGAGTGCTTCTACGTTATCTGTTATTGCTTCAAGCATAGGCACATATTTATTGTGCTAATTAATCAGTTGCAAAGTTTGTCAATATTGCCGGATCATTCTTTTCAGCAGAGGACATAAAAGTTTAAAACAAACATGAATAAGATGTGACAACAGAACAACCTTTTGTGACTGGAAACAACATTTTAAGGAGACAAAAGCCAATATGTTATCTATTTCAGATATTGTAACACCATCCTAATCAGTGGAAGAGGTTGCAATCAAGCCATTTAAATTAGTAAGTAGGTTTAGCTGTTCATCTAATGTATATGTAATAGGTCAGGTTCAATGTTAGAGAGGCAATACTTGTAACAAAATGTACTTATTGTTATTGTTGAATTGAACAATGTTTTTTTTAAACTGTTAGTAACTTATGGGAGATGAATGATGTGCATTCATTGAGAACTTTTCTTCAGGATTAAGAAAAGAATAGAACTTCACATACACACTTTGTGGCTTTTAAAATAGGATGATGCGGACACCTGCTTAACACTGGCACTTACTATATGACGAATTATAACATACTCAAATGTGTTCAGAAACAACTGTAAAAACTCATTTCCAAGATGCATCTGGTAAAATATAAGCATCTTGATGGAGAAGGGAAAAAATTTATAATTGATACATTTCCTGCTTGTTTGTTTGGTTGAAATGGACTTTTTATTGTCTTTTATATGAGAAATGTACATTAAAAATTATCCTTTTAACAGTTCATCCAAAGCATAATGCTGTACTGTTCTTTGAATTGTTACAACTACTTACAATTAAATGAAGTCCCTAATTTTCCCATCAATTATTGACTTTCCGAGTCACAAAGGATAAAAAAAAACATTTAAAAAAATCCAAGAAGCCTTTCAATGAAAATTGAAACAATTTAATGTATTTATTGAAAGCCCCAAAATGCTGACATTTTTGTTTATTTATGTGTTCCCTCAAGATTCATCATATTCTTTTTATTTAACTAAATAACTGAGCAGTTCATTTTACTTTTATGATTTTAGTAGATGTTTTAGTCCAAAGTGACTTAGCAGAGACTTTTTTTTTTTACATTTGTTACAAAGCCATAGTCTAACTCAGTCTAGCTATTCACATTGGATATTTTATCAGCAGATCAGCCATTAAACATAAATCGGAAGAAATAAAAATTAAGGATAATTTTATACAATATATTGATATACTTTATATATTTAAATTATAAGTGCCAGTGACAATTTTTCTGAGAGTTTCTGCCTTCCTGGGACAAAAATAGAAGGCAATGTTACTTCTCTGAGCGCAGATTTCTGGAGGGCATATAGGGCTGGATGAGCTTGTGAAGGAGGAAAGTGTCTAATCTGGAGATGGTTTTGTAGTCAGTGTATCAGTAATTCGATGGGGAGGCATTGAAGACTGATGAAGACAGGAATAACATGAGCTCGCTTTAGTTCTTTGAAGACCAGCCGAGCTACAGAGTTCTGGAAAATGTAAGAGGTTTGAGTGTGTCCCACTAGACTTGTAGTCCAGTTGGGATAGAACCAGAGCATGAACCTCAGTTAAGAAAGGCCTGATCTTTCTAATGTTGTATAGTGCAAACTTTTCATGCAGATCTGCGAGATCCCTGCCTGAAGGGGAAAGGGTGATTGTTGAGGATTCCAGCTGAATGGTGATGTCGTGATGCACAGAGGGACCAGAAGTTCTGTTTTGGCCATTTTGAGCCTCTCAAACAAGCATTTTCTTACCTTTATGTAAAGAATGCATTTTTTTTATTTTACCAAAGCTTAATGTAGTATTTTATAAAATGCATTTTTCTTTGCTACAGCAATTGCAATTAAAATCTCTTCAGTTTCCAAAAATCAACAGTGTTATTTATTTACTTATTTAATTAGAATCCAATATTGAAACATTTTGTCCATATTCAGTTTTCTGCCAAAACAACTCCACAAAGGTCTCCTCTTTACACTTAAAAAGGAGGTATGTTAAAGCTTGTTGACTGATGTCTTTACCTGCCTGGAGGGCGCTTGTAAACACGGAATACACCTTTGCTCATAGGCAGCCACTCACGTGACACATCCCCAGACTGCCTTCAAAAGCCTTTTCCCTCTCTGAGACTGACAGATCTGCCTCAGAAGGTGAGAAGGATTGCACCATGCGGATGTTTAGCAAGACTATCTCTGTGTAGGACTGTCAGATCATTCATCTCGCATATCAAAGCTTTGCATTTCACAGAGCTTAGAAATCTAGAGCGATGAGTCTGAGCAGCACCAGTACAGAATCTGAAGTCTCGGAGGATGAGTTGGAGAATTGCTCTTTGGGTCAAGATGATGAGTGTGACAACTGCCGAACAACAAGTGACACAGAGGATTCCAAAGCAACAAAAAGGCTTTCTCGACCAAAGAGGTCCAAAGCACGGAGGGTTGCTGCCAATGTTCGAGAACGGAAGCGAATCTTGGACTACAACCAAGCTTTTAATGCACTGCGCACTGTGCTCAAACATGACCTTACAGGAAAGCGACTTTCTAAAATTGCAACGCTCCGCCGAGCAATCCACCGCATTTCAACATTGACTTTGTATCTGCAAACACATTCATCTTCTGAACCAAATGCACCACCTTGTTCTCATACAGAGTGCTTCCGGAAACCAGGCGAGAGTGGGTCCTTCCACATAAAGAAAGGAGCCTTCCAGGAACCAATTGAGAACTACATTTCCCATCAGGAAGAGTATACAGGGTCACCCCAGGTGCCAGGGATTTTGTACCAGGATATTTCAAACTTGACCCCATCATCACGCTACAGCAACGAACTTACTCATGGACACTTCAGCCACATTTGGAGCACTGAGGGATACTGTAATGAACATCAGCATGGCATGAAGGACACCTGTCACCAAAACCCACCAAAAATATTCTCTTATTCAGATAATTCTAACCCATCTTTAGCTTGGCAACATGGATACCATAAATACCTAAGTATGCACTGACTACCTCCTGAGATGCCAAAAAGTATGTGCAATTAGAGGTGTTTATGAAAGTAAAATGTTGGATATGTTTGTCAGATGTTTGTTTTTTCTGTTCAGATGCTTGGTATAAAACCTTTTTCTTTTCACATATTTTCTGTTATTCATTGTAAATACCCTTCTATGGTGAATACTATTCTTTGGTGTTGTTATTTAAAGATTTTGTCATTATTTTGTCCAGAACCTCAAATTAAGCTGAATATCATTATATTACTTTTTAGAAAACAAAACAAAATGTTTTTAAACACAACGAAATGACAACCTGAAAAACCTTAAAAGTATTTTAAATAATAACATCAACAATAATAAATAACAACAAACAATAATACAGTATTAGTATAATAATAATAACAACAACAACAACAATAATAAAATAATAAGAAAAACATAATAATACATCACAAGTATAATAAGCTACTGTAAAATAACAATATCAGACTTTACAGACATCTATATATGTTTCTCTCCTTTAGTATCTCAGGTTCAGATTCGGAAAAAGAGACTTGCTTCTCTATTGCATTCGGAATCCCTGCTGACACATTGGTTAAAATTTTTTGGAGGTGTCCATATTCTGAGATTTGAAGGATGATGAATATGGCAGGAAACTTCTCCTCAAGTCAAAAGTTTTGAAAGGTATTGTTTTTTTCCCCTTTAATTGGATTCATGTCTTACTTATAAACCTCAGTTATTATAGCGTCTCCTCTTGGTGAATCAACATGAACTTTATTTTATTTTTTTAATAAGAACCCAATCTCAAGGCCGTATTTTAAATCTTGACCATTTAATTCTGAAGTTGATTTCCATATTCATTGTAAAAATGAAACAAGTACTATTCATTCATCTTCATGTCGGCTTTCTTCCCTTTCGTGGTCGCCACAGCGGAATGAACCGCCAACTCTCTGGCATATGTTTTACGCAGCGGATGCCCTTCCCTGCCACAACCCATCGCTGGGAAACATTCACACACACATTCACTCTTTAACACTATGGGCAATTGTTCTTACTCAATTCACTTATACCGCATGTCTTTGGACTTGTGGGGAAACCAGAGTAACCGGAGAAAACCCACGCGATCACGGGGAGAACATGCAAACTCCACACAGAAATGTCACCTGCCCCAGCCGAGCCTAGAACCAGCGACCTTCTTGCTGTGAGACGACCGTGCTACCCACTGCACCACCGTGACACTGAAACAAGTACTAGTACAATTAATAATAATAAAAATAATAATAATAATTATAAAACCTACATTATTTTGGTTGTGGCAAACAGGAGAGCTTAATCTGCACAACATCTGTGTTTTGTTGTTACACTCATTGTGTAGTCATTTAACTATATCTTTCCTTGATAAACTTTTTATGTATTGAAACATAAGCTGGTTTAGACTCGACCAACTAAGAATTCAGGTTCTAACAGATGGCAATAAATACCAACAGTCCACCTCGAACTTGAAATCAGGCAATGCAGATGGAGAATGTAAATCACCCAATCAGGTCTAAATGGTAGAATTCAGGAAGGCAGTCACTCCTCAAAGAGATCCTTTGGGGAGCAGGGCAAAGGTAAGGTCCCACCTACAAAGACTCGACAGGAACATAACGGTGGGTCTTGGAAGAGAAGTTTGACATCTCACAATAACCTAGTAACTAGACTGAGGCAGAGAAGAGCTTAAACAGAGCTCTAATGATATTGACAAACAGCTGAGGACCTGATCACAAAATCACAACCGGTGGGGCAGTCATTGAATGCACGTGATACACATTAGGAAGGGAACACAGAAGCACACAAACTCACATCAGTGTTGTGACAAGAAGAGCCCAGAAATAATCACATCTGCTCATTCTGAGGAGAAGAAGCAATGCTGTTTAAATAGAGGTGTATTAATGCCGTTTGTGGAAGTAAAATCTACCCTGCAAAGCATCTTCTCAATTGTTCACTTCTTTGTAATTTATATATTTATGTAAAATGCATCGGAAGGCCACTTGAGGGCAGCAAATGCATGAATGAGGAATCTTCATTTAGCAGCTTAAAAAGATTCATGATAAATACAAGATTGAGCTGACTTTGCGGAACTATTTTAAAGAACAAAAAGTACCTACAATAAATATTAAAGACAAAAGTTTAAACATAAAAGAACTCTGTTGACAAATGGTTGATACATGTTTTTTTTTCCACAGAGATTTTACCTATCAATCATATTATAAATACAGTATGGACATCCCAGCAGATATTCATTCAATCATCTTCACGTCGGCTTTCTTCCCTTTCGGGATCACCACAGCGGAATGAACCGCCAACTCTCTGGTATATGCTTTACGCGGCGCATGCCCTTACAGCCGCAACCCATCGCTGGGAAACCCAGCAGATATGTAGATGTTAAATTGATGTCAAATATTGTTGACAAAAATGTATTTGTGCAAATTGAGCCAACTGTTTAACTAAATGAACTGAAATAGCACCAAAAACATGTGGAATTAACAGTTATAGGAACACAGCAAACAAAGACATCTGGGTTCTTGTTCTCCCTCTCATTACCTTTGTGCCTCAAATGTATCATTTCTTGTGTTAATATAGAAATATTTACAGGTAATATTTATTTTTCTTTAATCCTTTCTTCCTTCTGTCTTCAAAGAAGACGGATGGCAGAGACACGTTCAAGCATTAGGCACTCACCAATGCCATTTAGCTTATAGATTCTGAAATTGAAGCAAACAAAAAAAGAGACATTCATCACAAAGCAGGGTGGCCCTTAAAAGTTAAGGGCTCGACGCAAATGGCTATTTTGCACTTGGATACTTTTTTATATACAGTACCATCCTTTCCATTGACAGACTCAATTCAGGAAAACCCCTTTATACATTGGTTTGGTAAAGGTTGGCACGTAAAAAAAAAATTCTTCATTCGATTTAGGAACAAAGGCAAGACTGTCTGAATTACAAAAAAAAAATATGCAGGAAATCTAATATTTTCAAACACACAGCTCACTTTTACATTTCTATTTGCTATTACCTCCATTAGATATCAAATCCATTATTGCTTTAAAACCACTCCCTAGATGCCTTGACTCATGGTCACTCCAAACATACACTTTATATACAGTAATTGAAATGTTTTTAAGATAAGGGGGACAATATAAACCTATAGGTCACTTCCACTTCAAAGGTCCTATGAGCCAAAGACGAGCAAAGGCATTGGGCATAGTTTTCCCTTTCTAACCTTGATGTAATCGTCCTACAGAAGTATTTTTCATGTGCTTCCACTTGTGCTGACCACTTTTTAGAAAACCTTTGAGAAATGCTGGTGGAAAATTATGTTTCCCACTTATTTTTTTTTTTTTTGAGTTTTTTCAAAACTTTGCACCCTTATTTTATTTATGCTAAAGTGCTTTGCATCATGAGGGGGCTGTCTCGAAATCCATAACCAGATGAAACTGTGACCTTGTCCATTTCATTAATTAATTTTAGTGCAATCGCATTAGTTTGCTTCCTAAACGGTTGTCCATATTTTAAAAAAGATTTAAAAACAACAATGTGTGCTTAAAGTCAATTTACATCAACTTAGAGCTCCAAATTTAATATGTTAAATTGACTATACATATATTTATACTTTATCTCTTTTAATTGTGCTTCTCCTCCAAATCTTTCCTTCTGGCTTTCTCTAGGATGCTGATACAAACTCATAACTTTATTACATTATTCAAACTTTTTTTCAACTTTTAGAACCACAGCCATTGAAGTAGTACATTGTAACTATAGGAACACGTAGACAATTGCATTCACTTTTCAGCTTGCAACAATTTTTCTTGAGTTTCAGTATAAGAGTTGATTTGTTTGGGAGGGAAAACAAGCATGAATATCTAATTATCATGGGTTCGTGCCTCTCCAAAGGTTGGGGCACAAAACAATCAGACACCTTTACCTAATGTCTGCTCTTCGTTTTTCGCAGTCTATTTATATGTGACTAATGTAGAATGCCAATGCTAGCATAACCAATTTAAAGCTAACAAAACCCAGAACACGGATGGCTTCTTGAGTCACATGGACAATCCCTGATCAGCAAGTCTTGTTTTTTCACACATCTTGACATCGAAAGGAACACACTCACTGATGGATTGGGCAAAGGCTAACCGCTAGCTATAGCTAAGTGACAGATTGCACATTGACAGTGGAGATGAGCACTGTGAGATCAGAGGAGTCTCATCTAATCTGGTCTCATCTAATGAACCCATTACATACTTGTGTTGTGCAGTAGAGTGAGTGAGTCACACATTGCTGGTCAGAAGCTGTTTAAATGGAAATAAGTGTATTGATCAGTGGCCTACTGTGTAAAAACTGTTCGTATTGACGCTTGATGTTTGTGCAGTTCTTTGGCGATTCTTCCCTATAAGACATCAAATGCATTTCACAGACAGACAAGGATTATTGTTTCTGTGTTCAGCAAGCAAGGTGGAACACTAAACTGTAAACATTTTTTTTTGTAAAAAAACATAAAAAGACCTGGCTGAAAATTACTGAAATGTGCTCTACATCATATAAGGTTTTCTGTAAACATACAAAGGCAATTTCCCATAACTTGCATTATTTATTTACGATATTTCCATAATATTTTTATTTAATTAATTTATTCCTACATTAACATTGGACAGTATGTAGATAAAATGCAAAGTTAGAGAGAGGTGATGTAAGAAATTGACCCCAGGCCATTCACGCTTCCTATCCTAGACCAGAATGAAAAAGATGTTGTTTCTACCTGGTCCTTCAGTTTTCGCCCCAGCAAGGATGACCTCTCATTATTATGTGTGTCTCCCAGTGCTTGAGTATTGTGCTCACAGGTCCTTAAAATGGAGGGTCTCATTTGATCTCTGAACAAAGACACACTGATAACAAAAAGCCTACACACTCTGTGGTTGCATGCTGTATAAACTATTCAATAACTGATATACTAATCACAATCCAGTTTTATTACAAATCAATATACTCAACTTATTTTTAGAAAATAGCTATGATGTAATTCATATATTAAATTAAATGTTTCTAAAATTAACCCAACGTCACCTGACCAATTGAAAAGAAAATTATTATAGCCGGCTGGTGTTTAGATAATAATGGCACCTTCCTCAGGCAGCAGACTTAGCAGGCTATTCCAGAAAGTAAAAAAAAAAATTTATGGAACACCATAAACAAAAATGGCATCATATAATCAAATGGGATAAATAAGAGCAGTTGTTCTTCCTTTCTACAGACTTTTTATTTCAGCATGAGACACAATAGACTGTGTAAGGACTATAATACTCGATTTTTGACTTTCCTGTCTCTGCTTCTCAGTAGTTTTCCCCTAATTATATTAATTGATATCACGTGTCTCATTCTGTTTGAGTGTATTTAAGTTTGCTTCTCACCTCATTCTATGCTCAGTTATTGTTCCAAGTTTGATCACTTCGTGAAGACTTACTTATTTTGGAATTTTCATACCGCTATATAATCTGTTTTGGCAACAGTTTTTTTCCCACTTTTATTTGCTTCCTATTAAAAAAAATCAGTTGCTTTGTAGACTCTTCTTTGGATCTAAGTTCAACTCTGTGGCTACTTCACTGAACTTAACTCCGAACCATTGGTTGTAGTCCTCAGCCTCACAAGACTGTGTTTAATACATGTACATTTCTGTTTCCAGGCCTCAAACAATTAATAACATTTAAAAAAGGAAAGCACATGACTGCTGAATAAGTTCCTTTATGCAGAATATTGAACTAATTAACCTCTCAGAGAAGAAATGATACACTAAAATGAGTAAAAGAATCGGGTGCCTCTCTCTTTGAGAGCTTTGGCCTCTTGAGGTTCTACCGAGATGCTAATTTTAATGATTTCTAAAATGTTCCTGCAATTGTTGCACTGCATTAACTATACATTACAGTACACAGTAAGAAAACGGATTTATTTTCTAACCAAAATTCAATAATCTCCAACCCACTGTTTTCACCTTTCAGTCTACTAGTAACAACTCATCTAAACTCTTCTTTCATTAAACTTTTGATGGCCAAAGACTCCAAAATTATTATTTATTCAGGAAAGGGTTGAGGGTATCCAAATCCACTGCAGTGGCTTACTGGTGGAGGCAGGAGTAATGTACCCAATAAGAATTTGAAACATGCATTTATTTTCAACCCAATTATGCTTAGGGGTCTGTTTGAACCCTTATACCATGTACGTGGTGAGCACTAATCACAGGGATACATTTACCTTTTCAACAATTAGAATCCATATCACCTGAGAAGCATCATTTTGACTTGAACATGTACAAACAAACTGATTTAGTGCACTAATTTGTAGATTAATCAACCAAAAAAAAAAAAAAGAGCTTTTGTGCTGTGGGAAAGGCCAAACATAATTTATATTTCCATTCAAATTGGCTAAGTAATGATGTAACAAAAGAAGTACAATACACTGGTAACTTAGGGACAATATGGCTTGATATCAGGAAATATAAATCGTTATTTAATCTACAGAAGTGGGGTTAATATGAGGGAGGATGAGTTTTAATTATTAACTTGTTATGTCGAGTATCTTTTGTGTGAGGGAAAAAAACAGAGTGCACGGCAGGACAAGGCAGTGCATGTGACCTCAGAAAGGTAGTCAGGCTAGGCTTTGGTGCTAATCACCTAGCCATCATGCAGCAAACTAGAAGATTCATCAAAAAGCAGATCATTTGACATGCAAACCCCAATCTGGTAGGCCGCCGGGACTGAAAACTTGACATTCTGAGACGAACTGTACCACAATGCCCACTCCAGCAACATTTTTTAGGGCAAGACAGAATATTATGAGAGCCTCATAGAGAAATCAGTTCTGTTCTACAGCAAGTCTTTCTATTTGTCCTTCCTCTGTCTGCCACAAAGTCAGTTTTGTCATTGTGCCCCTGTGACAGATCAGCAGCTATTCCCACAGCTCTACACACATGTGCACGCATACACATGCACAATACAAGCACAAAGTCAATTCTTTGATTTATGGTCTTTAGGGCAAGGTACCAAAATTAAGCAGAGAGAGGATTTTTCCCCAGCCTTAGTTAGAAGGCAGGAGGAGGTGACATTCCATCAACCTTTTCCGGGAACCCAGATCTTACATTTTCTGAGCCATAACCTTTTTCAGCTCAAGGTGATTGCTGAGAAATGGTTTAGAAATTCTTGAGGATTTCAAAATGTCAGCTTATACATTAAAATGTTTGATTATTGAGTCAAAATGGTCATTTTCATGCGGTCTCTTTAAACAAATGTAAAAAAAAAAAAAAATCTATATTATGTTACATTTTTATTATTAATTTGTTAATACAAATGACTACATTATAAAATCGATTGCTCTTAAGCACAACGACAGTGAGCAGGGCTGACACACGTAAATAGGCTTAATACGCTAAACACCAACATTGGTTTCATGCAACAGATCATCACCAAACATAAAGAGCAGATTATATTGATGGTCACAGATCCCTGAATGAAAGCTGACCATCTATTACACACATCTCTGATCACTCAGCAAGAGTTAAATGAATCTGTCAATGCAACAAAGCCCAGTTTGTGCCCCATCACATAAAGACATGGTTCTGTTAATCATTCAATAGCTGGGGCTGATGCGCGGAGACGTGTCAGATAGAAACCGACAGACAGCATGAATTACTCATGGCTCTGGATGGGAAAGTGGACAGTGTGTTATTTTATTGGCATCTCATTGTTTGAACAATATTTGAATTGAGCTCTTGATTTAAGTGACTGTTGGGGAAGTATAGTAAAAGGAAGTGAAGGAAATATGCTGTTACTAAACTGTATACTTATATTTAACAATGTGAGCACTTTGATGTCTGAATAAAATGTAATAAAAATTCGACAAAAAATGCAAGGCTTTGTAATAATACTAGTAAGGATAATACTAATAGTGTGTTCAATTAAAATAGTGTTTTTCCGTATGCTAAAAGTTGTTTTACATTGTTCAGTCCATTCATTCACCTCACATTCACACAGTGGTGGTGATAAGCTATATCGGTAGCCCTCAGCTGCCCTGGGCCAGTCTGACAGGACGTGGCTGCCATTCTGCGTCTATGGCCTCCTGACCACCACCAAACACACTCCAACAGTCACAGGGCAATATGCAGGAAGTGGCTTGCCACAAGTCACAACGGGAGAATGAACCTAGCAAGGATCAAACGACCTACCCTCCAGTTACAGGACAACCAACTCCACCATTGCACTGCGTGCGTTGTTGTCCTTGTAGTTCAGCACTCATAAACGGACATAGTAGTATGGGAAAAAAATATTTTTTTTGTGCTTTTCTTTTCAAAAGCAATGTAGTATTTATATTCTTTGCAATAGAGGAAACACAATTTTTTTTTCCTCTGGTGTGACTTTAAGTACTTTGTAGATTGTGACTACTAAAGTAATACTCAAATAAAATACTCATTATCTTAATAAATGTCAAAGTTGAACGACATCTTGCTTGCGGCTGACAATAGTGCTAAAAATACAGTTCTGGTGGTCTTGGACCTTTCAGCTGCTTTCGACATAGTGGATCATGAAGTACTGCTTCAGTCATGGAAACCATCTGTGGCATCAGCATTGTGCTATAGTGTTAACGCCATAGTGTTTCAATCCAAAGTTTCGCACCCTGAGTCAAAACAATGTCCACCAACGTGAGCTTACCAAGAGACAACCCATAGCTTTCTCCCTCAATGCGTAGGACTTTGGAGCTTAAAAAAAACAGTTTTCCATCCCTGGCTTCATTAGGTTTGTTGATTCAGATAACTAGTTTCGATCTTCATGAACACTCTGAGGGGGGTGAATTCATTTTACATTACTTCGTTTAAGATTTGTAAAATTTAAACCTTCAGGCAAACAGATGCCTTCACCATAGCCATATCCGGCCTCTGAGGATGCATTTTCAAGTACTGGCATTGACCATTTTAATCTTCATTTAACTTAACCAGAAATCTATGGGTGATGTCACGAATACACAGACAATAGAGCTTACACCTCTAGTCAAACGATGGGTATGAATGAACAGAATTTGCCTTGGTTTTTCACAAAGGGAAATCTCATAGTCGACCTATGAAAGCTGGCTTATTTGATCAGATGTTCAGAGTTTTGAATCAGAAGTAGAAATCGCAGTAGAGTAAAATATGAAAATTTAGCTACTCATCATGATAGCGTTCGACCATCAACTTGTGTCCGATAAAGGCTATACATTTTTTAACATAGTTAGGTGTGTCACTGTTGTCCCCTCAATGTCATCTAAGTGCAAGGAGCATCAATGCAATATTAACCAGCAGAAGTGTGAAGCTAGCGAAAAGCAAGCACGCAAGTGAATTCCAGTTCATCTAGGTATGTAAAGAACTATCTCAGTTATTTCCCTGTTTAACTCTGCCCTTTGTTGTCCTCTTCTGATTTGACCTGCGGGATAAAGCAGGGATCTATCTTGGCACTCGTATTCTTCATGTTGTCAGAAATCAATGCATGCCTTTCTTAATTTTATTTCAAATTGTTTGATGGTAAAATAAATTGTAAACATGTTTATTTGCTTTAAATAATGCTTTCTCCCTTAAATACCAAATATCACAGTCTTTCCAAATTGCACACTCCTGCGATTGTGAAATGAAAGTTAAGATTTTCAGCAAGCTTTTGTTGTGTTCCAGAGTCCACACTGATGGATTCAATCAGCGAGCCAGTTGGAGTCAAGTCTCTCTCAGTCACAATCTTCTCAGAGTCATGCAGTGAGATGGCAAAAGACCCAATTCTCTTATGCTGAAAGAAAACACCAGATTTTCTTCCACCCGAACAGATACCAATACTTCTTTTCTTGCCTTTTAGAGTTAGCGTCTCTCCAAACTATAAACGCAGTGTCCTTGTGTGTTTCAATACTGCTTCTTTTCCTTTGTATTGGATCTTAGAATGGCTCATTCTTCTTCACGTTGATGCTATTTTCTCTGTCACTTCTCTGTAGGTAACTGAAATTTATAATCAAATTCCTGTTCTGTAAAATCCTATCCTTTGTCTTCTTGATTGAAAGGCGAGGCAATTTGTTGGAGTTGTCACCTGTCCGTCCATTGATTTGCTGTACCAAATGACACTTCTGTAAGGGCTACTAAATGGAATTGCAATAAAAAAAAAGGTCTGCATGCACTCTTTCCACTCACTCTGGGTTGTGACTATATGTGTCTCTAGTGCTGAAAGTCTTTGAGATCTCCCTTTAAGAGGAGACTCCTCTCTGGATACACCTGCCTCTGCCCATCAGCCTGTCAGGAAGCAACAAGAGCATGAATTTGTGATATTGATGTGTCAAATTATGGTGTTTAAACCATTTTAAACCAAAACGCTACTTTATTTCCTTTCAGCTTACAAAAGTGGAATAATTAAACACATTCTTGGATAATTTATCTGTACTAGTTGTCATCTGTATTGGGTATCTGGATTAGTGGAAATGTTATGCTTCCTGTAATCTGTCTTCTTGTGGTCCGTCTCTTTATGCTCCATCTCCTTATGCTCCATCTTCTCTGTTTCCTTGTGCTCCATCTCCTTACACTCTGTCTCCTTGTGCTCTGAATCCTTGTGCTTCGTCTCCTTGTGCTCCATCTCCTCACGCTCTGTCTCCTTGTGCTCCATCTCCTTGTCCTCTGTCTCCTTCTCTTCTGTATTTGTGTGCTCTGTCTCCTTTTGCCTCATCACTTTGTCTTCCATCTCCTTGTCCTCTGTCTATTTATGCGTTGTCTCCTTTGCTCCATTGCATTATGCTCTGTCTCCTTCTCCTCTGTCTCCTTATTCTTCTTTTCTTGGTGCTTCATCTCTTCATGTGCCATCTTCTTGTCCTCTCTCTCCTTGTGCTTCATGTCCTTGCGCTCCATCTTCTTATGCTCTGTCTCCTTCTACCATTGCCTTATGCTTCATCTTCTTCTGTTCCATCTCTTTATGCTTTGTCTCCTTGTGCTTCATCTCCTACTGCTCTTTCTCCCTGCGCTCCATCTCCTTCTCCTCTGTCTCCTTATGTTTCATCTCCTTATGCTCTGTCTTCTTCTCCTCTGTCTCCTTCTTCTTCGTCTCCTTGTGCTTTGTCTCTTTATGCTCCATCTCTTTGTCCTGTGTCTCCTTCTGCTCTGTCTCCTTATGCTTCATCTCCTTGTGCTCCACCTTCTTATGCTCTTTCTCTTTTGCTCTGTCTCCTTGTGCTCAGTCTCCTTATTCTCTATTTTGTTGTGCTTCAACTCCTTGTGCTCTGTCTCCTTCTCCTCTGTCTCCTTATGCTTTGCTTACTTGTGCTCCATATCGTTATGCTTTGTCTCCATCTCCTCTGTATCCTCATGCTTTGTCTCTTTATGCTCAATTTCCTTGTAATTTGTCACTTTGTCCTCCATCTCCTTATCCGCCTCAATCTCCTTCTTCTTCTCCTCCTTTATCATCATATATCATTCTCTTCCTTAATTTCATTCTTCATCTTCTTCTTATTGCATCCAGCATTAAGATGCAGTACTGTCACGTACTGTACTGGAATGTGGACCTCGATACTGTATACCAAACAGGTAGTGCTATTACAGGAAGTGCTACCTTCCTAGAACATGGTTGAATCACTTTGAGGTAAGTGGTTGGTGATAATTATTTTCAGCTGGAGAATATCATGATTGAATGGGATTTCCAGACAAGGGTTCAGAAATATGAGAAAAAAAAAACAGAAGGTGTGAAAAATGAGTAAAAATCAAAAAGTTTGTGTAGCAATCCAGTTTACAAGGCTTAAGTGGCTGACGAGGTAATTGGCTGCACGTGGGGAATCCCAGCTGTTAACACATGAGGGATATTCTGGAAAATGAAAGCTGGGAAAGTTAATGTCAGCTGAATAAAACCTAACAGTTAATTGCAAGCTTATAGAGACATCACAAATAACTAAATGCATACATTAAAGACTCAATCAACAGTTATAACTGAATTTGAAAAAATTATAGATAAAATACATTTATTAACAAAAATAAAATAAAATCACAATTTCACACAAAAAAAGTAACAACACAAAAACACAAACATTTGATTAGATTCAAGACACACGCCTTCCTACTCACAGACCAGACCCTCGGTCTTTTCTTAGTGCTTGTTTACTGCTGAGCTGCTGGTGGGCAGACATGCGGTGATAACCTTCAAAGCTCTCCAATCCAATTTTCTTGCAGTCTCTCATTTACATGTGCTGTGCTTGGCCTGATATGTTAGTGCATTTGCTACATATATCCACTTGACTTTTACAGCCTCCTGATAGAATAAAGCACATCGCTCAGGGAAACACAGCTCACACCTCATCCATCCATGAAAGGCTGCTGTTCCCCAGAGTTAGTCTACAGCCTACTACTGTATGTCTCTGTTAATTAAAAGCAGAGAGTAAAACCTGCTTGTTAACACCCACAGGCCGAGTGAAGAGGCTGTGGTCATCTGCTTGACATAATCTGTAATTGTAAGCAAGGTTGAACCGTGAGATTCAGTCATGTACTATCCACTATTTGACAGTAACCAGGTCAGACATGGTGTGGATATTTTTGTGTTCTCAGGTCAATTAATATAGTACAGCAAACACGAGACTCCAGCCTGGTGAATTATTCAGCCAGAATAAGTGACTTGCTAAAGACTAAAACCTGTTATTAACGTCACATTAAATTTTAATGTTTTAATCTTGGTTTTAAAATAAATGTTCTCCTCTTCAGAAGCTTTTCAGCTGACCTATCACTAACCTTTATCTCAAGAGATCAGCCAGTCGGATATTAATAGCTGTTGGTTTTATTTTGAGTTTGACCGAGTTCTGAACTGTTATTTCTGTTTTCCCTGGAAAATTAGTATGCAGGGGTATGTCTGCTTATAGCAGACATTCTGAGAAGCTTCAAGTTTAACATGTTTATTTTCATGTGTGCACAAATTGACTGTTTAAATTCCATTTCTTGATTGTACTGTGATGAGCAGGTCCATTCAGTCTCCCATTTTATCTAGTTAAATCCCATTTTATTTAATAAAAATGCATTTTTGATGTGGAATAGACATTGCCCTTGTAAAGATTTTCTGATTCAAAGAGTATTTTAATCCTGAATGTTACCTCAGTGCTACAGATGGACCTGTCACTCAAGTGTGTTTTTAGAACCAGATGGTTTTAAGACCATGTATGTCTGTTTGCTCAAAGATAAAGCTCCATGCATCGATTGTCTGCCTCACTCTTCAGTCGCTGTGAGGCTGATTGCTTGTGTCAGATTTATAAATCATTGCTTTTCTGTTCCTCTAATTTCTGATTGAAGAATCTTCCTTTCCACATCAAAAGTAAATTAAGTCGTGTGTTCTGAATAAGTACTAATGAACCTCTACTAGATCGCCTACAGAAACAAACTATATTAATAATGATCTGCTAAAAATGATGAGAGCTCAAAAATCAGATTATGACTCTTTTTCTTTAATTAATTCAGCATCATTTATATCATCCTCATCATAGTCATGTTTTTTACATGTATGGATTCATGATTTGGAGAAAAATAATCTACAAAAATATAGAGTGAATTTCTTAATTAGGAAAAGCAAAAAATAAAGAAATGTTTTTCTTTGTCTAATCATTTATCACAGATCGTGGTAGGGCCAGGCGATATGGCACTCTTCCTTGTTTCTCTCTTAAACAATTAGAGATTCTTGGTGGTGTTGTATTTAAAAAGTTTATAGAATATAAAAGATGACCACATTTTTTGAAGTAACTTCAGTTGGACTTATGAGTCAAGCTTTAAATTGTAAGAAACTATTTGTGATTTAGTTTTTTGTGATAATTGCTGTAGTTTCAAAAAGACACGTCTTTCCTGGTGTCTGTTTTACAACATTAACAACTTACAAAATAAATGGTATTTAAATGTTGAATTGATTTGCTTATTATATATTATCGTGTAAGGTAAGGCGGAGGTTCATGCCTCTATCTTGTCCCTAACGCTTAACCCTTAACCTCGCCTTTCCCGACATCTAGGGTCTGACCTCTCTCTGTGTCTCCTTGATTAAAATTATGTGCCGAAATAGCTCTTTAAATGTATTATTTTGTGTTGTCAATGTCCTTTCTTCAAAAATAACAAAACATGCACATACTTAATTGCACTTAAATCTCATGTCTGAAGTGCTACCGTTTTTTTCAGAACTTTGACCTTAATGACATCTTAACATTTGTCAAAGAGTGAGATAAATGTAGACCTGTCAAGCTTCTATATTGACATAATTTATAGACACACATAAAAGATATCCAACCAGACCTCATTTACCAGGGTGGATACAATTATTGCATGCATTAAAGAGTTTTAAACTTGCTCAACTGACCTGTGAATTCACAAGCAGGAAATCGAGAAGAGAAACTGATGTGACAAATTATACTGGATATTCTGTCAGCCCACTGTTCCCTTCTGATGCAAGAACCTATTTCCCAGAGTGGGGTTTCTATTAAGGAAAGCAATCAGGCCATTCATTAGCCCATGGCACAAGATGGAGAGCTTCAATCTCTATGTGGATACAGCAGCCGAACTGCATTCTTGTGAAATTTGTGACCCGTGCAGTTTGCTCGATCTGCAAAGCTCAATTTATAATTAATTGCATGCACATTTGCTTCCCCTTTCACCTCATTCCATCTCCCCATTCTCCGGCAAGAGAGAAGCCAGCCTGAGGCAATGCTATCGATTACAAAGCGGAAGTTACGAGGGCCTGTGAATGTTTCAATTAAAAACTCATATTAGATCAGGAAGTGTACAAAAAAACCCTCACATGTCCATCTTAAATCTCCTTTAACTAGATGGAAGGAACCTTTTCCTCTGCACTCTTTCTCTCTTTGACTGAATTTTACAGCTGCATCTGCTCAGCTGCTGTTAGAATAGATTAACGTTTGAAAGGGAAACTGGCCTTTGTTGGTAGTTTGTCAGCTATGGCTGGTGTTTGGATGGAGTTTCTCCCATGCAGCTATTGATTTGTTATTAAAACATTGTGTCCTCAGGGCTGTAAGATAACGAGTGGGTGAAAATGAGAACCATCATCGCCTGCTGAAATCTCCACATGGGTGAAAGAGAGACAGCTTTAGTTTTCATGATAGTTTGAAAATAAAACCTAAGCAATACTCCACCGGCTCATTGGGATGTATTAAATGAACTAAATTTGCACCAAATATTTCAAACACTGGCCGTAAACCTGAAGAGTCATTGCTACTGTAAATTTAAAGAGGCAACCCTTTCAGGTCATCCACTTTCTACCTGACATTGTGCTGTCCCTAATTGGTCTCTTGCAGAGTCCTTTGTGACTGTTTGGGCCTCTGTCTATCCCCTGGAGGACTCATTGTGAACCGGCAGCCTTGTATGTGGATGCAGTCCAGGTTTTCTGCCCACTGGGAGGCTGGTGTCTGCTCATTACCAAAGGAGACTACATTCCTGATCGATTTGGCTCATTTGCTCCCCGAGCTGAAAAACCTCAAGAGTCACCCTGGGTGTAAATTGGCCCTTAGTGGAGCTCTGAGTTTTATTTCTTTGCTCTTGCACTATGGATTAAAGGCAGGTTTGGAGCATTGCTTGTCACCCATAAAGACTGACAATATCACAGCAGCTTCTTCAGTTTAGGGCTGAAAACAAAAATATATTGCAAGTTTAAGTGATCAGTGTGCATAGGCAGAGTTCGTGTTTCAGTATATTGGACAGAGATTAACAGATTCAGGGTCAGCAAGCTTGAAAGGACAACAAGCTTGAATGCTCAACAGTCACTGAAGATTTCAAGCAGAGGATGGAATAATAACAACTCAGACTAAAAGAATCATCCCTAAATGTGCCCTCTACCATTTATCAATGGTTCCGACATTTCAAAATTGGTTTATGTTTAAATCTTTCAAGCATAAACGATTCGATTTGCATCTAGATACACAGATTATGGTATCCTTTTGTTTTAGACCGATTCTATTACAATAAATTAGATTCAAAAGCAATTTGATTCAAAAACGATTTGATTCAAATGCGATTTAATTCAAAAGTGATTCTATACATTTTTAAATTAATATTCATTATAAGATATTTTACAAAATAAGCCCATTCAATGACGGTTTACATTTAATGTTTTGTTCTTATGAATATGCAAAAGACCTCATTCTCAAACAAAATCAAAGGTTACATTTGGTCTAGAAATGTTTATTTCAAACATAAACAGGGAGTGCATGTTTAAAGGATATGAGCCCAAAAGTAAGCTGCTCGCACCTAGCTGACATTTACAAGTGTGGATTAGCAAACCTCAGGTGTAATATATCAGATGTAGTTCACATAAAAAGTGTCCGGATATGTACTTTTTCTTGAGACTGATGAACGCTCAACTAGCTTAAATTTCCCACAATACACTGCGCTCAGGCAGAAAGAGTTTTCTCTGTGACACAAACTAATGAGCTCTCCATGTAATAGACTCATTTTTAAAGAAGAAGCACATAAATAAATAATAGCACTATAGAGTGTGTTATATTTATTATTAGATAATTTTAATGTCGGAATGAGAAAGGAGTTAAGTTCTTGCATATGTTGCATGTAATGATGTGGCACTACTTCTGCCACGTGATATTTTAGTGTATCCCAGATCGTGCAAACTCTCGTCTTACACATTAAAAAGTATGTAATTTTTTTATCAATCGATTAAGTGTTTATATAGCGCTTCTTTAGCAGTTGCTTTCAAAGCATCTTCACAAAGTCCTAGTGAGGATCAGGTAGAGTAAATAGGATGAGTGATAAAAGATGAGGATAGGTTAGAGATGCACATTGAACCACATTGTTGTTTTTTTCCACAGTTTGTATGTTTATGGTGCTCAGACACCATATCGTTTTGACAAATACCAGGAGCCAATTATTCGAATGCTAGATTAAACAGATATGTTTTAACTTAGTTTTGAACTCTGTGAGGGAAGCTGAGCTCCGAACAACATCGGGGAGTTTGTTGCAGAGGTTTCAGTAATTCTTTCAGTAATTTTTTTTCAGGATCGAGAGAGAATGTTGTTGATTTAGATTCTGTGATCATTTTCAGCAGTTCTTTCAGGTCAATATTTGAAAAATGTTGCAGCAAGTGAGGCAAAGCCATAGAATTTGAATTAAGCTGCTTAGATTGAGTATAAGTTTTAGTGATTTTGCATCTAATGGATGTAATTTTATTTGAGAAATAATTAACAAAATAATTTCAGCTAAATTTTATAGCTGCATTTATATCTGTCGATGTTTGAATTTTTAGTAGATTAGCCATTGTTTCAAATAGAAGGCATGGGTTATTTTGATTTGTTTCTATTAATTTTTGATAGTGGTTAGTTCTTGCTGTTTTTAATGCTAGTCAACATTTAGACATACTTCCAGTCGAGGGTTTTTCCATTTACGCTCATGGTCTCTGCTTTGTCTTTTTAGCACCTTTGTATTATCATCAGACCACGGAATGGCCTGTCTTTCTCTGACTTGCTTTAATTTAAAAAATAAGGGCTACAGTGTCTAGGGTGCTAGCAAGAATTTTATTCATACTGTTGGTGATTTTTCAAGTTATTTTTCATCTGCAGGTACACTAGAAAGGTGAGTAGGTTTCTGGTAGGTTTCTTATGATTGCTTCTTTAGCATTTTGATTTATATTTCTCCCTAGTTGGTAGCGTTAAATGCTATTGCTAATGCTTACAGTATGCATAGCACAAGAGATAAGATAGTGGTCTGAGATGTCCTCACGTTGATGCGATATAACAATGTGACTGAGGTCAATGCCATGAGATAGAACCAAATCTAGAGTGTGGTTTAGATGGTGAGTTGCTCTGACCACATTTTACTTAAACCCACAATAATTTAAATTAAAGTGAATTAAAGTCTCCAAAATTAAGTATTTTACTTCTTCGACCAAAAGATGTGTGGCAAATTTAGCAAATTCTTGAAAAAAACTAAAATTGTGTTTTGATGGCCTGTAGACAACAGCTAATGTTACAGAGAATGCACATATTTGTTTTGATACTGCCGGTGTAATATGGAGCACAAGTACTTCGAAATATTTATGTAAAATAAAAATTTATGTTCTGTTTTTTTGGTTGTTTTTAGGGTATTTCTATATATTGTGGCAGGACGGAAGAGATTAGGGCGCTCCTAGAAGATTCCAGTTGTCAACAAAATTTTTCTTCTGAAAGGGTGCAGTGTAAGTCTTCGGATAGGGCCGCAGTACAGGATCTACCATTATGTGCTCCAGGACTAACTCAAACTCTTCAAGACTCAAACTCTAACTCAAACTCTAGGTCGAAACACTCTAATGCTGACTCAACAACGCATTTGAGGAACGCGCAGAGTGGCACCGAACAAAGGAAAGTTTGCTATTACCAAAATGTGTTTCTCCCCTTTGGATTATACATGTCACTTTCTTAGAAAGCTCTTGATCGGTTGGTGCAGCTGCAAATTTTCACCATGTTCAAATATTTTAATGGAGTTGAACACGAATCGTGCTTTAGCTGCAGCACAGCTACCGCACACCTTCTTTACAGCAGAACCAGCAATACCTGGTTTGATTTTCTTTAATGAATTCAGGCAATCCAAGCAAAAATACAGCACAGTGTTCCATAGTAGATGTTACTATAGATGTTACTCTACCTTTGTCCAGGAATAAAATTAACTCCTAGTTTGCGAGTTCTCAATACAAACCATAGGTTCTACTTGCAAAAGAGTTCATTTTTGTTGTGAAACAAAAACACAAGCTCTCAGTTTCAACCTCATCAGTCAAATTCCAAATACCCCGGAACCTTAGGGGTGCATACTCACTTCCCCCATGGTTCCTTCTTGACATCAGATTTTTAATCTTTTTCTAGAAGCCTGAATTCTCTCAGACCTCAAATAACCAGCTTTCTCTAACAGCTTAGGGAGGTCCTGGACATAGTCCATTTTGGACCACCCTCAGGGTTTACTGCTAGCAAATATTATGCATAATCAGACTAGCAATGATGGCATTATTCTAGTCCCTGCTGACATTGTAGAAACCCTTCTGACAGACAGCGAGGTGAAGCCTCAATATGGAAACTAAGAAGATGGATACTCCACAGTCTTCAATCCCACTCACTTGCCTCCCTGGCTTGAGTGATGAAGTAACCGATTGATCCTGACAAAGATGGATGGGGAACTTAAAGCATGTTTTCTTGGAGCAAATTGATGACTTGTGTACCAATCTATCTGAGAAGAGGTTAATAAGGCTGAAACTCAGCAGCGATTATGTTCTATGGCCTCCATCAAAAGAAAGGATAATATCGGGGTTTATCCGATTATCGATGAATAATGGACACCAAGAAAGAATTATTGAAATACAGGCGGTTGTTAATTATGCGGTTGTGATCTAGAAGAACATGTTTAATATGTGAGCTTGGAGCTGTGTGACTTGCTTTCTTCTAGCTGCAGCTCAACTCAGCCGATCAGTGTAGCACTTGAAGCTAATCACATTGCTAATGAATTATGCACTGAGCCCAAGGCTTTTACATGGAGTTTGAAGCCAGGCTGGCAGAGAGGCAATTCATCTGCATGAATCAACAGACAAGCAGCAGGACAGGAAGAAGCCAAGAGCACCAAGTTTGACAGAGGGCCTTCAACTTCTTCCATTACATTAATGTCCTTTGCGACATGCATCACAGTTTCCTGCCTTCCCATCTAGTTATCCATCAGGAAAGACATGAAGGCTGATTTTAGCTCTTCTTCTTGACATGTTTTTCTCTTTAAACTCCAGAAATGAAATGTGGTCCCTACGCTTTGCTCTCTTCTGTAAAAAAAAGTCTGGCTTATAAAATGCTGTTGACCTCCACTGCTGTAAAAAAAAAGACTTTTAAAAGTGACAACCATGAAAATTTAGCTCAGATAGCAGAGGGAGCTTAAGAAATGCCTGGATGGATGTAATCAGAGGAAGTTCATGGGGTGACTGTCCTTCATGCAGACCTAGATTTGCAGCAGAGGCCATTTACTGTAGCTCTTCCAGGGTAAACTTACTGTAGCTCTCGTCTCATTTAAAAAGGACCCCAGATGATAATCATGCCTTTCTATGGTTCCTGAATACAATGTGTTCTAAAATTCTTCGGTACATATCCTATACTGTCACAGGCTGAGCCCCTGGGGCACTGGTTACTGAAGTTGGACCCAAACAAAACATTGCAAAAAGGTGTTAATAAGGGTGTTAATAAAGGAAAAGCACCAATAGTTACAACATAACATCTTCTAGAAATTAGGCTTTTCTAAAGTGTACTAAGAGGAAAGAATACACAAAGAAGTATGACACTGTTCAAATAAAAAAAACCGAGAGGCAGAATTACAATGCAGCACTTAAATAGCCAGGGGTATTTAATCTCTAACTTTTATTTATCTCATAACTTCTTCATGGTTCTTTGTTGAGTAATGCAGAGGGGAGCATAGTGGCGTCTGAAGGCAGAGACATGAACTACTGCAAATGACACTGTATTTCATACAAACTTTTACTTGTCAATCTTATTCTATTTGGATTTATACAATAGTATGCTGTAAACAAAGCAACATGAATTTCAATTTAAAGCAGGAACCTGGGTGGGCTAAACACTGTACCCAGGTTTGTAGAAACTGTTAAAAATATCTCTGAAAAATAATTCTGGCCTACATGACGTACGCCAAAACATGGAGCAATGCTCTCACTTTGACGCAAGTATTATGGAACAAGAGGAGTAGGTGATGGTAAATAAAATAAGAGGTAGCCAAGGCAGGCCTACTGACTAAAGGTGAAACCCTTGCAAACATCACATCTTCTTTAGTTCTACTTAGTTCACACTAACAAGCAGAACAGTACTAGTAGTACAGGTATTGATTTCCATCAGCGTGTTGCTCAGCGTCTACTCCTCGTTTAAACTGGGGAAATCTAAGAGGGGAGTATTCTCTGGGCCCATGTTGTTTAACTGTCCTGGACTAACACTTAGACAATTCACCTAGTACGCTTCTCCATTTCTCACTAACCATGCTTGCGATACTAGGCAATTATAAGCAGAGTGAACTTGTGAAATGAAAGTTTTATTATTAAGTCACATAAACCCCTTTTAGTTCCAAACTCTTTATGCCTCCTTGGACCAAAATGTAAATTATTTTGGATATAAACCAGGAGCCCAGGGACTGCCCCAGTCACACAAAATGTCACACAGGTTTTCAAGTCCAAATAGCGGATTGAAAACCTTTCACAAAATGACCCCATACATCATCGATGCTTAGATACTAATTCATTACCACAATAGGAACACTTTCTGTTCTCAAAAAGAAACTGAATATATATATAAATCCGCATTACACCAAACTTAAATCTCTTTTTCATAATGGTCAACAAGCAGATATAAAGTTTAAGGAAGAAGAAACGGGGCAAGAAATAATGAAATAACAACAAAACATTTAAAAATTACACTAATTAGTTGAAATCTACTTTAATTCTACTACTTAGAGTTAATATTAATATTACCTGTCAAGCCTCACCTTTTACAAAATACAAGCAATGCTCCTTGAGGCTTTCTTGGCCTCTGTTTCTAGATGGAGATATTGTGATAAAAGAATGTGCGATAAACAGCCGGCCATATTCATCAAGCCTTCCTCCAGCATCTGTGACAGAACTCTCAAAATATTCTGTAGAGCTAAATATAGAAGTGACACAAGCATTGTGTGTATCAGCAGCAGTGAAATGACAGTGAGGGCCACCACTGCAGGGATTGAAACCAGCATCTTTCTCAGTCGGGCCTCTGTGAGGCGGTTCAATCTCAGCCTGATGACCCTCTGAGGAATCCATTGATGGACAGAAATGTCAGCCTGTGCATCCAGCAGTTCTTTCACTTTTATAGATAGTCTTTGGGAATTGTGGATGTTCTTTGAAAATCAGAGAGGATACAGTCTCTAAGGACTGGTGGTCTGTTATTTCTCTCCTTGAATACCTCTGTGAAATGGCAGCTATCTCAGATATTTCACTTTGTCACATTAGAGGCAATTTTGCTACATCTCGGAGGATTTAAATTGTTCCCAATCTTGAATGTGTTGTTTTATACTCTTGAGCTTTTTTTGGGTTCAGACACATTGCTACTCATTCTTAATTAGTTACAATATTTGAGAGTGAACACAACAAAACTAAATATGAATATGCTCGTTTAGAGTGAAGGAAGGATTCATATTTTTTTGATAGGGTAACAACTGTACATAGCGTCACGGTTGGGCAGTGGGTAGCACGGTCATCTCACAGCAAGAAGGTTGCTGGTTCGAGCCTTAGCTGGGTCGGTTAGCATTTATGTGTGGAGTTTGCATGTTCTAGGAACATGTGTTAGGAACATAATACCTTATGTGAGTATCTTTTTTGTATTCATCATGTCCAGCCTCTGATAAAATCCATCATTGAAATGTGCCTTGATTTTTAAATGATGACAAATGGCTCTTCTGGATTCTCACTTGCACATGATTAAAAATATACACTTTCCACTTTTCCTTCAAGAAGGATTCAATGAGAAGCAGTAAAACAATAAAGTATGTTCACTTCATAAGTGCACACTCATAAATACACCACCTTAGATTGTGGAACTAAAGCATACCAGACAAGCTATCCAAGAGAGGTTGCTAGAGTTGGTAATGAGGATCGGAGACATCCATTGTTTTAAAGTAATGCAGTTTAGAAAGTGGAGGTTTTGTCACATGTGGTCTGAGGGAACTGTTGGCAGATTGATTTAGAAGTATGCTTACCAAGCTCAATTTGGTGAACTGTCTTTTCCTATTGCTCCCAAAAAATAGTTATAGTCAGACAACTTTACATCTGACATCTTCTCAAAGGGAGCGTCACAGTGGCGCAGTGGGTAGCACGGTCGTCTCACAGCAAAAAGGTTGCTGGTTCGAGCCTCGGCTGGGTCGGTCGGCATTTTTGTGTGGAGTTTGCATGTTCTCCCTGTGATCGTGTGGGTTTTCTCCGGGTGTTTCGGTTTCCGCACAAGGCCAAAGACATGCGGTATAAGTGAATTGAGTAAGAACGGTTGTCCATAGTGTGAATGTGTGTGTGTGAATGTTTTCCAGTGATGGGTTGCGGCTGGAAGGGCATCTGCCACATAAAACATATGCCAGAGAGTTGGCGGTTCAATCCGCTGTGGCGACCCCGAAAGGGAAGAAAGCCGACATGAAGATGAATGAATGAATGAATCTTCTCAAAGGCATTTTTTGAGAAGTAGATTTCTTGGGTTAGCATTTTTTTGTTTTGTTTTGTTTGTTTATTATGCTTGGATTAAGCTTGGATTAATAAGTTAGCTTATTATCATACCTTTTTAGAGTAGTAAATTAATAAAAAAAACAACCTTTGGTTCTGAGATTGTGTCTTAAGTCTCTTTTGAAGTCTCCTTTTTAATGCAACAACTCTCCAATGTTTAAACTAACAATCACTTACGATGATTAAAGTTGATGCAACACAGATACTAATTTACATTGTTTATATTTAACAATATTATGAAAAGAGGCATAAGGTGGCAACCTAAGAACAGCATGCGATATTTTAGAGACTGCAATGCAGACTTCTCAGTAATCTTAGCGAGCCTTAAAAGTTAAAGGGAAAACTTTCCCAGCATGTTTCCAAGTATGCCCTGAGGTGTAAAGATCAATGGAGATGTAAAATACTGTATTTAAAAGAATTATCGGCCTCCTATAATACTGTTGCTGAGGCTGACAGGAAATCCATGCATTAATTAATTCCCAGGCAAAAAGAGTTTAGCATTCAGCTCTCGATTCCAGAGGCCACCCAGGACCATCCTTATCAAACACACAATCACAGCCATCGATCAGGTAGTTAAATTTTAATTCTTCTCAAACCAGCTCATTTCATTTGAGAGTTTATTCATCTCTTGTGCCAAGCCTGGTGGTTCTGGGCTGTTTGATGCAGTCGAGGCTGTAAATTGAGATGCTTTGAAACAGAATGAATCTTAACAATCTGCTTATTTACAAAATGCTTAGAAAGTTAGAGGTTTCTTTATTTTTTTATTTTTTTTATCAAAGGCTGTTAGTCTGAATCAAACAGAATTTAATTTCAAAATTAATCAGAGCACATAAAATTATACTACAGACCAAAAATGGCCCCAGGTCTCTTGGTTCCTCCTGTGTGGCTGGTATCATCTTGATTCTTCTGTGTAAGTTATTTGATGCAGCTGCTGTTACTTGAGATCTGCATATAAGATAACATTGATGAGTTCACTTGAAGAGACTTAATTTGTCTGTCCCTGCATGTACTTCAAATTAGTATTTGTTATTTATAAATGAACCCTGTGTTTCTGTTTTGACCTGACAAGCCCATTTTTTCTCTCATGTTTGATTTGAAACTGTTGCAAAGCAAATTACAAAATCTTTACAGCAACGAGCAGCGATCTTAATATCTAACGCATAGTTAAATCCAATTGGCAGAGAGAGCGTGAATAACGCATACAGCGTGAATAAGAATAGGGCAATTAGATGTGGTCCACCGTGCAAAAACCGGACTGATCTTTATCTCTTCTCACAGCTCTTCTTTCAATTTCCATTGATTCCCTTTACTCAACTTACATATAAACACTCTTAGTCGATTCCAGAGTTAATAACTTGATATATGAAGTACTATCTTTTTAAAAACTTAAACAGGATGTTCCTCAAACGTAGATAATTTTTGCACTCTGCATAGAGACAAGTTTCAAACATATCCTCAACAGCTGCTTGTAGAAACTAAGAACTACTTTTGCTCTCTTACTTTTTTGTTTGTTGCTTTTTTCATCCTTCCAAATGAACAATTAGCCTCTAGAAGAACTGTGGCATTTGAAACATCTCCTCTTGAACTTACTTTGAACTAGTCAATAATCCAACTTCCTTGAATTTATAACAAACTAATTCTGAGCTGGAGTATTGTTTTTAAGGGCTTTTGGTGGTGTGCAACAAAATGTTTCCAACAGTGTGTAGTCTAGTGTTTTAAGATGACCAGACAGTCAATATCCACTTATTTAGTTTAACCATGTATTTGTGTGGTGAATGAATGGAGTTTTATGTTCTTAATAAGCCACATATAGCCTAACTAAATAAACCGTCTTTTTTTTTTGTCACACCATTAGGTCCCTTAACTGGATGTCCTGATGTTCCCAATCTACGCTAAATAATTAAACAATTTTGGTTAAACGTTAGGTAAAGGGTGTAGTTTTCCATTTTTAATCTCTGAATCAAATCTTTTGAAATCAATTCACACATTCAAATAACAGCAGATCTCACCAAGAAGAGTTTATTCTTGGAATTGCTTCATAAGAGACAGCTAGAGGCATTTGAATCATGGCCCAAGAATGCTAAATTCTATGCGGTGTCCCAATTCAAATACTGCTCCCTCAAAATATGTACTCATTTTTAGAAGAAAGAGTGCCCTTTCAAAAAAATCATCTTTCAAACTGTACAGCAAATGTGCAATTATGAAAGCTGTGGAAAGAACAGCGCAGTGTTCATTCCATGTCGAAGTCTCTACACATGATCCTGCGATAGATCTTGCAAGATGACTCCGGTGATGTAGCTACATAAGTGTCTATGAAATGGATCGGAAATGACTGTCTGAACGTAAAGCTGCAGGGGATTTAGGAGGGGGAGTGACCATTTTCAGAAACAGAACAGACAAGAGTTAAGAGCTCTCTGTAGACAATGAAAGCAACAGAAATCTTATCTCGTTCAAGCAGCGTTCAGATATTGATTTTGAAAGCAGCCATTTTAAAGCAACCCGCTGCTCTTCATCGGTAAGAATTGCGTTCTGAAATGAAAATTGAGTGTATGAATATATATATATATATATATATATATATATATATATATATATATATATATATATATATATATATATATATATATATATATATATATATATATATATATATATATATATATATATATATATATGCATGTAAAACTGCTCTAAATAAATAAATAAATAAAACCCCTTACCAGTAATAAGAAAATGTATGTGTGCTTTGAGCTAAAGCAAAGCTAATGAACGAGAATATAAAGGCAATTTTCTGCCTGTGTATAACATTCATTGAAATGATTGTGGTAAAAAAACGACCATTAAAAAGGCATCTGATGATGTGGCAACACCCAGTCTCTATTATTTTAGCTCTAAACTTGTTTGTTTTACAAAATGGTTTAAATATGTGTTTTATTATGCGGAGGGATTAGACTAGATAAACACTACGGTTAGGTTGTTGCTTTACACATTTGCATTTAGATTGAAAGAGTATGTATAGCTGCAGTTAGAACTGAACTATTTGTCAAGTTTCATTCTTTTTTGCTGCTGTGCTAAACGGATATAAGAGAGGGATTCTCTGATTGAGAAGAACTATTATCTTTTCAATATGGATATTTTATGCATTTTTCAGGCGTTCTGTGCACTCTACATGCACACAAAATACAAAAGATATAAAAATCCATTAGAAATGCATTATGCAGCTAGAGTAAGAAAACAGATACTGCAGCTGTAATGTCTACAAACCTCAGTCTCAGGGGAGAGCTAGGATTGTATTGTGTGATTAAGATTGTTTTAGAAGCCCAATCCTATAAAGGATCATGCTGCACAGTATGTTAGCATCTTAATTTGAGTAATTTCCTTGCTACAATGACAATCAGGGTTTTAGAGGGAACATTTGTACCATTCGGGGAAGGATGTCATTTGTTAGTTTCTATGCTGGGTAATCTAAAGCCACTGTGCCAGCGGATCATCGAGACCTCATCAGACCAATTTAACCTTTTGAGTCAGTTGTTTATCGTCATTCGTGTCTGTCTGAGTCATTTCCTCAATGCGTCCTCAAAGGTTATCATAGTCTTGAAGCTACCAAATGTTACAGTGCATTTGTGAGTTTGGTGAATAAAACTACTTATAGTTGATTTTTAAAAAATGTTTTGTGAGTTCTTAT
This sequence comes from Danionella dracula, assembly GCA_900490495.1. Lineage (NCBI taxonomy): Eukaryota > Metazoa > Chordata > Actinopteri > Cypriniformes > Danionidae > Danionella > Danionella dracula. Next base: position 15,606,189 of record UELW01000112.1, on the reverse strand, counting down.
TAAAAAAGTTCTTTAAAATAAAAATCATAGGAACACTTTACAATCCAGTGGCTTGAATCCTCATTAGCTAATGTATACATTAACTATTCATTTCTACTTAGTTAATAATGCTTTAATGTCATGACATCCTTGACAAGAATCATACGAATGAATACATACACCACAATAACCACAACATAATAGTTTTCTAGTTTTAAAAATTATTCACAAAATGTATCTTTAAGGCCATCTGGATCTGAATAACTATGAAAATGCCAGTTAAATTACTCATGTTATTTTGGATCGCGCTAAGAAAGTGTCATAACCATGAGCTTGCCAGATTCCAAAAAAATTCTATCTTGTTTTAGTCACAACCTTTAAACACAGGCAATTTAAATGAATGACACAACTGTGCAAAACATGGAGTGCATTCGGAGTGCTGTAGTTTAATTTATTTATAGGAATAATTGAAGCGTAGAATTTAAGCATATAGCATCTAGCAACTATAACATGTAGCAATTTTAGACTAAATGAATGGATTCCAAGTGCACTGCCATCTTGCAATGAAGCTGTATTTGATGGAAAACATAAAGGAAAAAAGTGTGGACCAGTGCAATCAAAACTGGAAATCTAAGTTTGACATAAAGGTTTTCTAGCCCTCTCAATATAATTTTTGTTTAAGCATGATTATCATAATCACAGCCTGGTTAATGCCCCTCCCATTACATTTTATTGATGTAGCCATTGAGCTATTGAGTTGTGTTTTCTTCCTGGAGGTAAACATTCTGCTTAAGTTTAACACGATTGGATCTGCATTTAAGGAATTGCTAATATCTGCTCTTAATGTATGACCATGTCCAGGGAAATAAAAGTTTTCTGAATATAAACAAGACTGCAGAGTAGAGACAAACTGTTCGAGATGCCTGTTAATGACAACTGTAGACATTTGGGGACAAATGTAAGAATTCATGGAACAATTGATTACAGCAAAATCATATGTGACCCAAAGGACATCAGTGATATGTACTCTCTTCCATGAGGTACTTCAGTAAAGTTTGCTACAGATTTGCTTCTCCTGGTTTAATACAGTTTCTCAAAATCTAAGTCCTAATATTAAATACAGCGGGGGAAATAAGTATTTGGCATTTTTATCAGTAAGGGGATTTCTAAGTGGGCTATTGACACAAAATTTACACCAGATGTAGTCAAATATTGAATTCATACAAAGAAATCAGAATATTTAAGTATACAGGTTGAGTCATGATAAATAAAGTGAAATTGCACAGGGAATAAGAATCGAACACACTTTATTAATACATTGAAAAATAGCCTTTATTGGTGATTACAGCTTCTAGACGCCTCTTGTATGGAGAGACCAGTAGTCTGCATTGCTCAGGAGTGATTTTGGATCATTCTTTCACACAAACGGTCTTTAAATCTTGAAGGTTCCATGAACCTTTTTATGTACTTTGATCTTCAGTTCTCTCCATAGATTTTCTATGGAATTTAGGTCAGGTGATTGACCATTCAAGCAACTTGATTTTCTTTCTTTGAAACCACTTCATAGTTTTCTTGGCCTTGTGTGTGGGATCATTGTCTTACTGAAATGTCCACCCTCTTTTCATTTTCAGCTTTCTGGTAGATGGCAGCAGATTTTCTTTCAGAATATCTTGGTACATTTCTTCATTCATCCTGCCTTCAACAATATGAAGTCTGCCAGTACCCCTTGCTAAAAAGCAGGCCCAAACCATGATGCTTCCACCCCCAAATTTAACTGTTGGTATGGTGTTCTTGGGGTGGTGGGCAGTGCCATTTCTTCTCCAAACATGGTGTGTAGAATGACTGCCAAAAAGTTCAATTTTGCTTTCATCTGACCATACTATAGTCTCCCAATAATCCACAAGCTTGTCCAAATGTTGTTTTGAAAACTTGGCAGTTCAGTGCATTGATTATGGTTTTCTTTGAAACAACAGGACCTGCTGATGCAAGGTCTTCCTGAAGTTCTGCCCGAGTGGTGAGAACTCTCCTGATTATTCTTTGGGCTCCTCGGACAGGGATCGAATGTGGAGCACCTGATCGTGGCCGGTTTATGGTGAACTGATGCTTTTTCCATTTCCCGATAATGGCCCCCACCGTGCTCACAGGAACATTCAGCATTCTGGAAATGCGCCTATAACTATTCACATCAAAATGCTTTTCAACAATTAGATCATGAAGATCTTGAGAGAGTTCTTTGCTTTTACCCATCATGAAGTTCATGTGTGCACCCTGTTTAATGAGAAGCCTTTATAGGCCATCAATTAGGACTAAAGCAGCTAATATAAATTAGTACTGATATGAGGTAGTGTTTCTCTCTCAATACTGACAGATAGCAGGTGATCTCCTGGCTATCTATGCCATTTAGCACCTTGTTGTCTTCATGTGTTCAATACTCATTCCCTGTGCCATTTCACTTTATTTATCATGACTCAACCTGTCTACTTAAATGTTCTGATTTCTTTGTATGAATTCAATATTTGGCTTGATGGCTTGATGGCATCTGGTGTAAATTTTGTGTCAATAGCCCACTTAGAAATCCTCTTACTGATAAGGAATGAATGACTACAACTGAAAAAAACATAGGCTGTTTTACGGCAAAAAACAGGTCCTCTGATATTAAGGAATTGTCTATTATAGTTTTAAGCAGCTACACAGTAAAATCTAGACTTAAATTGACTCTTTTTATAGTCGAGTTGGTCCTTCTCTATATAGAGTCCCTCAGCTTGAACGATAACAATTTATTAGGCTAAACTTTCATTTTATTTACGTTTATAGGGAAAAATGGAATAGTTTTTTTATAGTGAAAAAAGGACCTCATAGACTTTTTAAACTCAGTTTGAGTGTTGTGTGGACTCTAATCAGAGTATGTTTGGTCCAACTCTGGATGAAGTTAATTTTACTCCCAGTATTTTACTGTGTATGGCGCGTTTCATGAATATGACGTGTTAATTATAAATATAATTATCAGTGAAAAATTATTTTCTCAAGATTATGCTATTATGTTTTGACAGCACTCCCTACACCATTGTTCTGCACATGCCTGCTTTAGAACTTTATCAGTTGCAAAGCCTTCCAAAGGAGATGTTATCTGTTAAAGTATCCAATATTCTCAACCAAATTTGTGGAAGCTATTATTTAGTTTAAGGTTCACATGTTTAATTTACTTCCAGTAGCTTTTTAAGTACAAACAGTGAGCAGCAGTCCATGCGTTTTCTAAATAAAAGACCACAGTTTAGGCACGGCACATGAATGAGCTTGTCTTTCACACTCAAACCTGCTATATTTGGTTGCTGGAGAAAGAAAGAAGAAGTTTGTAGCGTTTGGGCTGTTATTTGTTCAGAAGGGCTCTATTTGTCATACGCAGAATCTGGCAGATAGGAAAGTGCAATCTGACACCACAAGCGTTTTTATCTACTTTGAGACATGGTTTATTCTGCGAAGGCTATTAGTTCAGTGGAAGTTGGGGGTTAGTGTTGTCAGCGATAAATCATTTGTGTGGAGGCAATAGAGGAAGGCTACACTTTAATCTGGCTCTCCGTGGAGTTCCATTAATGCCCTCCCTGGAGCTCCAGGGGACAACACGACCTGATCGTCCAGGACAGAGATGTGTGCAACTGCCTGATATTTTACAAAAAAGATACGACAAACAGCCTGGCGTGTGTCCCGATAGCCAGCAGAGAGCTTGAACACATTATGACAGTAAAAATGGCTGACACCCAACACAAACAGCATGCTTTTGAGCCAGACCTTCACCGTCTGCTCTCGAAAAAACATGAGGAGTATAAAGAAGATTAAAGATGACATGTCTCGGATCTGTCATAGCTGTCTGTTCCTATCTGCATGAGGCTGCTTGCAAACAATTTCACCCTATTTGTGTTCACACATAGAATTAGGATCTGTTTGTAGTGACATAAAAGAAAAAGAAAGTAATTGGTGCATTTCCTACATACTTAACAAACTTCAAAATATAGCATTTGCCACTGAGAAGTTTAATAAAAGTTTACAAATGTGGGTTAATTAAATAGATGCAAAACTGGTGTCAATTTTTGTTTAATTCAATTGTTCAGGGTTATTTTCTAAAATATAAAACTGAAGCTGACAGCTATAATGATCAAATGCACAAGCCAATTACCCAGAATCCTCTACTCTCCCCAGTCAAGTCTTGATAAGTGTTTTCTTATCCTTGCCTATAAAAACCTGTTTTTCAATTTACATTACTAATCTGGAAGTCGGCCACATTGGACATAATGACAAAATAGGAATTAATTCCAGAGGAAAAGCTAAATGATTAACTACTGCTGTTGAAATAACAGTGAAAAAAATGATTATTTGGATTTTTGGAGAAGAAAAAAAAAGTTCCAGAAAAAAAAAAAAACTTCCAGAAAGGTTGTAAAAAATGAAAAATCTAAATTAAATAATAATTAATGAATAAATCAATTTACAACTATTGATTAAATAAGAAAGGCCATTCGCAACAGAGATTACACATAGATTATGTTCATCCGATAAGGTAGTTTTATATTTTTCACTTCACTTCAATTCATTGCTGTTAATATTGTCTGTCTCAGCAATATAGAGCTGTCATAACCTCAACATGACAAAGTTGGCAGCTATCTAGCGGTTACTTTTGTACATCTAACAGTGTTACAGTCACTCTTCTAATCAAACCAAAATTGTATTAGGCAGGAAGAAGAGTTTTTCTGGGAAAGAAGAATTTGTGTGTACATTGTGAAGGAATCATCTAGCACGTAATTTTAGATTAGGGAGAATACCACAGCACATGACGTTTTATTGTATGCTCTGTATGAAGCAGTCCTCTCTGTTATTATTTAAATTACTGTGTTTAGAAGCTCACCAGGTGTTCTATATACATTGATCTGCTGCTGCGGGAGAATATTTTAAGTGGAAAACCAAGAATTAATGCTGTTGCGACATGAACTTCACCTGAATGGACATCGGTGGTGTGTTAATGCTCATTGACAATTCAAAGTGCTTTACAGAAAAATAAAAACAGGTCAGAGAAAAAAAAAGAAGATGACACATCGATAATCATTTAAAAGATAGTAAACGCGCCACCCAATTATAAAAATATCTATCAAATAAACAAAAACTGATAAGTTCATGAGTGCAGCATTGTTCTTACAGGAGTGCTCAGTGTCATGGATATTAATACTCAAATATATAATATATATAATAAAATCATACCTCAGTGTCAATGGTTTATGTTTATGTGATCACACTGCAAGCGCCACAAAGAGAGAGAGAGACAGAGAGAAGCAGGGAGAGAGAGAGAGAAAACGGCGGACGTCCAAGAAGAGAGGAACCCGGGCCAGAAGAGAGAACGCATTTTAGTTGCTTCTCTGGATTCCCTCAATCACAACTCCCACCCCAGATTCGTCTCTCCCATTGCTCCTCCCCAGACCATCCCAAACACATAAATGTAAAAACTCATAAGTCTTATAAGAAACTTTAACCTCTACATTATTGGTATTAATTATAATGATTAAATGTTCCATTAAATCAGTAAGTCAATGCACATATAAATCTCTGTTTATTGTCTGGATTTAAATTTTAATGCTTTAGTCCTTCTAATTTTTCTGGAAGCATATTTCAGCTGTGGGCAGCATAGCAAAGCAGACTCCCTGAAAGCAGATTCCCTGTTTGGGGAAAATCAACTGTAATTCTAACCAGTTGTACCCAATGATCTCAAAGCTCTCTCATATCCATGTCTGTAGCTTCTGTAATACCAGCAAATTGGAGTTAATGTTAAATAAATACCAGTAACTTTTTTGTTACAATTTTACATGATGTCAAATTTTGTGTATTGCAATTTTAGCTTTGGGAGAATTTAATAAACTAAAATTCTTCTAAAGCATGTTTTTGAACTGTGAGAGGAAACTGATGGGTGTCAGAAATCAATCATGTACACCTGATTCCACCCAACCACTTTTCACCCCTTCAACACCTGTGCCACTTTATAACGCTGGTCTTTTTTAACACACCACTCCTCAGTTCATCCTTCTATTTGGTAAAAATTACGCTGAAGAGATATAGTTGCTGAGTTTTTATTTTTTCACGTTTGCATTCAATAAAAATATTTCTGAATTATTGTGTGACGCGATTGTGTCATTGTGCTAGACGTGACTGTACAAATAAAAATATTCAGGCAATGTTATAACAGTTTGAACTGATAGCGTTTAGTAAACAACTGTGTCAACACAAAATACCTGAGAAATATATACATTTTTAATTATGAATGTGTTAATATTTAGCCAAACATTTGTGATACTGGCTAACATCTCTGCATGAGTTCTTGCACTGCATGAAGCTGTACTTTCTGGTTTAAAGACAAGACAGCTTGCGGAAAATAAAACTACATGATTAGCAGTCATAAAGAACTTCACCTCAGAGCTTTGTACATGATATAAATCAGCTAAACAACTTCACGCAATAAACTCAGATCATTATAATAAGCCTGAAGCACAGCAGGGCCGTATTGTTGTGGAGGAAAAAAAATCAGTGATGTGTTACCTCTTATTACATGAAAGCATTATAGCTACAGCAGGACATCAAAGTAATCTGAGCAAACTGCCTCTCTTCCACAGGCCTGATTTTTGCAATTGAATTTGCAAACAAAGATATGGCTTCGCCCACAGAAACACATTCAAGAGAGCGAAAGTTAACTTGTTACCACAGAGACATCACAATTCCTGACAGATCATCAGTTTCCTCATAAATCTACATGTCTGGTCTTCATCAGTGATGCAGGGAGTTCGTCTTGCTCTTGCAGTGATGATGGCCAAGTGCTCTCCAGACATTTATGACGATATGTATGCACATGCCGCTTCCAGTTAAGAGCACATTATGGGAGTAATAGTTTGATAAATTGCTCTTGTCATCATGTCAGCCTCGCAGAGCATCATGAGTCTCTCTCTCCCTCCCTCTTTCTCTTTCTCATTCTGGAGCCACTTCAGGCTCTTGCTGTTTTTGGACACAAGGGGATTAAGGGAAGTGAGCTGATTTATAATGTGCTCACCGTATGAAGCAAATTCATGCCATAGAAAAAAATGCATGTTGCATAACTGAGCTTACAATTTTATATCAGAATAATCATTAATATATGCTAAGTAAACTAAGATTACTAAAGTGAACTGCAATGAAAGGATTTCTTTTCCTCTCTTCAAAATATATTGCTGATATTGAACATATTGGTTTTCAGGCCTGCCAATCAGAATACAAAAGACTGTCTCTGATTGGCCTTGTATTGTGGCAGTTTGTAACCATGGTTTGTTTCGAGCGAGTAAATGAATGCACAGCCCGGAAAGGCAGTCAAGGGTTGTAACCAAGCGTCCCAAACTTGGTACACCGAAAATGACTTTAGGAACATTGGTCATCATCGAAACAATACAATATCGAATACAAGCGGCTGATAGTTTTCACTGTAGGGTAATTGGGCGCTCCCTTGGAGAAAGGGTGAGGTGCTTGGAGTAGAGCCGCTGCTCCTCCACATTGAGAGGAGCCAGTTGAGGTGGCTCGAGCATCTGATCTAGATGTCAGCGGGAAAAGTCCCTTGGAGGTTTTCCAGGTTTGTCCTGCTGGGAGGAAGCCCAGGGAAGACCCAGGACTCAATTGAGAAATTATGTCTCCAGATAAGCCTGCGAATGCCTCGGTATCCCCTGGCAGAGCTGGAAGAAGTGTCCTTGGTGAAGGAGGTCTAAGTTTCCGTGCTCGGACTGTGGCCCCTGCGACCCAGCCCCGGATAAGGGGACAAAAATGCATTCATGGATACTCAGTTTTGAACAATGTCTTTTTGCTTGCTTTATTATTATTTTTTTTTTAACATGATGATACCTTTTTTCCTGAAAAAAAATTCCATTTCCGTTACTGCACTTGGTGCTGACTAACCATTTTTTTTACACATTGTATGAAATGGTTGTCGCATGCTCAATGTGTTAGGTGAATAAAGCACGTTCCCATTGAATATGCATTCCATCCCAGAATATACACCTAGAACATGAACATTTTGTTTGTTTTTCACCATTTGCTTTGAACATTCTGTGTTAGCAATGCATCAGTGAGTGAGACAGCCTGTCTATACCATTACCTTTAACCTTGTGTGGAAACATCCATTCATATTTAGAGGAAGAATGATCAAAGCACAACAGGAAATAACAGAAGGCAGGAGATTTGTTTGATGCGTGTATCTGCACTTGCTTCCTATTCTGTGCTGTTTCTCTTGTTACTCATCTTTCTCTCAAAAGATTCTCAAGCTAAGGAGCACACCTGACTGAAGCTTTCTACTGCAAACCCTTGCTTACTGACATAATTTGGAAGTAATATTCAGTGGTTTAGCCGACATGCAATAATGCATCGAAAGAGCAGTCAGCCTAAATGTAACGTTGCATTCATTTGGTTTGGTGAGTAAGGAAATTTGAACTTGAGTGACACCAACCTTGATTATTTGTGTGGTAAACAGCAGGCTGAACTACGTAGGCTAACATTTTATATGTTAGCTGAGCCCAACAATCAGCTGGTGAGCAGCAATTGGAGAAATTGTTTATAATAAATACTGCTATTTGAATGTTATTAAGGGTGCAGTGATATTGCACCTTTCATTTGCTTGCTATTTTTCGGTTGAGATTGACACGCCATAGTCTAGACTCTAGAGCAAGCTGATTGGTTACTTAAGTTAAGATTTCTCATCTTCGGAATTCTCTGCTTTACTTTTTTATTTCTTTTTTTCATGATTTTCCCATACACAGTGGTACCTCAAGACAGCTAAAAATCCACGATACCAAAGACCAGTCGAAGAATATTTAGTTCCAATATAGGAAAAAAATCCAAGATATGAAAAATGCACAATCCAAGAAATATGTATGCATACATATTCGAGATTTGAAATAGGTTAACGTATAAAATACGAAATTTTATGGTCATAGCTCTCCCCTACCTCTTCCTCCAACACTTCCTAATTGTTTATCTTTTTTTCATTGTTTTATTATTACTTATGAGATTTAATGATTACTTAATGCTCTTAATGATTGAAAAATCCTACTTTATTTTTCTCTGGTTTTCCACGTCATTTTCATTTTTAGTGTTGATTCTGTGTGGCTTGGAACGGATTAAACATTTTACATGTAAAACTTGCTTCAATTCAGCATATGAAACCAACCCTGGAATTAATTAATTTCGTATCTCAAGGTATCACAGTACGCGCATCTTCACATTGACTAAGCACATAAAACATCTGCCATTCTCACTTTTCCCAGACACATTCTCCATTCCCACACAAATTAACATGTCACCACTTCTTCATAGAAGACCCCTCAACAATTCACACAAAACCAAAAATCCAACTCAAATTCAATTAAAACTCGCTTGAACTAGAAATAGCAAATCAGCCTGAGACCAATAAGTGTAACAGGATCCTCAAGTTTTTAGGAAAGATAAGCAGGAACAAGGAGACCATTGGGGGTCGCTTAGAAAGGCACCATTGGTTGTGAGAGGGCAAACTGCCTTAATCAGGTATTCATTAAAGCCATTTGTCAACAGGACCCATAAAACACCACTACATATGGTATAAATAGCTGTATTGCACAGCACTTAAAAATGGGCCAAATAAATTATTACCATAACTAATCCATTAATCAGTTGAACAATCCAAACCATTTTGGCCATTGTTTTAGTTTCAGATCAGGCAAAAGCCTCAATGATAATTGCAGAAAACAAAATATGCCTAAAAGGTTATTACAGTCAAACTTAAGCTCACCACTGCCATTAGCCTCTTAAAGTTCCCATTCTGAAAATAAGTCACACTCTCTCAATAGTGTGGATATTCTTTAATGCTGACAGGTTTCTCTTGCGCTTTATAGTTTTTTGTCTGCAAGGCATTAGATAATGAATTCTAAAGGATTGTTTGAATGGATATTCTTGACAATACTCTCTCACCGTGACCGGATGTGAAGCGATCAGAGCAACACTTAGAAAGCTGTTACAGCATTGCATAGTGAGTCTTTGTGTGAGAGTTTTGCTTGCTCTGACATCAAGGGACTCTGTTTTCCCGATAGCTCAAGGACGTCTAGAAGAAAAACATTCTTCTTCTTCTTCTTCTTTTAGGACGTGCTGTCACTTCAGTGAGGCTTCAGTTATCATCTTTCCAGCTAAAGCTGCAGCATCTGGAGATGTAAGAGCAGTACTGTTCTTCTGTTCTCATCTCACCATATGTCACCATGAGCCTACCACAAAACTGTTTCAATTCTAGGATCGAAGAACGTTACCTCCCAAATGCATCTTTTGATGTAATGGTTTGTGTAAAAATGTCTACATGCAACAAAAAATTATTTAAAACATTACAGTTGAAAAACATCTCTTTTTATGTTATACAATATGTTTTTACAAACTTGATTTACCATAAAAAATCATTTATATTGATTTACTTTACATACAGCAAACAGCATTGCTGAATTAAAAATGAATTTAATCAAGTTTAAAATATGTCTTGAAGAAAAATACATCAGTGTTTTACAATTTCTCTAAAACACAGGTATATATTTTGTAAAAAGGAAAATCAATTGTGACTGTCAACTTTGCTGTTTTTTCATGCTTTTTACTAGTACATTTTCCTATTTAAGTAAATCGTGCTTTCAATTCCTGTTCATTATCCAGATTGAGTTCACCTGTTCCTCTGAAGCTCTCATTGATGTATTTAAGCCTCATTACAAGGAATGCACCGGAAATTCAGTCGCTGATTATATTCTGACATTTTTTTATTCAAAACATAATTATAATACTGAAAAAAAGATACATTTGACCTTCGGTGAGAGTGAGAATAAGTGAAGTAGCCTAATAGTGACCCGATGATGCAAGTTTGGTTAATCAATGAGAATCGAGGATCTATCGCCTTTTTCAAAATTTCAAAGAGCAACAAAAGAACTGCAATTTGCATTGAATGTGGAACTAAACTATCAAGAGGCTTTAGCACCACTATACTAATGTCATTTAAAAGCCAAACACCCAGGGAGAGAGACTACTGCAGTAGCTAAAAAGAAAGCTAGCAGCACTACAGCAGAGGTCTGCATATGTTCAGATTTCTTAAGCACTTTATGTACAGCTTGACATAGGTACAGCTGTAAATGTTTTGTCTTTCTAAATCAATTATAGGGCTTTTAAGATGAAACCCTTTACTTTTTGTTTGTATTGAAGCTAAAATACTATTACTAACAAATTTGTCCTGGTCCTGGTTAATTGACCCTCAGGTGAGCTAAATGGACTCCTAGTCTCTTGCACTCTTCCATTGGCTGCAAAGTTTCTTAGGTTCTTCGCTCCTGGGTTTGTTTGTATATAAATCCTAGCTGCCCAGCTTCCTATCTACATTTCTTCTTTGCTTTGAGAATCAGTGCAACAGTCATTTATGTCTTTTATGAAGATAACGATAATCATGATGATGATTAGGATGGCAAAAATGCAGGTGCCTTAAACATGAAATAATTGTGTTATTGAATTCCTTTTTTTGCTTATGGAATAATTGTAACCTTTTGCAATAGAAATATATTTCAAAGGTTTTGCTCTTGAAACTCTAAATATATAAAATAAATATTAACAACTTTTTAACCTTTACATAAATATATAGATTTATAAAATGTTCCAGTTTACCAGCTTTCCCCCCCTTCAATTTCAGAATTTAGCTTTAAGGCTTTATTTGGCTTTGAAATAATAGCTTGTTACAGACTAAGACATTCTTAATTGCCCCCTTTGCCTTGGCTGCCGAAATCCAGAAGTTTGACACAGCGATTAATTTCCTAGAGTTAAATTCCATGGAGTTGTGCTGTCATAATCAGTGGAGATTTGCTCTAGTTCATTTATTTTCTGCCTTTCTTTAACAGGATGAAGCCTCTTCTTTCAGATAGTTCATTGGTGATTTAGAGCATCTGTCTGCATGCGTCCTCTTGCCTCATTAAACCGAGATGATGGACCTTTAAAAAACCCTCAATATAAATGCTTATTTTTGCAGTCATGTAAGCTAGCTCGGTTGCCTGGCAGTAACGAATGACAGAGATCTTTTCTGACATATAAATGAGAAACAAGAAAACAGCAGTCAATGATTTCTTGAAAAACCAAAGCCACCCTGGAACTGTGAGAGATTGCAAACCTTGATTCAATTTACAGTCTTGAGAACTGTTTCTCGGGCTGAAAAGCTCAAAGAAACAGTTATTACTTTCTCTAATACACTCTTTGATGTCTGCTTTACATTTTTTTCTTGATCTCTTTACTTTCTTCAGTCTACCATGTTTCCATCTTAAATCTGAACAAAGACAGAGCTGAGACAGAATTTAAGGGTTTTTTGTAAATGTAAATGTAAAAAAAATACTGTAAAAAGTATTTAATTAAAAAATTTGCTTGCATGCCTCATAACTATTTATTTGAATAAAGTATTGGTAACAATGAGGAGCTGATTGTGCACTCACTTTTCCCATAACCCTTTGTAGTTTCTCTATTTCACCAATAAATCATAAGCTATAACCCTTCAGGCCAGTTAAAAACCAGAGGTGTCATTCTGTCAATTTCTTCATTAGCTGGCTTACAATGGCTACAATCCTTTCACCAGCGTTGTTTTTACCAACAAGTATAAAATCAGTAATGGCAGATGTTTTATGTATTAAATGGACAAGAAGACATGATCATGCAGAAAAAGCAGATAGTGATATTCTGCTGAGTTAGCACTCAGCAGAATATCACTATCTGCTTTTTCTGCATGATCATGTCTTTCTGCATGATCATGTCTTCTTGGCTTTCTTGCGTGCTGGAGAAAGTTAATAGAGCAATGTTGTGGTTGGGAACAGTCAGAGAATTTTGAAGGTAAAAAACATAAACATCCAGCAAATATCTAGTTTCTGATTTCTGGTTTTAGGCTTGCTCTTGAAATCTGACATGTGTCTAAAGGGTTTTAAGTCTTTTTGTCATAAATGTCATATGTTCTTTGTTTACCTTTTTTTGCATATTTTTCTTTTCAGATGAAATAAAACTTGCAAATCTGGCAAAATATTTTATATTATTATGTTATAAATGCTCAGAACAGAGTGTAATAACAAGAAAAGTAAAAAAAAGGATTTGAATTTTCATCAAGTTTCTCTTTATAAACAGCTATAAATGTAGATCAACAAGACTTTTGAGATTACAGAAATGACCCTCAGACTGTGTTACATCAACTCAAACAGTTTTGTTTTCCGAGTCCATTTCACAAGTTGTTTTATTTACATAAGTGCAGGAGTTTTTTGTGTCCCTAATGCTTCATACATCATCTCCACCCCTCAGGAGGATTCCCCTTCATCAGAAGAATCTCTATAAATATAAAGACGTTACATAAGATTAGATACAATTTGTCCAAAAAACATTTTCTACACAAAAATTATCAAAAGATAAAATAAAAAAATATAATTATTAGATGAAATAAAAATACTGAATGAAGCAAAATGTTGTTGAATTCAAGAGCACAAGCAGTAATAAAACAATATTATATAATGTCAATTAGAAAAATGACAGTATATTTTGGAAAACTATTAACTGAAAAACAGCATTTTTCAGAGATCTTTTTAAAATCTACTTTATTGCTAGTCTGAAATGTTTCTGTGTTTGCAAAAGCTTGTAAATGTCACTTCCTGTTGCTGTGAATAACACATTATTGTACAAATATACCAAAAAGCTAGTGATAAGAGAAATAAAGATTTACCTTTTATAGAAACATCTTTTAAATGGAGAAGGAGGAAAGAAAAGGGGCATCAGAGAAAAGGGTATCAAATATAAAAACTGCTTCCAATGTGAATCTTTTTAAACCATTAAAGCTTATATTTTGTTCTTCCAGCTGGTTGTATGGTTGGTTGCACTATTTTGAGTATTTCCTGTTAAAACGTAAATTTTTTAGATTCCTTATTAAATGTTTTTTTTTAGTATATGGAAACTCTTGATGAAGCAGGTTTCAGAGTGAATCAAAAACTGTTACTTCAGCGAGTAGCTCATTAAGAAAACTTTTGCCATTATTTTCTCTATTTTCTCTAACCCTGCACGTGTGTCAGTCTGGTGCAGGTGAGGTTGTAGGGGTGATGTCCCAACATCAATGGTTGCAGAGGAAGATCTTATAAAACTGTACACTGATACGAGGAAACAAATGCAGGTACTTGAGAGGTCATAGTACACAGGTGTCAATAATGATCACGATAACCTGGAAGAATGAAACAATAACCACAATCCCAATTCTGTTCATTAGACACAGATGTTTGTTTTATTTCCTTGTCTTTGAGCCTGTTTTCCCTTGCTACTGTTTCCTGACTAAACATTAAACTATGTTGATGATGGTTATACAATACTTAGTATTTTTAGTTTGCACTACATTAATATGTTAATATGTTTAAGATTTTAGAAATAAGACCACAGGAAGTCCTGTTTCTCAGTTCCAAAGCAGAGAAAATTCTACACAGTATAGAACCTTAAGCTAAATTTCCCAGGGGCCCCATCCAGGATGCATTTATTTTTATGCAGTAAATCATACATGATCTTGAATGTTGTACAGTACTTAGAACACTAATGTTATAAAGGTAATTTTAAGAGTTTTTATTTCAACGTACATTGGTTTTGTTACAATGCAGATGTGTTGAAGCCTGCATTAAAGCTCTCAAGCATTACATTTATGTAATAACAATGACATCTTTTTCAGTATTACAAATCTTGAACTTCCCCAAGATAATCTTGTTTATGGATTATCTTTTCACAAATCCGCAAAGGCTACATTCATTAGCCATAACATGAAATTGCAGCATTTAGTTGAACGTTTTTGATTATTGACTAGTACATAGTGTTTTGAACAACTCACTCAAAACTTGCTCACTAAAGCTAAAAACTGCCCCCTAAGCTACAACTTTCTCCCAAAGCTACAACTTTCTCCCAAAGCTACAAGTTGCTCCTAAACTACAACTTGCTCCTTTAACCTATAACTCGCTCACTAAACTACAACTTGTTCTTTTAAGCTAAAACTTGCTCCGTTAACTTAAAACTTGTTCCCTTAAGCTAAAACTTGCCCCTCAACTAAAACTTGCATCTAAGTTAAACTTGCCTCTAAGTTAAATTTGCCCTTAAGTAAAAACTCGCTCCCTTAAGCTAAAACTGGCGCCCTTAATCTAAAACTCATTCCCTTATGCTAAGACTTGCCCATAAGTTAAAACTTAATCCCTGAGCTACAACTCACTCTTAAGCTAAAACTCACTGTTAAGCTAAAACTCTCCCTAAGCTAAACTTGCTCCCTAATCTTAAACTCGTCCTCATCTAAAACTTGCTCACACATTCAAAATCAGAAACAGTTAGCAGGACTAACAAACACTCTGGAAAACATAACTTTTTTACTCGCCACTGTCTCTCGTTATACAAGAAATAAAACAGGTCTCCTTCTCACTGAACGATTCAGAAGGCTGCACATTTACAACTACAAGGTTGCCATTGCAAGTATCATTTCAAAATGTACCAGTCCTTGTGGGTCCCCTTCAGATCGGGGCCTCAAGCATTTGGTTACCTGTTACCTAGCAATGCCTCTGGGTGCAGGGAAGATGCATCAAAAGCCAGGGACTAAGCGACTCTGACAGATTTTGATGATCAAATCAGACTTACTTGTAACTTCAATGACTACTCATTCACAATTACATTTCGGTTTATTTGCTTCACATTTCTGGATAATTGTGTATAATTCTAGTGCCTTTAACACAAAGACAAATGAGAAGCTAATACGTGAATTCGGGACCAGTTTAGCATTAATTGGTGGTTAAGCTACCCAACCAATGTTTCATCCTGACACACTGTTTTGCCTTGTGTTTTACTGTCAAACTTTGCCTGTTTTACTAGCCTCAGAGGTGGTCTTAGGGCATGATGGATGCCCACACAGCTGATCAATACAGTTTCAGGCTCAAGACGGTGTAGGAAAAGATAAGCCTCTCAGATGAGGTCATAGCACCCTGGACAACTTTATCTTGCTCTCTGCCTGCAAACAGGCAGGTCAATGCTCACCAGAGGGCAGCTTTTACCTCACTGCCTGCAAACACCTGCAATATTGTGCAATTTTCCAGCATCTCACTCCCAGTGCAACTATTGATTGGTGTGTGTGGGGTTGTTTGTGTCTATGTGTATCACCTGCACCACAACAGATGTGAACCCACAAGGGGATATGCTGCATCTGCTCAATCATGGGGGCAGCACACTTGAACCAAGCGTTCGATAGTCCCAATGAGCCGTAAAATGTAAAACTGACTAATTAGAAACATTAGTACTCACAGGGAAGCGATAATTACAGATATAGAGTAGAGTCTTTAAAGAAGAGCGATTTCCACACCTCACCATTGCTACAGGCTAGAAATGATTCACTCGGCGAGACTGCATGGCAATTCTTTCTGTGTTGCGCTGCAATTAAGTTCAGCTCAGCGCATACTCCAGGAGCCCGGAGTGCTGCTAACAATAGATACAAGTCAGCCAACAGAGCAAGATTTGCACAGCAGCTGAGAAAGAAATTCTGAGCTTAAGTTCAATGAAATAGAAGCTCTTAAGACTGATTAAATTTTGTATACATTTTTGTAATAATGAAAATGTTTGTTTTATAATCGATCACATTCTGGAGGCTAAGACAGAAGATATTGTATTTTTATTCTGAGTTTGTTGGAATTAGCTCACATTTCTTATCCTGAGATAGGAAAGTACTGACTGTTTAATAGTTAACCCCTTTAGAATCGCTTTTCAGGACGTTCTTTATATTTAAAAAAAATTATAATTTAGTTTTTCTTGAAAAAAACAACAACATGTTTTAATGCAGTTGAAACCTGAAAAATAGTCTGTACTGTTCCTTGATCATTATTTTCATATTTCATTTTGTCTGAAGACCTGATATCTGGAGATACTCAATCAAACAAACAATCAAATAGTACTTGTATAGTACAGTAATAAAAACAAAGACTTAACAGAAAAAGAAAAAATGAAAAAACATTTTGTTATTCTTGTCGTTCTCTTACACTATCTTCATACAAGAAAGATTTAACCTGATAATTTTTCAGGAAAATTCTTACACGTTTAACTTATGTCATAATTACATTTCATAACATGCAAATTAGAGGCAAAAAAAATCTCTCATGTTTGCACATACATACCTTTTTGTAGTTGTATTTTTAGCTAGTTTTTAGTTATTGCCTTGATAATAGAAAACATGAGCAAGACATCATGTATGACAGTTGCCATAGTAAGATTATGGGGCTTATATCTGGATATAAAAAGCAAAACAGGAGACTTATGTGGCTGTTTATACACACATATGCAATTAAATATCATATATGTTGGATATATATATATATATATATATATATATATATATATATATATATATATATATATATATATATATATATATATTTATATATATATACATTTATCCTCATTTAGGTTCTTTCCATGTGGATTTACTGATGCCAGGAAACAATTTCATGTCTGAAAGGGTTAGTATGAATGAAAAGCTTTGGATTTTAAGTAATAAATGTTAAATATGAATGTTTTCTTATTAGCTGTTGATTTTATAATTGGACATACAGGATATACTCGGTTGATGTTATCACACAAAAAATCACATTTCATTATTTATTTCCCTATGAGCAGCATCTGTGAATAAAAATGTCCATAATTTCCCATGACTATTATTTTCTCCATAAAAATAAAAATGTGACTTTGATTTTATTAGAACAATGTTTCGTATTAATCTATTTTCGTATTAATATAGTTTCTATCTTAATCTTAATGGAAAAATACAAATCTCTATCAAACAGCACTTTTCATTATTATTTAAGAGCATTCTGTTCATTAAAAAAAACTAACTATTGAAACTTTTTGTTATATCTAGTAATTAGTCATTAAATTAGAAAAATGGAAGCCTTTTTACATTATGTTCCATCTTTTCAGTAAAACATCAAGCTACTCAAAGCTTAGAATCAGCCGGGAGTGAATTGAAATAAATGCGTTTGTAATCTTTTTTTGCATTTCTCATGCTGTTCCTGCGACACAAGGTTGTCCAGGCATGTGCTGAGTCCCCTGGCATTGTAATGTTTAATTGCTGGGCGGAAAGCAAAACCAGACTGATGAACGTTAATACAAACACACTTCACAAATACAATAAGTTCTGTTTTATATAATTGCTTGATAGATTGCCTGAACAAGCAGCAGAAAGACGAGGGCACTATATAATTAAATTCTTTTTACAGCATAATCATTTTTGTGAATAATTACAGAACACAGAAAGAGAAAATGCAGTAATAAGTGTCATCTGAGGAGGTTGAGGGCTGTAAAACATTAATAGTTGCAATTATACTAGGTCTCTATGGCATGCTAATAATCTATGAAGACCTACAGAGTGAGGAGAGAGCTAATAAAACACAAAGCAGAGGATATTTGAGTGACTATGATAATCAGGACGTCCCATATGGGAGTTCTCGGTTATGTCTCTGTGTTCTGCAGGGTACGTGCAAACTGTAATGCTTTGCATGGTACTTATTATTTATTACTCCAATATAAATTAATTAATTATTCTACAGTAGTGTCTCAAATCCCATGAGTTGCATGCCTCTATGACTTTTGAATTACTTTCAGATAATAAATTCAGATGAAGGAAATGGTATTCTAAATTGACTGCAGCACATTTTATACACAGGGTTGTCACAATTTGATAAATTGACTGTGGGAAAATCAGGCTACAAGTATTAAGCAATAAAGTTTTTGGAGAAACGCCTCTGAGAAAGTTATGGCTGTAGATTAATTTAGCTTCGTATATATCGATATAGTCAAATCAAATCGATATAGTCTGCAGATGCCTTCTGTCAATTATATTTATTCAGTGTTATTTTGATGAGTGACGTGGTGCATCAAACAATGCATAAAACAATATATGAAAATTCATCAGCCATGCTTTATTATTTGGCCTCCTACAAACCTGCTGCACCTGTTGTGCCATCCTAATTCTTGAAAAGAATCTGGCAACCACTAAAAATGGAAAGTATAGCAGCATACACACTAATATTCTGACTCACTGTACAATTTTTAGGTGAAAAGTTCGACAGAAGATCCACCAAACCCCAACTGCACTCTTTGGATGCCCACCCAACGGGTGTTGGGACGAGAGGAAGATGGGATAGCTTGCAGAAACCTTAACAGTTGCTGTTGGTCTGTGTACTGGACACTAATAAGCTAGAGTGATAGTTAGTGGCCAATTATAAGATACGCTTCTCGTGAATCTATATTAAATCTGGTCATAAATCCCCTTTTCACTCAAAGTTCTAACTTACTTGAGACATTGAATGAGAATTTAATTTTAAATAGTTATCTAATATTCATATATGCTGTGGCCAATTGGAAGTGTCTGAAATGACTGTGCAACCGATATTCAATGTAACCTTTTGTAGAAGAACAGAGTGTCTCAAAGACATATAGCCATCAAAAGCAGGATGTGTGAATGCTGCATAATATAGCTGAAATCACAAAGCAGGTGGGATTTTATTACAATGTTTAGTGATTAATTATGGGAGCCAGTCTTTTAACATCTGCCTCTGCCAAGGATAAAATATTCTGTCTCACAGAGAATCTCAAAAAGAGTATGTGGGTGGTTTATACAGTAATGCTGTATTAAATAGTCCAGCTTTTATAGCCTATAAAATGCAGAATTGAGCTGAACAATTTTCCCCTTGACAGCATGAACCTCCACTGAATAAGATTTTTCTTACTGGAAAATGTTTAAAAGTCAATTTGAAACCTTCAGATAACACAAAGCTACTGAAGAGGAACAGTTTTGGTTCAGACCTGAAATCGTTGTATACATCTAGGCTATCCTCATCATTCCCATACATAAAATAATAAAAACAAGCTTAAAATTTAAACGTGTTGGCTAAAAGCTAAAGCCAATAAACTTAACTGCTTTTCCACTTGAGAGAATTTGCCACTGCGGGTGAGAAAATTAGTGGATTTCTTGAAGTCCTGGATATATAGAGTCTTGGTTGAACTAAGTTAATTTTGTTGATGAAGTGTCGCTGCTCAGCAGTTCAGATAAGTGTTTATTTATGTTTGAAACAGTTTTTTTTAAATTTAAATCAGCTATGATGACAGCTGAACGGCACTGAGGCACGGAACCCCATTTCAGCAATCCAATTACTTTCTCTGGAACGTCTTAACAACATATTTACTTTGAAACATGAAAAACTGCCTGTCACAAAACTTTAATTTAAGATACACAAAGATTAATTATAGATTCCTCTCTGCTGACATTCACATTTATGAGTAAACTGGTTCACTCGCGACAAACACAAGCAATCCTGATGATATAAGCAACTCTGATATAGAAAGATGGCACCATAATTATCACTATTCAGTTGTTTTCTCAGTCTAATGGTGATCGTTCATTAAATCAGCATTTGCTGTCATGCCTCATAAAAATGGTAAATGACAGATAATTCCAAATGGGATTTTCATCCTACTTTTGAACACATCTGTGAAGTTCTTCTCGGTGCTGGATCAAATTTATGTCTAATTATGAGGCAGGACATATTTCCTTCCTGGTGACGGCTCACAATGGAAGACAGGCGCATGCTGCTGCAGACCTCAGAGGAACGCTCTCTTAATGAGGCCTGCAATTAGCGCGAGTCATAATATGCAAATTGGCATGCACACAAAACACAATGTGTGATAAAAAAAAAGCCACTGTTGAAGTTTTGAGGATTTAAGATGTTTGTGTATGCACTTCCTACTCAAAATGGTCAGATTCCTTCTGTGACACTTACATTGGGGTAAATCAGTGGTTCACATGGATTTCACTTAAAGAGACACGGATACCACAGATTTTGAAAGATGCTAATCTGTTTTGTGTATATCTGGGGTGTCTAACTCATTTCTTTGGAAAGCTCGAAACTGTTACGACTTAGCTTCAACATAGACATAACTAGCTAAAGTAGAAGAGTTTATTTAAAGTTATGGATATACATTTGAAACATGTGCCGTAGAGTACTGTAAAATCTAAACTCTGAGATGGCAAAAAGGCTTAATTTAAGTAATCTCTTAAAGGATAGTCTCTTAAATAGTGTTAGAATCTCTGGAAAAGCTCAAGTCATGCTGTAAAGATATGTAAAGTGTGATTAGTAAAGAAAGAGATTCTGTTTATTGACATAGCTGGCGCCTGTTGCCAAAATACATTTTATTCTTTTGCCTTCAACATTTAAAATATACCAAAAGTGTCATAAATTAAGATCCAGTGTTTGTTGCCTAATAAAAAAAACATCTCAATCAACAAAGTTTAGGCTTCACACCGTGAAGAAATAATATTGAAACAGTAGCAGCTCCAGTGTCAGTTGGATGTACTGTAGCAGGGAAAATCTACTTAAATTCTTAAAACGGTTTGTTCATTCATTTTTTGTACACCAAGATGTTTTTTTTTAAAATACTAAAGCCACCTATGTAGATTATATAAGCAGATAAAGGGTTCATGAACAATACTTGGATGTACAATTAAATTAAATAATTGAGATTTAATTTAGATCTAAGAACATTGATGTTTTGACTAAATTCATATTTTACCTAATCTTATTTGAACAGGAGGTAAGCTTAAGAATCTCTATACTTTACCGTTAATTGATTTCATTTACTCAGTTCAATATAGTTATTTTCTTGAGTTAATTAAGGGTGCTTTAAAAGTAGTTAAAGTTAAAGATGCACAGCGTTCACAATAGTGGACATCAATTTTGAAGTCGGTTTCTATAGTGGATCTGCATATCAGCATATAGAGTGCTCTCAACTGCACTACTCCATTGAGGTTTATTCTTTATATATTCACTAGTTGTAACCACAAGCAAATGCTCTCTGAATCCAAGATGGATTCAGATCCAAATGTAAAAATGTAGGAAAATATGTTAAAATGTTTTTTTTTTCAAAGCATAAAAAGAAAGGTTGTCCACAATATTGGACATGTCCGCAACTTCCTAAAAGAATCATATTTCATAATTTTTTTTAAACAGTTTGTTTCATGTCCTAAGATCAATTCACTTAAGAACAAAATGTCACTTAAGAACAAAATCTTGATTTAGGCTTTCATTATTCATGCATTAAAAGGTTAATAGATTTTATGTTTTGTTTGATGCTAAATGCATATCTTCTTTTAAGCCGTACGGATGAAAGGATTGTGTTCTTTTAGATGCTCACAGATCAAGGAGAAGATCAAGGAGTTGTCCATCAAGGAATTTCAGTTTTGCAGGCGTCTGCTACACTCTGCAGGGAAGGACCCTATCAGATTGGGGCAGTACCAGAGACTCCTCCTTACAAGAATGCTAAAGATCAGAGTGTATGAACTGACCAGGGCCTGGTTTTCCCGATAATGATGTTTCTCAGCTCTTAGGAGCAATCTATAATGCTCCTATTTTCCTAAAATATAACATTTAAATTAAGTTTCTGTCATACACCTTGTGTCTAAGTGCACTATGTATTAACTAGAAAACTCAATAAAAAGATGTAATATAAAAAATGGACAGAGATTGGGGGTGGATCTAACATGAATTGTCAGGATGTTCTAGAGTTTCAGGCCAATGACAGAAAAGCTCCATCACCACCAGAAGTGGTCCTAGCTTTTCTGGCTCCCTGGGTAAACATCCCCTGTGGCACAAACAATATTTACTTGTGCATGCATCATTTCATATTGACAGATCATTTTAAATGGTGTTTAGCCTACAATCCTCACAATATCACCCATTTAAGGTAAAACTAGATGCTAGATTCGCCCTGGGCACAGCTTGTGCACTCAGGATTGATAAGATGTTCACAGCCATGAGCCTGCTGCAGCGATTAAACTTGTGGTAGCATATTTCTGTAATTTAAGCACACTATGCTGTCTCCTGCTATAGGCTTTTTCTTTCACGGCCTCTTGAGTTTTTTTATTTGTCCACTTCCATACATCGTGACTAACTGGCATGTCTGGCCAACATGAGTGAGAATAAAAAAAATAAATAAATAAATTCCCAATCAACCAAAATCCCAGCAACCGGTCACTTCACCCATTTCTAAAACTGTTCTTAAAACATATAGAATATAATAACAAGATTTTAAAATCAATACCGTTTTTTTACAGGAAGCCAGTGAATAGAGATCAGTTATTTGTGTTCTTTTTTTCCCCCGTTTCAGAGTTACAAGTACAAGGCCACAAAATGTAGCTTAGGTCTTAATTGGTGCCCAATTAGTAGCAAGTGCAGGCAATTTGTAGGTACTGTATATATGTATGTATGTATTTATGTATGTATGTATGTATGTATGTATACAATTAAAAATTCCTTCCTGTAATTGTTGGATTAATATTTCTCTGTATATCACAGATAATATGATTTTCTTTTTGTCTGAGCTTGGCTGGGCAAGCTTGACATACTATCAGGATAAGGATTCGGACAGTGTTGATCCAATCTTTCTCCTCCTCTCAAATGCTCCACTCTTCTGCACCAAATGGAAATGGCACAATATATTAAAGTTGAGTCATCTAAAATTTGTCAATATGCTGCATAGTGCCTCCATTTCCTACATTCGAATTCCATAGAAATCCACCATGTTCTCTTCCAGCTGCCATGGCTCTACACTGTGTAATTCACTGCTGCTCCTTTTCTCTTTGAGTGGGCCATGAAAACAGTGTTTGAATAATACATAGACGGAAGGTTTTCTCCTGAGCCACAGACACCCGCTCTTCTCTCGTCAGGCAGAAAATGAAACCTCTTCTTCTCCGCTGTCACCTCCTCCTCCTCACATATGCCGCAGCGTTGGATTGTGGTGAAGGGCATGAATGCTAATGAGGAATCATCAAATGTGAACGTAGCTCTTGAAGACCTTCAAGACTCGTTCGGCTTGACACTGACGATTTGAAGATGAAAGTCTCTGGCTTCTGTCTCTAGTTTTCATTAAGCTCAGCTCAGTGTCATGGAGAAGTGTTTGATTGCTGTTGAAGTTGTTTTGCCAGGCTCCCAGTACTCTATTTTTCATGGTCTGGAGATTCTAGTGACGACTTCGGATGCAAATTCTCATTCATTTTACAGACAGTCACAAGGGCACTGGGTAATTAGTATCCTGTATCCTTGAGTCACGAAGGATGCTACAAGTAATTAAGTTGAAATATTGCATTGTGGAGGCGGCGGAAGCAACATATAACCTGCTGTATGCTGGTTAACAAATTCCTCGTAATATAGACAGTGCAGGCTGCCTTATTAAACCAGGCAAACTCTTTTTGGGAGAGTTTGGGTAGTCCTGTGGGGGAAGCAAAAAAACTGACTCTGAGGGATGTGAAGCCATATGGCTCTGCATATTTCAAGATGATGAATAACATGTGATCCTCCGATGAAGCAGGAATAATACTGAGATTCTCTACTTAGCAGGCAGAAGCACAAGAAGCATTGCAATTCATTAAAAATGTGTCCACTTCACTTTTTTCAGACTTTTGTAGTACTTTTATGTGATTATGACCTGTAAAAACAAAAGCTTTTTTCTAATATGTGCACAAATATGGCAATAACACCTTCCTATTCAAATTATGTTTTTATGTTTAAGGAATGACACTGCCCAATTGCTACTTGAGTTCCTTTTTTGACTTTTAACCATTATGTTTTTATGCTCCCCATCTATTAAGTATGCCAACCCCTTGCTGCCTAACCTTGTGCACTCCAAAAAAAAAAAACAAGTAGTGACTAGGTTTTAATATTGTAGCCACTTTCTGCAACAAGAGTGGAATTGATCACTGTGAACATTTTTTGAGTGATGAGCGGCAACAAACATCTGGAAATATTTAAGTCTTTCTTGAAGATTTACGGACAATGACATACGATACAATTATAATTTACTCAAACTTTCATGAATCAAACATTTGACAGAATTCTGGATCTTTTGCTAACTGATTTGTTCACCATCTCCCCGGAGCAATATGCAGAGATTGTCTCTACCTTGCTTCCCAAAAGCACCTTAAACTGTTCTTAAATACAACTTAAGACAAAAAGATGAAAATCGCTAGTTCTAGGGTGTTTTGATTGTTTTTTTTTTGACACAGAGAGATAATATTTTATCAAAGAAGATTCAAACAGTTCCTGAAAGGGATTTGATCGTGAGTTCAGTGTAAAACAGTATAATACGATGAAAAAGAATTGCCATCGACTTTTTTCTTCTCTAGCTTGTCTTTATATCTAGCATTTGGGAACTAAATTGCAAATGAAAAAGAATGGTCATTGACTTTTTTCATCAATTGTAGTGTTACTTCATGTTCATTTACAGTTTAGTTCCCAAATGCCAGTTTTAAAGACAGAGAAGAGGTGATGTCTACGAGATATCATATTGTTTAAAATCATTGACGTGATATTCATTGAATTGCCAAACATTCCACTTCTGGGTGCAGCTCTGTCATTTATTGTTTTTAAACCATAGACAATGAAAAATCAACACAGCTAAAGCTGACAGTGTTGGATTTCTTCAAGAAATATATACTAAACCACAATATTCTAATCTCTCCTATTGAGGTATGATGTTAGGATGGGTCAATTATATAGATTTTACTACAGAAATCACAGTAAGAATGCTGCTTTTCTGTACACCCATGATTTTCTACATACAAAAAAAAATGTTATTCGTTTTTTAAAAGACTTGATAGTTGAAAAGCAGTGCATTGGTTAACACGGCTGTCTCATGGCACTATACTGTAGTTTCTTTTTCACACTCCATGGGGGTTTTATCAATGATTATATATATATATATATATATATATATATATATATATATATATATATATATATATATATATATATATATATATATATATATATATATATATATATATATATAGATAGATATATATATATAGATATAGTGATTATTAATGGTTAATAGTAATCAAATGTGGGTACATTTTCTTCCAAAGTCCAAAACATAGATTTTTGATCATATTCTTCAGCTGATTATTGTCTTTTTTTATATATATATAATTTAACCTGCTTCTGGATTTGTGTCAATATTAGTGGCTCTGAACTGCAATTAGGAGTGTTACAATGTGTAAATATATATATATATATATATATATATATATATATATATATATATATATATATATATATACACACACATACATATTGCGTAAAAGCCACTGGCAAAAATTATTTACATTTTCAACATCATAGAAAATCTCTGATAAATTGTTGAATCTCTTTCATAATTTATAAAGGTTAAAAAAAAGTATACAAATGAAGCCCCAGTTTCATTTAATGCACTGAAAAGTTCAAACGGTCATGTTTTCTTATGCAAGCTGGCAAAAAAAAGTACAGATTTTAGTCAAAGGCGAGCTTTGTTGGCTCGCTCTGGGTTCATTCATGCAGAGAAAGGAAATGTACTTCCCGAGAGTGAGAAGATATTAAGAGCCTGTCGATAAAGCTGCCACTTTTGTTTTCCATCTGTGATCAGTGTACCAAGATTGTAGTCACACCATTCCAGTCCTTGTGGTGCAGATGTCATGGTTCGGCTCTAATCCCATTTCTGAAGGATTTCTCAACCATTAAATAACTGTTCCCACAAATCCCCAGCATACTGTCCTCCCTGAAAGCATCCAATTGGAAAGATCTCACTGACCTGCTGATAGAATTCCATGGTCTCTTCACTGCAGGAAGTTGTGCATTTGAAAAGAGAGAACCTGTCTTGTGGAAACACCAGCAAGGAATATTCAATATTTTATAGCTCATAAAAATAGATTCTCAAAAGACCAAAAACCAATTTATGAAAATCAAAAGCATGCATTTTTAGAATAAAACAATTGAAAAAGAACAAAAGAAGAAACAACACATTTAGTACATGTGAAAACTTTAGCACTTACAGATTATATGCAAATATTTGAATAAAAAACACCAGTTTGATTGACAAAAAGACGATTTAAAACCCAGATAGACTCAACAGCAACCAATCTCCTAGCAATTTTCAAAAGGACATCAATATTTGGTCAGTCAAAAATCAAAGCAGAAGGCTACAAATAACCCCTCTCTCTACAAAAAAGGACCAGACATGGGGTTGGTCTGACACATCTGGCATTCAGACACTGCCAAACAGTTTATTGGCCAAACAGGGCCCAAGTCTGGCAGATGTGATATTGTGTGTCAAAAAAAGACATAGGCCATCAAAATGGAACATACAATTTAATTTTTAACTTGAGACCATTTGGGAAAAGGCACACTCAGTTTCACTTTAGTCCACACTTTAATGACATTATAAATGTTAGACTTTAGGAAGCCTCAAGTCAAGTCCACGAAAGTGCCCTGATATCATTCTTCGGACATACTCAACTTTTCATCAGAAGCAGGAAAAGCACTGCACTAAAACTGTGATTGAACTTGAATAAAAACATTACCTGCTATATTTCACCATTGTGAAAAAAGGTTTTTAATGCTGCAGAAGACAATTTTGTAGTTTCAGTTTTAAAACAGTCATACCTCAAGATATCCATTTTGGGGTCGCCTTCGTATGGTGAATTTTTCATATGTTGAAGCAAGTTTAACATGTAAAATACACAGAAACAACACTAAAATGGAAAATAACATGCAAAAGCAGAGAAGGATTAAGTAGGATTCTTCAATCCTTAAAAGTACACATTGTAAATCTAATAAATAAAAATAAAACAATTAAAACGCAATAAAATAATTGAAAGGGTTAGGGCTACTTAGGTTTAAGGTTAGGGTAACCCTAGCTTTCAGCCTAAAGCAGTCCAGAGAACCCTCTTTTTTATGGTTACTGCTAGTGTTTTTTTTTTTAAACCGAATTAAAGTGTTGGGTGTGTAAACTTCTCAGCTGAGAGCTCAGATCTTGAATTTGCACAGGAACTAGTGATGATAAACAGTACAATAAGGCTTTTGCTTTTTTTAATAATCCTGTATACCCTAAATCTAAATAACACATGAAGAAGCCAAGTGATTTTTGCAAATACTTGACCCACTTTTTCTGTTTTAAGCAAATGATTCATAACAATTCTCTTATGCCCTCAGTATTCCCATGACAGCCCAGTTTAGTGAGGAAGAAGCTTCAAAGAGATCTTCTCTATTTTTGGCTAACATTCAGATCTGTGATATAGTACTTAATTTGCTTTAAAGAAAATCATTTTTAAATAAACTCTTAATCACTAGTGCCATCTTTTGAAAAGACTAGATTTGATCTATTTCAATGCAATTTTCCATGTTTCTGATGGTTCTCAGGCTAATCAAAGACAAGAATCGCTTAGCTAGACCTTCAATGAAGGTCTGAGGGTTTTGGCAGCATTCTTTTGTCAATATCAGTTCAGTATGGTGTAAGACAAACGACCAATTCCATGTCATTTTGAAAAGAATCATGTTTCGGAGCATGAAAATGTCACCACATCAACTGACCAACATGCAACAAGTTGGCAATAAAGAAAAAGTCACAGTAGAAGGAAGATAACGCAAAGTTACAAGAATAGAACAACAATATTCAATAATCGAATCGAGGGGGCACACGGCTAGTAAAATAATCTTTTCTCGATCATACTTTGCACTTAGTTTCTGAGTGCAACGAAAGCAAATGTGACACTTACTTCCCCAGATCATGACTTTGGGATTCTTGAAGTGACTGCCATAAAAAAGCACCAAACTCATCAGACCGTTCGCCAACGTTCCGAGGGAGTGTGGTCTGATGTTTAGACTAAGCAAAGACCGGAGTAACAAAGCACTCATCTTTAAGCTTAACTTATGTTAAAAGTTCTTCTAGAGGTACTTTTCCACCAAGAAATATCTGCGTTACGATTATGTGAAGCAAATCAAGGACAGTAATGTTGATTCATAAAGTGAAAAACATGAAAAGACAGGTAACCACTGGGGAAAAAAGCTGTCTAATAGTCAGATTGCAAAACAGACTCATAATTCTGGAGATCCCAGGCAGTATGCAAGGAGAGTACAGGATGTGTTCTCATGCAGAAGAACAAACAGACAGTAGATTGCAACACTGGGTGAACAAAACTATGTTTAGTAGAAGGAACATCTTGAATTATGCTCACTGAGAGTAAGAAAATAAACTCAAATCAACCAGTAATGCAGAGGAGCAGAAATTGCAGATCTCTGAGAGCTGAAGAAAAACTGGGGAATCAAACAAGGAATAATTAGCTGCCAGGTGAAACAAAAGGGTGCTAATGATAGCTGAGAACAGGGGTACACAGACAGACACAACCACCGACAAATAATAGCATACCTTACAAAGTGCATAATACCAAGCTTTTATTTTTAGTGAGCAGTGTCAAAACCTTTAACAAAGTGCATGTTTGTACAGTTATTTGCTCTGTTGAGGCTGATTCATTCCCAGCCGCAGGGTATCTTTTAAGGCTTATTCGAGATGCTTTGTGTAACTAGACCTAATTCTTCTAACTGAGCTTATTGAGCAAAAAAAAAACATCTTTCTATTTTTCCATATTTTCTGTTTATTAGTTTAGTACACATTATTCACGTTTTTTTAACCTTTAAAAATCAATGTTTAAAAATTCAGCATTAACCCAAAATTACAGCACAGGACAATATGATGAGTGAAATATAGAGTATTGAATATATATATTTTAAACAGCCTACATTATATTTAATATTAAAGAAAAAGAATACAAAATTTCCTTAACAGAGAAATGCATGCTGTGTAGATTATAAAATGTAATTAAAGATATAGTAATTATGTATGTATCCTTTTTCACTACAAAGTATTACTTTAATATTAACCTACCTGTATGGAAGAGAAATATTGTATTCCACATATATGTGAAACAATGTTACAGTTATAGAAAAATATTTTTCTTTCAAAAAGCCTATATCTAAATATGGGGAAAACAGTAAGAAGAGGCCAAAATCAATTACTGAATGTGTGTACTGATGTTTTTCAAACGTATGTTGTCTGTATGGGTAGATTAGATTAGAGTCAACCCTATTTTCATGACACATGTACAAGGCAATGGAATGCTATGAATAATAGCATTTTTGGAATATTGTTTCACCAACTTGACAAGAAATGTGAAAAATGTTTTTAATATTCTTGCCATGGAAATCTTGGCCTACCACAAGTGCCTCCTTTCCTCATGTTTTGTTTTTGCACTCTTCTCTTTTATTCACTATAAATTTCCAGTCTGTAAAATTTCAGATGTTTTTCACGGTCAGTAATCCACCATTTTATCGCTGAACAGTGGTGAGTCTCATATTTTTCAATGGAATTTTTCTAGGCGTATCTCCAACATGGCCTATTTCCTCTTGATAATGTGCCGTGTAAACAGTCTATATGCAAAGCTGTTTGTGTTTTGCAAAGTGTTCAACTGATCCTCGTTAGGTCCAACTTACCTATGTTAAAAGACAAATTACCCATACATCCCTGCTCCCAAGTCCTCAAAAACACATCAACTCAGCTAATTCTAAAAAACAAAAGACATCTAATAGATATGGTTTTAATGTAACATGCCTCTGCTGGAGAAGAAAACCAAGGTTCTCAAATCGAATTTGGAAATATATTTGGAAATTTTTAGTATATTTTGACATCAAGCTACAATTTTACATCAATAACATTAAAAATACTGCACCATTTTTTGGGTAATACACAAGTTATTTTTGATTAATAGCAGATGCCAGAACTGAATCATTATTACTCTAAACTTTACTGTGACAGAATTTTTTTAACAAAATTATCACTCAATTTATACCACTCTTTATAGTCTAAAGAGTGGTATAAATTGAGTGATAATAAAAAAATCTAGTTTTAAAAGAATTTGCACGAATAGAGATAAAATTATTGCCAGATTATCAATGTGTGTATACTGGTAGCTTTGGAGTTAATGTGCATGAAATACAAATTATTTTAGTTTAACCCTTTTCGCCCTTTGGCTTATTCTACTGAAAACTTGCTTCCTGAGACGTTTTCATGGTGTTGGTTGTCAGTTTTTCAACTGTTTCCATAAAAGTGAATGTCACACACCAACACCATTACCTTGCTTTTTATGTTGGTAAATTGGTTAATTTTTTTACTTTTCAGACCACATTATTCTGAATGTCTTGATTATCAATTCATTTGACAACGGAATGATGTGCAGAATCACTTTATAAAAGTATTTACAAACAAAATATGCTTGTGTTATAAGGTTTAGTTAAGGTTAGTAGTTTTGCAGAATAACATCAAAATCAGAATAACATGATACAAATTTAATGAACACAACAGCCCTACTAGTGGGTGTACTTATTTATATCTGTGGCAAAGCAAGATAAAATTATATATAGGGTGGTAACAATTGCTAATAGTGTGATACAACTTGTAGGTATTTCCAACATCAGTGCTGACTGTTTATGTGCACTGAGTTTTTGTACACAACAGAGAAACACTTTTAACATGTGCTTCTCTGCACCACATGCTTCCAGTGATAAAAGTAGGGCTTAATTCCTCGAGAATTAGTTTTCAGTTTCAACTAAATTTGAAGGTAAAGTACTTATCTCCAAGGATCCAAGTGCCGGAGGACATTTATCAAGGTTTGATGTCTGATGAGTGACAGACACCGTCAATACATCACTCTCCTCCATAGTTCTTGCAGAAGGTCAATGATGCTCAGTCAGAAATAAACAGTATTAAGTACAAGTTTACACTTGCAATCATTTACACTTTCAGTTTATAAAAGCAGAATATGTTAGATCAAGAATACTGCACAAGCATAGCATTAGGAAAAATGTGAATTTATTTTAAATCCATGCTCTGAAGTCATCAACCAGAGCAAATATCAATAGGCTAGTGTTTATTAGTCACAGGATGAGGTTGAGTTAATAGCTTTTGGCAGCTGAGAGCTTTATAGAGGCCAGATGAAGTTAACGAGATTCAACAGCTGGATGATTCTTCCTAACGATGAACAGCAGGTGCCTTGGCCCTCTACACCACAACATCAACAGCAGTCTAAACCTGAAATACTGGTCAACAACATCAACAAGTTCATATAATAGTTTATGGATGAGAAGAACTATTATAGATATATGGTTTCGAATAATCTTTTCAAATTCTCAGTTTTAACTTTTGAAAAGTGTTGATTAATCTATACATATATAAGGAATGTAACATTTAAATGGCTTCTATTACTGTAATGTTTGTTTAAACACTCCTACATGCCCTCCAGAAACCTGCGCTCAGAAAACAAACAGCGACTCATGGCCCCATCCCACAAAGGCAGAAGATCTCTCAGCAGAACCTTCTCTTTCACTGTCCCTGGTTGGTGGAACAAACTCCCTGATTCAGTCAGGAAAGCAGCAACATTAACAGCTTTCAAAAAGCAACTGCAAACTTTTCTCTTCAGGGAACACCTACTGTAAAAAATAAAAAAGTTTCCTCCTCTGTCTTTATTTTTTTCCTGCTATGGTTTATTGATCAGATGATACAACTTCTATTATTATAGATAGACTTTGACTGTGTAACAAATTGCATATTGTCTCTCCACTAATGTAAGTCGCCTTGGACAAAGGCGTCTGACAAATGCAAAAATGTAAATGTAAATGGTATAAAATTGATGTACTGTATATTTTAATCCTCATAAGGTTTGGCTGTTCCCTACTGAATCCTATGTTCCCCAAACCTTTATTTAAATCTGACTGCATGTCAAGAACACGCTAGAGATGCTAACCTTGTACTAACCAGCTAACAAACTTAGATTATAAGCCAGAGAACAAATCTTCATCTATTTGCCTTGTAGTTTGTTATTATGGTTAATTTTAAATATCTAAATATTAAATAATTTTTTTAACTGCATACATGACTTCATTGCCTTGGTACCAGACAATACACTTAATTATGTAATTGAGCAACACAAAGCCAATAATTTGTGGATCCCTGGTCAACCCTTGCCATTTTTAAATGTATTATAGTTTTTTGTGTTAGTGTTCTCTTCATAAATAGTGTAATCTTCATAAATGCTGTGTTGTGTGCTACTGGGCCCCTTTTTAGTTATGTTTAAATATATGGCAAGCAAGTGGGACATTTTTTTTACCCTGTCTCCAAGGGATCACATTTTCTCACCGCCACTGAACATTGCTAACATTTTCAACATTGCCATTGAAAGAGAATGAAATGCCCTCCCGTGTATATATATATATATATATATATATATATATATATATATATATGTATATATATATATATATATGTATATATATGTATATATATATGTATATATATATATATATATGTATATATGTATATGTGTATATGTGTATATGTGTATATGTGTATATGTGTATATGTGTATATGTGTATATGTATATATATGTATATATGTATATATATGTATATATATATATATATATATATATATATATATATATATATATATATATATATATATATATATATATATATATATATATATATATGGTAGTTGTGGTGAGTAATTGTATCACTCCTTGTGAAAAGGAGAACTTAAGACAACCTTACCGACTTCTCTATGTTGTTTACCCAAGCAACCAACAAGAAGGCTTATTGTATCTGCAGCATATAATTGCACATTGTAGAAAGAATCCCAAGCAAGAGCGCATTTTTCCTGCAATCATCTTTCACATTTTCTTCAGGATTCTTAATAATTTGGGATTGTGTCATTGTGACATTCTCAAATGCATTACTTTCAATTTAAATGTTTGAAATGTTAAAGAATCCCTATAATAATGAAATGCTGATATCATATCCACATGCCTTTTAATTCTTTAGAGACACTTTGAAATGAAACGATGTTTCTGTCTACTTTTGCAGTCCTTTAGTTTCTGTCAAAGATGCAAGCTGTGTCTGTTTGTGAGCACACAGTGAAAAATGGCTTTGTGTAGAGGAACAAAATGCCATCTTGTATTTTTCCCCAACAACAGATTTGTTTTTACGACAGGGAAATCACTTCATGCTTCTCTTCTCCCATCTCTTTCTATCTGTCTTTCTCTCTGTGTGTTCTCAACAAGCCTCCACAAAGTGATACTATAGTGTAGTATTTGTGTCACTTTTATGTACCATTAGATAAATACTCTTATTCTTATTAAACTTTCACTTTATTAAAGCATGCTTGTTTTATCTGTGAGGTCACCCATGTCGTTTGACCCCTCAATAACCTACAAGCAGGCATCCTGTAAGACGAAGTGTATCTTTGTACTGTGTATGCCGCTGCTGGAAAATGCTGTACTCTCTGTTTTCTTCGTGTGTGCTTTAGTGACTGCAGCTTTCCTCAGGTGCTCTGGGCCATCTTACTTGATCTTCTGCTTCCCCAGGAACTTGTTATGGCTGCACTTTGTTCCTCTGCCTCTTGCTTTTTACATTTTGCCTCCAAACCCAAAGTTAAGGCTCTGAAGCCTCTACACCAGATTTGAAATGCAAACCCATCCTATATATCATGTTAGCGCTGCCTCTTGGACACTCTATGAATTTAAATGAACTTTTCAGGCAATTATTATTCATTGGATTGCAGGGCATTTAAACACCTTATTAGAATGTGCATAAAATCAGTCTTAAGAGAGAGTGTGGAAATTGTGTTATTTTACAGATTACGGAGCTGATTTGGCAATTGTTGCAGGTGTAGTAGCTAGACGTGTCGGAGCATTCCCAACAATGCCCCTTGATAACGCTCTTCAATTTCCATAACAATCACACATAAAGCATTCATCCTGGGAAATCAGTTCATTTGTTCATCGCTGTCAGATTTGATGTGCATTATTATGGATTTACTTTTCTGAAACGAGGCAATAAAAGAATCACTTAACAAACCAGAGAAACATTGATGACTCAAAACATTGGCTTAATAGCATCATTATCAGAATATGATGACTCAATGTTGGGATGTTTTCTATTTACCATGGCATGAGCTTTAAAACTTTGGGGCAACATTTATGTCAAAACAATCTGAATTAGAATGCGGTTGAATTATTTGAATTGTTGACAATTGTAATTTAATAAAACAGAATATAATATGCGATTAAAACATGTTTTGAAATCCAATTTCTTAATTTGATTTCCGTAACTTGAATATTAAACTTCTGAAATTTAAGACATAAGCTCAATTTTTTATACACATTTTCAAATTAAAATTAAACTCATTTGTTTTTAGGATATCACATTTCAATTGGTGTATTAACATTTTTTGTTTTGACTGAATTAAAGCACAATTTAATAACTAACAAACAATCTCATAGAGGGAGAGAAATGCAAAATCATGAGCATCGAGGGCTGTGCATCTGTTAGTAATTTGAATATTGTGTTTATGAATTTTTCAGGTTTCAGGTCACGATATGTGTGCTATGCTTTTTTGAGACTCTATGCCTTACAAAGGGTCTCAAATGTTAAAATGTGGCTTCATTGTGAAATGATTTCAAGGTTGCATCAGCACACAAGTAGTGGTTTCGGCTGCTGTGTGATTGATGCTTTATGCGCTTTACAGTTGCAAGAAGATTACAAGTTAGTCACGCTCTGTGGGTTAAAGCACCAAGGGCATGGACTGTAGCAGGATAGAATTCGTCTCCATTTAGATTATTTTTTCTTTCTTTTCTTTTTTTTGTCTTTGTGGTTATTCAGGAAATCTGTCATATGTGAGAATAGCTAAAAGGTACAAGCTTCAAATATTCCATTAGACTAATGATAGAGTTCTGTTTCTCTTGCTCTGCTAGAAACATGTTTTGGTTTAAGGATACATAAACTAGAAATGAAAGCCATTTCAATGCTAATGTGATGCATGATCTGTTGCTGAAGGTAAAATGCCATCTGTGTGTCTTCATCAATATGCATCTCAGTTTCAGTCCTGATGAAAGGGGCAAAATTCTTCTCTCCATGGTTCATCTGTTAATTCAGAGCAAATTAGCTGATCTATAAACAGAAATTACCTAGCTGCAAGTGACCTGCACAGACTTCATCTCAGAGGTCAGAAAGAGACAGACTAAGCCTAAAGACGAGGAGATATACTGTAAGTTATTGAAGATGCAGGAATTAGTATGAGCTGAGATTCTAAAATGCAGCTATGGTACATGTCAGTCCTGCATTACTTTTGATTAATCCCCTTGCCCAGTCCTGTTTTTTTTCAGTATACTCCATTATTGTTGTTTTGTTACATCCCCTTGTGGTGGATTCAGACTTGTTTTTCACCTGTTAGTAATTCCTTTGTAATGTTAACAAAGTGTTTTATTGTCAGTATTTCAGTTACCATTGTCCATTTTCTTCTCATTCGTCATTTTAACTGTTAGGTATCTCTCTTTCCCAATGTGGTTCGCTTTGATTTCTAATAGGTACTGTATATGTCATTCTCACAAAGCTACCAAGGCTGACACATTAAAATATTTCTCAGAAAAAATGTTGAATAGCGTTTAGTTTGAAAATTACAAGTATATTTTTACTGCTCCATTTAAGTGATGAAAATCTTGACTGAAATTTTTTCACAACTTTTTTGGACCATGAGCTGAGATTTTAACTTGGTTACTCAAAAGTGAAGCTACACCATATATCCCTCCATCTCTTTTGTTATGTAAACAGTAAATTTAACCCTGTTTTCCCACTGATTATTGGTGCTTCTGGATCTTACATTAGCATTGGGCACTGGCAGCCACCACATAATTCTTGGCAGATTTGAGGCTTTTGGGCTTTCTGGCATGATCCTCACATGGTTCCACAAAACATGGTCCTAAACCAAATCAAAATCTTACTCCATCAGCTCTGGTGTTCTTCAGGGCTCAATACAAGGTCCCATTCTTTTTCTCAGTTATATTCTTCCAATCGGTTCCATCATGGAAGAATTTCCACTTCTACTGATGACAAAGACCCCTTTATTTTTTCAAAACCTGAATCTGAATCTGAATCTAACTTCCTCAACCCTAACAGGATAAAAAAAATCTCCAATATGGAAGAGCTCTACCACTCCTCTTAGTTTCTGTAATACTCTCTTTTATGGTCTTTCAGCAAAATCTATCCATAAACTCCAACTCATCACTCAAGCAATCAAGTCATTTTGAGCTCCCAGAAAAAGACAATAGGATCACACAAACATGCATGAACCAATCTGAATCTGACTTGATGCATGCTTCCAATGAGAGAACAATGCTAAAACATGCAAGAAACATCCGAAAGGTTAATAAAAATCATCTAATGAGTTGTACGCTTTATACTATAGCCCTTCTTCTCGCAGACTCTGTGTGTCGGTTCAAATGAACCTTCTGTGTTCTCATGCCTTTGTGCAGTAAATATAGCCTGTCAGAGGTCTTCACTTCTCAGATCTGTTTGAACTGCACACTAAGCATATGTCAGGACAGAAGCCAGCCTCTCTGAACTCCTGCCACTGTTTCTGTAACATCAGAGAGAAAACAGTCGTATTTAACAGACAGATTGCCCACAGCTTCAGATGGCACAAGGGAATGAACGTCATGGCCTTTTACTGTTTACTGCCTTCAAAGGAAGCTCAAAGCTGTGATCAAGTAAAGAAATATGAGTATGATTAAAGAGTCATGCAAGAAGAATTCAGGCTTCTAAGAATGACAAAAATGTAATGTCTACATTAAATCAAGCTGATTTCCAGGTTCTGGATTTTCTGTTTAAAAAAAATGCTAGTGGGTTAAAGTCAAGCCTGTACCAAAGCAAACTTGTAGTTAAATAACAGGGGACATCTACAACAGGTTAGTTAGATATACAATTAGACAACAATTAAATTGTTTACTAACCATCTTTGGGAGCTAAGACCTGACTTTCCACAACTCTCAGCCTCAGATATCACACCATAGGCTATGTGTCTGATGTATTTGTTACCATATTAATTTCAAGATTGCTAAAGTCTTGATCTGATTGGTTGAATGTAACCAGATTTCCAGGAGAAGTGAATGTTGTATTAAAATTTTTTCCAGCAAGAACTAAGTTCAGTAATACAATTGAGACAAAGCTGTTGCGTGTACTGAGAATGAGAATCTCTAGTCAATTTTGTTTAGACATTTGTACGCCCAGAAACATGATTCTATGGGAAATGAAATAGGATTGGTTGTTTGACATGACTGTCAGACCGTTTTCTGGGCAGGTCTTAGCCAAAGAAAGCTGAGTTTTTGTGACTAAATTCACTTGGCCAACAACAGTCAAGTAAGTTTTAACTTTATTCTGTTTTAACTGGGAAGGTCCTGGAAGGCTTCGGTGGATTTGCTGATGTCCTCAATCTTTCCATGTTTATGAAGCTCTTCTGTCTGCATCTTCTGATTTTACATTTACATTTATGCATTTGGCAGACGCTTTTGTCCAAAGCGACTTACATTAGGGGAGAGACAATATGCAATCTGTTACACCGTCAAAGTCTATCTCAGCTTCCCATTATAGAAATTGCATCAACTGATCAATAATCCAAAGCAGGGAGGAAGTAGAGGAAGAAGATAAAGACAGAGAAGGAAAAAAAGAAAGTTTTTTTTAATATATTAGGTGTTCCCTGAGGAGAAGAGTTTTCAGAGCTGTTAGTGTTGCTGCTCTCCTGACCGGATCAGGTAGTTTGTTCCACCAGCCAGGGACAGTGAAAGAGAAGGTTCTGCTGAGAGATCTTCTGCCTTTGTGGGACGGAACCACGAGTTGCTGTTCCTTCTCTGAGTGCAGGCTTCTGGAGGGCACGTAGGAGTGTATGAGCTCAGGTAGATAGGGGCTGTTCTGGAATGTTTTGTACGCCAGTGTCAGCGATTTGAATTTAAACCGAGCTGCAATGGGAAGCCAATGAAGAGTGATGAAGAGGGGAGTAACATGAGCTTGTTTCGGTTCCTTGAAGATAAGACAAGCTGCAGAGTTCTGGATCATCTGCAAAGGTTTGAGCGCATTTGCTGGAAGTCCTGCTAGGAGAGCGTTGCAGTAGTCCAGACGTGAGAGGATCAGAGCCTGAAAAGGAGTTGAGTGTTCAGTTAAGAAGGGCCTGATATTTCGAATATTGTGTAGTGCATATCTACACGCTCGAGTTGTCTTTGTGATGTGGTCCTGACTGAAGGAGAAGAGGTGGATGCTGAGAGTATTCCAGCTGGATGCTGAGGACGTGATGCACAGAGGGATGGGCCGGGATTACCAGAAGTTCTGTCTTGGCTATGTTGAGCTGTAGGTGATGCGGGTAGTTACTGACAGGTCATCACGGGGGAACGACAGATAGAGATGATTTCTTGAAAACTCTTGAGCCAAAACAGCTTGTTTTAGTTGCAAGTCCTTCCCCCGTTGATGACACATGCAGTCAGGGTTGTCTGACTGCAAATATACTGAGTGTATGGAATGTTTAATAAAAAAAAATCAAGGGTAAGTTGTTGATCAATATAACATGGGAATCACTGACAGGGCGGAGACATTCAACGCAGGTCACAGCGACACCCTCCAGTCTTACCCCTTTTGCAAAACGAATTGCTGTTAATAGGATTTGTTAATTTGCGAAATTGCCAGAGAGTTCAAATGAAGTTATAATATTAAGCAACAAAAATACCATTATTACTCATTGAACTGGACATAAGATTTGTGATCCCACTCTTTGTCTTTCATCATAGGTGTGAGGTTCCCTTCTGTGTCTCTCCTTAGTCTCGCGCAGCCAGAGCTTTAGACATTGTCTGGTGCGTTTGGTAGCTGTCTCTGGTCAAGATCCACCCAGGAACCCATTTGATGGACATGTCAATCAACAACCAATCCTATTTAACTTCACAGAGTCATGTTTCTGGGCATGGAAATGTCACTACAAGAATCTATTGGGTTCTTGAGATTGAGAATCCAATGTTTAACTGTTAAACTGTGTGAAGTTAGTTAACCGCTACAAGACATGACCTGCAAAAGTCTTTGTAAACGCAGCAATATGGAGCAGTGTTTCTGTGGTCATTGGTTCCAGTGACGACCAAACCCTTGTGGACACCGACAGTTTGTTTATCCTTTCCCAGTTCTGCAGTAAATGATGTGTGTAGGCTAATTATGTTACACCCCCTGCACGTTCTATCAGCCCCGATCACCAGTCACATTCTCCAGCCAATACTCGACGCACTCAATCACCCGTTTACTAATCAGACACACCTGGGCACTCATCACCGTCATCTGTTCCAATCATCAACACCACACTATAAAGACTCACCCACGCCGTTCACTCATCGTCAGGTATCATCTTCACAGGATTGTATCTCTCTCCGTCTTCTCATCCCGATCTTCTGCCAGGAGCTTCTGCTACTCGTTGCACCCAGAGACTAACCCCTGTTACCGGCTTGCTCTGCTCGAGGGAAGTAAATCTACTAACCACCTTGACTGCACATTGAACTGTTGCTAGTACTTCGGTACGAAGACTATTGTGTCTAATAAACACTGTGTGAATCGCACCTTTTGCCTCTGCCTTCTGTGATCCGTGACAGGATACCTGACCGAACAAAAATTCCCGGAACATGGACGGGCTCGCTAACACTTCCGGGAGCCCCGCTGACTCATACCCGGGTGCAGCGGCGCTGAGCCAGCAGCCCGCGAATCCGCTCGCAATGTCGAGCTCAGCTCTTTCCCGTCCCGCCAGTTATGCTGGCGATCCTCAAGCCTGCGCTGGATTCACACTGCAATGCTCGCTGTATATCCAGACTAACTCCACATCCTTCCCCAACGAACTCTCCAAGGTGGCCTTTGTAATCTCTCTCCTCACCGGTCGAGCGCTGCAATGGGCAAACGCACTCTGGAACGCCAACAACCCAGTCCTTCACTCCTATCACTCCTTCACCGAGCACCTTAAGGAGGTATTTGGCACAGCACTCACATCACTATCGGTCCACGACGAACTCATCTCACTCACCCAAGGAAAGCTAACCATCCACGAGTACACTCTTCAGTTCCGCACTCTCGCAGCCAGTAGTGGGTGGAACCACGTAGCGTTGTTAGCCGCATACCGGCACGGATTGAACCCCAACGTTCGTCGTCATCTTGTCATTTACGAGGATAACGTGGACCTTGAGGTGTTCATCCGCAAAGCCATCAGCATCTCCCAGCACCTCAACGCTTGTTCCATCCCTACCATTCCCCATAGAGCATCATTTCATCCTCACCCTTCACCATCACTCACCACCATCGGAGCCCCTCGTCTTCACCCTGCTTCCTCACCACCCGACTCCGAGGAACCTATGATCACGGATGCCTACCATCTCACCTCCGCGGAACGCCACCGACGACTCAGTCTCCAACTCTGCCTGTACTGCGGAGAAGCTTCCCACCTACTCTCTTGCTGTCCAGTTCGCCCTCCTCGTCCAATGGTGAGTGCCTGTTCCATCACTCCATCAATGTGTAAAATTCCTCATCTGCAAGCCACTCTAACCATGAACTCTTGTGACTTCCCCGTTAATGTCCTGGTGGACTCCGGAGCCGCTGGGAACTTCATCTCCACAAACTTCATCAATAAACATCGCCTCCCGACAGTACTCAACGAAACTCGGTATCGTATATACACTATACAAAACTCACCATTGGGCGAAGGCCAGATCACCCGTCGGACCCGTCAGGTCATATTAACGATTTCCCCAGACCACCGGGAGAAACTCTACCTCTTAGTGCTACCCAGGGCCAATGTCGATATTGTGTTGGGTCGACCTTGGTTGGTCCAACACCAACCCACCATCGATTGGGGCACTGGACAGATCCTCGGCTGGAGCAAGACCTGCAAGGATCACACTCATCACTCATCGAACCACCAGTCATCTCTTCCCCTTCACTCAACCACCTTAGATCACTCTTCAACGGACCTCACTCGGCACGTTCCTTC
This sequence comes from Danionella dracula, assembly GCA_900490495.1. NCBI lineage: Eukaryota > Metazoa > Chordata > Actinopteri > Cypriniformes > Danionidae > Danionella > Danionella dracula. The sequence continues at coordinate 15,564,377 of UELW01000112.1, read as the reverse complement.
CACCTACCACGCCTTCCTAGATGTCTTCAGTAAGGAACGTGCCGCACAACTTCCTCCTCACCGGCCCTACGACTGTAGCATCGACCTGCTGCCCAATGCCAAGCTACCGCACGGTCGTATCTACCCTCTCTCCCGTCCTGAACACGAGGTGATGGAGAGCTACATTGACGAAGCCATCAGCCAAGGGTTCATCCGACCATCCAAGTCCCCTGCCGCATCGAGCTTCTTTTTTGTGACCAAGAAGGACGGAGGACTCAGGCCCTGTATCGATTATCGAGGATTTAATGAGGCTACGGTAAAATTCGCTTACCCGCTACCACTTGTACCCGCAGCTCTTGAGGAACTTTGGGAGGCGCGAGTGTTTAGCAAGCTGGATCTCCGCAGCGCGTACAACCTGATCCGTATTCGAGAAGGAGATGAGTGGAAGACTGCCTTCATAACCCCCACAGGTCACTATGAATACTTGGTGATGCCCTGTGGGTTAGCAAACAGCCCATCCGTTTTCCAAAACTACATGAACGAAATCTTCAGAGATCTCCTCCACAAATGTGTAATTGTATACATTGACGACATCCTCATCTATTCCCGTAATCTGGAAGACCACCGTGACCAAGTCAGCCAAGTATTGCAACGTCTCCGTGAACATTACCTCTACCTGAAAGCCGGAAAATGCGAGTTCCACCGGTCCACCATCTCCTTTCTCGGCTACGTGATCTCCGCTGCGGGGGTCCAGATGGAGAACGCCAAGGTGGACGCTGTAAACAACTGGAAGGTACCCCAAACCGTCAAGGAGCTCCAGCGCTTCCTCGGATTTGCCAACTTCTATCGACGCTTCATAAAGAACTACAGTACCATATCCTCACCCTTGTCATCACTCCTCAAGGGGGGTCGGAAAACCATCGCCTGGAGCTCCGAGGCGGATCGCGCCTTCCGACTCCTCAAGAGCAAATTCACCGCAGCACCCATCCTCAGACATCCTGATCCTACGCTACCCTTCGTAGTCGAAGTCGATGCGGCAGACGTAGGAGTGGGGGCCGTACTCTCCCAATAGGCTAACAAACCCAAAGCTCTCCATCCGTGTGCGTACTATTCCCGGAAACTCACTTCTGCTGAGCAGAACTACGGCATAGGGGACCGTGAGTTACTAGCCATCAAGCTGGCCCTCGAGGAATGGCGACACTGGCTGGAAGGAGCCAGATTCCCGTTTACCGTTATCACAGATCATAAAAATCTCCAGTATCTCCGGAATGCCCAACGCCTGAATGCCCGCCAAGCTCGGTGGTCACTATTCTTCGCAAGATTTAATTTCTCTATCACATACCAGCCGGGGAGCAAAAACTGCAAAGCGGACGCCCTTTCCCGCCTGTACTCGCCAGATCCCGTTCTAGATGCTCCCGAACCCATACTACCACCCTCCATCTCCGTCGCTCCCATCCTGTGGAAGATTGACGAGGAGATCAGAACCGCCACTCTCGAGGAGCCAGCCCCTCCGGATCTACCACCCGGCTCAACTTACGTTCCGTCCAGTCACCGTCTCACCCTCCTCGAAAGTACGCACACCTTCCTCGGTTCAGGACATCCGGGCAACAGGCGAACCCTCTCGCTCCTACGTGGGAAATACTGGTGGCCGGGTATGGCCAAGGACGTTGCCCAGTATGTCCGGGGATGTTCGGTCTGCGCCGTAACCACCACTCCTCACCGTCTGCCTGAAGGCAAACTCCAGCCATTACCTATTCCCCGCCGACCCTGGACCCACATTGGTGTCGACTTCGCTACAGACCTGCCTCCATCGCAGGGTCACACCACCATATTAATGGTCGTTGACAGATTCTCCAAGCAGTGCAAGCTCATCCCGCTCAAAGCCTTACCTACTGCTTTGGAAACCGCTGAAGCACTATTTAATCACGTCTTTCGCAACTATGGTCTCCCCGAGAATATCGTCTCCGACCGAGGACCCCAGTTTATTTCCAGGGTCTGGCGGGCCTTCTTCCAGTTACTAGGCACATCCGTCAGTCTTTCGTCCGGCTACCATCCACAGACGAACGGCCAGACCGAACGGAAAATTCAAGAAATCTCTCGCTACCTCCGGACATACTGTGCCCATCACCAGAACACCTGGAGCCAGTACTTACCGTGGGCAGAGTATGCCCAGAATTCCCTTCGCCAGGCCTCCACGGGACTAACCCCCTTTCAGTGTGTTTTAGGGTACCAACCGTCACTGTTTCCGTGGACCGGCGAAGTCTCGGAGGTGCCCGCGGTAAACCATTGGTTCCAGGAGAGCGAGAGGGTATGGGGCTCAGCTCACGTCCACCTCCAACGGGCAGTACGGAGACATACCGACGCAGCTAACCGCCGCAGGTTACCCAACCCGGTATACCAACCCGGGGACAAAGTGTGGCTTTCAACCCAGAACATCCGTCTCCGACTGCCCTGTAGGAAGCTGAGTCCCCGCTACATAGGGCCATACACTATCCACTCACAGATAAACCCTGTCACCTACTGCCTCAATCTGCCACCTCATTCCCGTATTCCTTCTGCCTTCCATGTTTCACTCCTTAAACCCTTCACTGATCCTGTCTCTCCTCCTTCCACAGTCCCAGAGCTGCCTCCCCCTCCAGCACAACCCGAAGTCGTGGGTGAGAACATCTACCAGGTCAAGGAAACCCTCGACTCCCGGCGGCGGGGCGGCCGACTCCAATACTTAGTCGACTGGGAAGGATTCGGTCCCGAGGAACGGTCATGGACACCCCGGGAGGACATCTTAGATCCCTCTCTCCTCGAAACATTCCACCAGCAACATCCCAACCGTCCGGCTCCTCGAGGTCGCGGCCGTCCACGCCGCCGGTCCAGGGTGCCAGGAGTCACCCGTGGAGGGGGGGGGTACTGTCACACCCTCTGCACGTTCTATCAGCCCCGATCACCAGTCACATTCTCCAGCCAATACTCGACGCACTCAATCACCCGTTTACTAATCAGACACACCTGGGCACTCATCACCGTCATCTGTTCCAATCATCAACACCACACTATAAAGACTCACCCACGCCGTTCACTCATCGTCAGGTATCATCTTCACAGGATTGTATCTCTCTCCGTCTTCTCATCCCGATCTTCTGCCAGGAGCTTCTGCTACTCGTTGCACCCAGAGACTAACCCCTGTTACCGGCTTGCTCTGCTCGAGGGAAGTAAATCTACTAACCACCTTGACTCCACATTGAACTGTTGCTAGTACTTCGGTACGAAGACTATTGTGTCTAATAAACACTGTGTGAATCGCACCTTTTGCCTCTGCCTTCTGTGATCCGTGACAAATTAGCAGTGTTGAGTGGCAGCCACTCTTTTTGTTTAAGTTCTGCTCTCTGGCATGTCATTAACCCACATCTGACCATTTCCTTTAATAGTTAAAAAACTATGCATGTATCTTTATCTCTCATAAGCTTAGTTATTAGCGAAAAGGGCCTAGATCATCTTTGTGTGTTCTCTGCTGTGGAAATAATTGTGCCATCTTTCCTAAGATTTAATTAAAATATGTTTCATTTTTTTAAATAGATATTGTTGTGTTGTTGATGTGAAATATATTGTGACCATCTTGAACAACTCCAAAGACATTTCCTATGAACAGAGTACTGTATAAAAAGTTCACTCAACTGTATATCTGTTCTGCTTCAGTCTGTGCATCTTTAATAAAGGGGTTTCTTTAATTGAGACTTTCCCTGAGTTGTGATCCGCACACTATCCACACTTTAATAGGTGTGGAATGAGAATTTGGGTGTTTCAAACCATAGTATTCATAAAAAAAGTATCTGAGAGGTGCCCGTATGTGTACTTTTTCTGGTTAGATTCTGAAGTGCAGATCGATGAATGCTCAACCGGCTGCAAGGAGTTGTCTCTTGGAAACAAACAAACAAGCTCTACATATAATATGACTAATTTTTAAAGAAGATGCATATAAATAAATAGTAGCACTATAGAGAGTGTTATATTTATTGTTAGAATATTTTTAATGAAGGAATGGAACAGAAGGAACTAAGTTCTCTCACACATCATGCTTAATGACGTGTCACAACTACTTTAGTCACGTGACGTTTTAGTGTACATGGGCGAAATGTATGTAAATTTTCTTCTGAAAATAAGTGTCTACTTTAAGAGTGCAGTTTACATGTTCAGATTGGGATGCAGTATTTGACTCTGCAGTTCAATCCTTTATTTCATTCTCTGTTTTTAGCTGTTACCAGTAAGAGGGTTTATATGACACCCCTATCCCCTGGAATTTCCAGATTGATGGGTGAAGGACTCCTGAATTAAATACACCAAAGAATCTAAGAAGCTCTTGAGATCGTTTTATTCAACACTTTAGTACATGATACAAGACACTTGCTTTAGCAGCATGTGCTTTTTTCGCCTGAATCCTCAGGGTCTGTCCACTTTCATGCAATCCATGCTGCTCAATCAAAGTCACAGTGACTCACTGTTGTCAACACAGAGCTAGAAAAACAAAAAAGAAAACTGGAGCTCATTATCAGCTTGAACCTTTGCTCGAGACAGCAGAACATGAATCTATTTACTGCGGTGGAAAGTTCACTGAACATAATCAATTCATGAGGGATCTGGCTTTTTCTGTCTGAGGAATAAAGCACATGAACACATACCCTCAAGATGCTGCCAGTCATTCAGTACTACACACACACATGCACACGCACGCAGACACACACACACTGGTACTGATGCAGCACAAATATGTTCTTCCAAGATGTGCACGGAAATCAAATTCTCTTTCATTTTAACATTAATCTGTCACAGTTCTGCCGGCAAGGAGCAGTGACCTCAGCACAGAGTCTGCAGGAAATCACAGTGTGAGTGCAATGGATTCCATTTATAATTCATATCGGCCACATAGTGTTTTATTCTCCATGGCAGAGGCTTAAAAAAGCAACCTAAAGTCAAATATGATCCTTTTCATTAAATCTCATCTACAGTGCTGCTAGTTCATTACACTTGTGTCAAGCTTCCTAAAGTAGATCGCTTCGCAGGAACCCTCACGAGTGTCGGCAAAGAATAACTTCAGGGATACACAATTACTAAAGGTAGAAAAGTAAACTAAAAGGACATTTATTTCTGCATATATTATGAATATACAAGTTAATATTTTGGTATGTTTTTAACTTTTTTAATCAATTGACCCGACACACATTAAAAACATGCTAAATGAGGTTTGAAAAAATACTGTGAACATTAAAGGTTGCATGTGTCTGGACTTGAGCTTTATTTAGATGTACTGAACAGAGTATTTTAGATTTAGATCAGAATTTTAAAGAGTTAGGGTCTGAAGTCTTGGTTTTATTTCTTTACGCATTAAACGTGGCATTGTAAGTAATTTTTAACGCATTAAGATTAAATATCTGACCCCTCTAGATTATCACGGCACCCTTAATAACCTTGAAAATCAGTATTTATTGTAGATAATGTGTTTGAATTGTTGGGCTTTGCAAAACAAGGCTTTTACTCCTGCTGCTTCCACTGCCCTTAGTCACCAGAACAGTTGCAAAAGTATCAATTTTCTGTAAAAGAAAATTGTAATAAATCCTTGTAATAAGTCCTTGATTGAGTTCTGCTTTATTTAAAAACAAATCTGAAAAGAAGTGCTGCTCATAAATATGAGTCATCTTTTTGAGGTTTTACTCACTGAAAATTAATATTTAAATTTTTTGTCTGCTACTCTTAAACTTCTGGGTTAGACAGGGGGTTTATTCTGCATAGAGATTAACTCCGTTATTGGTTCAACTGTTGACCAGTGGGTGGCGCTATAACAATAAGAGTTGTAATAATCGTCGAGCCATTTTGAACATGAGTAAATCTAAATACAACTTGCTGCATGTGTTAAGGAGGGAACAAAACTAAAAAGTGAGAAATACCAAAACATTTAAACATTTAAAATATTTAATACAACATTTTTAATACAACTTATTCTAAACAATCATTTATATATATATATATATATTAAAAATAAACTTAGGTTTTTATTCTGGGTGAATGATAACATTTATGTGATGAAAAAGGAACTTAAAATATAAAATATACAAATAAAAAACACTTTAGAAAGTTTGGTTCTGATTTAAATAGAAACTAAAACACTTTAATTTCATTATAATATCAGAAATGAATAATAGCTAGACTCGTTAGACTTTCTAGTATATTTTTAAATCAAAAGTTAAAAATATACACTAACAGCATAAAAAAAACCTTATCAATGCATAGTGCAAAATATAGATTTAGGCATCGTCTACATTCCGCATGATTTGGTTCAGATTGTGCAAAAAAAAAATTTTATGAAGATTTTGAGTTGAGTCAAGCAGTGCCTGTGCCTTCATATAGATGTTTTTTTAAGGTGCCCCTATTGAGAGTCGTTTCGATATATAGTACCTACTATACCATGTGTTGAAAGGTTGCTACATTGGTTTTGATGACAGGCTGACATATCTATAAAAGGTCAAGGAACACTTTCATTCTCTTATAACAGTATTTTTTCTTACCTGTTTTTACAATTTATTTTAAACCAGTCTGCTGGGATTGGATACTGCATCCAGCATGAAGAAGAGCAAATGTGATCAACAGAGAACAAAACAGTGGTGTTCTTTCTCATCTCATAGCTCTTCCTGCAGTTTCCAGTGATTACCTGAAGTCTCCAAATAGATAAGCACACAACATTTCCGAAAGGCTCAAATTACACTTAATATAGATGACTGCACACTTGAATCATGTAAACAATAAATGAATCATCTTTGAATGATGCAACATGGTGTGGTATAGATGTTTATGTCTCAGTACATTATGTATGTCATCAGAAACCACGTAAAAGATGGGTTTGAACCACAATCAATTTCAATTACTCCGATTTGACTCTTTTATTAAAGCCGATAACTAGATAAAGAGCACTTTCACATTTAAAGCTGCAACTGGATATTCCTCAAACTTAATTAAAAATCCATTACGAACCTTTTTCAAGCCCAGCACCATCAGAAGAAATGGTAAAAACCAATGGAGATGATTGTATTTAGTTGGCTCATTTATTTAGAGCCAATCCTCTACTATGGAAGTTGTGTGGTTGGTCACATAGTACATTTCATATTCATATTTTGTCTGATATAATCTGTCCCTTTTATGTTCACAATCTGTTCAAAATACCTTGGGAGAAGACTCATGCCTTTCAGCGAATCATGTACTTATCAGAGATGTTATGTTGATGAACTGAAAACATTTGAAGGGCTAATAAATTGTTTAAAATGAGTCCAAATGGGACAAAACATTTGTCCAATGATGTTACCATTAAAACAGCATGTTGCACAATCCAGCTTCATGTCAAGCTAATCACAGCTATTAAATCATGGATCATAATTTTGATTTAGCCTAGCCTGAAAACGGCTAAGCACTTGATCTTTTGTGTCTCATTGAATAACTCCGCAGAAACCGAGCTCCGGTGGGATTCCCACTACCAGCATGACTCTCACATTGTCTGAATCTGCTGCTGATCCTAGTTTGGCAATATGCGAAAGAGAATTACAGCATTGCTTAATCCAGACACATCTGGAGCTTGCTAGCAGCACGCTAATCAGCTCTGGGGGGATTAGCATCGGGGTAGCAACTTCTGCAGACCAAGTCTGGTCTACTTCTACTAGTGTTTCTTTCTAAGACAGTGGAGGAATTTCATTGAATAGAGGCAGACACAAGTTTGCCTTCGATTGAGGTGACTGTTTTTTTTTTATTACAGGCACATGACATTTCTGTTTTCGCTGAAGAAAAGGTTACAACAATATTAAAGCTGTCATAATAAATATTTTATGTTTTATCATATGTTTTTAATAAATAACTGTACCCTTAATAATGTTTTTAAATCACCTCCGATTGTTAGGCCGAGCTACCCTTGTTATCAAATTCCGATTTATTTAAAAACTAGTCTGAAGAGAAGTGCTGATCACAAATACAACTCCTATTTCTGAGGTTTTGCTTGTTGGAACACACAAAACCTACCAATTTCGGATGAATACATAATTTTTTACACTGCCGGGTCAGACAGCAGTTTCATTCTGCATTGAGCTGCATTAGCGATTCATCTGATTGGTCATTGGGTCCGCACTTTGACAATGGGAGGAACAATAATCATCAAACTGTTTTGAGCTCCCAGAAAAGGAAAATAGGTTTACACAAACATGCATAAATAAATCTGAATACCCCTTGAGGCATGTCTATGATGAGGGGACACTTTATCATCAAAACATCGTAGTCTTTTCACTTTAAATGAATTGTTAATTCATGTTCATTCCTGGCTGTGTAAACATAAAATATTTAGTTTGACCCAACACTATGTCACTAGGACAGATCAACCAATCACTGTTGAATATATGTCTACTGAAAATTAGATCCATAGAAACATGAAAAAAGAACAATTCAGATTTTTGTGCTGATGTTTTATTTATGTATTATTAAAACATATTTACAGTTACAGATATTCTGATCTGAAAACCAAAACAATTCAGAGCTAAATGTCTGCTGCTTGTTAAATCAACTCAATGTCCGCGAAATCTTTAAGGTTGTATACATTTGTTTAAGGCAATTTCCGTAATAGCTTACCTTGTGTCCTTTCTGTGGCTAAAGTAAGCTAACATGTCAGTGTTAGCGCTCCATGCTAACACATTCATGTCAGTTCATAGAAACAATCTGTTTATCCAGATATTATCTATCATAATTAATTATAATTATCATAGGAAAATAATGAAATCTTACCCTGTGTTGAATGAAGTAGTCTGCACTGACACCTTGCCCTTCATATATTAAATGAGAATTGTATCATCCTTGAAACACTGGTCCTTTATTTCAGAGCAAAAGGGCTTGGGAAGTCTTTCACTATATCTTCCTCCATTGAAAACAAGGATAAGCACTGACAGCTGAGTCAGTCCACCTCTGTCACGACAACGAAAGGGAGCACAGATTGAAGGTTCAGTTTCATCTTTCATTGAATATTTCAAGTTGTGTTTCCAACCTAAACGTCACTCCTTTTTATCTGCATAAAAATGGTTAATTGCAGTTGCAAAGATATTCTGATGATCAATATTTGTTTACACTGCAGTACCAAGGTCATACCCTGCTGTACATTTCAGATGTTTACCAGCCCTCCTTGTATCTAAAGATGAAAGATGTTTTAACCACTCAAGGTTCCAAACATCTTCTTTCATTTCTGAAAGAGGAATTATCGATTGCTGTTCCTCTTCAGATTCTGACCTATAGACCACCGCCAAAACATGAAGATCTCAAGAGCAGCCTTGAAGAACTGCACCATTTTCAACCTCAGCAAGCAAGTAAAGAGAGTATTTCCAGCAGATCTTAGTGAAACTGAATGACCATGTGTGCTGCAGTTATAGAGTCATCATCTTGGCAGGTATTCCAGGGGTAATCCGGAGTGGTTGCTGGCTTTGAGAGCTTGATCCACAGTACTGATGTAGCCATCGATCAGCTGTTTCATCTCTGGGCTGAAGGGGTCAAAGGAGGGCCGCCGGGCTCCTGCACGCTTGAAATGGCCATCTTTGTTGCACTCGGCACAGAGGAGATGCTCTTCACTGACGTTGAGGTTAAGGAAAGAGGTGATGGATCGTAAAGTGGGAACCAGTGACTGCTGTAGCTCCTCATAATGAACCACCAGAAGCTTCTTTCCATAGCGTAGCCAGTCCAGAACATGAGAAGCCCACCATGAGGCGTAACTGCTCACAAACTCAGGCCACTCTACAAAGAGGAGAAGAAGGATTATTTTAACGATCTTAGGTATTTTGATAAGCTTTTCCAGTCTGGACAAAGCATTTTATCGTGGATTCACAACAAAATTGGAAGAAACGCTATTTGTGCTTAATTTGTTTTCCAGTATTTACTGTAATTCAGCACTCATTCTTTTTAGCCTCAGCTGAATAACTGTGAACAAAATTTTTATTAAACAAAATCGTAGAAAAAATGTTGTTGTATTTTTCACTGTAAATCTCGCAAAAATTGCAGTGAAATGTTTTGAAAATAACCAGGTTGTGACACCTTTATTTAAAAAAAATGCACAAAATGGTGTTTACGTCTCCATGCAGCTGGCTGTTCTCTGTTGCTCCCCAGCCAGACTTCCTGAGCTAGCTGACAAGAAGAAGTGAGCTAGCTGATAGATATTAATTACAGCTCCAGTGACTGTCTTATTTTTGAAGAGCTCTACGTTTTAAACTCAAAAACACAAAAATTCCCGAATCAAGCTTTGGTTCTGGAATCAGAGTTAAACAGTGGAGCTAGAAAGACTATGATGTGGCACTGCATAAGTCTATCCTCCGCTGTAACAATTGTATAAGAATGCTGATATAAGCTCTCTCTAGGAATAACTGTGGTATTTCAGCTGAAGAACTGCACTGCTCTAGATTTTCCAATATTTTAGTTACTATAGGTACCATAACTGCGAGAAAAAAATTGTATTTACACAATTCAAAAATTGGGCTGATATTTAAGATGAGATTTTTTTTTAAATTTCTTTTTAATTCAGGCTTATGATTTTGATGCGTCGATATGCGATTTGACACTAAGACAACCCTCCATTAAACCATTGCCTTTGGACAATTTAAGGAATACCTATGCTATGCATATGTGGGTCAGCAACTACCACACTACCTACTACATAACAAGGGAAGCTGCTGCTTGTAATCAAGGAGCCATTTGACCAACCAATGAGAGATTCACCTGTAACAAACCTCTGAGAGACCAGTGTGAAACAGAAAGATTAATTTGATCACAGTTTTATTGCACTGATTGCTGAAATTTACATAGAGAGTAAGACTCTATGAAACTGTGATGATTAAGAAAGAGAAGATACTTTTCTGCCGCTGCAAAGGTTCAGTGTAATATCTACTCTGCTGAAGCCAAATACTGACAACATATTTGAAGACTGCGTGCTGAATAAACCTTGTGTGCAGAACACATTGTTGTTGTTCAGAATAGTGTTTTCACACATATGTTTAGATAATCTATTTCATAAACAAAACACATGAGCCATTTCTGCTATTTTATAAAAGAAATAAAAAAACTGAAAATAGTTCTGGGACTTAAACCTGCAATTCATAAATGTTCCATAGTTCACAGCCTCTGATTGGCCTAGAGCTTCATTTGACATGAATTAAGCTTTCACACTGAAGTAACGAACACCTTAAGGTCTCCACACACCTGAGCAGCAACTGTTCTGCATTTTTTGCAAGCAGGACCTGCACCCATCAACTGCCTGCATGTCTACTCCGGAGGTCAAATATGAGTGCACAGACATTCTCCTGAACACTAGATGGCGCTTTGGTAAACGGCAGGTGAACTCAGGCCACATGGTGGCGCAGCTTTACCTAACTTTTTGTGTTGAGACTCGATTATACAGAAGAAAAAGAGCGAACTCGTCTGTAACTATATCGTTATCTGGCAAACAAACAATTTATAGCAACAGCTTCAGCTCCTCTAGTTCTATTTCTATTTATTTTCTTCATTGTGCAAAAAGCTCTTGCTTCTCTGATGTATAGAGACTGCAGGAGACTGTCAGAGATCGGATGAAAGCACTTTCACGTTCAAAGCACTCGTTCACTGAAAATAATGTTCCCTTATCATTTAATGAAACACACAAAAAGAGAAAGGTGAACTGTGCTGTTTGCGGATTGTTAGTCAGGGTAATCTAACGGTAAAAAAAACTATTAAAAAATACATAAAGGTCAAGATGTTAAGCTATAATTGGTTTATTATTTATTTTATGACCATATATGTTACATTATTTACAATGGATAACCTAAATTAATTAAGTTGCTTAAAAATTAATTTATGTATGTATCATGTATCAAATATGAATGTATCAATGTAAAATATGAACACATTAGCAGTTTTAATAGCATTGCTTCATGTAATAATTACCTTAAGTTGCCAGGAAACATGTAATGAATTGAAAATACTACACAAATGAATCCATAATATCACAAAGGGGAGCGTGCCTAATTTTTTACTCTCCCTGGCCCTGGTTCACAAATGGCGCTCTTCTATTACACAGCACGGCACAGTTCTGTACGGTATTTTGTGCTTTTCCATAGTGTGCTGGACATGGAACTTACACCGTTTTTGGTTCCTCCTTTGAGCTGGTTCCACAACCGACACTAAAACCATAACCTACCCCATTCTCACTGATTGGTCAGTCAAGCGAGACGCACACCAACACTGATTGGATTGAGAGAGTCGTCATTGCCTGCGCCATTATCTTGCACAAATACATGTGATGAGTGGATTCATCGTTCACAAGAGAGGAAACAGCTTTTAATGTGTGCAATATTGTTGCTTGCGATCAAAAAACACAATGCTGTCTGGGCAATCTTAGAAGCGTGTGTAATTCACCCACACGCTGAGAAACAGAAAAAAAACAGTTCAACGGCCTGTTCGGGGTCCATTGTTGTTTGTGTCCGCATCTCTGTCACACTCTTTATTACGTAAAAGTGGGGGTGGCGCTAAAACAAAGTGACTTTGCCTATTTGCTGACACTATAAACAATGGGAAAGTAAAGCTGGCGTACTGCACCAAACTGAACTGTGTCGTACTGTACCGTGTTGTACAATGGAAAAGATCCAAAAGAGCTTAAATGAACAGTACAGTTCTTCTCAAGGTACCTTTGCTCTTCCAGTGCTGGTCAGAAGCATACCCGAGATGTCCAGCACATTTGCGATTAAACTCTGCCATTAGTGAGCGGTACGGATTCCTGATCAGCAGGATTGCAGATTCGTACATCTCCACATCACGCTGCCCACTCTCATGGGTCTTCACACAGATGGTTCTTCCACTCTTCCAGTAATCTTTCTCCCCCTTAAAGCCTGCACAGTCAGAGGAGAAGAGGATTAGAACATAGCCAGCTTCATGTGGAGAATGCTCCGTTCCTCCTGGCAACACAAAAAACACACTCACAAGTTCCAAAAACGGCAACAGAATGTGTGTTCACGCAGACACTGGCACCACAGGCCCCCTAAGGCTAATGTGTCAGCTTCTTTGATGGATTTGAAAAGGCATGAGGACTTTCAAGACAGGTCAAGATTTTTACTGATAGAATAAAATGCACAATAAAGTTTTCATTTGAGAATGCAACTGCGCATATAGCTACCTGAAAACCACAAAAGAAAAATTATACATACTATTGGAATTTAAAAAAAGTATTTCTGAGAATATAACTTTTTTATAACGCTTTTTAAAAAAACTAAATATATATAAATCAGTACAAAAAACTTGCTACAAAACATTGACATTGATATCATATTTATATGATGCTGTTAGACTTAGAAGTACTTACATTTTAGATGTGGTATTCATGATAACACTTGGAATAACTCCAATCACTATTTGTGATTATTTATTTATCTTAATCCTTTCAGAACCAAAGTCCATTTAAAGGGATGTCACATGTCAGGCAAGGTTTTTGGCTGCTAAGGCATTCGTCCCAGTTAAAGTCCGCATTGTCCATTAAGTTGAATGTTTATCATCCAATCACATAGCAACAAGACATTGTAATTTGAAGAAATGTAACTACTCTAAGACAACTGCTCTTTTCTTCGCTTGGTGTGATGTGCTGTTTATCAAATTAACTGATGGATTTGGAATTGCTTTTCAGATTGTTTGTGAAGTAGAGAGATCATTCATTCATTCATCCACAGCGGAATGAACCGCCAACTCTCTGGCATATGTTTTACGTGGCGGATGCCCTTCCAGCCGCAACCCATCGCTGGGAAACATTCACACACACATTCACTCTTTAACACTATGGGCAATGTTTCTTACTCAATTCACTTATAACGCATGTCTTTGGATTTGTGGGGAAACCGGAGCACCTGGAGAAAATCCACGCGATCACGGGGAGAACATGCAAACTCCACACAGAAATGCCACCTGCCCCAGCCGAGCCTAGAACCAGCGACCTTCTTGCTGTGAGACGATTGTGCTACCCACTGCGCCACCGTGACGCTTATAGAGAACATAAGTAAAAACATCATTATAACTACTTTATACAAATGATATTCAGCTTTGAAGGTTCTTCATCAGATTTTTCTCAGATTTTGGTAACTTTCAATTTTTTTGTAAATTTTTCTGAAAACTGGAAAATAATTCAGATCTGAAGGGCTTAAAGGCCCATGAACCCTTCTGTTTCAGTTGAAGTTAGCACAGGATTCTTTAAAATAATTGATCTAAAAATGAGTGTGGACTGCAGAAAGGAGAAGGGGGAGTGAGTGTTATCTGAAAAGTAACCTTAAATTGACTCTTTACATCAGATGCTAGAACTCAGAATTAGAAGTGAATTAGAAGTGAAATTTCAATGAATCAATGGCATTAAAAATTTGAATTCTGGAAATCAAAAACATCATGATAAAGAGAGGAGTTAATTATTTTTGTTCAACAAACAAACACTAACATATCCTTAAATGATATTCCGCACAAATAAGTTCTATGAATCTAGAAATGTTTACCTTTAGCTTAATGAATCTTTAATAAAGAACCAATGTTCTTTGCATAATTATACAGACACTATACCTCATTCATGAACATGCTACTGAATCTAATTCATCTTTGTAGCTGAAACACAGATAAAAAAGGCAAATAAAACATCCATGATGCCACTTTTCCTTTAATTTGAGTTCACGCTTATTTGCTACTTACAGTTTTTTCCACTCATCATCACTTGCACCTGTATCCACCATAACAAGATTTATTTACATTTCTCTTTAGTCCATTCTCCTCGGTTGTCACTAAGTAATGTCGTCAGGCTAGTTTTAGAAAGTTTTCATGAGAAAATAATTAGCATGGGCTGTACAAAAATATAAGCTAATCATCCCTCCTACGCGAGCTGTCAGTAAACTGCATCCCTCAGACATTCAACTGGCAACCCTTAACCATCTCCACAACTTATGAAGGCTGGCTTAGAACGCTTAAATTCCATCTAGTATGCATGCATGTCTTTGCTTTAATTTCTTGAGTGAGCACTTAATTAATCTTCTGTGTTTTAAACTTTGATTTGGCTGATTGTCTCTTACTTTTTGCTCCGTTGTTGTCCTGCACTTGTTTATTTTCTGTACAGTGATTTTGAGAGTTGGGAAATGCACCTCAAATAAATATTAACAATAATAATAATTACTTAAAATTATATAGTGCTTTTCTAGATGCTCAAAGATGCTTTACCATTTTCAGAGCATTATTCATTCACTCCACATTCACACTCTGGTGGTGATAAGCTACCTTCGCAGCTCTCAGCTGCCCTGGGGCAGTCTGACAGAACATGCCTGCCATTTCTGTCTCCAGCCATCTTCCCACCACTAAACACAGCCCACCAGTCACACTCATCCATACAGGGCAATGCAGGTGAAGTGGTTTGCCCAAGGCCATGATGGCGGAATGTACCTGGTTGGACACGAACCACCAACCCTCCGATTGTATTACGACCAACGTCTATGCCACTTTGGCGCCCAAATACAATATTATTAATCATCTCTCCAAAGTTCTCTCTCTTTCAGATGTACAATTCTTCCTGAGTTGCCAAGAAAGTTTTGTATGTTACTACATTTTTTTTTCAACTTTTCCCTTTACTTTCGCTTTTCCCATTTTTGCTACCCGAATATCCCCTTTAAGTGACTTTTTAGTGACATTTTTGATTCAGTCTTCCACAAGCATATGCTACTGACTGGCTTTCGTTACCTTTCAATTTAGTTTGTTTATGTTTGCTGTTTGTATTTGGCAATAAACATTTATTCAGTGAAACTTGCCTCTCCATCTGGTCTTGGCTGTAACACATATTAAAACAATCTTCAAATTTGATCTGTTTTCATAGTTGCCTATTTTCAACCAACTCTAAAATGAACAGATTGTGGTACACAATAAATGCATTTAAATGCATAATAAACACATATGATACAAATATAAATAAGCCTAATGGAATTTTTCAGTTATTAAGATGTGGCTAAAATTTCATTGAAGAATATTACGATTAGCTGCGATACAGAGATATAGAGCTGCATATATGAAGGATAAAAAAAATGCCAATTAAAGTTTAGCCACATCTTAATAACTGAAAAAAAGAAGATGAATAACTCTGTTGTTGAAAGAGTAATATGTGTGTTGGCTGTCGGAGTGCAGATAGGCATTACCTCTGTTGTAGAGCGTGCCATCAAAGTAGTAGCTGCCCGTGTAGAACCCGGTGGCCAGCTCGATCAGGTGCCTCACCCAGGTGTTTCCAGCTCCAGGAAAACTGGAGAGTGCCACCAGAGAGCTGGACTTCTCCGGGAGAAACCTTTTCTCTGTGCATCTGGAATCTAGATGTGAAAAATATGTAGTGTGATACATTCCGTCTTTACAGCTTTATATTTTTTTCACTTACCTGATTATCATCAGTTAGTTTAAACACTTTATTATACAGGTTACACTGATCAACATACTGAGAAAAAGACTGCATAAAGTACTCACTAATCCACAACAGGAAAAAGGGGGACACACATTATTTGACCATTTCTGTTAGTTTGAAAATTTAGAGGTCAAACTGTGAACAGATAGGCCGTATGAACTCAAATTACAAGTTATATTTTGAAATGTAATTAATAATAATGAAATTAAACAACCTCTGTAACACAATATGCTTGAAATAACTGCATCACTTGTAAAAAATAAATTAATTAATGGAAATTGCTATTAGGTACAATTAAAAGAGGAAAAAATGAGCAACCTGTGAACAATGTACTGTAACCAGAAAATATATAAGCTATCCAGAGTAAAAGAAGTAACTTTTTGCCTTTCATCAGGTTAATTAATTTAAAAAATCTTTTATGTTTTATTATTTTCAATAATATGTGATTCACATTGGTCTAATTGTATGGGAGATGTGATTCTTGTACTTATAAAGTATTACTTGTACTTAATTAAAATATATAGACACTGTAATGGCGTTTGTAGAGAACATTATTATACAACCTTACCTCAATGAGCCAGAGTCATATAGATGTTTGGTTTCTGCACACCCTAAAGTGAGGATCTCCTTTTAATTCTTATTGTCATCTTAAATAGCACAAGTTCAAGTTTTGTGCTGCTCCGTCTTTCATTCTCTTTGATTTGGGGGGTTTGTTTTTGGATAACACGAGAGAAGTTGTTGATGCCAGAGGAGGAACAGCGGCCCTTTCATATCTGGCTTTAACATTACACGCTGGGTGATGCCGTCAATGGCGCAAATAAAACCCGTTTAAAAAAACAAACTCGTTTTTTGTTCAGGAATGTCCATGATTTGATTTTTGACAATCTACTTTTGTAAAGCACTATAAAAGCCACCTAAAAGGCTCAACATGGCATGATCCCTTTAACAAAAGTGAACTTTGGTGCCAAATACTGGCTATATTTTATGTAGCCAACCTGGCTAATAAACAAGGTAAGGGGCAGAAGCCCCTAATGCACCAAAATATTTTTTCCTCTAATATATTTTCACTGTCTACTAAAACTAAGTGAAATCTAGCCCTCTCTCGCAGGCTGAGAGTTCTGCGAGAGTAGAATAAAGATGTTCATGTAAAGGTGGAGGCAGTCATTTACAACCAGTGAGACTCTTACCTTGAACAGGTGTCTGGTAGACCTGAACGTAGAGCTGAGCAGCCAGACTGCTGTTTTCCCCAGTGCAGAGCTCCTCTTTTAATGGATGGTGAAGAGTGAAGCCAGGGGTAGCAAAGCCACAGAAGCAATCAGGCTTCCTGATCAGGGCTAGGGGAAGCTCCTTGGAAGAAATAGACAATGTGATAAATGATCTTAAGAGACTTTTTTTAAAGCTAAGCCCTCATCCCACTTAAATTATTCAAAATCGTTTGATCTGCTCGTCTTTTGCTTTTCTAGTGAACAATTTCAGCTCTCAATAGTTCCCCAGCTTATTAAACTTATTTTGAGATTCAGGAAACAAGTGTTTATTCAGATGTGACTCTATCTGAGAATTGAGATCACTGACAGTCTGAAGTGAGGTATGAAAAATGCACTATAATTAATGCAATAACGAATAAGTGCACAAGTCGTACCTGATCCATGCAGTTCTTGATGCACCCCTGAGAGGTCAGGTTAGGCTGCACGGCATGGGCCAGAGACACCGCTGTCATGTTGTCCGGTTTTCTGAAGCAGCCTCGATAGTGGACATTCCTGTCTACAGGAAGAGAAAAATGTGGAGCATTTTTGAGTGAGAAAATAACAACGTGTGAGATTTTGTGCCAACACTCAAGTCATGCTCTGAGGTCTGAAAAGCTGCAAGGAATGCCAGTCTTAAAAAGATGAATTTTCATCCATTTAAAGCAATCAGGCTGCAATTGAGATGAGAGAAGAAAGTATTTTTCACAGAGAGAAAATCGAGCATTCTTATGTAAATATTACATTTATTTAAGAGTTTATGTTCACGAGAGCATCATAATTTTTGAAACTCTTTTCAGAATTATACTTTAAATATATGGCTTTGCTTATGAAGAGAAAATGATCTGCATTCCTTTCAGTCTGAAACACTTATGTTTAAAAAAACGGCTTTATTTTTAATTAGATTGTAAATCTGTGTAAGGACTGTGTAAAAACTACACATTACTAATCATTAATTAAACATCAGCAAATAGTTCATTGATCATTTATAACAAAATTTTCATTGTTAATAACACATTTGTAAGCAGTTATATATAACATAACATTAAAGGCATTATTCTTGGATTATACTAATACTTATGGTGTTTATTCTCGGTTTATAGTTACAAGGTGTTTAAGATAATATTTTTAAACTGCTAACCAAGTGTGTATTAGCATACAGATAATTCTTTGTAAAATATTTTGCTAATGCTTAAAGAATTATTCATATTGTTTAGTTATTATAAAGTAATACATACAATTCAAAAAGTTTCTCCATAAGAAACATCACAAAAGAAGAAAATCCTTCAGATGTTACTTAAAAAATGTGATGGAAATCATTTTAATCCTGGGATAAATATACATATCTATACATCTGAAATCAAGTCTTGAGACTCGGCCGAGACCGTGAATGCTGTGCGTGTGTTTGCTGGTCCATCATGACACTTTGTCACCTCAACAGAGTAAACGCTCTCTCTGAAATGAAACCCCAGAGCTTTTGTTTACCTCTCCAAACAAATGAAGAGGCCCTGTAGAGTATGCTTTGCTTTTGAAGCGCTCACATGACACTGTGAGGGCTGCAATGAGAGCCAGCTGCAGGAAAACATCAAACAAAAGCCTATTAAATATGATGAGAGCAGAGCAGAACAGAGCCTCACTGAGACCGCTCAGAGCAAACACCGCAACACAATGACAGAAAGGTCACTCAACAGGCCAGAAGAAGATATCCTGCGCTGGATGTTCTGCACATCTCTTTGGGTCATCTTTATTAGAGAATATTAGAGAGCATCAAGCACATTAAGCAAATAATAACAATACAAATACAAATACAAGTCCATTTACATCAAAGCAGACTCAAACTGACCTGCAGAGGCTTAAAAAGCAGTAGTTTGTAGTGTAGGCAACATATCTACATCTATGATACTTCCTTCTCTGCTCTACCTTTACACTTATTTGAAGAGTCATTAACGCAAACAAAAGAAGCTAATGTCGCTAACACAGAGAAATCTGGTTTGAGAGATGACTTGATATTACAGTAGGCCACTAAACAAACGTGATTGAGAGAAACATGATGCTTCATCAGTATGGAAACTCTTCCGCTGTGATATCGTGTTAGTTTATGAGCATTTTTTACAAAATGTATTTTTTTGATTTGATGACATCATATTTACATCATGTGAAAACTAAAAGGTTATTTCCTAATTTGCTACGTTAATGTTTAAAGTGTTAAATTGACTAGCTCCTCAATTTGAACCACCTTCTAATCCCTCAAATACCCACCAGGGTCCTGCGCTCAGCTGATTCTGTTGAAGGTGGTGTGAGTGATGAAACACTTGCTCTCCATCTTCAACAACCACAGCTGTGGTGCTATTGAGCAAGGCATCAGTTTCCCGACTGCTCCCCGGGCGCCGCAGCCATGGCTACCCATACCTCTGGGTGTGTGTTCACGGTGTCTTGCTTCATATCTGGCCAACTGGTCACTTTCTCTTTATGAGTTGTTGTATGTTCATGAATTTGGGATGTTTTGACCCTGCTATGATCATATAGGGCTGGCTGATAATTCCATATAAATAATTATTATTAATATACATTTCATCAATAAGACGATATAGAGAAGTCGATAAACAGTTCGTTAACTGCCTGAACAGCATGTTGCAAACAGAAATTCCCTGTTTTCTCTGTATTTATATGAGCTCCAGAGTCGCATGAGATAAAGCTTTTTTTACTATTCCTGCTCAGGGATTAAAACTGCTGCACTTATATTCTATTTTCCACAAAAATAAGCTATATTTTGTCAATTCATCATCTTTATGCATCTGTGGAAGTTCCTGCTACATTATTTGAGAAGGCAGCAACTGATGCTTCTGATTGGTTTAGCTCGTTGACTGATATTCTTTTAGAAAATGAACGTTCACGCTCGCATCACATCAGAGTAACTCAGGCGGTCAGAGCGTGATTTACAGTTTACAGCGTGGTGTCAGATCCCTGTTTAAAACAACGGCCGCTATATTTATAACTAATCAAACACTGACACCACTCTACATCTACCGCTCTGAAGGTGGCTTTAAAAGTCTTCTAAAAGAGATTTATTTATATTAAGTTTAGCACAACAACAGAATATTTTGTAGAGCTCAGATACAATTCTCAGAGAGAGAGAGAGCGAGAGAGAGAGAGAGAGAGAGAGCGAGAGAGAGAGAGAGAGAGAGAGCGAGAGAGAGAGAGAGCGAGAGAGAGAGATAGAGGTTCAGTTGGCATAAATAATGATATTAATAAATAAAAATGTTGATCTGTTGTTTCAATGAATGAGTCTTAATGAATCATTACCTCCTTAATAATTAATGTAATGTAATAATTAAGTGCTCAATGACTGATATTTGTGCTGTTATTCAGGTTATGTATAGCTTTTTCATAACAATTCACTGCATGTAAAACTGTCTCAAATTAAAAAAAAAGTTGTAATGATTTCGATTATACAACAAAATGTTTGACTTTTGGTTAAAACCTCAATTAATTATCAGGCTCATACAACCACCAATCCAGAGCAAAAATTAGCTTTTATTTTATTTTAATTATATTGCTTTAATTTGCATCAGAAATAAAATTTTGACAATAACGTGACAATTATTGATATCGACTGATATATATCATTATATATTTTTGGAAATATCCTCCAGTCTTAATCTCATGTCTTTTAATGTACTTTTGTGATTTGTAAAGGTTCTTTTAAGCTTTCTTTTTCCAGAAAAATTATTGTAAGCTAATTTTTGGCCAGGCTCAAACTCAAACATGCAGCAAAAAAGCAGTTTAGAAAAAATATTAGGACTGCTAATTCTAAATATTTTTTTCAGTTTCTTTTTAAAAGTTCCTTGAAGTTTCTTCAATTATCAAGTTAAATATATGAAATAGTAACTAAAATATATAAAATAGTGCCTTTTATAAGATCAATAGCAATACACAACAACAACAAAAAAAAAACTCTTCTCCACTGGGAGCACTTAAAATCCTTTAAAAAATAAGAAATCCTTCCTGATTATTCCTTTCTTCTGAACACTTCTTTGTCAGGAGATCATCTAAGAAGAAAGATACCCTTAGTTTTTGTAACAAATTGCTTATTGTCTCTCCATCTATTGTAAGTCTTTTAGGGAAAAACTATTGCTAAAGCATGAATATGAAAAGAAAATGAAAAAAATATATTATTCAAGCACAGTAGAAGACAATGTAAATGATCCACTTCTTCTCAAGCAGAGAAGCCACCGAGACAGGAATCTCAAGGTCATCTATTTTTTAAATTTGCAGCTCAAAAACTGCCCCTGGCATAAGTCTACATAACACACCAACTGTTTATATACTTTTGCAATGACTTAAATAAACATAATAAAACAAACAGCCTGAAGCGACAAACACTTAACAACAAGTTATTATCTGATACAATGGAGAGCAGTTTCAATCTAGGCCAGTAAACATGTGAACAGATTTTATTAGTTGAAAGTGTGTGTGGGTACATGTTGGGCTGACTCCAGTTGGCCTGAGACTGCAAAGGGACAGCTAGAGGCTCAGAACGACGAGGAAGAGGATGAAGAAGGAAGCAGATCAAAGCTCCAGAGCTGGACTGAGCATCACAGGCACCTGGGTGACCTTCAAACACTTACTGCACACTCACATTTGGTCTTGGAGACCAAACCAAACCTGTGCTCACTTGAACAATTTAGAATTCTGACATTTTTCTTTTGTTGTTAAATCTATTTTTGACATAATTGCCAAATATCCTGATGGCCAATCAAACACCACATGCTCATGACTGGAAGCCATTTTTTTAAAGACAATTTTTATATAGATATTTACATATACATTTCAACCATTTGGAATGATATAGGAACCCAAAGATATATACAAAAATAGATAGAAAAATACTAAACATATGAACAGTTTATTTAACAAATTGATATAAGAGCACTTGAATAATTTAAAGATGATATATCAAATGTATTAAGCCCCCCAAAAATCTAATAAAAATTATTTTAAAGACATCTCTTTATGAAAAAGTGCACTTAAATTGTAAAGAAAATTAATTTTAAGGGGACTATATTGGGGAAAGAGTTGAAGACAAGTATGGTCTTTGGATCACAAACACACTATAATCGATCAAATATTCTTAACAAGATGGCCGATATTGATTACCAACAAATGTTGAAAAGTTGTTTACTAATGTGTCTACCACTAATTATAATATTGTATTATTAGTTCTACTCTGGTGGCCGGAGGTCAAAAGAGTATGTTATCTGACATTTATTTAATTTTAGTTTACTAACAAATAAACTATTTTTCATTTGGTGACGATATACTGTAGTGCCAAACTTACTATTATAGAGTTTTAGACTATTTAAACTACTATTAGACTATTTAAACTACAGTTTCCTTCAACCATATGTAGCAAAGGAAGTGAGGGGCAGAGCCCTTTAGAGTTTGAGCTATTCTCAATTTAAACCAAATTTTAAAATGCACCGACTACGCCACCCTGGGAATTGCACCCGGGGAAATAACAACCAAAAGCACATAGGTTCGTCACTCTCATAATTAAAGCAGTGGCCAAACACTGTTAAAAAAATAGTTTGAAACAATGTTTGGCACCAAAAGGGTAGATATTGCACAGAGCCCAGAACTGTTATGAATGAAACTAGCATATAGTGACACATTTTAAAATCAGTTTTAGTACAATTTCTGACCGGGTGCTGAGGTCACCCAGGGAGAGAGGGATAATTTTCACCACCACACCCACACAGGGTTTCAAACCCATATTATCCACACTTCTAGGAAAGCACCACACACCAACATCCCTCTGCCCATAGTGCCACAACCAACTAGTAAAAAAGAGACTAAAGCAGAGTAAAACTGAATAATTGTCACAATTGGAAATAGATAGATCAATACCAGTCATTGTATGTAGAACACTAAACTACAAGAGCAATCACAATATAATAAATATAGTTAAAGAACTCACACAAATGCTCTTTGCTACTGAAACCATTCACACTGTTACTGTGGAAGCCTGGGCAGTTTACCACCCTTAAGTGTGGACCGACTCTTGCCATTTATTAGAGACACCAGACACAGAGCTGCAGTTCCATTTAAATTCCACATCTCTGAGTGAGACCGGAGAGACTAAACCCATGGAAATGACATGAGAGCCATCGTGCTCACAAGAGCAAGTTAGGGAGAGATGCTATTTTTCAGTTCAGGAAAAGAGGACAAATCTTATAAAAAGAAACACCTCCCGGTTACTTGTGTAAATAAATAATTATTTTGAATGTCTTATGCTTTCGTACAAACTTACTGGAGAGATGTCCTTTTGCATGTTGCCGCACAGAGGGTCACAGCTCTGTGCGCAAGCATGTTTCGGCGTTTGCTGCAGCCATTCACTAGAGCAGATCACTCACTGCCATGACAAGAATGCAACTTTAATAAAAATCAGAAGGAAAAAAACACCTAAATACCCATCGTGAACAGACATACCTGTTACAGGTATAAAAAACACATTGCATGGGCGAAGAGCCGGATACAACGTGTCAGGAATAACAGACCAGTCAGCCTTTTAAAGGCAGAGTACACCTTGCAAATTGGTCCTTACACCAGTCAATCACGGATGTTACACATATATGTGTACCTTTTCTCATTTTTGTTGTCATTTAAAGTTACATTGTGTATGTTCACAAGCTTTGTTGATTATTGTTGGTGTTATTGTCATTTTTTTCCTGTCTTAGAGATCTGTTCTATTTTCTCATTCATTCCTGCGAAACACACCATTCCATCTGGGTCCATTCTTTATTGCCTGACAATCATGAACTATGTAGATGTTAATTGTTCAGGGTTTCATGTTGTTAGACATGATAGAAACGTAACATAAATACATTTCATGACTAAAAACACCCTCATCACCAGGCTCTGTTGGTGTGTAAAGTAAATCAACATTTAAAAGGAGAAGATCTTCGCAACACTTACATCTCCTCTGGCCAGGATGAGCCTCTTCCACCTTGTAGATGGACATACGGGACACTCCTCCGCAGATGGAGCCCTTCTCTCCTTTGCAGTCCAAGTTGCACTCTTCCTCCTTCATCTGCGCAGTTGTGATGCGGTTGCCACAGTAACACTCAGAGCCATATTCGATGCCAGCAAACTGGTACCCACTGCGTGAAACAACAGATTTAAAATGTAATTACACTAGAATAAGGGAGCAGCTGAAGATGAAGATGATGTCTTGGACAAAGTAATGTTTGATTGACAATTTCACTAATAATATTTAATTGTTTATTTTATTGTATTGGACCTGTAATGAGTATGTTGTATAAAAAAGTCCATAGGAATTAAAAACTACTTTAGGCAACATAAATTAATGTTAGGTCTGTGCCGTTACCGACTAAAAAAACCTGAAAAACAATATATTCACAAAATGTATAACATCTTCAAAAATATATAATCTAACTTAGCAAATTAACATAAAATGCTTTATATTACAATGTTTTTAAAACATTTATTACCTAATTATTTATTTACTAATAAATAATTTTTAACCATGCGGGTTTTACACACATTAATTCTACAAACAGTAGAGATTTAGAGTTTTTCTATGTGGTTACATTATTTATCCACATGGAAATGGAGCAGTATCTTAGCATTTTAGTAACTTTGTATTTTTTTAAATATCAGCCAAGCTGATTATTTTTTTTAACAGCAGGTACTACTATGTGGGCGCTGGGCAGAGGTTAAGAGTTTTAGCCCATGTCTAAAGGCATAGGAAGGACTGTATTACCCGCCACCATGCTCAAATATAGCTTCTGACATGTTTAGGACTACATGCATCACAGAACAGGTCATAAAGACAAGATTTGTTTTTAAGAAGTAACCAAAGTAATATTGCACAACATATTCACAGCAGAGGGTTTAACCAGAAAAGCATGATGGCAATACAAAATATTATATACTGATATAGTGTAAATTAAAACAGTAACATGAGGTTGAACAACTGACAGAATTAAGATTTTAGTAGGAAAAAGTAAGACAAATAACTTCAGCAATAGAACTCTGCTTTAAATGATTCCAGGTTTTTGTAGGAGTGATGACTTGCAATGTTTAATGTTAGAGACCCCAAAGTCTATTGCAGCATGGTCAGTAACATCCAGTTCTTAGAATAAATACACTGCCAGGCATAACTCAAAGAATCGGGAGGCGGGGCATAACCAACCTTTTTTATTTCAAAGCTTTGGTCCTCTTGACATTTAGGATGCTGCTGAAAGGTGCAGCACGATTCTATTCAAGCATATTGGTGTTGCACTCAACAAGTATTAGCTTGAGCCCCACTGCAAATGTATTCCCTGATACTCATCTCAGAACTGGCAGGTGCATTACCACTTTTCATCTTCTCTGTCTGAGTTACTCATTCTGAGCAGTAATGATGTAAAAACACAGGATATTTTCTATACGTCTCTACGTGTTTTATAAAACTGAAACAGTGAATCCTTCAAGGCTGAGTCACAATGTATTTTAGAAGAATACAGTTAGTAAATCTAAAGCTTTGTAAATTTAAAGAGTGTAGTTTTCTTTTAAATGAGACTAATTCAATGTAGATTTGGAATTAAAAATGGCTATCTGGAACATTGTAAAAATAGTAGTAGTCTGGTAGCAAAGGTACATTTGTGGTAAAATACGAACTGTTATTTACTTTATATTGTAAAAATTCATTCATTCATTCATTCATCTTCATGTCGGCTTTCTTCCCTTTCGGGGTCGCCACAGCAGAATGAACCGCCAACTCTCTGGCATATGTTTTACGCAGCGGATGCCCTTCCAGCCGCAACCCATCGCTGGGAAATATTTTGAAAATATATATTCAAAATTACCAAGTTTAAAATATAGAGTATAGTGACTTGAATAAGTAAATTCTATGTTTAAAACAGAACAACACTGCAAAATGATAAGATCTTGGACACATCAATCTTGTTTCCGGAACTGCAACATGAAAAACCCAGGAGTGGAAGACACAAGTCGTCTGCCCAACTTTTTGACGCGTCCCAATTTGAACACTTACACTGCACCCTTAAAATAAATACTCATTTTCAGAAGAAAATGTACATACTTTTTAGTGTGTGATATGAGAGTGTGCACAATCTGGGATGCACTAAAACATCATGTGACGGAAGTAGTTGTGATCACGTCTACGCATGACATTCAAGAGAACTAATAAAAAATACACACTCTATATTGATATAATATAACACACTCTATATTGATATAATTTATTTCTTTGCTTCTTCTTTAAAAGTGAGTCATGTTACAGAGAGTGCTTGTTTGTTTGGATCCAAGAGAAAACTCCTTCTGCCCGAGCACAGTGGATTGTGGGAATATCTGGCGGTTTAGCCTTCATCGATCTGCACTTCACAGTCTAATCGAAAAAGTTTGGGACCTCCAAATTCTAATTTTGCACCCGAAAGTGTGAATAGTGCGTGGATTGGGACGCAATATTAGTTTCTCCATGTACTCTTGTTAAATTCGGAGTTCCTGTACCTGTTAATTAGATCACCTGTTCCTAGTCCTGTCATTATGAGTGGCATTTGTAGATTTAGAGTTTAGTCTTCTAAGCCTAGATTAACTGAAAATTACAGATAGTTAGTTATTTGTACTTTTCATAAAAATTTCTGCTTAAAATATTTTTTGGTATCCATTAAGGTAAGCCATTTAAAGAAACATTCCAGAATTTTTCTAATTCTGCTGAGATAATTAGGATTGATTAAAAATTGTGGTATCCCTGTTCTTGTTAAAGCCCTTTTAGCATAGCTTACCATAAATAATGCAATCAAATTAGACCAAAATCATTGTCAAATCAGTGGCATTAGCAGATTTATCAAGGAATTGTTGCCATTTTGTTATTAAAAACTAGATTTCGATGAAGTAAGAGTATTTTCTGCCACCAATCCCATCTGCTGCCATAACATAGTAGCAAAGCTCCCAGATATTTATGCTGAAATGAAAGCTCTTAACAATATTATCCATAATGTACATAATGTTAATATCAATGATAAATGTTAATAAATCAATGATCTTTATACTAAGCTAAGATAACAGAGGCATCACTAGATCAGGGAAACGGCTGAACATATTCCAAACTGGACTTCATGCCATAAGGAGAGTTGGAGGATGAGTTGAACACAAAAAAGGGGAACATTTCAGAATCTTGTCAACGCTTGTGTGATATAAAAAGCAACAATATTACCTCAAGCACTACTAAATATAGTTAAAAAAAAATTTTTTTTTTTGACAACGACACACTTTTTAGATTTCCCTGAAGATTTAAAATGTCATGTGATCAAGTTCTAAACCACTAGACTAATTACAAGCCTCATGCTGTGGTAAATTATCTATCAGGCTTATAACTAGGGAAAGTGTTTAATGGATAATGACAGGTTATGTTTCAGGACAGTATCTCCAAAGCCATTAATTGGGCTTGATCCATTTCCCAGCATGCCCTCGGCCAGCTGGCACTGGGATGCACCCTGCTCTTTTCTGTTTCGTGATATAAGATGAGCACAGAGGAGCCTCTGGGACAACAGATGCCCATATGCCTTTGTGGAACTTTGAATGGAATGAATTAAACATATTCTTTGCATATTATGTGTCTTGGCAATCCAGGACATACTTTTCTGTGCAGGTGTCCAGGCAGAAGGTGCTGGTCATTTTTCTAAAGTCATAGAAAACCATTCCTTTGAGCGCTCGGTCCTTGGCATCATCCATAAAGCAACCGATGTATGTCCCTGTGCAAAGAAAAGCAATCGCGTCAGATTTTCAGAATGTGACCTTTTTCCCTGCAAACAGATGGGAAGATTCTGTAGCACAGCTTGGAATCCAGATAATTGAGAAAATAAATGAATTAACACAAGCAGACAATTTGTCATCTTGAAAAGCAAACAGCTCATTTAACACCAAGTTTCCACTTTAAGAATTGTCTCTCTAAACTTTTGAAGGATTTTATAAACTCTGCATTTGCTTATGCAAACATTTTAAACACCACAACAGTTTAATTGCTTTATTCTACAAATCATTAATTTTAAGACCTCGACATGAATAATTCATTCTCAGTAGTGACTTGTTTATTTGTGAGGCCATGTTTTATAATAGAAACTCTGCGCCTGAGCGAGGATTGATTTGCTTATTCCTCATTCTTAAATAAACTCCATCTGCTGATCTGTCACATGAAGAATGAATAATTTAAGAACTCAGATGAGTTAATTAATTTTATTTTTGTTGCACAAGATTAAGAAACCTCAAAGACTTATATAATTTTTTTCTATGGGTTTTACTGCAAATATACATTTATTTGGCATTAACATGACAAACAAATGTGTCAAATTAAAAAATAAATAAATAGTCTTTTACTTCAGAATCAAATCCACTGATTATAAAGACTAACAGCCCTTGACGGGGAGATTGACTTAGAGTCTTTAAGGATTTTTATATAAGAAATCCATAATCAATTTGTCACCATCCTGAGTCTGGGTAGACCATAACAGAAAACTAAAGATAGGTGATGATTCAAGGGCAGCTGCAGGAAAAACTAAAATTCCAACATGCAAAAGGAAAAATCAACCAAACAATATCAGCATCATAGATGAACAGGTTTATTTTTACATATAGAATTAGCTATAGAAAATGAAACAACCAAAATAAAAAGAAAATAAAGGGGGCTTTATATTCAGACGGGACCTAATCCACTAAACTATTTCCTTTAAAACAAGCGAGACAATCTCAGATAAAAGGCTCCCTCTGTTAACTGAGTAACAAACATAAAGAAAGATAAGAGGTCCAAAGTTTACAACAGCACTGTCATGATCTGCCAAGTATCTGGTTTGTAGATGCTGGGTCATATCACTGACAGTCCTTCCCTCAGTTTTGGTTTTACCTTGTTTTCAGTTATCACTCTTGTTTATTTTGTTTTCCTTTAGCACCTTCAGCCACATGGCTCAAGTCATGTGACTGACGGTGGCCATCTGTAATTTGTTTTGTTTGTTTAGCACATGGTCTTGTTGGTTTTTCCTACCGGTACCTGCCCTACTCATTTTCTAATTAGAGCTTTCAGTTAGTACACCTGGAGTTTTCCTCGTTATGTTTGATTGGTTTCCCTTTATAAGCTTCCCTTAGTTATCTTTTTGTTCATTACTCCTTATTGGTGTGGTGATCCCGGTGTGTTGCTCTTGTTTGTATTTGAGCTTGTGCTGTAATTTTGTTTTCCTGTTTAACCCAGTTTTTAGTTTGTATATTATTCGTTGTTGTCCCTCTCGTGGGTTTTGCTTTGCTCGCTAATTTTTTCTTAAATAAATTATTATTTAAAGACTGTCACGCATTTCTCTCTAGGCCTCCGCACCCTGACAAGCACCCACCTTCCCACTTAATTCAATATAGAAGACAGAACCTAAGTATTAAATGGAAACTAGAAAAGGTTTACATAACTAAAATACAAGAAGAACTCACTGCCCCCTCACCACCACCAACCAACGAAGATTGTGAAGGGTTTTGTAAGCCTTGTCCCAAGCCAGGATCCAATTAGAGGCTGAGGCAGGTGGAACAAGTTTGACTAGGGGGAAGCCCAGGCACACAAGAAATCAACCACAGAAAATCCTGCATGAAGTAAATCGCTATCTAGATATGCCCCAAGACGTAACAAATAAAATATTGGAAATTTAATTTTGGCACATTTAATTGACCATTCTGTTCCAGCTTGACCAGGTTTCCGGTTAATTTGCCTACTCTCAATATAAACAACCAAAGCTCCTTTCCCCACTTGACAATTGAAAGCAAAACTCTACCACCAACCCTTTTACCTCTTCATTTCTCATGGGGGTGGTCCTGGGAGGCCTTCCTGGACTCAGGGGCACTCCATGTATAGCTCATCCACTACACTTCTTTATGCTCACCAACCGTCAAGGTTGACCATCTCAAACTATGTCGCTGAGGTTAAACCAGCTACTTTGTTTCAAAATAAAGATTCAATTGAATTTCCACAAAGCGGTATAAAATAATAATGATAAAAATAATTGAGATAGCTGACACTCTAGGTTCTTCACATCTTCAGGAGGGAGTCCTCCAATCCATCACCAATGCGAAGCATCCTCCTGGACCTGAACCTGGACCTGCTGCCATTTTTACACAAGAACACTCACCACAGAACGGTTAACTTGTGGACAGGACAAAATATGTAGCCATGTAGCCTCAAGGTGCTCGGCTTAAGGGTTTAAAAACCTGTCATGTTTGCAGGGTGATAACACTTGAGAGTTTTAATTGTAAATTGAAAAAATCTATGCATTTTTACCAATTATTATTATTTCAAATTATATTTTTAAAAATCAATATAATACATATATCATATATATCTTTGCTTTATTTATTTTTTCATGGTAATGCCAGCTTTTAAGTTATCTTTAAAAAACAAAGTTCTGTCCTGATTTGATAACCTTAAAGAACTCATAGAAGTCTTGTAACAAGAAAAAAAAACTAAAAAAAAATTAAACTCTACCTAGATAAAGCAATAAAATCTGCGAACGGGGTAAGATAATTTGACTTGACAAGAATTCTAAAAATTACCAAAACTTTCAAGCTGATAACAAACGCTGTTGATTCTTAAAAATATACAAAAACTCTCAAACCAAGTCATTCTAGACTTGTGGTTTTAAAACTAGACAATCTGTCTTAAGGAAAATCACTTCTCCTTTGTCAAAGTACTGACCTTTGTGTCGAATTTTTCTTTTTGGAAGAACTTTCTCCACTTTGGATGCTTCCTGTTCAGACATGAGGCTGTGGAACCATCGGCGTCGCAGATGTCGAATCTCCTGGTTACGTGAGATCAGCCATTGTTGTCCATCGTTGTCTTCGGTCAAGACGTTTTGATATCCCCCGACTTTGCCAGCAAAACGAGTAGCCATTATTCCATAACTAGTCCTTAATGCAGGTGCTTCCAGGGCTCTAGGAGGAGATGGCAGAGATGGTAATGGGAAGGTGCCACGCTGTGACACTACCAGTCCATGTCTTTGCAGAAGAAGAACGCTTCCAGCCATAATGTAGGCAACACCAAGGAACAGGAAAAGAAGTTGAGTCCGTCGCAAGAAGCGCTGAAGTCTGTAGAAGGGTTTTGCCATGTTGCCCTTCCACCAGGTGGGAAAAAACGTTTTCCTCCTACGCAATCATTCTGGGAATTGCTTCCAGATTTTAAAAGATGGATATTATTCCAAATGACACATTGTTGAAGGAAGGCTTACCCCGGTCGCCATATTCACATTTTCTTCAAAACTCTGTTTACCTGGGAGAGGATTAAGTGAAAAGCCCGTCTTGGTTTTCCATTGCCTTGATGATGGAAGTACTTGTGACTGGATGTATGCAAAGCTCTTACGGCTCAAAGACTTCAGAGTACCTGTTGAGAAAACAGAAAGCCGTTAAATGGAAGTCGGAAAGAATCTTTCACTTTTTTCATTACCTGAGACACTCGAGTGCTAGAGAACAAAATATAAAGCTAGTCTGGATTTTCTTCTGGTAGTATGTCTCTATTAAGAGGAACAAGCAGACCATGCTGCCTAGAAAAGCTTTACCTGTTTGTTTCTGTCTCTGTCTCTAAGAGTGTTCGGCTGGAATGAATACATGAATTACAGGCAACATGTCTGTTTCCCGAGGAAGCATGGACAGCCTTGGTTCTGTTATAAGGCAGCTGAATTTAAGAGAGAGTTAAATGCCTTTTGCCTCTTGTTTTCTAAAAGCTTACAGCTGGTGTATACATTGCTACATTTTGAAATTGTTTGTGGTCTACATTATTCAGAAGCACATTTTAAGAATGTATAGTAAGATGTGTGTAAGTGGTGTGATGATGTGAGTAGTAAGCATACTAGGCAAACTGTGAACCACTGTTTTTACAAGATTAAAGCACTAATATTGACATTAATGACAGCTGAGAGGAAAAAAACAGCTAGTATTTTAAATGTATAATAAGCCACATAATTCCAAACCATTTAGGATTTGATTACTTAAGTGACAGCTGAAATTCACCTTATGATATTAATCTATTAAGTGGATACTTTTAATAATCCAGGAGTGATGCACTGTTAAGAAGGCTGACTCATAGTGAGGACACAACAAAAATACAGTTTTATTCCATCTATGTTTTTGAGGTTTTTAACACTAAATAAAGCATGACCTTATGCTTACTATTTCAGGGGAAAAGCATGCGAATCTGTGCTAAACTCACAGCAACAAAGTTCTTGAAACTATTGAGAATGAGCTTGAATAATAGCTTGAATGTGTGGAATTCAAGATTTCACAGTCAAGGTAACTTTGAAATCAGAAAAAAACAGGATGTCCCTAGACCATGTCCAGATTTTAATCTATCCTGTTTGACTAGATTGTTTCACTTCTGATGATACATTTAAAAATTCCATCCTGCATCTTTAAATAGTTTTTGTTAAATGTGCAATCAGAAACTTGAACCACAAGACCACGAGGTGTTCTAATCCGTATACTTTGTGGGCAATTAATTTAAGCAAAATTTGAGCAAAATACTCGTTGCCAACTAAATGGGGTCATTTATCTGATTAACATAGGCTCGGGAGGAGCTTGGTTGTAATTGACAATCAACTATGGTCCCACCTACCTACATCATCCACTGTATATAGGACATGACCAAGAACTAACATTCTACATCGTGCAAGCTATCCCTCCTTCCACCCCTCAAAGGACACGTTCACCTTGTCTCATTTAAGGGAAAAATCTTTACCTCTCCAAACACTAACAGCCTATGGGGGTTATTCTCCAGGCCCAGGTCGCTCAACGGTTCCGGACTACCACACAGACAGCTCGCCTAGTACCCATTGGTTCACAAAACCTTCCAGGACACTTTCACTTAGTGCTTTCATGTACTTTGAATTTGAACATACTACTCAGCTTGCTAACTACATTTTTACTGCCTAGCTCTATAACCACAGTACATGCTATGAGAATTTGAAGGTGCCCTATGTGATCTATTGATGGATTATTGCTGGAAAGTTCAGCCAAATGAGACTTTAAGCAGCAAAACAGCACTACAATCTCTTTCTGTTTTGCCTGAAATGTTGTTTTCTGAATTGTTCATTTGAAAACCGACAACTTGACACTGATTAAAGGAAATTTCTGTCAATCAAGCTCAATAGAGGAAGCTGCATTAACTTTAATTCATGAAACAGTCCATGCCAAGTCACAGTGTCCTTCAATCGCTTTATTCCCTGGAGTGCTGTTGATGTTCACAGCATAAAAAACTTTCTAAAAGTGTTTAATTACTTTTATCCTTATTTTGTAAGTGAAAACTACAGAAAAAGTTTTGTTTGAAGCGCTTGTAATGATCGACAGACGTCTCGTCCAATCAGTGCCAAGTCGTAGGTTATCAAATGGCACAATCCATTTCTATGTTGACTGAAATGTCGTTGTGTTCTCTGAATTGTAAAATTTTGTTCTTATTTTCTGGAGTGTTCTATGAATTGTTTTCTTACTTGCTTGAGTGTTTTCTGAATTGTTGATGTGGTTTTTTTTTATCTGTAATTGTGTTTTTAACGTTTATTTTGCTTTCAAAATAGTGAATTGTTTGGCACCTCTATTGCCACCATAGGTCTAGGACAAAACTGAGAAGAACCGCACTGTTTTGTGAGCAAAATAGTTGGTGTTCATAAAAAAATACTTGAGCGTTTTATCAAAGATGTAGTTATTATCTTTGTGAGCTGCTTTGTCCAGGTATTGAAGGTAAGAAACTGTGACGAGTCAAAAGTAAGTAGGAAAGTATGGAAAGCTCTTAATATACCAGGGATATGTGGAGTGTTCTAGAGTGCACTATTTACATCTTTGTGTTAATAAAAAATGCTAGAGGAAAAGTTTTCATTTACCTAGTTGTTTTCCCTCTCCCTTAAAAGCTGAACAAACAACAAAAAATTTACAGAAATTGGTGTTAACTCTGCTAATCTAAGCCAAATAATTTCTTCAGAATGCTGCTTATTTTCCCTTCATTTGCTTTGATTTTTCAGTCCATTATTTCAAAATTGCCTAGAATTATTTTGTGTGGCAAAGGCTGTGAAAAACCAACAAAGTAACAAGCCAAACTGACTCAGGAGTAGCCTGTCCATCACTTCTGTTCATTTCAATCAAGCAAGACCCCACCGTGTGCCCCACATATTCTCCCAGTCTGTTTCATCTGAAGCATAGTCGGAGCCACACACTGATTGCACATTAAAATCATAATCAGCAGACAGCTCTGACCATGAATGTGAATAGGGTCTAATGTATGAGACTTTATGTGAATATGTGAAGTAAAAACAAAATCTCAATCGTAATTTTTCCAGCCTCCCATACTGTTAGCTATTTTTTCTCAATGCTTAAAAAGCTGCATATTAATCAGATGGAAATATTTTAATACAAAAACACAGCTAATGATCAAAACCACTCCACAAAAGCAACTCTTCACAAACCAAACCTTGTTTTATGTTGTTGAGCTCCCAGCCTTGTCTTTTCAGCCCATCACTAGCAAAAGGGCTACATTTGCATAAACGCTTGTGATGCAGGGGTGGATGTCCTCAGCAGCACCGGCGGAAGCCATAACTATGAGGCAGTGGAGAATGTCAATCAGCCTGAGGGCTCATTATTCTTCCAGCTATGAGCAGAGAGTGACTGGCATCTGCTAGTTTTTCTGTCTTTGCCAGTAGCAAATCAATCCTTTACAAGATTGAGGACACATTAACAGCTGGCAGAAAACAAACTAAGCCATTCTACGCCTTTATTTGTCAACAAGTTTTACACTTTTGGAACAAGAGAGAGGAATTCTAAAATGATCACGCATGAATACACAACCAGTGACTTTATCACACATTATTAAAGGCTCATAAACCATTTTCTTTCATTGCATACAATATTCCGTTTTTATGATATGCTGAATACAAATGTGAAAAACTGCTTTTTAAATTCATTTATATCAACCAGATTTTAACTGAGGCTGATGTTATTTGAGGAATCTCCCCCATATGTCTTGTTTTACACAACATATGGATGCCATTTCTTAAATATCACTCCCAAAAAAAGTGTATGCATCATAATGGAGTCATTAACACAGATCAATCTCAGTGAAGAGTTTCTTCTTCAGGTCTCTACATAAGGTGCTTTGCAAAAAGGGGAGGGAGGGGGGTAGCTACTACTCATTTGATGTTCACGGCTGCACACAGAAACTACCCTTCATGACAAAAGCAAAACTTCAGGATTACAGAGTACTATGTGAGCTCTCTGATGAAGGGCTCTGAGTACTTCAGGGTCAATAGGAACATGGAACAATCACACTCAATTAGATAAATAAGTAGATATGGGGTGGTGTGTTTTTTTTATTAAAAGTAGCGATGCACTGATACAAGATTTTTTCCATACGAGTACATGTACACGTATTTAGATCTGAGTACTTGTTGATACAAAGTACCAAAATGACTACTTACTAATAGATATAGGGATTAATATTAATTAAATGTGCGTTTTTATTCCAATTTTATTTCTATAACATTTTGTTCACTCTTTTTACTTAAAACGAAAAGTATTTTTTCTCATAAGAAAACAAAACAAAAAACACAACACTTTCAACTTAAAAGAATGTGAAATATTTTAACGAGTCTATTCATTAAATGAAAGTGGCAGATTTGTTTGTTAAACTTTGGGCTTATTTTGCTCGTCCAAATATTAGTTGTGAAAATCTTTTTGGGTCGGTTTGGGAGCAGCGTGTCGGTGATGTGATCTTGTACCTTGGGTACAGAAAACTGATGAGATGGAGGCTCACAGACATGCTCGCAACTCAGTCAGGCTTGTTGCAAAGTTAGCTGTTGCTGTTTTTGCACCTGTTACATATGACTGCCGGATTCACATCTAGCTGTCAAAAGTCGAGCTTTTCATGATTATGAGTACGCCTCTGGAGCACAGAATTGTGATGACACTATATGCTAATATTGGTATTGGTGAAATTCTGATTAAAAGTTTGATAAGCACTGCTGGCAGACTTTTAAAATAATTAGTAATGAGTAGGCAATTTAATCAGCAAACCACCCATGTTTCAGGTTGTTTCAGTTATAGTAGAGAAGATACGAAAGGTAAGTATGTGTGGAACACATTTCACTTTTTCCATTTTCAGAAACACTTGGCCCCAGTAATGGTTTTGTGCTGGGTGTGTGAAAGCATTGCTTTTGTTTTCAGAAACCGTCGCTAAAACTGCTTCCAGAAGTAGTCTGCAGAGCAGAGAGATGGGGGAGGGACTCGTGGTTCAAAAGAGGAAGTTGCCTGTACTCAACATATAACCTAATAACAAACTCAGCAACATGGTGGGGAAAGGATGTTTTCATTTTCAGAGCTACAAAGGAAATATTCAGAAATGGAGGTTTTAAACCATTGAAAATGGGTCATAAATAGGAATTTTTGGGACAACGACCCAAAATTCAACAAAGGAGTGACTTATAAAGACTTTATAATAAAGATGTACAGTATTGCTTCTTTGATTGTGGGGAGATGTTCAATTCACTTCTGAAAAATTATCCTGAAAAGAGGCCCCATTTTTTTTGAGAGCGCTCAGTTCATCCTCATAATTTTAATTTTCAGCATTTGGGCTTAGTTTGTAAAATATTAGTCGTTTTAAATCACTTTATAATTAACAGAGGCAAAAGAAAAAGGCTTGATTAATTACAAGGACGCGCAGTTAATGAATTTTACAGCAGAGAGATTTGTGGTCCTTGTAATTCATCTTCTTTTATCCTCACTTTCACTCTGTTGTGGGCTCCTTCATGAACAGCATTGCATTTCAGACCGAAAATAAATGCATTTATGAATGATAAAGCACCACCAAAGTAATTTCCATTTCCCATTCAGGGATGTCTGATGACTCCAATGATGCATTTCAGAGAGCAGTAGGTTTGAAAACTAGTGTTAATAGCCTCTATTTGATGTTTTATTTCTTACTCTTCTGCACAGTTCCACTAGATCCCTTCAACAGATAAACCATGGCGCTCCCTCAATGCACTCTGTAGGTCTAGACTGGCGTACTCGTTTGTCTTCATCTGCTTTCTCAGCGTGTTATCATCTCATTTACAGCAGGGCAGCCACACTTCCATCTCGATCCTGATGGGACTGACCCTAGAGGTCATATTAGGTCTGAAAACCTCACTTTCTGGCATTTAACCATCCTGCAGGCATCTTTGACCATCTGGCTTTATGGTGATTTTTCATAAGGGGCATCTCCAGCCATCTTTTTAGACTCCTTAATTCACCTGAAGCATATTTTTGGACTGTGAGAGGAAATTGGACTATGAAGAGGAAACCCACACAGACACAAGG
Organism: Danionella dracula; assembly: GCA_900490495.1. NCBI lineage: Eukaryota > Metazoa > Chordata > Actinopteri > Cypriniformes > Danionidae > Danionella > Danionella dracula. Next base: position 15,526,313 of record UELW01000112.1, on the reverse strand, counting down.
ACACCTGCATCTCCACTCAGGAAAGAAGACTCGTGTTCGGTAGCATTAACCTTGCTTCTAGTTACAATCATAATAGGGTAGCAGACATATGCAATGTCCTTTTGATCCTTTGATATATCCTAGTCACCTCAGACTCTATTTATGTGATTTCTATTTATGTATCTTTTTGAGAAATAATGGCTTTTAAATTATTTCTTGTGTGACAACTAATATAATGATCCAAATAGTATAAAGAATGCTTATCGTGCTGATGTTTTAGTAACAAAAACTTGAAAGGCTACACATAAACGGTTGGCAAAAACATGTTATACTTTTTTGTATTAAAGTTAATAATCAACTAAGGTGTTTTAATCTTTAATCTGCTGCCTTTCCTAAAATCAAGCAGACTACACAGTATATAAAGTATGCCATACTTAGTCAGGTGACATCATTCTTTTCCTCTGGCCTAAAGTAAAAAAAAAATCTAAAATATTAAAGCATTTTGTTCATATTTTATTCAGTTTCTTCTTGCCCGTCACTTTATCAAAAACTGTAGAAACAAACATATATCCGTATGTATGTTATCATGCAGTCAGGTGAGGCACATCAATTAAAGTTTTAAAGTAAACTTAATGGTTCTATTTAATCAGTGTTAGAGTTCTTTTTAATTTAAATATTTGATTTGATTTTTGATTTAATTGTTTTTTAAAATCACTTTAATTTGACATTTATAGTTCAAATACTAAGAATAGAAAAGAGCTTAGCAGAATGCTAGATGCTGTATCTTTATTCTGTTATTCCACACAAACGTAAATCACACATAAACATAAAATGTTACATTTTAGTATAAAATTCTACAATTGCATGAAACAAAGCCCCAAAATGCAATGGGTCTAGAAGGCCCGGCACAACTTTCAAAGTAACAATAATGAGAACATCACACATGGTTTAAATGTGACGAAAATAGGTTAAAGAACAACAAATAAAGTCTATTTGATGTTTAAATCACTTGTTTCTGGTCTTTTTTAACATAAAATGGCTTGATTCAGTGAAATAAAATCCACAAAAGGCAACGAGTCCACCACATCTGCAAACACTGCCTTTGTAACAATAATATGAACACATGGACTTGAACATATGAACATGGGTTAAGTGAAAGTGACAAGTTGGCCAGATATGGAGTACCCGGAATTTGTGCTCTGCATTTAACCCATTCAAGTGTACAAACACACCCGGAGCAGTGGTCAGCCATGGCTGCGGCGCACGGGGAGCAGTTGGGAAACTGGTGCCTTGCTGAAGAGCACCACAGCTGTGATTGTTGAAGATGGAGAGCAAGTGTTTCATCACTTACACCACCTTCAACTCGGTGGATCTGGAGTTCGAATCTCCTGATCCAACAGACCACAACTGTCCTGTTTATAGTATTAGTATAGTAATAACTATTATTAGAGCAATTAAACAAGTACTTAAACCTAAAGATGTGCACAGTGCATAGCTCTATCAAAAATGTATAATGGTTGCCACATGGCTTTTGTGGCTCTTTAAAAACATTTTAAAACATGTGTGGTGTTCTCATTATTGTTGCTTTGGCAGGGTTAGCAGGTCTGCTAGACCCATTACATTTTGGGGCTTTTAATTCACACAATCATAAAATTTTATACTAAAATCAAAAATTGTATGTTTATGTGTGATTTATGTTTGTGTGGGAAGACAGAATAAAGGTAAAGAATCTAACACTTTTTACACTTTTACATGCTCCGGTCCAGTAGACCCGAACACCTTGTATGTGATATAAATATGTAGGGGGTATACAGTGTGGGGTCATAAAAATTGTGTTCCGATATATGTTTTTTTACAGAAAATGAGGCAAAGCCAGTGAATCTCATTTTCAAATAATCATTCCTTTTATAATTTTTCTTTTGATGACAACTGAAAACGGGTCCCACAGACCCAGACACCATACAAGGGTTAAAGGCACATGTGTGATGCTTGATTTAATTGCTACGGAGAAACAGGAATCTCTGGCTGTGAGCTGAACAGTCTCTTTATTTCCTGCCTTTTTTCAAACTATTGATCTTCCACTGCAGGGACTGACTCCACTGCAGTGTCCAAAAGCTCCATAGAAACACAACCCTTCATAGAGCAATTTTTAATTTGGTCAAATAACTGTACATTTTTGATCCAACTGAGCGTTGGGTTAAAACGCGCAGCTCTTGATCACTGATACATATCAATGTTGTTCATCCAGATTTTACAAGACAAGTCAGTAGAAAAATTGGGAAGGAGATAAAGTAGATGATGCTTTAAATTTTGTTTTAGTAGTAGTTGTCTGTCTTTGATAATTTACAGGGTGATTTTTGTTGCTTGAGGCACATTTACATTTGCTGATTTACAGCCAGCCTGTAAACAAGATGGTATAACTAAAATTTGCCATATAAAAGCTGGCTGAAAAGATGGAGACTGCTGGCCCCTGAACACAGGTTTATTGACCACTAAACTACAAAGAATGGATGCATGAAGCGGTGTAGCTGAGCACTCAAGCACTTTTACACCCACAGACCACAGACGAGTAAGTGTGATCCTATTGTGGGCTCTTCTGGGAGGCTGAACCAAGCACTGGCATACCGCAACATAAACCGTTGTATGTGAAGCATTTTTGGACACAAACATGGTTTTCTGCTGGAAAAGGATGTCCAAATAATCAGCAGCAGAAGGATATGTTGCACTTTGCTTCTCTGGTGGTGACATTAGATGATGGTTTCATCATAATTTGTCTTTATCAGATAATGTTGCAAACTATATCCAAAAACCAAAGTGGATACCGCAATTGATGGGAATAATGGCGCTAAAAAATAAACTGCATAACGGTGCTATTTTTTTCAGTAACACATAATCAAACCAATTACTGTTTTCCATGTTACAACGCTGTTACCACAAATATTCATAAAATGTCCATTACTAGAGCAGCCTATATTTGAAAACAGTAGAGTGGTTTTAATCCGAACGGGTCTTTCAACCAGAGCCCTCTCTGTGGTTTGAGTGTGTGCGTACATGTTCAAGTGTGAACGTGGTGTCACTGGAAGAATGTGATAATTGGCTGATGTAGAGTAAATGTCAAACGTTTGCCAATCAGAGGCAGGGTAGGGTGGGTCTTTACACACAAACACGCGACAGGAACTGTCATTCACATTCATCAAGACCTAGAGGAGAAACCATGACAAGTCGGATAGTTTCAAAGTTTTGTTTAAGTAGGAAGTATAATCACTATTTTTCCCTTGATCAGGTGAACGGCAAGAATGTTTGTGATGTGCAACTTGTGCCCCAGAAAAATGTCTTTCTGCGTCGGTGACAACTCAAAATGAAGCACCCAACATCATTACACAGAGCTAACCAAATTACTGTCTTAGAATGCAGGATAACATTATCTCCGCTAAAAAGGTAGAAGATGAAACCACGAAACCCAAGCAAGAGAAACTTGATTTTTCTCCTATACAAAAACTAATATCTGAAGCAGAATTAAGCAAAATGTTAGTTTAATATTTATAGTTATCACTTGTTTATTGTTTTAGTGAATTTCTTAAGAAGGATGTTTGGTTTTAGATTTTTAGACTTAGTTATCGACAAGTTATTTTCTGTGCAATACATCTTTACATTTCTAAACCACATATTGTGTTTTATAGGATATGCTGAATATGATAGTTTTCTGTCACGTTAGCTTAGTGTGAAATGGTCAAGATTTGTTGTATTTAGCAAATTTAAGCAACGCAATAATTACTTTTGCTGATAATTATTTACTATTTGTGAAAAGTAACTAGTAACATTAAATAGTTACTTTTTTAAAGGCATGTGGCCAACACTGATTGTAGGGCATCAAAAAATAGTTTGAAATGTATCTTTCGTGATGTTGTTTTTGAAATTAATTGTTTATGATTTGTTCTTGCTGTATAAAGGGTTCAAATAGAAAGTCTGAAAAAAAGAGAGGAGGTAAATGAGAGCTCTCCAGAAATTGATCTTGATTGCAAATCTACAAATTTTGATTATATTTCAGTTTATTTTCACATGAATGCAATATTTTCATTATGTGGTTAACATTATATTAGCCTACCAATAACCTTTGGAAAGGCTAAAACACTAATAGCGCCACCTGCTGTCCACAAGCTGTTAAACATGGTGCATCCATCTGCGTTTCCTACTTTACACGCAACTGCTGTGAAACAAATGCAGCATGTCGCGGTAGGTTTGAGGCCTTGTTTTAGCAATAACAAAAACATAACATAAACAAATAAATATGTTACTCAGAAATGACCACATGTCAATTTTTCGTCCGTTGGACTCTGGCATGAACTGGCAGAGTGATCTGTGTCATTATAACAGTTGGTAAAAAAAGGAGTACATTCAACTATCTGCCAATCCTTTGGCTTTAGGCCGAATGAAAGAGGACATCCACGAGACACGTCTAAGGCTGTTTGGGGAGTAGAGCAAATCGAAGGCAAATATCAATGTCACCGTGAGGATGAGACGCAAAGCAGCCTTGCTTGACCCAAGATACAGATGGGATCACACGAAACCACTCCTATAGGCCTAAGCGCCACAAAAACTGGTTGCTGAAATGAGGAGTCCGTCACCCTGCCCCATGCAAGTGAGAGAAGAGCCAGAGGATCATCGAGGCCGATAATACCATAGACGATGCCATAGACGATGGACGATGGCATTGTCTATCGACCCAACCCTAGTGTGTTTGGTGGTGGTTAGGAGGCAGTAGGTACAAAACGGCAGCCACATCCTGTCAGACTGCCTCAGGGAAGCTGAGGCCTACCAAGGTAGCTTATCACCAACAGAGTTTGAATGTGGAGTGAATGAATAATGCTCTGATAATTGTAAAGTGTCTTTGAGTATCTGAAAAAAAGTGTTATATAAATTGAATGCACTAATATTATAAGTTCTTATTAGGGTTAAGGTCCCTCCCTATTGGTCACTTTAACAACAATGCCTTGGTTTAAAAAAACATGACCTCTAATAAGACAATAAAAACCAATATTGTGTTTTTTAACTTCAACTATTGTAATTGCTTTGATAATCATAGATTGTTGAAATGTTTTTTTTTTTGTGTATGCTTATGGTGTATCTGTCAGGTTTGAATTTTAAAGATACATCATCTACAGGTTCATCATATTTTTCCTCAAGAGTGTGTTTTTAAAAAAGAAACGGCATGCAATGTACCTGTCTCATCAGTCAATGACTGGTGCTATAGATGCTATGTAATTAAATCATTCATTGCACGAATATGATACTAACTAGGAAACAGCCTGAAGCTAGCAGGGATCATTAAAAAAATGTAGCAAAATGTTTATAATAAAAAAGTAAATAAAGAGCTGAGTGAGATCTATAATAAAAAAAAGAATTTCATATTGCAAATGTAAAAAATTATAAGATACATTCATCTTTAATAAAGATGCTACAGTCAATAGCTTTTATTATTTATATTATTTTATTATTTATATATATTTATAACTCTATAAGGTTAGAGAAATTAGCTGTTTGGTAGAGCCATGGTATTAGAACTTTTGCAAATGATTTGAATAGTAAATAGCTTATAAAAACATAATGTCCAGAGAAGTGCTGGCTTAAAATTCGATGCCAGCTCATAATAAAAATAACTAATGCTTCAACAAATTTCTAAAAAAAAAAAGAATGAAAAAAGTGGACACTCCATTTATTCTCTTCAAAATCTTTCAATCCTTCAGGATGATGGGGGAATGGAATGAAACTAAACTGAGGAAAGAATGACAGGAGCACAATCAACTACCCTCTATGCAATTATCATTTGCATGAAAAAAGGTTTTTGGCAAGCTGAAGATCAGAGCAGCTCACAGTAGCTGGTCAAATATAGAAAAAGAGCACTGTGTTATTTGAAAATAATAATACAATACTACAAGTAAGATTCTGGTTCAAGGGTGAATAATCAATTTGCTTCAGCATAAAGTAACTCCAGTGATGAATGTTCTTCAAAGAGTTGACCTTGTATCCAGAGACGTAATCACGAGCTGACAAAAAACTCTTTGAGGGCTTTTTCTCAGATAAATATAAAGGTCTGCAGTGGCTTTGATAGCTCACCGTCTCTTTATATAAATTCATCTCCAGGTTCTATTAATCCTGTTTATTAAAAGCAAACAGAAGGAACATGACGAAGACACATTTCAAAACAAGCACATTATCCGGAGAGATTATGCAGTCATACACAACTCTATGACACAGATGCCGCTGAAGAGACGAGCTGGTTTGCTTCATATTGAAAGGTCAACCATGACAAAATGGTCTAGATTAAGCCAATGAGACATAGAGAAAGAAGACAGACTTATTTAGAGCAAGTAGGGATATTTTCCTTTTACAAGGCTATAAAGAACCAATGCAAAGATTATTTATAAGGGATGGACATCTGCAAACAAATTAAATTAGAACAGACAATCGATATCCCTAGCTACATCAGAATCATGCAGAACTCCAAATATGAGTATTATTTATATAATATAACAGATTTTGTTGCTTTACAGACCCAGCCAGTCAATGTTCTAATCAATGGCCTTTTCATAACGTTATTGTATGTAACATATAAATAAATTCTTTATATAAGACTTGAACAAGGAGTAGGTGCATATCTGCTTGCTTACTGTTCTGTTCTTGGTCTAATGCTAAATGAATGGGAAAAGTGCATTTATCGAATTAATGTAAATGTATCTGTAAAAAACGTGAGTCAAGATTTGTCTAGGGAGTTTAAACGATAATAAACTGTCTTACTTCAAGATAACTCCTATTCACAAATTCAGCTTGGTTTTGCAGCAACACAATTTAGTTAAGGCTAGGTAACAAAAATAAAATATATGCCATAGTATATACAAGGAACTGTGTTCCATTATTATTGTAAGCTAATACTATAGTTTATTCTGACAACTCATATTCATCATAATTTGATTGATCTTTGAAATAGTTATAGCAGCGATTTTTTATTTATCCAATATATATTTTTTGTTTTTTTCAACATATTTTTCTTAAGATATTAACACAATTACTTCATATTGCTCACCATGTTGTATAAGATTATATTTGAAAATATTGAAAGTGTACTTTACATTATTTAAAAGCATTTCTTTGAAGAAATAATCCATCAATCTTTGTTTTGTTTTTACCTATAGATCTGTTGAGACCACTTTCGATTGGTTTTCACCAGTTTTAACCAGACTACAGCAGATATATTAATGTAACAATGTGGAACAAACGTAAACTTTGTAAACGTTAGTTATATATTAAACTAAACAATATAAAAAAAAGAATATTGGAAGCTCAAAAGGAGACCTCTCAACAACACAATTGTTTTGCATTTGAACTGAAGTTCACAAGACTTTGTTTCTGTATGTTGCATGCAGTTAAATGTAAACTTTAACAATGATTTAAAAGAGCATTTATTCAACAAGCAATGCCTCAACAGAATATATTCCATGATAAAACACTTTATAAAAATTGTTAACAAATTATTCTCTTACCTTGTCCAGCCAGCCCTCGGCAGTGAAAAATAAAGCTGTAGCATCCTAATTGTGTTTCATAGCTCGAGCTTCGTTTGGGTCGAACAAGAGCATCTCTGAGGCGAGCCGCATCTCGCGCTCTCGCTCTGGTTTGCTTCTCTTGAAGTGTGTCACTAATCCCCGAGCTTATTCGTCTTTTGCATAGCTGGGAAACAACTGTAACAGAGATAATCCTGATCTAAATCCGTTGTCGCTCCCCCGTTTGCTTTGCATTCCCACGTTTTTGTGTGGACGTACGTAAGAGCTCAGCTGCTTTTAAGACGGACGACGCTGCCGTCTTTGCGCATGCGCGAGGGAGTGAGCGAGAGAGACTCATACAGACAGACAGAGAGAGAGAGAGAGAGAGAGCGAGAGAAAGAGACTGACGGTAAATATGTATTGATGAAATAAAATCAATTCATTGTGACTTTTCATCTGAGAATTGTGACTTTATATCTCAGGATTACAATTTAATATCTCAGAATTCTAACTTTTTACCTCAGAATTCTGAGTTCTTATCATGGAATTCTGAGATTAAAAAGTAACAATGATTTAATTTTTTTTATATTCAGAGACGGAAAAGGGCTTAGATTTGGTAAACATTTCACACATCATACAAAAAAAAACTGTGTGACATTGACATTGTGCCTGTCGCCTTTATATTTTAAACTTTAAGCCTATTTTAAACATTTTAAAAATGGGTAAAACAGACAAATTTTTTTTTTATTTTGTATATGGTTAACTGGCTTCACATTTGTTTTTACAGTAAAACTCTAATATTAAAGATATATTCTGGGAATTGTGATTACTTCATAATCATTTTCTAATCAACAAAGTATCTTTAACACAAATATTTATTTTGTTAAGAAAGTACCAAGAGGCAACTTCCAGCTTTCCATCATGCGTTAAGTGACCGAACTACGGTTCCTCGAGCAGCTGCTGACTTTTTGAGCTGAAAAACATGTTTCCAGCCTCATTCAGAAAGCTTGTATTAATTTTAATAAACACTCTTTTTTTTAATTGTTTAGTATATTTTAAAACTTAAACCTCCAGCCAATCAGACAGCTCCACTGCAGCCATGTGCCTCCCTATGTGGATTCATTTTTGAATGCTGGGTACACTCAATCTGAGCCACTTTGAACTTGACCTCACTGCCACTGACCTACTCACAGATGATTCTTTTGTCTTGTGTTTGCTATGTTGTCCTGGAAATTTGTTTTGTCTTCACCAGTCATGTGCCATTATGAATTCACAAGACTGATAACTGTGGTTTCTTACCTTGTTATTTGTCATATGCATATGTTTTCGTCTGAGCGCATGGGAGTTCTTTGTTTGTCACAACACCCATCTAATTATCTTGCCAGTAGTTGATGTTTTCCACCTGCTAGTCCTTAGTTTGATCTTAGTTTTATTAGTTTCCCTCAGTTAATAATGATGTTATAGTTGCATGGCTTTAAAGATCGTAATTCCAATTTGTAAGTTTTGTTTTTAAGTATGCGAGTTTCTACCGTTTAGTGAGTCTGACCATTATTATTTAGCCATTTTGTTTGCTTTAACTTTGGTGTTTTATCAAGCCCTTGCCGCTGACCTGTTTGTGAGGTAATGAAGTAAACAAAAATAAAAATTCAAGATCTTCACTGTCCATCCCTACTTGACATTTCACAACAGAAACAATAACTGAATCACTCTTCACACACAACACTCACTTGTTCAATGTTAACAGCTTGAAAGACTGAGTCCGTGAGTTCTGGCACTAACTGTTCGCCATCTATTGTTTCTCTTTGGCTCACTTCACTACAGACACAGATTGTTTCCCCTCCTGGACAACCATGTCTTGTGGCTTCCATGTCTCACCCAACAGTTGCCTAGTCTCCGATACCTAGCTTGTAATATTGTTTGCTTCTCTCATCGTGCACATCTCCCATACTGTAGCTCTCTTATGTCTCTGGTTTCACCACGTCTCACAAAACTCTCACCTCTACAATTTACATGGTCACCGATGTTTAACTTAGCTTGTGGGATCCCTTTTCCTGCAAATGATTCCAGCATTGTGAAATTGCTAGCAGTGTCTCTCCTTTGTTTATTCTTTAAATCTTGACTGACTTTAACATAAAAGAGTGTGGAGCGGGGCTGTGTGGATATTGTGCACTATAGGGTAAAGGCAATAATGGATCTTTGTATCATAACTCTTTGTTGCTGATTTCTAATAAAAGCATACACTTTCAGTTCTGAAACGTCCTCAATCATTTTAATGGTGCACCATTAAAATAACAGGTGTTTTTTTTAATTTCTCAGTTGCAGTATGATATGTTTTTCTTTCTCATTTAATGAGGCTTGAAATACGATGCACTGAAACTATAATGAAGAAACTCTCAGCAGCAGAGATGCTTTTCATTTTCTTCATCTCCATAGCAGTCATCAGCCCATCTTGATTCATAATTGTTAACATAAGTGTTGACAGCACAATAAGCCACATCGTCAGATTGATGGTGTGTTGTTTGGGAGTATAAGTCACTGAATGCTCTAAAGAAAGCACCAGCATATTTATCCGCTTGGGGAAAAAAAAAAAACACTGCCGTCTGTGTAGTGCCTCTGTAAATCACACAAGTGGGCACAAATCCTCGCTTACACATCCAGCAAAAAACCCACACAGACATAAAATTAATTAATAATAAATGAAAGAATAAACAGTGGAAGAGAGAGGGAAGAAAATAAACGAATGATTATGGAAATCGCAGATGTGTCTGTGTAGCTCTTACATACATTATACAACATTTAAATTATTAATGAATAAAAAATCAATAATTAAATACTTGCCAACAAGAAAGAAAAAAAACTTGTCTTTTAACATTAAGTCTTTATTTAACTGCCAAAAACAAACGGAATGAGGGATCTGAAGTTTGGTAGAGCAGTTTACAATGCTGCCCTCCGGTGTGTTAATAATGCCTTTATTCAAATGTGAAGTGAAATAAAATAACAATATAAACACAGTTCTTTCACATAAAAGCTTGAATGTGTGTGGGAAGATAAGTCACATCTATAAAACTCACTCTCGATGTCTGCAGACAGTTGAAAGGTTGAAAAGGATTTGAAGAAATGTTGAAGAAAAAGTGTTTTCCCAAAACCACGTGACAAAATCATGCAATGCATCCCAACAAAAAGGACTAGAAGGCACCATCATGTCATAACAGTGTTTTTGTTGTCATTACTGCTGTCATTTGCTCCGGCTCTAATAGAGTAAATTACCCATGAGTAGATTTCAGACTGCAATTAACTGTTTGTAAGGATAATTGGAGAGAGCGCATAAATGTATGCTCTAAACAGAGCACACTTTCACTCAGTGATGTTACTTACATTTTCTTTATAATTAATTTGAAAGACTAATGATGCTTGATTCTAATATAAAAGTCGGTTTCACATCGACCAATAAGCACATTAGCATTCTGAGGCCTGTGTTTGGGATCATTTACATTTTTATTAAGTTAAGATAAGCATTGCCATAAATCTCTTCATAGCCATGATGCTTCTCGCTAGCCAGTGTAACGGAGTAATTGTTTACTGGTATTATCCCGTATGCTGCTTAAGGGATAAGCTTTTTGTTTTGTGCGTTCCTTGTGAAATAGAGCAGCGGGAGAAGACATGGTCATGGATTAATGGATTATTTTTAATTTGAAAGCCATCACCCAGATGAGGAAACTGGAAGATAGCAAGACTTTTTGAGATTGATATCAAACAAGGATAATCTCAAATTTCTCAGGAGACTGGAAAAATAATTCAATATTTTGGTTTTATTAGGTCAGAGTTAGGTTCCTGCTGGTTTACATTGAAAACCTCAAAACGACAACACAGACAGCAGAATGTACAACTTACAATTGAGCACAACACAGGCACAAAACAATTATTTCCCTCTGAATGATCGTGGACTATACACAACAATAATATTTATTTTGCAGAAGACTGAAGAACCAGATGTGGAGGAACAGATGGAGAAACAATGAAGGAAGACACAAGGACTCACAGATGAGATGAGAGGTGAAGGTAGAGACCTTGCAGGGGTCATGATGAACATTCCCAAAGTGTATCATTAACCTGGCGAAGTGTTAGATGCTTGTGTTCAGGAAGCTGGTCATTGGCTGCATGGATAGCGGTTGATGAGAATCATGAGCTAAACAGATCTAAATTTGATCATCCCCTGATAGTCATCATGTCAAAACCACAAAAGATGGTCTATGCCCTGGTGGACACACCATTATTGTAGCCTATAACTCTACTTATGAAATATGAAAAGGATACGAAGATCCGAGACATCTGGATCTCAAAACATGATTTTTATATTCTGAAATTCTTTAACGTCTGTGGTCACAAAAAAATGGCATTGAAGGCATCGTGTTTAAAAAAAAAAAAACTAAATACAAATGTACATCATCCACACTTCAACAGTGTCAACTCACATTAAACTCTTTAAAACAAGATTTCAGCAAGCTCATGCTCTCAATTCTCAAATACGGTGGTTGTAGTTGCTCCACTTGATGATATCTCGATTTAACTTTTATCAAAGAGGAATCGTTACATGCGATCCCATTCAAGTGAAATAAAAATATTTCAAGTGTGACTGACCCATAACAGACAAACAGGAAAAAATGTGGGAAAACTTGATTCAACAGCCTATGTTTGGCAAAAATGAACTTAAGTATGTTTTTTTAGTTTGCTTAGTTTTCTTGATAGTTAAATTCCATTAAATGTTTATAAAATAGAATAAAACGTACCAACTCACTGCACATAAAAAAATGTATTATTATTATTATAACCTTGGAAATGTTACTAATATCCTATTAGCCAAATTTCTGTTTTCCAATTATTGTTAAAAAAAAATCAGTTGGTGTAGTTGGCGGCCCTGTAACTGAAAAGGTTGGCGGTTTGATCCCCGCTAGGGTTATTCTGCCATTGTGGTCCTGGGCAAGCCACTTCATCTGCATTGTCCTATATGGATGTGTGTGACTTTGGAGTTTGTTGATGGTCAGGAGAATTATAAAGTGTCTTTGAGTGTCTAGAAAGCGATATATAAATTAAAGGCATTATTATTATTTTTACAGGTATTCACTTCACCTTGCACTGACCACATTATGAAGCCTGCCACACTGCCACAAAATTTCTGATATTGCATCAACGTTTGGTAGAGGTGGAGGAGAACAGTAGGCAATTTCTGTCTCTTTCTTGGTTTGGCAAGTCAAACTTTGGTAACAAAGTAAACCTACTTTCATTATCTGTGTTTTGTTTTGGCTAGCAAGCAGTTAGCATTGTCATCACATCACATTGAAATATTGATCATTGTATGTATGGAGTTGTATTAATATGATAAATGAGGAAGGAATATAAAACTGGTCCTTTGATAGTGCTATATCTGTGTTGTGTTTTGGTTAGCTAGTAACTAGCATAAGATATCTTGCCAACATTGATACGTGTATAGACAGCATGCAACGAAGCAAAGAACTTTAGGTGCATTTTGACAAATGGGTTAAATGGGTAAGCATGTTGCTGTTATGGCCCTTAATGATACTATTTGTGTAAATAAGGCAACCAAGTACATGTATGAGACACATCTTTTCTGACAAGAAAAGTTATTCTAAAAATCCTCTCTGGTAGCTAATGTTTGTTTAAATGGTCAGAAACCAGTTCTACGACTCATACAAGAAATTGCTGTTAAATCTAGCAGGCTTTGATTGGACCAGACTTTGATGTCTGACATTGTTCTCACTTTTCGGTCCATTACACAAGAATAATCCAGTTCTACATCACAACAGTTATCAATCTTGCGTAAACTGAATTTAAGAAGAAGAGTTAGAAGAGTCTGTTCACTTACCATCCACCTTCAAATGTTCTACCATCTCCTCTATTGGCTCACATCTGAACAAAAGGGACATCGACTGTGTGCAAATCCAAGGCAAACATTAGCATGGCCTTCTGATTGCCAAGGTCTTAGCAAATCCATTTAGTTCTTCAATTTCTCTCTTTTCCAGGGTGCAATTGAAAGGAGAAAGATGATTACTGGCACAGACTCAGACTCCCCACCCATCTCGCTTCATTTTTATCATTTTCTCATCAAAAACAACTTGAGGGTTTGCAAGTCAATTTCCTCCTGAGCTAAAGTGTGTACAAGCCACACATTTCACATTCTCATGATGAGTAGACCTATCTATAGAGGTAGCAGTTAGTGTATGAGGCTGATTAAGATTTTAATTGATCAAGGTATTTTTTATCACAAAGCGTATTTCTCTTTATCACAATTCTCCCTCTTTTTAAAGAGTCTTTCTGTAATAATGTCAATCTCAGAGCTATGACTAGCCTCTCAGGCCCACTTAAAACTACTCCATCACTAATCAGCTATCATTCATGCTCCCATTCACAAGCATTCTTAGTACTCCCCACACCAGCAATAAGTGCCCTGCACTCAGTCTCAATATTGTCAGGTCATTGTTTCGTCACTCCTGGATTCTTTTACCTGCTCTCTTCATTTTCTTGTCTTCTATCCAACCTCTACTCGGGTCCAAGACTTCTCTTAATGGATGGTACTAAGTCGAAGTTGTCCTGTGTTCCTGGTTTGTCATGTTCCATGCTTTAATGCTCTGTTTTCAGTCACATTGAGAAACATATTACTTTTTTTTGTTCACTATTAAAAAAAATACCCTTATTTTATTGTGGCAGATCCAGATTAGCTGAAAATTAATTTGATCTCAGAAAAACTGTCTATTTATGGTTTATATAAAGATATATGTACATTCTCAAAAAATGTAAATATAACAACATTTTATTTTATACCAATAATTATTTCACAAATTTTTGAGTAAACTTTAATATATACATTTTATGGGTCATGTTTTGCAAAGTATTCAATCTGCTGCAGAAGATCATATATGAACTGTCTGATTAATGTTTCAAAAGTTAGAGAGTCATCAGTAGGCCAGTGTTGTAATGATTAATCTCATATTTTCCTAACATACCCATTCCTAACATAATCTCAGATTTTCCTAACATACCCAAAAAAGATTGTTATAATTATTGATGTTGTTGTTGTTCTTTCAGATGAATCATACCAAAAAAAAAATGACAGATTTTCATTGAAGTGCTTTACATAAAAAAAAATTTAAAAAAATTTAAAAAAATCCGACCTCACACAGAGTTAACTCCACAATATAAAAAATGTGTACCTCACAACCTCTTCACAAGTAAGCACAGTTTTATGGGATGGAACCAATGTGAATCAATCGGAGCTCACACTAACTACAATAGATTGCAAGAGCAGCATGGCTTTAAGAGCCGTATTGCACTAGTGGTGGGAAAAGGTAGGATGTATTCACTGGTAGGGAGAATTTATAGAATACATTATGCATTCAACTGTGTGTCAGAAGTCAGAGGGAGAAAAAAAGAATAATGGAGGGATGTTTCTCAGTTAGTGAATAGTTCTGAGCAGCACATGCAATATGAAGCAGGCACTTTATTTGTGGTGTAATAATAAAAACGAAAAAAATACAGTATATGATTTTTGAAATACATTTGTGATAAAAAGTCAATTTCTGATTGTACTTATCATTTGAAAACTTTCTCAAGGACACATTTTACAAGTAGTAATATAGTACATTTCTCAAAAACACTTTTTTAGTCAATTAATTTTAGTCAATAAAACACAACATTCATGGACCAAAGTGTAGTTGTGAGTCTTGTGACAATATTTAATATTTGATTTACTGAACATTGTCATTGTTAACCAAGGCAAAATTTTAGAACTGGCTTTCTCGAAGGACATTTTGAGCCATGCAAACCTGTGATATGTTTGTTGTTAGCTGAGAGGAAAAGGCTGTATGATGTATGACTGAAAGAGAGAGCAAGCCTGCTTAATTCCACCTGGGCTCACTGTGCTTCTATATGACTAGTCTCAGTCTCTGCTTCTGTCACTCACTGGACCCATATCTCACTTCAACAGCTTCCGTTCACAATAGCTCGGGGAGTCAAAGAGAGCACATCGTCCAGACAACAGAGCTAAACGTTCTCAGAAAGACTTCCATCCAATCGGGCATGATTTCCGCAAAGCCCTTTCAATGAACCGCTATGATGAATTTCATATATTTAAAAATAATGTACACAAGGGAGATTCATCCAAACCTCTCTCAGCCACCGAGCGCAATTAATCTAGGATTAGCAAGGACAAAGCCCAGACTCAAATCCGTTCCTCTCTTTAAGTGTCAGGACCCCACCATAACTTAAATTCCCAGCCGGTGAATTTGAGAAGGAGCGTGGTGTGTTTTAATAGCTTTAGGCTGGTGGTTTATTCACACGGGCGCTTTGACTGATGAGCAGCCGACTTAGCCTCATATTGATCTGGCACTTTGTGTGATGGATCTAATAAATGAGCCGGTGTGCACTGTTTGACCAGACGATTTCAACATTTTATGTCATTGAGGGTTTAAGGACATGCATTATTTTCTACACAAACCTGGCTTCATTTTTTGCCCCAGATCTACATGGACACCACCGGATGCAATTTTAAAATTACTGGTTGTAGCTTTATAGCATGACTCCAAAAACTCATCACTCATATACTTGCTCTAATCAAGCTTCAAAGTTGGAGAAAAGCAACAAACTGCCTTAGTATCTCTGTCTTAAAACATTGATTGAACTTCAGGTTAAATCGTGATTTAATCATAATTCCTGATTTAATCATGATTAATGATTGTAATTATTTTTATTAATTTGAGACTCCTTTATAATTCCACAGATCATATTACATAAGGAAGCCGACCTGCCCCTAGCTCCTCTGTAGTTTGCTCCCAGGACATCAAACACTATACCCCATTAACTTCATCGCTACAACTGATTGTCTGACTTCCAACAGACTTGTCCAAATTATGCACTCCACTTTGTCCACAAATTCAAGATTGTATTTCACATTGACTTAACATGACAATCACTCACACATCCTTTGTTGATGTGAATGTGCAGTTAGGATAACAGATGGTGGCAGTTTCAATCCTAGTGGTTCATTAGAAGTTTCTGTGGAAAGAGAATATGAGATAATTCCACTAGCAGGGCTATAGGAGCCATACATTGATTCTGACCACTAGGGGCAATAGAGCAGGTTGGTCGTTGAGGCTACACAGTTTTGGCTTTTTGTAGCAGCCAACCTTTAAGCTCTTTAGTTTGGTACAAAATTGATCGGGTTAAGTTTGATCTTGGCTTTGATTTCTGTTTGTGGATATTGCATTTTATTTTGAATCATATAAAATAAACGTTTATCTCATTTAAGCGGGAGTCTGCTTGTTGATCGATTTAAACCAACCTAAGCAGCTTAATGGTTGGCTGCTACATTGGATTCGAAGTCATTAACTGCAACATCATTATTCAATATATTACATAGAGCACCCTTGAAACACTTACATTGATGCATTTAGCAGATGCTTTAACCCAAACACCAAAATCTAACTTGAGTCGTTCACAAAGAGGTTGTCTCAACTGAAAAAATCTGAATAAAAGAAAATAAGAATTGTAAGTGCTACCAGATGAGAAGGGTTGCTTTTTGAAAGATGTCAGTGTTGCTGATTTTATGACTGGATCAGGGAACTTATTCCACCACCCAGAGACAGAGAGAGAGGAGGTTTTGTACTGCAGAGAGATGTTCTGCCTTTCTGAGACAGCACCACAGGCCAATGTTCTCTGAATACAAGATTCCGTAGGGAGTGTAGAATTGTATAAGTTTGTCAAGGTAGAAGGGCAGAGGTCTTCTAGAAGTGCAGTATGAAAGTTTGCAGGCACCTAAAAACGGGATTGCAACCACATAAAAAATGTGCCAGCTGTAGTACATGGGGAATTCACTCTAGTTGTTACCTAATATTTTAAGAGTTTGCAACGTTTTGGCTCAACAACCTAAATTTAAAACGCACAATAAGATCCCCAGTGGAAACCGGAAATCCCATGCCTTTTTTATCCGTTCAAGTGCACACATACAGCGCTGAAAAAAAACAGACCATAAGTTGTTAACAGATTTTGGAGCATTTTTTTTCTCACATCGTTCCAGGTGGTTCTTAGGTGTGTTTAAATTCCCTTGCAGTGCCTTGTAGATCTCAAGCAGCACCATTTGAAAAGTTTCTGATTAAATGTAAAACCAGGACATTTTACATTAAAATATAAGGTTGGCACATCAAAATAGAAAGATTATGGGTGGCACATCAGGCCAAATCACAACATGAAAACTTGTGGCCAGCAAATATAAAAAAGTGCAAATATTCTGAGTAGATTTACTCTATTAGTAAACTTATTTGAAAAGGTCAGTATGGGGTCATGCACAAAGAAAGGCCATGTGACAGGTAATGCACTACCTCTGTGTTCCAA
Source organism: Danionella dracula (assembly GCA_900490495.1). Classification (NCBI taxonomy): domain Eukaryota; kingdom Metazoa; phylum Chordata; class Actinopteri; order Cypriniformes; family Danionidae; genus Danionella; species Danionella dracula. Next base: position 15,508,398 of record UELW01000112.1, on the reverse strand, counting down.
TAAAAACTGGGCTGTTTCAGGCAACAACATTTCAGGCAACTTTAAAGGTAGTACTTTTACTACAAATCACTCCTCACATCAGCTCCACAGTGATTTCTGACTTATTTAAAAGAGCGATATGTACGGTTCTGAAATGTTGATTATTTGGGTTTTGGTGTCTCAAACAACAGGCTGCCATCAATGCAAGGCCAAAGGTACTTTCATTTTGATATATTATGCATTTATTTCTACCTGATTTTTCAAAAACTCGAAAATGATTTGTTTTGACCTCATTCATACAAAACTCCTCCTTTGCGTAATGTATTTGTAATTGGTAGTTATACTCAAGTCTGCTGTTATTGGATACTACGTCTACCGCTTAAAAGATATATACCAACTGTTAGCATTGCTCTCACCGGTATTTGACTGGGAGGAAGATAATGGTCCAAATAAAATGGAAACTCATCCATTCTTTGCCAAATGTCTTTTTTCGGAACCTGAGTTGAACGCGTGTAGATTCGAGAAGCAGTCCTCGTGAAAATGGTGGGAACACAACAAAAGATTGGCGTTGTACTCCTGATTTATTGTTACAGGTGAAAAGGAGTCATAATACTGGCTCTTTAAACAATGTACTGTATAATAGGCATTTTTGAACAGTTTTCAATTTTTCAAAAAGCAAGCATTCTTTCGATTTTTCTATTTTAAACACATTTTCTATTTATTAATCTCTGAACATTATTCTGGTGTTGAACTTCATCTCAGGTAGCTTCACCCAAATGTGAACCAATAAAATAAAATTCCTATTTTTAAGACAATTTGTTGACGACATTTTAGGGGCAATGTGAGTGAACCTGTTAGCCTAATAAATATGCACATAGTTTTAAACTGTCTACTTGATTACAAAATTGAGTTTAACTGATCTCTTAAAATAGATTTTGCTTAAAGATTTTTAGTGTTTTATTTGGGTACTCTGCCATTTAATATTTTCTGGAAAATTAATCTTGCGTATCTTACATCTGCATCAATGTACCCTACTAAAGTATATCCATCTTCATCGTACAGTACATAGAGAGAAGGCTATACTTTAGCTTGCCCTCTATATGAGTGTCCCCTTTGAAATAAAGCAATGTGTGTAAATTGTTCTAATGATGTGCTCTCTGTGCTTCCTCCCTCAGGTGCATCTCCAGTCTTGCTCTTCACATCCATACTGACAGCTCTGTTTCCCTCTCTCTTCTGCTCCTTTTCCTCTCATCTCCTCTTCTTCCTCTCATCTCTCCCTGCCTGTGTGCTCTCAGTGTCAGCAGAGTGTGGGCTAACAGTGGAACAGGGCTTTTGATGAACAAAGAGTAAGGATAAAGGGATGAGCACACACCTACTCTTTTACGTACATCAAACACACACAAGCAGATGTAGAACAAGAGAGAGGTGCGCTTGAGAATGACAGCCACTGAGCAGAAGTGGGAAAAGGTGTGAACATGTTTCTTTTTTATGTGGCTGGATATCTTATACATTTGTTTGTTTCGCTTATCTGAAAATAGTTTTGTTTTAATGGGATATCGTCTGGGATGTAATTAATGGAATTTAGTGTTCCAGGTGTGGATTCATGTGAGGAACAATGGGTGCTGTTAAAGGTTCGTTCTTATGAACAGCACTGAATAACTTTTGATTTATAGTGCATTCTCAACAATTACACTTACAGGGATTGATCAAACTGGAAAGTGTAGGAGCCATTTGTGGATGCCTGGCTGTGTTTTGAGTTGTCATCCGGTGGGGCACTAATGAGTTCTTTATTATTTAACACACGGCAAAAAAATTTACTATTGGAACAAGAAAACCTTAAATGAAGTTAAACTCTTCCTATTTCAAGCAAAACAATCTGCCAATGGGGTAGCCAAATTTGACTTGGCAAAAATTCTTAAAATTAGCAAAAATAAAAAAAATGCTGTTGGATCTTAAAAATAGACAAAAACTCTCAAAACAAGTCTTTCCAAGCTGTGAAACTGCACTGAAACTATAATATTTCTACTTGTATTTAGTCACTAGTGGTCTTAAAACTAGACAATCTGTGGATTGTCTAAGTGCAGATCTCTTCCATCAAAGTTAGTACACAGCTGGATAGGGTATTTGGGTTTGGGGTATTGATGATTTATTTATGGTGTAGATTCTTTTTCTTGTTTTCTTTTCGCAAGCATTTGAGTCTTATTTCAAGAAATGAAATGTTCTTACCCATTGTCAGATATTTTACTTGATCTGAGAAGACTAGAACTAGATTTAAGATTTTTTTTCTTGTTCCAAGATGCATGTTTTTACCAGTATTTAATATTGATTTCTTAAAATAAGATATCATTATCATTCTTGAAATAAGAACATGTTGAGTCAAAATTTCTTGTTTTAAGATTCTTTTTTTAAGATCAGTGGCAAAATCAGCAGTTTGTTTCACAAAGTTTCATAATTCAAGAAAAGAAATGACCAGAATAAGCATTTTGTTCTCCTCAAGAAAATGTAAGTGATATTTTCTCAAAATAAGCTAAATAATCTAAGCCCAAAAGATTTAAATTATAAAATTCTTCCTAAAATAAGAACATTTATATTTTCAATCTAATTTTAAGCATTTTCAGCTTTGTTTAGATTCCGTTTTTGCAGTGCAGGAATTTTAATGACTTGGTTGCTGGAGGGAACACACTGAAAAAAGAATATGCTACATTTACTTAGTCAGTTATACCTCGAGATACAAAATGAATCTGTTCCGGGGTGGCCTTCGTATGCTGGATTTTTTCATATGTCAAAGCAAGTTTTACATGTAAAATGCCTAATCCGTTTCAAGCCACACAGAAACAACACTAAATATATATATATATATAATGGAAAAGTAGAGAAACATAAACCAGGATTCTTCAATTATTAAAAGTACACATGATACATCTAATAAATAATAATAAAGAATGAAATTAGAATGAAATAAATAATAATAGTAACTCTTACCTTTTGAGTGAGGCGATGTGGCAAAGTGTTGGAGGAGGTGATAAGTGAGGAGAACGGATGGTAGCGTAGCAGAGCCATGACCATTCATGCATTTAGGACACCAACAAGAAACAAACTACACACTTTTGAAGAGTGCTTCAAGGAAGCCATTAAGAGTATGATCTGACCAATAGGAGATCAGGGTGCTAGGCATGAACACACAGCATTAAGGCTGGAACTAACCAATAGGAGAGCAGAACATTGAATTTGAACGTGATGCCCAGTGTTGACGGCTATGCAAATTTTAAATGTTTAATAATGTGCGCTTTTTTGGTGTTGAAAGTTTTTTCGGAACATGAAACAAAATATTCTTCCAGTGGCCTTTCATCTATTGGATTTTTCTTAACGTGAAGCATTTGAGGTACCTCTGTATAGTGCATAATTTATGCGTGCCTATTTTCAAATTTAATTTAAAGCAATATTATATAAAAATCTTTAGTTAGTGATGCCTTCATTTTTGAGTTAGCAATTAGTTGCGCACACATTCCTGGTAAATCATATCCCTCCTAAGATTTTGCCCTCAAAGACGATTACATTCAAGTGAGCAGTGCTTTCTGTAATCACTCAAAGTGAATCATTGTTTTGAGTGCATTCTATTAGAAGACTGAAAATAAGAAATGAAAACTGCAGTAAAAGCAATGAGACAACAAAAGAGAACAGAGTCATGATGTTCTCTGAGGACCAATTTTGATTGGCTTCTTCCTATCCACACTGCTTGTATCATCGGAAGTGGGTGGTAACTAATGACATTTACTTAGTTTCATTTACTTGAGCACATTTTTAGGGTCCCTGGGCCCTATCATCCTCAGACACAGATTCTCCTACCACTGCTACGCTGACGACACTCAACTCTATCTGTCGTTCCCCTCTGATGACCTGTCAGTAACTACCCGCATAACTGACATCTCTACTTGGATGAAGAACCATCACCTACAGCTCAACATGGCCAAGACAGAACTTTTGGTAATCCCAGCTCATCCCTCTGTGCATCACGACCTCACCATCCAGCTGCAATCCTCTACAGTCACCCCTTCTCTTACAGTCAGAAATCTTGGAGTGATTTTGGATGAACAGCTGTCCTTCAAAGACCACATCACAAAGACAACTCGAGCGTGTAGATTTGCACTGCACAACATTCGAAAGATCAGGCCCTTCTTAACTGAGCATGCAACTCAACTCCTGCTTCAGGCTCTGGTCCTCTCACGTCTGGACTACTGCAACGCTCTCCTAGCTGGACTTCCATTGAATACACTCAAACCTCTTCAGATGATCCAGAATTCTGCAGCTCGTCTTATCTTCAAGGAACCGAAACGAGCTCATGTTACTCCCCTCTTCATCACTCTTCATTGGCTCCCCATTGCAGCTCGGGTTAAATTCAAATCGCTAACGCTGGCATACAAAACTATCTCCAGATCAGCCCCTGTCTACCTCCATGAGCTCATACGCTCCTACATGCCCTCCAGAAGCCTGCGCTCAGAGAAGGAACAGCGACTTGTGGTTCCATCCCACAAGGGCAGAAGATCTCTCAGCAGAACCTTCTCTTTCACTGTCCCTGGTTGGTGGAACAAACTCCCTGATCCAGTCAGGAAAGCAGCAACACTAACAGCTTTCAAAAAGCAACTGAAAACACTTCTCTTCAGAGAACACCTACTATAAAAAAAAAAATAAATAAAAAAAATACCTTCTTTTTCCCTCCTCTGTCTTTACCTTCTTCCCCTACTGCTTTGGTTTTTTGATCAGTTGATACAATTTCTATTGTGAGAAGTTGAGATAGACTTTGACGGTGTAACAAATTGCATATTGTCTCTCCCTAATGTAAGTCGCTTTGGACAAAAGCGTCTGCCAAATGCATAAATGTAAATGTAAACTAATTATTTTAGTGCCCTTTTAAAAGGTTGTACTAAAGTAATTTGTTAGTGTAATATGTGTACTTTTACTTAGCTACATCTTAGTTACCTCAGTGTTCATCTATTACTAATATCATGGAAATACAGAATAAAAGCAAAGAACGACTGATGTAGTGCATGATTTGTGCACCCAAAGAGATGGAGATAAAGCCATTCACGAACTCCAGCTTCAAACCTAAAAACACGTAGCGATATATGACAACTGTATTTGAGTAATATCAGTGTTAACTACGAGCACTTTAGCTGTAATGTCAAAAATGTAATTGTCAATGCTTTCTCTTCTGCACGTTTCATTATATATAAATGATTACAGTTTTAAAAAACCTTATTTCATATAACTTAACAAATCGCACCATTAATATGATTTGAATACATAAAGACTTAAATGTAAGAGAAACTTATTGGTTGGTCATGTAAGAAGGTGTTTTCAACACAGTGTCTCGCTGGACTAATTATTTGCAAGTTACGGGGGAAATAGGTGAATGTAATGATATATGTTATAAAGTGAAAATCTGATTTGGCCTCATATTTGTGTTAACCTGCTGCCGAAGACTCCCAAATTGGAATGATAAACATTCCAAAAGCATAATAAGGAAGGCCATTTTAACAAAAAGAAAATGGACATGCTGGTCAGTTTCCAATAGGCCTAGTACTCATCGATTACATTTTTCTACGACTGAGTAAGCAATCATAGGTGCAATCTGCACTGCAGCCCACCTTGATGCTTATGAGAAGAACAGCATGTATTTATTCAGGTGAATTTGGTTCAAATTGCCAGAATGGATGAATAAATCCCCTTTTTGATTGTATACATTATATTTCACAATGTTCAAATTACAGAGAATGGAAATTGTACATCAAAATAACACAATGTACATATTTTTGAGATCCCCTCCCAAATATTACAGACATATTTTTCAGATGATCCCATGTCTTAGATATGGAAGCCTATCTTGCAAGATTCCCTATAATTTGCACACTGACTACAGGCTATTTTAAGCTGTGAGGTTTCACAATAAAGAGGACACATCTCTCTTTCTCTCTGTCTTTTCCTCATGTATGACAATGGATATAATAAGTAGAAAAATTCAGTTCTGTTTCACACTCTCTGAAGTGTACGTTTGGTGTAGCAAAGGTCCTGATAAATTCAAAAGTTATTAGGAAAATGTATAAAGTCTTTTGAGAAGTCCTTATCTGCGCATTCAGCTTAGTCTGATTGAGCTTAATGGATTTAATAGATTTTTATTTTGACATATTCCTTTGATTTCAGTTGAACTTGTCAATCTTTCCACAAGGTTTGGGAGTGTGTGTCTATGAGTCTTTTTGAAGTTCTAGAAGTGACTGTATGTGGTTAGACATTGATGTTGGATGAGAAGGTCTGGCTGACAGTTCATCTCAAAGCTGCACGGTCGTCTATACGATTGAGGTGTCTGTGCAGACAAGTTAACCTCTTCCAAACTAAACTAGCTTTTCCTTGTCCTTGTGGACCTTGCTTTCATTCCAGATGAAAGTCTTTTTGGGAAAGGCCATCCCCAAAATTGGGGGCGTAGATTTATTTGAAATGTATCTATGTCCGTATTATTCACCGGGCCGTGTCCTGCACCTAAAACAGTGTTGACACTGAGGGCTCTCAGACAAGCTGTCTTTGCAACCGACTCATCCACCAAACTACCAGATAAAAAAGCAGATGAATCACTCAAGGGCATATGTCTCCACTGCTTTAGAATTAGCTGCATTTCCTAAAGCATCAAATGCTTTGTAGTTCACTTGGGTCAATACGCCTTCACTTGTTCCCTCCTACTTATTAATGCCTATGGCATCACAAGCAGAAATGGTGTTGTATAACTTCAAGAATTTGCAATCCTCCTTCCTTTAATAAACTCCATTCTCATGCCTAATTTAAAGACATTACATGAATTACGGTAGTAAATGAGGATGTGCTTGCAAGAGAGATATTTTTGAGTTGCATTCTGCATGCGTAGAGCAGATATAGGTTAAAGGTGAAGTAAGTAGGCCAAAAAGTTAACTCTGTGCATCTGTGAGCCTGCCTGGTGGGCAAAAGAGGTAGTGTGTGTTATCATGAACACTACATGATCTGGACACGAGCCGGCCATGCCGAGAACGCATGAAAGACGAGCCATTGAACAGTCGAGATCGGAATGCATCATAACGGGTATAAAAGATGAAGACATGCACAGAGCAGATGGACTTGCTAGCGAAGCGGCGGCATCCCCAGAGCCAGGAGACACCTGATGATGGACGACCGAGCGAGGAAAAAGACTTTTGCTTTGAGAAACCAACCAACCAATTTTTATCCACGATGGATGAGTACTATTTTACTTTATGATGCTTATTATGTTTTGTAATATATTTAAAAAGCGATTAATTAAAAGAAATGTAATTAATTGCAATTACTGACTATCGAGTTTTTGATTTAAAAATGATTTTTAATCTTTGATGAAAGATTTTTAATGTAAAAGCTTAAGAGAAAGAACTGACCACAAAGGAGTCTTCTGACCAAGCTCTAAGCGTTTAAAACTTAGAATTTAGGGCAGATTCGACTTACTTAACCTAACCTGAGAATACTAAATAAAAAGGTTGAAGGTGTAAAAGATTAAAGGATTAATTGAACACCATAAAACAATGGCAAGCAATGGAGAAGCATACTAAGTGAAGAGTTTTCTTTGATGGGCAGACACAAAATGAGTCTATTTCTGACAAATAAACTAATTCTTTGGTAATCCACGCAAAATGTTAGGCTCCAGACATCCGAAAATGCACTTCTCAGGCATTGTTTATACAGCAATGATCTGCTGCAGTCACTCATCCGGGTCAAAACACGTTTCCTGTTAATCGTAGAGAGGGGTTGTACTAGTAAATTCATATGATTGACAAGTGGGTGGGGGTTGGGTGAGAATAAGGAAAACAACAAGTTAGTGCAGTGATACAGGAGTTCTTAGCTTGGATAGCTTAGAAGTCAGGATAGCTTGCATGAACATTAATCATTTCCTGTTTAGTTTGTGCTTATCTACTGGATAAAGAGGAACTATCTGAGTATTGGCCAATTGAAAGACAAGGTTCTTTAAAATGTATGTTAATCATTTAATTAACCTCATTTGAATGCAGATGCTCTGCTAAGATGCACTTGACAATTCAATGCAGCTAATCCAAAGCCCTCAGTTTTAGTTTGGAGGGCTTCAGTGAATGATTCTGCCAAAAGTTGGTGCCCTCTATCTGATCCTTTCACCTCAAAGGCAGCTATTCTAGATAAGCAATTTAAATTTTATTTTGTATGTGATTCCTAGCTCCTTATTTCACTAGCTTTATCGCTTGTGTTTTTTTTCCAAAACATCCAATAATTTTGGAAATATCAACCTCTACCCAATGGTAGATATGTCACTTTATGGTAAAAGGACTGTAAATCACGCAAAATTAAAAATATGAATATATGGGCTATAGTTATGCACTCTAAAACTTTGCAATTGTTAAGCAAAAAATTCCACCGAAATTTTAAGTTGAGTGAAATTTTTCTTGCCAAAATGGGCTCAATTAACATTTTTTATGCATCACTCTGACACAGCATATATTTTTTAATCCAGTCAAGAACAGCCATTGAGAAGTTGAATTCCAATAAATATTTCAGACAATAAATTTTCAACAAAAAATTCTCAAACTAAAAATGATTAATTGACTAAATTAGTCTTTAGAAAAAACTAACTTTAATTAGTTGCATTTTCTTACAGTGTACTGTATTTAAAAACCCAATTTTAAAAATGCATTTTGAATTTTTTGCATTTATTTATTTAGGTATCAACATAAAATATTTCATATTTCACTCAGCGAAAATAAACTTCACGAATCCGCCAACATCAAATTGCCCATTTGCTTTGTGATGTGAAAATATCAAACCAACATTGAAGACTGTTATGTTATGCTAACTGTTGTTTTATGTTATATTAAAATACTATCATACTGTTGATATTGTAAATATCACATTTCTAGCATCAATGAATTTCTTTTGACGACATTTACAAACATATCGCTCAATTTCAAGGGTAAGTAGGGGTAACTTCAGAAATAGAATAAGGTTTTCTACTGGAAACTGAATAGGGGTCAACTCAGCAGTGTATTTTTGTTTTATAAATACAAGAAGTCTTTTATGATCCTTTGTAAAAGAAATCATAGACATTAATGCTCTCAGCAGTCATTGCATTGCTCTGTGCCAAGGTCAAATCATTTGGCTTAACCTGTTTCACACTTATTTAATGTTCAGGCATAATTATTTGTTTGTTTATGTACTATAGCTGTATGTATATGAGTAGGAGGGGATTTGTTATACTGCCAGATAGTTCCTGTATGAAGCTGATTTTCCCCATGCTTTTGTGTTTCTTCTGGCAATCACTTTTTTCTGCATCTAAATGCCTAAAACATTCATATTTAGTGACTCAGAATGAATATGAGCATTTAAAGTGATGTCATAACGTTATAATACAGTAGGTATATTTTATTTGAGCTCAATTTGATAAATTTAAGGTCCAAATTATTGGTTGAATGATTTTTATTTGCTTTTGTTTATTACAGTACTATTACTATTGCTGATCCTGATGATGGGTTTTAAAAGAAAACATTTACACACTGATTGATTATTTAAATGACTAAAACGAAAGTATTTTAAAAATCCCAAAATAACATTGAATAAATAATTTAAAATACAATAATGTTGGCATTAATATGGACATGTTTTATAAACCATTTACCAAAATTAAATGGAACAAATAAGAGCATACACTTTGTCAAAATGAGATTTTTAAAATGTTACCTTAAAAACAATAGTAAAACTATAGTGAACTCTGAACATTTAAATTAAATTCCTCTAAACTTGTCAGATTACCAATTTAGAGCCAAGTGGTCTGTTGTTATAGCCAAGAAATAACATTTATTTTGAGGACCTAATAAAAAATAATCATGAATTTATTAAATTGTGACACAATGGCATGCGGCTAATATCACGATTTGTGATCGCAATTATATAAATTCCACAGCCTTAATTTCAGGCATTCACGGAAAAACCTTAAAAACAAATTAACAAACAAACAAGAAAACTGACCAGCAGCTTCTTGAGGTTCAAGGCCAGGCGTGTTTGATTAATGGATCAAGAAATTGATCAACTCTATTGTAAAATACCTGAAAAACAGTGACTTTAGTCTTTTCTCAGTTTTTTTTTTTCATCTTGGTAGAACATAAAAGGTCTCAGACTTATACCTTTAAATCAATCAGTTTGATGAGTGCAGATGCAAAGCCAAATTTTGCATTGCTGTCTTACTAAACGAGTAAAGAAAAAAACTACACAGACCGAACACTATCAACACACTAACCTCAACAGCTCAGATGTTTCTGGCGACAAAGATTTAGTCCAGATGAAACCATTTATTGCTGAACTGCCCGGCTTTGTTCTCAACTCCTTGTTTGTATAGTTTTCTGTGTGACAAAACACAGTTGGCTGAATCCAGAAGTGGAACCTTTATGCAATTAAAATAATGTCAATCTTCAAGTAGAAACCCGACCCTGCATTAGCAGCCCTCCCCTGAACCATGAAATATCCATTTATTACAGAAACACAAATTAAATTCCTCTCCTCAATGCTCATACCCTCTCCTCTGGTTTCCACGAGTACACCTAAAAGTGCTCTGACTGAGCTTCAGTGGTTAAAGGTTTGAGAGTCCAGCCAGGCATTTGATGGCAGTTTAATCATTATTACTTCTCTGGTGTCACAAGCTCTCTTGGGAGCGAAGATGAGGAACTCCTTGGGAAGATTTGGACATAATGAGGCTGACAGTCATGGCAGGGTACCTGTAACTGATTGCCTAATGCATGCAGATGAAAAGTTAATGGAAAAACTGCATGTTGCTTTACAGTATGGAGAGCTTAAACTGTTAGAACAAACTCAACCCTCTGGCCATGCAACACGTGGTGACTGGGACACCTAGCATTTGGTACACCAGCTCCAAGTGTCAATTCTTTTGAGAAGACTGCACATGTGCCTGAAAATGCATTTATCTATACACATCTAGTCTCACCCTCAAACTTCATGTCAGCGAAACGTTAGGTAAACATCTGAGGTTTTTGGTTCGAAAAGTTGGGACCACTTCAAGAATCCTGATTATTCACATCTCCAGTAGTTGCGAGGGTCAAGTTTATTTTCTTTCCGCAAGGAGGCGTACAATTGAGAACATCAAATATTCATCATGGGTAATGAAAATGTGTGATTTTAACAAACAACCAAACTTTATTCATTTGTATCTCCAATCTTCAGTTACATTTTTATATGTTTTGTTTGCATGATTACCTTGATGTCATCATTTCTACGTCCGAAACATGATGTTATAGGAAACGTCAAGGGATTGGTTGTTTATCATGTCAGTTAAACAGGCTCATGGGCGGGTCTTTACCAAAAGCTGCCAAACCCCCAGACATTCCCTGAAGGTCCTTGCTATCTGAGACTAACACTCCCCTAATCATCATTTCATCTTAGTCATAATGGTTGAAAGGGCTTTCAACTAAAATGTATTTGTTTAGCAATTTATTCAACTTATCTTATCATTTCAGCTATTATCCCTGTTACAGTTGCCTGAATATGTATTAACCAATTTAATCTCACTCGTTACAATAGTGACCTTAAAATAAAGAAGTTCCTTAATGATCTACCAATGCATTTCCAGCAAATCTTGAAATAAAAAAGGAATCACATGCTTGCTGTAAAAAGGTTACTGTAAATAAAATTACAAAACATGTTTACTTCCTGTTTGTGCCAAGACAAGAAGATAGCAGCAACAAAGATCCCAAGAAAATTATTATAAAGTGTGTTAAAATAAAGTAGGACATGGATTTTGGTTCACATCATGTTAAGCTGTCTACTATTGAGGTATGCTTTTGCAAGTATTTCTCAATTTTGTTCAAGTTGGCTTTAGAACTCACAAAAATGTCAACAGCCATAATATTGACTGGTGGAGGACCCATTAAAGGAATAACCCTCATGCTATCATACACAGGCTAACCTTTCTACCTGAACTGTTCTACTGTTTTTACATCTTTTTTTAAATGCCTTTTTAGAGTTTGCCCAAGTATAAACATACTTTTCCATTAAAACTTTAGGGACTAAATTGGTTAAATATCTGTTTTGTGTTTTTAACTACAGCTACATGCCACTGTTTTACTACCATGTTTTTTATTTTTTAAAGATCACTGAGTGATGTCCACATATTGAGCATTTGTCTTGATTAGTTTTTGTACTCAACAAGATGAAGCTATTGCAAGCTTGCCACCAGCACACACTAGCACACTGTCAGAACCCTTCGAGGTGGAAGCAGTTGTGAATAATAGATCAAATTATAGATAAAAGGAGTGACATTTTCAGAACCATTCTTCTCCGGTGTTAATAAAAGCCTCTAATAAGAAGGTGACCTTTCTGGAATAGATTTGTAAATGTCACAAAGTGAGACCCTCTGCATGAAATCATCAACTTCAACCGAAACAAAAGAGGGGGTCGGATTTAACCAAAAGTTCTCTGCTGATTTGTATTCATATCAAGATGCAAACAAACGTTTTAAAATATTTTTACTAACACTTCAGATGTAGAAAGTTAAGCCAAGCATTCCCAACTATAATAATAATAATAATAGTAATGACTTCAATTTAAATAGCGCTTTTCTAGACACTTTACAATTATCAGAGCATTATTCTGTCACTCCACATTCACAGACTGATAGTGATAAGCTACCTTGGTAGCCCTCAGCTGCCCTGGAGCAGTCTGACAGGACGTAGCTGCCATTTACTGCCTACAGTCTCCTGAACACCACCCAACACACCTCACCATTCACACACATCCATACAAGGCAATGTGGTGGAGTTGGCTTGCCCAGGGCTAGAACGGCAGAATGGCTCTAGCGGATATCGATCCACCAACCTTCCGGTTACAGAAAGACCAACTCCACCACTGTACCATCTTTCTGCCTCTTTCCGCTCGCGCATCAGATCGGGACCAGATCTTGTATTGGCATTTTACACAAGTACACCTTTAACAAAATATATAATTCATAAAACGGTATGCCGATATTAAAAATCATACGGTGTAAAGTAAGCCCGTCTTATATACCAGCCTTTTTTCTACGATTTGTGTTTCATTCTGTGGACTCAAACTCCATGTTAGACTCTGGTTCAGACATTTAAGGTGATGTTACATCATGCAGAGCCGTTGCCTGTCGATTTTAATGTTTAAAAAAACCCCCACATATTTAAAGGGTCACTAGTTGTGTCTGTTTTTGCTCAAACCGGACGAGCTTGAACCGCTGGTCAGTAGGGGCGTGCCGAAAGCTTTGTCTGTAGGAGGGACTGGTGTAAACAGAGGGGTTTTGCAAGGCCAAAAATACAAGGTGTTTCAAAAATGTTTTTTTACAAAAATGTTTGCATTTTCAACTTTACTAACAGTGCAGCGCTAGTATAGAGGGCTCAAATATTGATACTAGGTGCTATAACAAGGGCATAAAATGGGACCTCTAAACAAATTTAAAAATAATTCACCCCCTCAGAATGTTCATGAAGGTGAAAACTAGTGATCTGAATGGAGCCAGGGGTGGAAACATGTTTTTTTTTTTGTTTAGCTCTAATGTTGGCCAGTTTTAACATTGAAGTCAATGAGAACCTATTGGAGTCAGCTTCAATCGGACGGTTGAGGAACTAAAGTTCAGTCACTTCCTATCACGCATCAAGAGGGAAAGCAGAAAGTTTCCCCTTGAACAGATGGGCGAAAACCATATAGTATGGACGTAGCATGAGTGATGTCACCCATAAGTTTAATCAGAACGCAAATAAAGTTGAGAGTTTTAGATTTGGGCCACTTCATCCTAACAAAGGACTACTACAAAAGAGTCAAATAGCAAAAAATGTTATTTGATTGATCAGAGATAATGATAATATAACCACAGCACTTGGTGATTCGATTAACCCTGCTCTGCATTATGTAAATATTTAAAATTTAGAATACTAAAAACAGTTCAACAACTCAGACTTGCAGGCCCAGCCTCCAGTGGTCAGTCACGGAATTACAAGTACAGTGATATTTTATTGCATGTAGAGATGGAAAAGTGGGGAGTTGCCACTTGATGAATCAGTCCACCAGAGTCATAGGATAGTTTCAACACCAGAGGATAGTTTTTTATTTAATTTGTAAATAGGTTTAGGTAGATGGAGTGCCACAAAACCATGCGCGCACACACAAAAAACTTAGAGTACAAGACTGCTGTAGAATAGCAAAATTACTTTTGTCAAAATGTACTCAAATAAAGTTATCTGTATACACAAATAGCAATTTGTTTTTACAGAAAAGTTAAATGATGTAAAAAAATTTTCTCATATTTAATTATGAGATTCTGCTGCTTTAAAATGTACAATTTTACCCAAGCACTTGCCGGCTAATGTTATCTTTTTTCATTTAGTCAGTTGAAAAGATAAATGTTTGCACTTCACTAAAATGCATGGTTAAATTATATACTTCTGTCAAAGCTTGTGTTTTTAACGAGGAGTGTCATGCTGAGTAAATGTCAACATCTCATAAGAGAGGAGTCGGAGTAGGACCCAATCACCAGAGGTATCAATCAGTCTTTGATCAATTTCACCCCCCTTCAACATAATTTACACACAAGATGGAATATCCCCAGTTTGTGTGCATTTTAGCCACTCATTTTTGCTTTTGGAAAAAATAAAACATCATTCTTCTTTGTGATCATTCTATCAATAAAATTTTGTCAAACTGATATTGTTTGGTTCTATGTCCATCAAAGGGCACAGAATTCCATTGTTCAATTTTATTGCCATCTTTATGTACATAATAAATCAAGGTTCACAAGAAAGTTATGCCGAGGTAAAAGATAATGTAAGGACTAAATCTATGTTGCTGATAAAATTGAATCGTTCACTGTGAATAAGTAGGTCAGAGGTTGGTATTTAATTCTTTTTTCATGTTGGTCAGTGAGACCAAGGGCAGTTGATGAGAATGTGTGATTACATGTGGCTGAAGATGGAAGAAGTGTAAAAATGGAGGGAGCCGAGGGAGTCTGGCAGTATGAGAAAATCAATATTACTTTCTTTGAGATTCTTTCTCTCATCATTTGTGCGCTATATATTCTCCTTTATTTTTTGGCAATGCCGTCAATCATTTATTTCTTGCTATGTCTGTGCTTAGTACTGCTCAAATAATGATATTATTCATCATTGTTCAAACCCTTTCTTGCAGTATTTGAGGAAGAGTAACCTCTCATCATGATTCAATGTGACTGATTTGAATCTGACCCTGGAATGTGTCTCAGACTATTTTCTCAGTGCAAGTTTAATTGCTCTGGACTGAATTTTTATTTTAATTTTGAACACTTCATTTGGGGGGGTTGGGTTACAATGAATTCATATAAAAAATATGAATACTATAACATAATTAAAAGTGGAATTAGAAGTTGCCAAAATAACTTAAAAAGCAAAACGGTGACACCAATGATGGGCACCCATGATGACAGACTATTTGATGAAAGTCAGAAAAAAAAAGCTAAGTTTGGCATTTGTCTGGCACATCTGGCATTCATCTGATACTGGTATACAATATTTGGCTAAAGTATAGATGGGGTGACAAAGTATTAAATGGACCAGGTATTAAATATATAGCTAACTTGACTGAATTTGGTCAGGTTATAAAGTAGTCGTGTTATACAACATGTAAAGGGAATACATTTAACATGCAAGATCCACGTTGTTGGTGTTATGCATACCCATCCATGTAAATCACATTTTCTGCATATGTCATGCTGATCTGTACAAATTTCAATAACCTTTAGGAGTTAGGAATGTTCTCAAGTCATGCTAAAATATTTCACAATCAATACATAATTAAAGTGAACCAGATAAAGGATATTAGATCTTTTAGTTGCCAAGAGACCCCTTAATGCCAGTGATCAGATTTCCCTTCAAGTGACTGACTTTCTAACAGACAGGTAAGTAACATGGGCATATATTCCTTTGGCATACTTGCCAAGCGTACCACTCGGTGCACTATCCACACTTTGAAGGGTGCAAATTAAGAATTAGTGTGTACCTACTAAGAATTAGTAAAGTATAACTACTTTATACTACTACTTTTCTGTTTAGAGTCTTAAATGCAGATCAATGGATGCTCAAACGGTTGATATTACCCACATCAACTGTGATGGGGCGGAAGGAGCTATTTCTTGGACTCTTCCAGGAATAGGACTCAGTTTTAAAGAAGCAGAGACATAAAAAAAGCCAATATTGGGAGTGTGAGCGTATGTATTGAGTATTTTCTAATGAATGAAAGGGAAATAAAGCATGGGGGTATGTGCAATGACATATTCAAAGCCACCTCTGTCACATTTTAGTTTGTTCCATATGTACACACTACAAAGTATGTATATTTTATTCTTACAATTAGCATCTAATTAAAGGGTGTAGTATAAATTGTAGGATTGAGGCATGGCATAGGAGTATCATAAAAACAAGAGTCTAAAAAATAGGAAGTGTTTGATGAATCCCCAAACAATGAAGGAGAAGAGATGTATGTGTGGGTTTCTGGGAGATTGAGTGTGGGGGAGACTTTATTTGGCTGTGGTATTGATACAGGTGCAGGAAAATCAACACGGAGGGAAAGCTAAGCAGACAAAACAAACTAAATGATAAGCTCACACAAAACCATACTAAAACATAAATACATATCACAAAAAGAACATTACAGATGAAAAAAGAAACAAGAGTATGATCAAAACGCAGTATCATAGCAAACGAGTAGAAAAAAACATTAAATATTCAGAGTAATCAATCACAAAAAGTAAAATCCAATAAACATCTCCTAGGACCAGAGGCAGAGCCTGACACCTTTATTAAGCTGATCCATTCCTTTTCATTTATTAACAGAATAAGGTACGCACTCTCTCACTCACTCGGAGTATGTATTTTAATTGAAGTTGTTTGTTAAATTGAACTTGGACATGTTTATTAAAGGATGCTTTTTAGACAGATTACTGTAAAATGAAAGTAAAATATTGACAACAATCACAGAGCTAATAAAACAATTTTCCTGTCTATTGATTTTCTTTTCAATAACAAAATTTGTTTTACTTGGTCAGAGACTAATTCAGTAGCACTTCATATAGAAGCACTTTCATGGAAACATGGTCTATTTTCTGCAGACAGTTACAAGTAAGGGTAACAAAAGTGACACAATGAGCATTTCTCAGTCATGGTGGTCTGAGTGTGACTCATTATGCTTGTACTTGTATGCGCCGCATGCTCAGCTGATAAGCACCAGCCTCCAGCGGGCCTATGCCGAGACTGAGTAATTGGAGTGCTGCGAACAGCCCCATGAGAACTTAAGTAATGCAGAATTAAGTACATTTTGACAGTTCCAACCCTGACAAGTCGCTTATATGATTACAACAAGAATTGTAGGATAAACGATTGAAGTGGAGAGTTGTATTAATAACATGAGTTACTCTTATTTTGCAGGAATTTAATATTTCTTAGAGTTCATACGAAGATGCTGGAAAATGGGTGATTGCTGTGTAAAAGGCTGATCTGATTAAAATAAATCAGCTGCCTCCAAAGCACGAAAGGAATGTAGAGGCCGACAGCATAATGCTTGTTAGTTTGTCTGTAAAATGTGTTTTGAGACAAAAGCTCCATATTCCGCTGGAGAAATTAATGACTTTCCTTGAAAAGAGGGTCTCTGTTGTTATGGAAACCTCATCTGAGGAGATGCTAATAAGCTCAAACCAAGGCAGTTGGAAATATGGAAAATGTGAGGCAGATTTAACGCACTGTTGTTAAAGTGTAGAAGAAATTCTTAGCTACATGCTAATGCAATTGATGCTGTTTTTAACCCTTATCCCACCTCATATCCTGTCACAACAAGGACACAAAATATCATAAATCATGCGACATGTTAAAAAAAGAAGATACATCCCTCTCCAGTTCATCTGTTGGGAAGGCATGAGTAAAGATTACTGAACGATTACAAAAACTTTCTTAACATCATCATCTATTATGCTTTCCATTTCTCTCATTATCAGAAGAATTATATTCAGTTATGTTATCGTTATGTTATAACCTATCTCTTGAGGTTTACATACAAGTAACTTCTGGGTAGTCCTATTGTGTTCATATCTACCAGAGGAGGAAGAGCGTTCTCATATAGAGCCGCGAAGCTCTGGAACAAACTCCCGGATGTTGATATTAAGTTTGTATGTTTCTTTTTGCTGGGGAGGTGACTAACACCTGCTTCAGTCAGCGAGGCTCCAGGGACCTCACAGAGGAAATTCATATTTACTCTACCTTATCCTCACGAGGACTTTGTGAAGCTGCTTTGAAAGCAACAGCTAAAGAAGCGCTATATAAAAACTTGATTGATTGATTGATTGATTGCAAAATGTAAACAATTATTGTACTGGCCTGACTGAGTGATATGGAGAATGAGACAGAATGTCTTGTAAACATTCAAACTTGTAATTATGATTGTGCATGTACTGCTCATGCAGATGCTTTCTTATCTACTCTAAAAAGGCAATAAAGAAATTGAGAAGAAGCAGCATCAGGGAGGGTGAGAGGATGGAAACAGCAGAGCGCTGAGAGCTAGGTTTTTGTAATGCGCTGTCTCTTACCTCGAGAACAATAATTATTTAAATTCTGTCTCTGGTGTGTTCCTTATGATGTGTTCTTTGTGTTTAAAGAAAAAATTTTAACACTCACTTTGCGCTAACTTTTAGCTCTTGACACCTTGTATAAATGGAATGTAGCCACAGAAAAACTCAGAGATCAGTTCAGTTTCAGCTCTGCAAATATTCATCCAGTGTTTTCATCGGCATAGCATAGGGAGGGCCATATCACTAAACAATTAGCCATGTTATGGAGAATTAAGAGTGGAGGTAACACCTTCGAGGTTGGAGATGTAAAATCAGCCAAAATTTCCTGAGCTGGTTTGTATGGACTGTCAATGAACTGCAAACTATAACAAATGAGGCAAATTTATGAATGAACTTTTAAAAAAGTCTGGGAGCATCTTGTCATATATTTGGCCGCTAACCAGGTTTTTCCACTCTAACCTAACTGCCACGCCTTCACCACTCACTTGGTAGATTGTTGTGAGGCCAGTCGCTCCTGGTCCCAGACACTTTACTTGTACAGCTAACCTAGGATGCTTCTGATTTCTTACTACATTGCTTGCTTGCAATCCCAGCAAGCACCGAAAAGTAAAACTTATCCAAAAACTGTAAAATCAAACTGATATCAATTTGCCATTCAGATACTGATCCTTTCGCCCTGTAAATGCTGGAAATGGATTAATCTGAATATTTATATTATAATCAATTTAGAGTTCCTCTAAATGGTCGCTCAAAAAGCAAATATTCATTGTAAACAAAGAAATGTATTTGTATTATATTTAAGGACATTCTGCCTCAAGACGGCGACCTTGGGGAATGTTTTCAGAACAGGCAGATGTCCTCAGCCCCTTTAGCTCTTACTTTATTAGCGATACAGATAAGGCCTGCTAGAAATAGACAAAACAAGTGGAAGAAAAGGTCTGCTAGAAATCAGAAATCAAGCAGACCAAACCTGATTAAAATAAACTGTAAGCCAGAGACCATCATACCTGAACCCACAGAAAACAGGGTAAAAATAGCACTTCTAAATGTTAGGTCACTTAGAAACAAGGCACACCTCGTAAATGATTTTATTTTAACACATGACTTAGATTTTATGTTGCTAACTGAAACATGGCTAGATGATAGCTGTAGTGCAACCATATTAAACGAGGCTGCACCAGGTAACTTCTTATGTAGACACGCCTCTCGTTCTGATAAAAAAGGAGGCGGAATCGCAAGTATGTACAAGAACATTTTTGAATGCAAACAGGTCAATCTTGGGGATTACACATCTTTTGAATATTTGAGTATAGCTTTAAAAAGCACCAAACGGGTTCTTCTCACCACCTTATACAGGCCTCCAAAATACACTACAGGGTTTAGCGATGATTTCACTGAACTGCTCTCTGCCATCTCTTCAGAGTTTGACTCTTTTATCATCACTGGGGATTTTAATATTCACATGGACAAGCCCGATAATAATGCTGCCAAAGAACTCAACAATATTTTAAACACGTTCGACATGACTCAACACGTTCAGAGTGTCACACATTGTCACGGTCACACACTGGACTTAGTAATTAGTAAGGGCTTAAATATTTTATCCACCGTTGTGCAAGATGTTGCTCTGTCTGATCACTTCTGTGTTTTTGTTGATGCGGCAATCTCTTACGTCAAAATTGCAAAATCAATTTCTGTTAGAAAAAGACACATAAATGATGACACCAGCGAGATGTTTATGCATGCCATATCTCAAACACCAAGCATCACAGCTGGCACAGCCGACTTCCTTCTTGATGCATTTCCTTAAAAAATCGAGTCCGTTATAGATGACATCGCACCTATAACTGTCAAGAAGAAACCTGGGAGACAAAAAACACCCTGGAGAAATTCAACAAAAGTTCAAAGTATGAAAAGACTTTGCAGGAAGGCTGAAAGAAGGTGGAGAAAATCAAAACTTGTCATCCACTACGACCTTTATAAAGAGAGTCTTCGTGCTTTTAATTCAGAATTAATCACAGCTAGGCAAGAGTATTTCTCAAACTTAATTAATAACAACCTCAACAATACACGAAATCTCTTTGCAACAGTAGAGAGGTTAACCAACCCACCAAACCAGACTCCAAATGAGCTTCTGTCTGAAGATAAATGCAATGAGTTTGCTTCATTTTTCATCAATAAAATCATTAACATCAAAAAAGGCATTAGTGCCTCCCCCTGCAGGGCTTGGGATAGACCTCCTCAGCCTCCACTCTCAATGTGCACCTTTAATCTAATCGATAGCAAAACTTTAATAGAGACGGTTGAGAGCCTTAGAACATCAACATGCAGTCTTGACACTCTACCAACAGTCTTTTTTAAAATGGTTCTTAAGAGTCTAGAAAAGGACCTCTTAGAAATTATAAACACCTCCTTGTGCTCCGGCTTTTTCCCCAAATCCCTTAAAACTAAAACCGCAGTTGTAAAGCCACTACTGAAAAAGACAAACTTAGATAATACTGTACTGAGCAACTACAGGCCCATCTCAAATCTCCCTTTTATTAGTAAAATTATGTAAAAGATTGTGGCAAAACAACTGATTGAATTCCTGACCCAAAATGAATACATGGATTGTTATCAGTCTGGTTTCAGAGCTCATCACAGCACAGAGACAGCTCTACTGAAGATAGTCAATGACATCCGGTTAAACACCGATTCAGGAAAAGTGACTGTCCTGGTTCTACTTGATCTGAGCGCTGCCTTCGACACAGTTGATCACAAAATCCTTCTTGATAGACTAGAAAACTATGTTGGTCTTTCAGGAACTGTGATAAAATGGTTCAGATCATACTTAGAAGGAAGAGGCTTCTTTGTAAACATAGGTGATTACATGTCGAAGTGGACTGCCGTGTCGTGTGGAGTCCCTCAAGGTTCAATCCTTGCTCCTTTACTATTTAACCTGTACATGCTTCCACTGGGCCAAATTATGAGAAGGAACCAGATATCATACCATAGTTATGCTGATGATACACAAATTTATCTAGCTATCTCCCCAAATGACTACAACCCCATAAACTCTCTCTGCCAATGTCTTGATGAGATTAAAAACTGGATGGAAAACAACTTTCTTCAATTAAACAAGGACAAAACTGAAGTCATTGCATTCGGAAGCAAAAGCGAGGTTGTTAAGGTTAACACGTATCTCAATGCAAAGGGCCTAACAACTACAAATCAGGTCAGGAATCTTGGAGTGATTCTGGACTCTGATCTTAGTCTAAATAGCCACGTAAAAGCAATGACAAAATCCGTTTATTACCATCTTAGAAACATCACAAGAATCAGATGCTTTGTTTCCAGACGAGATTTAGAGAAACTGATGCTTTCATCTCCAGCAGGCTGGACTACTGTAACGGCCTCTTAACCGGTCTTCCCAAAAAGACCATTAAACAGCTCCAGCTCGTTCAGAATGCAGCGGCTCAAATTCTAACCAGAACTAGAAAGTCAGAACACATTTCTCCAGTTCTTAAGTCTCTACACTGGCTGCCGGTCTCCTTCAGAATAGATCTTAAAGTTCTGCTGCTCGTATATAAGTCCAAACATAACTTAGCACCAAAATACTTAACAGACATGATCATTGAATACGCACCAAACAGAGAGCTGAGATCCCACAGATCTAATAAATTAGATCTACCCCGGGTAAATTCTAAACAGGGAAAATACTCCTTTAGTTACCATGCGGCCCACAGATGGAACCAACTTCCAGAGGAGATCAAGGGTGCCAACACTTTAGTCACGTTTAAATCCAGGCTAAAGACTCACCTGTTTAGTTGCGCTTTTGTCAACTGAGCACCAACGTCCGAACAACTATTTTACCTCTGCACTTCAAATCTTAATCTTTGTTTTAATCGATGTTTTAAATGTCAGTGTTTTAAATCAGTTTGATTTTATATGACTTTTTTATGCTTGATTTTAATGTATGCACTTTCTTTTTACTCTTTATTTCCAATGTAAAGCACTTTGAATTACCCTGTGCACGAAATGTGCTATACAAATAAACTTGCCTTGCCTTAAGTAAAATAAATGTTCAAATGAGCCTGTTATACTGTTCACAGTTCGAAATCATATATTCTCATATTGTAAAAAGTTACTGTTTCAGCTAAAATAAAAACAAATAGTGTCAGTGGCTTAATAATAAAAATAATTTCTTCAAATCAAAAAGAATGTAATAAATTAATTTCAATTTGAAAAAAAAATGTGCCATTTACTTGATGTGAAACTGATGTGAAACAAACTCTTCTACATACAATAAAACATTTTATTTATTCATTTTATTCAAAATCATTTAAAACAGATCAATTCGACATCCAAATTAGTCAAGGCTTGATATTGAGGAGGCCGCTGGGATGCTAGACAACTAAAGGTAAAAGTGAACTAGTGAATTGCAAATTAATGCTTAAATGCAAACAAAATTTTTTTTGCGCTTATCTACTCTAAGAAACATTATCATATATAAACAACAGAGAATAAGATTTGAGTGGTATTAGCATCTTTGTGGGAGATTTCTAATAGTGGTCTATACACTCTGTTTACAGGTCACTTGATCAAATAGTTCTGCTTGCAATTTTGCAACTTTAGTTGTACATGCAACCTTGCAATTTTGGAATTGGAGGTGCAGGTGTTTTCCATTCATTTGGACGTGATATATGAGTAAATTAGTACAAACATGGGCCTCAAATTTGTCCATACGCATGCATCTTAAGTCAGCTGTGATAGGGGAATGAAAACATTATCAATGATTAAGATCGCGTATACAAAATTTTGCTTGGTCCAAGGATTCATGTACTTATAAAGCACCAAAAGAGTTCATTGCAGTAGTTGTGAAAATGTGACTTTGACCCACTGTTGGCTCTCTCTCATTATCCCTGTACTTGAACTTTTGAGCATACTCGTTCTGTGTGAATCACTCTCTACAAGCGGATTGGGAAATTACTTTCCAGTCGAGGGCCGTTGATGTTTGTTGACAAGGATTGCTGTTTGTGTTTTGGCTTGAAATATTTTTTTCATAAACTTGAAATGCATCATCTATTGACCCCGGACTCTCAGGAATTAAAGGACAAACAATCCCCCATACTGGCTGAGTGGAAATAAAGTCTTTGCTGTTTTCCAAGAATTGCAGACTGTTGTATCTTTAATGACTCTCCTGTCTTAGGCCTCTTCTATTTATCCCCCTTAACCCGAAGGTATAGATTTTTTTTCATAGATAGGTTTCCGACTTAACCAGTAGCACCACAAATCCCATACATCATGAACAGCAGAGGAACAGGACCCCACAAATATATTCGTTTGGTTACAAATCACAAATAAACAGTTAGCTAGTTAGTTCCGAAACACTTTCCATACAATCTTGTGTCGGGAGCTGGTTGTGAGGTGTTAATGAATGCTTGTTATCCCAGGTACACTGAACGAGGCACGGCACACAATTCAGCAAAATTTAGCCTGATGTGGAAAATAATTGCACGACTAAAAATCGTGGCAAAATGGGCTAAAAACCACTCAGTGTTTTTCCAGCTTAAGGGGTAACATTTGGATACTGGGACTTGAAGAGACATTTTTGAGAATTTTCATGTTAAAAACTTACATTTGTTAAATTTTCTGAGTGAAAGTTTACTGGATCATGGCATGTCAAAAAAGCACATTTATAATTCCTTTAAAATGAAAGGCATTTAATTAGTGAAACATCTATGGGCCTTGAAGCCTCTTGAGAATTCAGTGAATAATTAGGTTAAAAGCTGAAATGTCATGCATTTTAATGTAAAGTAATATTGATTCATTGACTCATGAAAAACGCATTTATAAATACATTTATAAATCAAAATTAGTTTGATTAATTTCAATAAAAATGCATATTTCAAGTCACCCATCTTACACCCACAAGCCCACCCCTGATTATTGCCTTTTTAAGTGGGCAAACCGACTCTGGACAGATAAGTTTGAAAAAAAGATAATTTGTGGTTCTATGAAAAAAATTTCTATGAAATTCTATTAAATTTTGATAACAATGTCCAGGATTCCATTTGAACCCTGCTTAAGAAAAGATTGAAAAAGTTTTGAGGGAAATTAATTTCGCTATCATATCTTCATATTTATCAATAACCCCGAATTGTGTAATGATCTAACAACCTGAAAAATAAAGTACAATTTGGAGCACAGCTGGAACAGACACAATGAATTACACATAGATTCTATCACTTACTGATGTAAGCGAGGTAAGCAGCCGTGGGAGCAAGGATTTCTTTCTTCTCAGTTGATGGATAGCTGAGAAAATGCTTGTCGATACCGTGAGCACAAAAGCGTCTGCCACCCTCTGAGAGCTTTCAATCTTTTAGTAGCTGAGCTCCTAGATGTGTGGTTTTAAGGATAAAGAAGCTTAAGCTAGCAGGTGCAGACACAAACACTCAGTTATTGTTGAGTCTCATTCACAGTTTCATCAATCAGTTCAAGGTTGCAAGATCTTTGGATTCTGAGCATCGGTTTGCTGGATTTCACATGTGGTATTAGTGAACAGACTAATAAAAGGACCAGGGAATTCAAAACATAAGTTACCTTATATCTTGTGGTTGATAGCAGTTGGCAAACATGTTTTTTTTTTTTACAAAAAAAAACTTTTTAAAAACAAAAGCAAAAATGTTCCTTTAAACTAGGTGTCTTTTTACATTGACTTTCTTTACACAGCAGCCACATGGAGGTTGTAAAGTGTTTGTTTAGTGCCTTGTTTGAGCATCGTAAATCTGTCTATTGACTGGACTGCATTAGAAATACATGAAGAAAAAGTCTTTGATTAATTCTAGGTTTACATCAAGGTCAGGTATTGATTAGTTTTTTTGAGAAATCGAGAAAAATGGCTTCTCAAACATTGTAGAGATAAACTGGGTAATTGCATTTGTACTGATCTTCAACAACCTTGTTAAGTATTTAAGATTAAAATGCTTATATCAAAAAATGAGTTTCCCGAGTTGGTCTGAGAAAACTAAAGAGGGAAAGAATTACAGCAAATTATCTCAGATTGAGGAGTCAGTGCAATTAATTAGATCTGATTAGTGTGTAATTAGATCGCATGAATAGCCAAGGGTCTCACGACACCAGCGTTTTCAGCCTTATCTGGGGAAATTTGCCATGTTTGCAGGTACAGTTTATAGAGATAAGCTCTGCATTTGTTAAGATAAATTAGGTACATTTTCACACAATTTCTTGAATCTTTAGTTTTTGAAGTAGAATGTAGAATCTTCACACCATGTAGACTTGACTTTGCCAAAGACTTTGTTATAAGTCAAAGGGCAAAGAATTTGGATATCTCACAAAGCATAGAAATATCAAATTAAGTTGTTAGCTGCTGAATAATACAAAGCACAAATTTTCATCTGTAAAGATGTCATCATCTGCACAGAGATGCCATATCTGAGTTAAATGTGAGACGAAAGTGATCAAGTGCAATATTTGTCCAAATCCTACAGAACTACATTAGTTTTATAAATAGATGATTAAATATAATGCATTGCAATTTATTTAAATGAATACATAATAAAATATATTGAACCTAAGAACAATTAACAATCTGGATGTCATTTGTCCACACCAGAATTCTGTAAAGAGTTAAACTATACTTTCCCCAGTGATCGGTTTGAGAAGAACAAATTAGGTTAATTATCTAATTAACATAAGTTCATATAAGTTGGTTATCAACTGTCAAGTCCTCAAACGTTCATGACCATTGCCTGCCCGGTTGCCTGCCAAAATCTTAGCTGATAATTGACTAATCATCATTCTATCATGGTCCTTCATACCCATATCATCTCCAGTATATAAGGCACTACCAAAGATCAAACAAAAACGTTGTGCAGCCTATCCCTCCTTCAACCCCTTCGCCCCTCACCATGCATGGTTCACCTCTCTTCACCCACTTAGACAGTCCACGTAGACAGCCCTTCCTGGTCAGTGATATTATTGCTAACAAAAAATGTATCCATTTTAGTATGCAGCCTGAACATTAGAAATGTAATTATTTACATTTCTAAAAGTATCAAGTTTGATGGCAAAAGACTTGTTTTTTAATTCTCTCTCTTTCTATCTCCTCTTTCTCATGCTCTCTCCTCTCTCTCGCGCACGCAAGCTTATTTCATTCTTGCTCTGTCTGTATCTCCACGAACCCTCCCCTTCTTTTTTCTCTTCCTCTCCTCTTTCCCTCTCTCCCTCCTATTTCTATCTCTCTCTCTGTCTCCTTCTCTAACCCTCTCCCTCTTTCACTGTAAAATGGGCATATGTAACCATTTGTTTTATATTAGCTCTGTTTTCAGGTACTCTCAATATAATCATGAGATCTTTAAGTTTAAGTATTGTTATGAGAGATGATGTGTTTATATGAACTCTTCATATAAATCTTTAAAAAAACTCATTCATATATATGACCTACCTTCAGATACTAGTCTCGGATGTTTGGTTTCTTCAGATCAACAGTGCTGTTACTGTATATTAGCAGAGCATAGCATAAATTCGTGCAGTAATCATTCCATAAATGTCCATTAAATTGTGATTTTCTGGGTTAAAATCAGTGTGACAGCGTCACTTTTAAACAACGTGAAATAACATAGGATTTACCCGCCCAGGAGTAGTGCAAACAGACTTGGAAATTTCGTATTTTAACTACAATTACTACAATTTCTCCTGTTTAAAAGGAAACTGACTGAGGAACAGAGAGCTAGTGCACTCCCATGGTTGAAGCAGCATTGCTCCGTTATCAAGCACGATGAAACTCATTATTGCTACTCCCAGATTTAACGACAGATTTAGCTAGAGATTGGAGGAAGTGACCGATGATTTCATTGGACTAGCCCAGTGTCCTTCCAAAATCCTCCAATGGGCCACAATTCATCTATCAGAAACTCTCACGGCTGATAATTTTTTTTGCTTGACATCCACTCCCACAGTAATGACAGCCACTGGCTTCAAGTACCACCAAGAGATTTTCAAGTAATACCAGTGGTGCACGTACCACAGTTTGAGAACCCCTGATCTAAATAATTTTAAATGTTTGCCATGTGAATGTAAAACTATTACATAGCATGTAAAGAAAGTATCACGCACAAATCGTAAAGCAAGAGACAAAACACTTATGTGAAAATGCACACATAGTTAAATGGAGATGCATATAAAACATTTAAATACATGAAGGAAATTGCTTTGAAGAAAGACACACAACGATCCCTGGAGAAGCTCCTAAATCCTGTCATTCAGGCAATACCTTATGCAGAGCAGGGACCGACTCGACTTATTCGCTCACCAGGGAAGCATGACGGGGCACAGGGCAGCAGAGAGCTCCCGCTCAGTTCCTCGGCCACTTCAGGGACAATCATCATTGTTGTGCTTAATAAAATAACAACACATTTGTACAACGTGAAAGCAAATAAGGATTTAACATCTACAGAACATATAATATAAACCTAAAAATATAATAAAAATGCAATTATATCAATTTATCCCTATGAAAACAGCGATAGCTTGCCGGCTAAATGCTAACAAGCTGGGTAGAAAACTTAACTCAACACAATCCGATTTTGACGCTTGCTTGCCTGCTTTCTTCTTTGTAAATCCTTCATTGATTAGTTTGTGAAGAAAAAAAGTTTATTCTAGAAACACTTTGCTATGCTAGTGAGTAAGTATTCCACCATGTATTTCAAACTTTTGATAAAGTACGTCATCAGCTGAAAAAACTCTTGGTTGGCTGGCGCAAATCTCGATATGAATATCTGCCACGATAGGCGTCAAAGTTCAGATATTTGAACTTTTTCCCGTAGGTTACGGCGGTTGATGCCACAGCTCACTTGACTACATTGTTATGCACCACAATAAGCCCAACCCAAGGACAGCCTTCCAAAGTTAAGGACCATACAGTGTAATGATGAAACCTTAATATTGATCATTCAAATTATTAAAGATAATTCCCCCTAAACTTGAGGAAGCTCTGTATTCAGAATTTTCAAATCTGTTAAAATACATTCTTGTAAAGAGTTATATAATCACTTCCTTGTTGATTGATTGAAACTTTAGGCTATGCTGAATTGCAAGTTATTAGTGCTTGAATATCAATTGGAAAGGTAATTTGCTTATGATTTACCTGATTAATAGATGGACATAATTATCATAACTTCTGTTACCTGGAGGGACTTTGCTCATTGTTGTACTTAAATATATTGCGATTGACTAAAAGCAATAACTATTGGAGAATACTTTTGTTTTATTGGGATGTTCTGCCTGAATCATACTCTATGTCTTATGTATTCATAATGCATAGTTACATACTGTTTGTGCCGATGGAAAATTTATTCTACAGTGATATCTCCATAAAGCGGTTCGTATTAAAATCCCTAGAGCGATTAAGGTACACATCTGTGATAACCTCTTTATTGTAAAAAGCTTAAGTAAATTGAGACTTTTGGAAAGTAACAGAGTTCTGAACATTAAGAGATGAATAAGTAAAGGCCAGATGTAAATTTCAAGAACTATTATTTTATCCAAATATCAAAGATTATCTCACGACTAGCGCATTCGTTTGTATTTCCAGCAGCCAGCAGCATGCAATATCACCTTCCCACATCATTGGCTACGGCATTGAGCCAATGGATGGCTTCCTACAGCTCTTACCCCCACTAATTGGTGTCTTATTTGCATTCTTGCGCCTTTTGGTTATGATCCCTTCCAAGTATGACATGTGTTAAAATTATATTCATATTCCTTCAAGTTTTGAAAGAAAGGTCCCCAATCTTTATTATTAGCTTTATCTTTATTAAGAGTTTTATTAGTAGAATCAGTTTGACTGCTAATCAGTTGTTGTCTGAATATTGAATCTAACTTGTGCTGGACTGTGACCCTCTTTGTTGACATCTGTTTTTATTTTGATAGCCACACAGAGCACACGCTTTGGTTTGAAAAATCTCCTACTTTGTCTTTAAATAACACTTTAAATCAAAATAACTCTTTTTTTTAAAACAAAAATAGTATTCATGGTCTACTTTGCAGTATGGCTTGGCACTTGGCACAAAAAAAATAACCTGAAAGCACTATTTGATAAAATTGATTTGTAACAAAGGATCCTCATGATAGCTTTAGCTCATAATTAAGAAAACTGTTAACTGTTTTCAGATATGCATCCTCAAACTTAAAAAGCAATCGTGAATATCAAATTGCTGCAACATTTACTTTAGAACGGATGTGGTGTTTAGAACACAGCTACTTAAACAAAGCCATTGAAATGGTTAACTTCTTGTAATGCAAATTAAAAACAGGTAAAACAAAATTGTAAAAAAAAAAACTGTGTGAATGTTAGTGATTCAAACTCTCTAGATTTTTAAAGTTGTAGAATTATAAAAGGCGATATTTCCGTTTTCACTGAAAGTAGACTTGTTTACTGATAGTTTAGTTACCATCTTTTTTTCACACCTTTTCAAGTTCTCCATTAATAATTGAGCAGCAGAAACCCCTGAAGTGTGTTCTGCTGAGCTTTAATCAAAACTAAATGCTGTTTCAATCTATCATTTATGTTGTGTTCAGGGGAAAAAAAGCAGAAGTTTTAAATCATTTAACTGCTTTGACTCTAATGGTGAATTGACTATAATCAGCATAGACTCTTGTTTAAGAAACATTCTCCTTCATGAATAATAGATGTGGGACAGGAGTGAGAGAAAGACTTTTTTGAAGCACCCATGGAGCATAGTGAGTTGGGGTCTGTTTTCGAGAACTGGACTGGATAAAACATATCAGAGAAAGATAAACGTTAGGTTTCTATTTTAAAACTTTCTTTGTACTAAACAACCTCTGGGCACAATGCTAATACTCAAAAATGACAACATTATACTGAATGCTTTAGAAGAAAGTAAACTAAAGTAGCGTAAAATAAAATTACCGGCGTGGTTTAAAAAAGGTGACACAAGTACGTCTAAAAAGACACCAGTGGAAATCTGCTCACGGCCAATGGCTGAATTCTGCTTCAAGTCAAGGAGCTGAGAGAAAGTGTTGTTTTTGCTATAAGCTGCAATGATCAAGAGCACAGAGCCTAGTGCCTGGCTCAGTTTATGTTCTCACTTCATAGAGTTTCTAATTAATGAGGATGAAAAGCCACATTAGCAATGTTAATGAAGCTGGTGTTTGAAAGAACATCCAGTGAAGGACTGCAGTCTTTTCCGAGGTCTCTTTTCCTCAAAGGCCAACAGAGGATCTTTGTGTTTTAGGCTGAAACATTTGGGCAGAAGTCTATCTTTAATGACATTACAAGAACAATATATCTATTTGTTTTATAAAATTTAATGTACATACCATAAATTTGTGGAATATGGCAAGTCCTGCCCCATAAGTAAACATTGTATTTATTAAAGGCCTTTGTTTAAATTTTAGATTTTGTCAGTTAACAGATTTCTATTAACAGATTTGAATTATTTAAAAATGATTACATTGTAACAGAATTGTTTCTTCAAGGTTATTGTGAAATAGAAAGCCAGGAGATGAGGAACATGGAGACTAATGAGAACCTGATACACATAGGAGACAGAAGTTGTACCAATGATCTTAGGAGACAATAAGGAATTTTCGATCTGTGTGTCCCATTTGGGTGCAATATTCCTTATTGTTGAAGGTGTGCAATTAGAAGTAGTGTGTCTCAAACTATAGAATAATAAAAGATCAATGCGAAGATGTGTACTTTTTCTGAAAAAGATTCTGAATGCCGATTGATGGATGCTCAAACAGGTAATATTTGCCTCAATATAGAGGGTTTCACTTAACAAAATGCTATTTTCACAAAGAATGAATGACAAAGGAGTTTAATGATGTAGTCAAAACAATTCCGCTCACAGTCATGTCTGATGTCTTTAAAATGTGTATCCACTTGACTTCGCCTACCCCTGTGTTCAGTCAGTGTTCATCTTCACAGATGTTGAATTGTTAATTGCCCTTAATCCATTTACAAATTATTTCTTTGGAGTCAGATACACTGTCGTGTTGTCAAGAAGATCGCATTCCTCAAAATATAAATTAATCAAAAATGTAAGTACATATTTATTCATATAACACATACATATCTTTTTGTATATGTTCACAATATTCAATAAAGCATAATGGTTTTTCAAGTAGCGTCACGGTGGCGCAGTGGGTAGCACGGTCGTCTCACAGCAAGAAGGTCGCTGGTTTGAGCCTCAGCTGGGTCGGTTAGCATTTCTGTGTGGAGTTTGCATGTTCTCCCCGTGATCGTGTGGGTTTTCTCCAGGTGCTCCGGTTTCCCCACAAGTCCAAAGACATGCAGTATAAGTGAATTAAGAGGAAAAAAAAATTGTCCACAGTGTTTGAGTGTGAGTGTGTGTGAATGTTTCCCAGCGATGAGTTGCAGCTGGAAGGGCATCCGCCGTGTAAAACATATGCCAGAAGAGTTGGCGGTTCATTCTGCTGTGGCGACCCCGAAAAGGGAAGAAGCCGACATGAAAATGGATGGTGGGATGGATGGTTTTTCAAGTCTGCACATTTGATGATATTTTAAAACATAATGATGATGGGATGCTGATTCAATTAATAAATCAAAAATGTAGTTATTCATTAACCTAAACAATAAGCAACACGAGAGCGGAAGTACTTGAGTGAGAAGGGAGATATTATTATGCTCCCCTCCACTCACATAGTCTGCAATTATCGATTCGTCAGCAATATAATTGAGGAATGATTGAGGTGACATCTTGGCATGTCCGGGGAAGGGTGTAGCATAAAAATGGACCAGTGTAGTTTATGACAAATAGCTAAACAGATGATATGAGAAAGCAAAATAAATACAATGATACCTCAAGAAACAGACTACTTAGGTTGGCCTTGAAGGTTGAGTGCATGGGTATTGCGTCCTCCCCTCTGCTTGTCTCTGTCCCCTCGCACCTTCTCAAAAGTGTTTGAGGTGGCTTAGTACCATTATACAGGAAAGAGTTCAAATCCTGGTGTACTGGACGACTGGCTGATACTGGCCTAGTCGAGTTCTCAGTGGATTTGTCACAGAGACATGGTCTTATGTCACCTCAGCCGTGGCTTCGGCTCAACCCAGAAAGGAGCCCTCTGATCCCTTGTGTGGCATGCTGGCCACAGTTAAGAACTAAGAGCAACTACGCCACCCTCACAGAGGGAAAGTTACTAGAGAGCACACAGGTGTGTTTTCACCAATATGGCAATTGAATGGTCATGAGACGGAGCACAGTACAAACTTTATATTTTATTAAGCACAATAAGTTATTTAAAAACACAATATTAGGCACACTGATGGTGGCACTGGGTTTCTCCAGGACGGGGCCAAGCCTGGCCAGGGTAGGCAGCCTACAACCAGTGAACACTTCAACGAATTCCACACCGGTAACAATCAAATCGTACAGTAATGCCAATTCCATGCTGCTTGCCTTCCCCTGGCACCCACAAGCTTGGACCCCGTTTAAGAGACAGTACAATTGAAATAAACAAAATTAGGGTTGATGTAATCAGAAATGAAAGGAACAGAAAACAAAATAAAGGCTAATCACAACACATTGAAACACTGATAAGGGCAAAATATAACTACACATCCAAAGCAAAAACACAAACTCAACTCAAGGGGAGAAGCCGCTCGCTCACAGTCCATTACTATACGTAGACAAGGGCTGCCAGCGCGGTTGGCGAGCGAACGGCAAGGGGACGGGTAGTGATAGGCCCAGCAGCACCACCTGCCGGCAGTGAGGCGGCGAGGCGGATTCGAGATATAAACATAAAGGAAGCAAAACAGCAGCAGGGTGGGAACCAGGTCTGAGTACTGGAAGCCTGTCGGCACTTCCTAAGTGTACACACAGTTCAAATAAATTAATGAACAGTAAATATGGAGAGAGAGAGAGAGAGAGAGAGCGTGCAATCGCTCAGATGCAACTCACAGTGATCCCAACTTTGCAGCAGGTAATCCGAGTTTTTACTTCCCCACTTGGTCTGATTAGCAACCTCAGTCAGGTGGATGCGAAGCTCAAGGGAAGCTACAATGAATCCATTTTACTAATAAATGGAGACAAATAGTATAACTAATTGGATAGGAATTAACCATATCCCTCGGAGACAGCGTTCACATACCTCAGTTCCGTAAACACAGCGCGAAACCGGAAGTGCCGGAGGGGCGGAGCCGGAGTCAGTGATGCACACAGAAAGCACCAAAATAAGGGTCTTTAAATAATACGAGTGTTCCCCTCTGATTGGTCAAATCCCGCTCCTAATTAGGATCACTTGAACACTACACTTGCCTGAACATATCTTTCTAGGTTTGGAGCTAAAATCGTCGAACATGTGAGCATGCCTCCCTGGAGGTTGTGTCCTAAGTCCTAACGCAAACTCTGCACAAATTGGTGGTTCCTCTGAAAAGCTCCAGAGGCTCCTGGGCATATGGGGTTCCGCAGTATGGGTTCCGGGTTCCATAACGAGCATGGCATTAGGGCAATTGAAGGTGTGAATGTGGTGCCTTATTGCTTTGGAAGAAGAATCTGTTCCTCCGTGCTGGTGTTCCCCTGGTGGACTGCCAGGAGCGTAGTAGTGACCAACAATGACCAGGATGGAGTGCTGTGTGCCGGAAGCACAATCTCAGGGTTGGAGTGAGAAGTACGCTTCCTGGAGCATAAATCGCCTAGTGTCCCTGGCGTTCCTCTGGAGTAAGCACTGTGGGCTGTCCATAGTCGCAGTCCATACTCCCGGCAGGTTGAACTTTTCAGCAGATACACTGTCTCGATAGATACCCCAGGTCAGAAGAATGGAGACTCCATCCCCTGGCAGTCCAGCAGATTTGGGAGTGCTTTGTATAGCAGAGGTAGACCTGTTCGCCACCCCAGAGAATGCTCATTTCTGGCTGTTCTATGCTCTGCCCCAGGTTACTCTCGGGATAGATGTGCTGGCCCATTGCTGGTCCAGGAAGAAACGCCTTTATCCATTTTCCCCAGTGAGAAGAGAAGATGAGGCAGAGGTCCTAACAGTGGTACCTTATTGGCCTAATCGACCTTGGTTCATAGAACTCTGCTCCCAAGTGACAGTCCCTCCCTGGGCAGTTACCCTGCGGTCAGACCTTATGTCCAAAGGATGTGGGCACAAGCACCCAAGCCCATACCTCTGGAACTCGATTCAGGCCGATTGAATCAGTAGAGCTTGAATTTCTGTCAATTAAGCGTTAGCTTCAATTAAGTGGATGAGGGATCTGCAGGCACTCTCTGTTGACGAAACCGACTTAAACTTTGGACCTGATGATACTTATGTTACTCTTAAGCCCAGGCCTGGATGTGCCCAAGGTTTCTACTAACCCCTTCAAAACTCAGCCCGTCTCCATTCATCTCTGGGATTGATACTTCTTCCTCTGGTATGAGTCAGTATGAGAAAATTTGTTACCCGACTACCCAATAAAAATTAAGTCTGTACTTAAAGCCAGGGCGGAGGAGGGCAGCTTAGTGCCGGACTACTGATGAGCCCAGCTTGCCTGGCTGTCGGCATTTTACGGGGTGTTCCCATAGTTATCACCAACATAAATTGGAGTACGGAGGAAACAGAGACTTATGTCCCCCAGCCACAACCGTAAGGTCGTGAGTAAGTGTGGTTGCGTATGGGGTTGAGTATGGCTCCAGCTTCTAGAACAGAAAGAGTACCATGCCTGTACCTACCCTGATTGGCATTTTAAAAATAGTATGGAAAGAGTAGAATGCTCCTAGCGGAGTTCCCATAGTTGTCACCGACATAAGTCTCTGTTCAAGAATCCAGAGTATTTACAGGCTTTGCCTACTCATTAGGGGGCGCAGCATCCAATTTTCCATCGAAAACATAATGGAATAATGGAAACATAAAATTTCCATTTTTCAATCGAACTTCAGCAGTCTGTAGCAAGAAGCAAAGGTTTTATAAAAACATTTTAAGATTTCCCTTCTTTGTTGTCTGCTTTACCATCATTGCCAGTCGTTGTCTGAAAGTGGGTGAAGGACTCTTTGACGTCCCAAAATAGTTATGTATTGCCACACAATGTGCAGTGAATGTTGTTGAGAAATAAGTTTATATAGAAAAATAACAGTTCCATCTGCTTTGTCACACAATGATCATACAATTTATTATCTTTAAATGTATAGTTAAATTTAATCCCAACAGTAATCACATGCTGTATTTAATGTTACATTAAATACAGAACATTTCACTGAACTCAAAATATCTGGCTGTATCACATTAAGAAGGAAATCTATTTGAGCCATTAGGCAGAAAGACTTGCTGCTGGCTTTGTTACATTTCTGCTCCTTTTAATGAGTTGTGCTTCTCAAATCATTCAGTCTGGATCTATAAAAGTAACATAATTGATTCTGTGAGAGACAAGGAACTAAAATAGAAGCTTGATTTACCACCAGGAAGCTCAAAGATTAGAGACATATTACATGTAATTTTCCATTCAGCTAGAGTGAGTCAGAGCCCCCATGCTGAGCCCTCTTCTTTTCATCAGCTAGCTTTCTTCAGTGCTCGGGACTGTTTGACCTTGGTTTGTGCTTTTTTCCTGCCATCTTGGAAGGGTTTGTGAAGCGGTTTCGAGGCAAGGTTGGTGTAATTATGCCAGGCATCTCCCTGGTGAGCTGTGGTGTGGCTGAAAAGAGATGATCAGCTTCAGCCATTCATCTTCGATACTCTTATCAGTCCTATTTATGTTGGGTCGGCTGGGGGAGGGGAGGGGTCTATCAGTAAATTAGATTGGGTTAAAGGCAGGGCTAACCACATCTTTCATGTCAGGATTCAATCTGAGGGCCACTTTCACACTCAGTTTACACTCACATTCAGTCACATCTTCCACGTACAATTTAATTTAAAGAGACATCTTTATATATATATATAGAGAGAGATTTACAAATACCTAATGTGGCTGAACAGTTTAATAATCTTCTATTGGATAATTCATTCATTCATCTT
Organism: Danionella dracula; assembly: GCA_900490495.1. Lineage (NCBI taxonomy): Eukaryota > Metazoa > Chordata > Actinopteri > Cypriniformes > Danionidae > Danionella > Danionella dracula. The sequence goes on along the minus strand of UELW01000112.1, from coordinate 15,471,824 downwards.
CATGTCGGCTTCTTCCCTTTCGGTGTCGCCACAGCGGAATGAACCGCCAACTCTCTGGCATACGCAGCGGATGCCCTTCCAGCCGCAACCCATCGGTAATCTATTGGATAATTGTATGGGATAAATATGGGAAATATAATCATCAGTATCAAATATAATTGTTCAGTCAATGGGGAAGGTTTAATAGTATGGAGAAAGTTTTGACTTATTAACTTAGTAGTATATAACTTATTCTATAAGTCTGGTTTAGCCCAATTTTGTGTGAAATTAAGTATCATATTCACTTATTTTTATGTTGCGGGAAAAAATCCCAGTGAACCTGGAGTAAAAAAATTAACACAGACATATGCAGAGAAAAAAAATCCTCAAGTGAAAAACCCCTACGCAAGATCACAAAAGGCATGATCCCCTGAATTGTTTTCCACATTGATAAGCTCCAGCGTCAACTTTGCAGAACACTCAATAAATTAGGTGTAAGTTGCATTCCAATGGTGAAAGTGACCAGTTGGCTTGGAGTGAAAAGACTTTGGAGCAGCCAGGAAACCCTCAAATAGATTTGTTGAGATTCATATTTCACACCTTCAACTTTTGGGACTGAACCAGATGTTCTGATTTTCAGTCAATTTCCTTATCCACCAGACCACAACTACTAAATGTACTATTACATTTATGCATTTAGCAGACACTTTTGTTCAATAGGGTGAGACAATATGGAATTTCTTACATGTAACATAAATTTGTTAGCCGTGTCCCAAAATCAATTCCACAAAATTGCATTTCCTGAAATTCTATTTTACAAGATCACTTACATAGAATTAGCCCTGAATCGCTGGTGGGCGAGATGAGAGCGGAGTGGCGTGGCTGGCTGGAAGAAGTGAAGATGCCAACAACATGGAGTACAGCGTAAACACCTCCACTTTGCATGCTTACTTGCAGGGCAGATGCCGGGTTGGACCAACACTTTTCAAAGACTTGCGACTGTCCACTTCTCAATAAGTGGAAGAGTGTTATGCGGCGATCTGTATGAGGAAGCAGATGGGATGACTGGCATCAGGAAACTATGAGACTGGCAGCTCAATGCAGATGAGGCTCTGGTCAGCGGGCTATTGTCGGGATGGTGTTTGAGAGCCACGGGTCGTGCTGCAGGAGTGATTGGATCTTCTTGGCTTTCAAACAGGTGGAACAAAATTCTTTGATGATTCAACAGGAAGGAGACGTCAAATGGACAGAGTAGCTTTGGTTATTTATATCCTGGAGAGTGGGCAACTGCTGGGACTGAATGGTCAATTATACGTGACACTTCTTCCGAAATCAATTCCATGAAATTGCATTTCCCGAAAATCCATTTTGCAATGGAGTATCCCTTTTAGAGTTTGTTTAAGCTTATGAACAAAACACACCAAACTATATTATTTTCTAATAACTTTTACAAAAAAAAACAGACATCATTTTTTTTAAACGTAACAACAAAAATCTGCAGAATATCTGACAAAAGATAAGCTCCAATACACCCAAACAAGCAGTTGTTATCTTGTTGGGCAGGGGAAGTAAATTGAGTGTGTGATCGGAATCAAAATGACTTTTTCTTTCCAGGCACCCCCATCGTGAAATCACCTCACTCTCTGATCCTCCTTAAATCTGCCGAGGAGGAATTATTAGAAGTTAGAATCTGTCGCAATCCGCTGGCAGGTCATGAGGTTTGGAAAGGAGCCAATACCCTTTCACTGACAAAGTGCCTGTGTCAGTTAGGAAAACACAACCACTCTTTAATTTAGCTCTGCTCCGTGTGGCGAAGAGAAACAGCTAATCAATTAAGAGGCACTGAATACATGTCAGGGGACTTCAAGATTTGTTTGTCATTGAAAAAGCTTGCAAGAGGGTGGCTGAAACTATGTTTTAAATATACCCTATCCATCATGGTGGTCCTTGACCTGGTTCTTTTTATTCTCATGCAGTAGGTTTTAATCTATGTTTCTGTTTAAGAGAACAGCTGGCATCTGATTAATTAGCTACATGGATGAAGCATGTGTTAGAATTGTTCTGTTGTGTTACACACAGGAAATATGTTTCTCCAATGACATTAAGCATGTAAAAAGAAATGTATTTGCTCCTAAACTGAAAGTCAAGAAACTAAGTTGGTTGGATGGCAGACGTTTTCCTAAATTAATCAACAAATTCAGAAACATCCAACACCAAAGGATAAGCCAAGGCAAGAGTATTTGTTTAGAACAGGGGTCTCAAAGTCATTTCCTGGAGGGCCTCAGCCCCTGCTGATTTTTGTTCCAACACTGAAGTAGCTTTAAACAAGCCAAGATAAGTTTAAGTAGTAAAATCTGGTGTGTTGCATAAAGGTCCAAATTAAATTGTGATATGGTAACTCATATGGTGTATGTACAGAAAATATAAGTTAAGTGTGGAGCTAGATGTATTTTTAAAACGATTGTTGGACTCATGCGCATAAAATTAATTGCAATGAAAAGAGTTTTGCGAACCTTTCATCCTTCCAGCCGTTTGCAATCTTTAGGATCCAATAATGATGCTTGAAATCCCCCATGATTTTTGAAATCTCTTGAGCAATAGCTTTATTGACATGTTGAATGCTGATTGGCAACAAGATTGTTTTTGTTTCTGACCAAGCTTTTGTTGTTGTTGTTTTTTGTATATTGCATCTTTAAATGTTAAGGCATTTTTTATTTCGTTGTGATGGGTGTTTCAAAATGTGAAATTGTTTGGTTTTTTCTTTCTTTCTAAAAGTCTGTTAACAGACTCAATAAACTTAAACCTATTTTTGGGGTGATTTATTAAACTATGACTATTTTATACTAGCACAGCTAATTCATTGTTAATTACACTGCAAATATAAGTGCCAAAATTTTTTGTTGAATTTAACAAATTTTCCCTTCAAAAAATCACACGACACAGACCGTGTAGCGGCATGCATGGAAATTTTACATTAAATTACACCATGTCTGTGTCGTGTGATTTTTGGAGGAACATTTTGTTAATTTCAACTCAAATTGTGTTGTGCATGAATCTAACACATGTGGCGAGTGTGATCAGGGACAAGATGTGTTACTTTAACACATCCCTTTTTGCAGTAAATGAATTTCACAAATTCACTCTTTGACAAATGTTTTGAGAATTTGAAAACAGTTTTTAAATTCAACTGTTCTAATTATTAAAAAATTAAGATCAAGCAGGAGAGCATATTTTAGTATTTCATACTGACTGAAAATTCTTAGGTTTAATCTACATTGATGAAGTTCATTTATTAAACAATTTCTTCTACTATTTAATTAAATTATTCAATCTTCCATGTGGAACACAGCTTTGATCCTAGATTTTTGTCAGAAATCAAAGAACGCTAACTCTGTTCAACCTGAGGTAAATTATTCAAGGCCAGCCACACCTAAATAATAGCAGCCTAATCAGTGATTATTCAATAGAGTGAACTCTTTTGACCTTTTTTACTTACTTTACTTTTCTTACTGTTTTGCTAGTCACTGTTCTGTATTTCTTTCATATTTATCTGTGTGTTTTATCATCTTCATTGAATCATCTGCTGCTGTCCTGACAGAGGGACATTTGGAAAGTTGATCAGTAAAAAGCAGCTAAAAAATGTATGGATTTTTCTTCTCAATAAGAAATTGATGAAATGTCAATGGCATGTTTACACACGTACACATCCATTTGTTAGTTTGTTATATATTTATTTATTTCATTATTTTTATTTTCATAATCTATTTATCTGTTATTTTATATGATCGATCCCATCTATACTATTTTCCACAGCTTGTCAATAATGATTACAGCTTTATATCCAGTATAATCTGTAGTATTGGTGACAGTACGAATGGATCTTGTTTCTTTTTTTTTTTTCTTTTTTTTTTGTACTTTATGGGTTTGCAATGTATGGGGTAGCTCAATGCATTTCAAAAGGTTAAAATGTTTACTTGCACAAAAAATAACATGTTGCTTTTGTGTTGTGCATCATCTTATTTAAACATAAGTCCTTGGCTGATCTCATTTTGCTGATGGAGTTAACTATCAGGTTTTGTGGGATTTTCTATTTTGCTACTCAACTGACTAAAGTCACATTACACCTGAGAAGTTTACACAAATAACCTCAATCTTCAGAATTGCTCTGCAGCGGACAAAAATGACAAAGTGAGCTGGTCTCGGAGCCGATACTTGGACCACTTCTTGTAATGAAAAGGCTTGGCTGTCTTTCAGAGCAGGAGAATCGAGAGGTCAGCGTTCGGCAGTTGAGCAGAGGTATAGCTGTGCCGTGAGAGCTCCGTGACTCATTAGCTCAGAGACTGATGGGTGTGTGAAGCGAGCAGGGAACATGCTCTGAATCTTAGTGGAGTCCTAGATGAGTGTGACTGAGGACCGGAGTAAAAGCCTCTTGTTCTGAGAAGAGTTATGGAGACTTTGGTGTCAGGAGGCTTGTTCTGCAATGATTGACCGATCTACAGGGTACAGATACTTTCTCACAGATGAATGAGCATTTGATGTGCTGCGTCCTTTGAATGAGGGCAGACAGGTACAGCTGACAACATGCAAAAAATCAATGGCTAAGGCGTCGGACATGTGGTATGGAAAGGCCAGCCTGCTGAATAATTTCCAAAATGTTGACACTAAACAAATGACTCAGACTTTAATTTTTTCACATTTTGGCTAATTATTATTTGTCCATATGGTTTCACAGTACTTTTTTCTGTCAAAATACCTGGGAGGTGTTTACTCAAAAAAATGTTTTAAGAAGAATAGACAAGATCTTTTTTTAATCACATTTCTGCAATGGATTTGGAGATTTGTTCAGGATAGTGATCAGGATGAAGAAAACTACAGGAAGATATTTTTTCCATCATGCAATACTATTGAGGAGGCTCCCAATTTATTCTCTAGCAAAACAATCCACAAAATATCACCAAAAGCCATTAAGAACTTTCATCAGTGTAAAGAAGAACAAGAAGTTCTGGAGGTTATGGCACTGTCAAGCTTATCTTGCCTCTTCTATTCTATTGTGCCCATCTGTTGCTGATCCTGTCATTAATGCTAATTGAGTGAGGCTTATGCTGGGCAGACATAGTTAGATTTTTTTCAGTTGCTTGGTTTAGATCCTGTTTACAATGCACAAGAAAATCTCAGAGGTTAAAAGTTCAAAGCACATGATTTATGTTGTCACACTCTGTGAGGCGATGCTCAGATGTGACTCGTCTGCTCACATTTTAGCTCTTCTAAACCATCGACTATATCGTCCAAAGTCTTGTCACATGACTGTAATACAAAAACTCCAAAGTGGAAGGTCACTCGAGAATTCTCACCAAAAACAAGATCAACAATCTGGAATGTATGGAACAATGGGAGAGGGACAAGAGCAGATGTTATGATGTCGCAGGAAGTGATGTCAGGACACAGGAACAGGAAGAGAGGTCATCAAATGAGTAAAACATTACTAATACACAAACTAACAAAGAACATAAAAATAAGACCACTAGGAGTTATAACAGACCTTATCATTTTTTATTGATGTCAGATTTTGTAGTAGATTATAGCGTATATGTAAATTCTACAGTATGTGGCCTGATTGGCCACTAAAGTTGAATTTGACACCCCCCTCAAGTTTTAACCTTTTTATCTTTGTAATTCCTTGCAGCCTCAACTCTGTCGTGAAGAGAAAAGAATGATTAACTTAGAGGACATTCTGGTCCTTTAACTTGTTTTATAAAATTTGAGCGTGAGGAGCATAAATAAGTTTGAGTTTGGCTTTAAAAAGCATCATTATACAGTTTGCTCATTTTCATGCGACACTCAGGGCAGGTAAATATGAACTTGGTGTGACTGCAAATGAAGCTTGCTTGTATAGCATCTAACAGCCAGCCAACGATTTATAGCTCATAAACAAATTCCTTAGGTAAAGTAGCTATTTTCCAGGAATATCATTTCTGTTAATGTGAGTGTATAAATATGTAATCTGATGCACATTATTATTGCCCTGAGTTATGATTCACACTAAACGGGGCATATTTTCCACTTCCGTTAATCCCTTGATGTGCATTTGTGCATTCAGTTAGCTCTAGAGGAAGAAGAAACATTTATTCATGGGTAATTTGTTGTACTTTTTTTATGTGGCTCTCTGATGGCGCGGGTGTCGGAAGTAAATTTATCCAGCCTCACTAACTGTTGTCTACCAGTCATGACTCTGGTGATCCACTCACAAATAGAGTCAGGAACTGAGAGCTGGTGGAGTTTATTCTGGAGGAGTAATGGGATGATGGTGCTTAACGCTGAGGATCAGATCAGAATCAGAAAGGTCTTTATTGGCAAGTGTGCATGTTCACACACACAAGGAATTTTGTGTTCAGGGGTACTCTCCGGTGTTGATACAAAAAAAAACAACACAATAATGTTGCACAGTAAAACAGGTATCGTAACACCCGTTACACTGTAACAAAGTGTCACAGATTATATAAATTATATAATAAGCCAGTGCTGATGGAGAAGTAAATGTACCCATCCTCACTTGCAGTTGCCTATCAGAGCTTAAGTCCATAAACAGAATCCTCATATAATCCAAAAGTAGTGCCCATGATGTAGTGTAGTCCTATGTCGATCACATCGAGTAGTCCAGTTGTGTCCTTCAGGTAAACCCAACACCAGTCTCTCAAAAGACTTCATGACCACAGATGTGAGAGCCACTTGTCTAGTCATTGAGTCCTGTGATTTTTGGTTGTTTGGGGATGATGGTGGAGTGCTTGAAGCATGCAGGTACTTCACACTGCTCCAATGATCTGTTGAAGATGGTTGTGTAGATTGGTGCCAGCTGGTCAGTACAGGTTCTGAGGCATGCTGGTGAGACCCCATTAGGACCTAGTGCCCTCCTCCTCTTCTGCTTTCTGAACAGTCGACCCACACCAGCCTCGCTGATCCTAAGTGCAGGGGTGGAGGGAGGCTTCAGTTGTTGTTGATGTTCAGTTGGATCAGAGTCGTCAGAGCGGGTGTGGGATGTCAGACTGTGTTCGTTATTTTAAACCAGTTTTAGTGCTTTTGTACTCTATCCAGAGAAGGACCAATAACATTCAGAATAGAGTTAATTTTGCTCTTGACATTTTGCTCTGTAGGCAGTAAACTTAAAATTCCCTTAAGTATTAAAGCAGACTTGTAAACCCTGTAAACAAATTTAATTTGCTAATAATAATCTAATCAAGCATTTTGGAATGTTGTATTATAATGTTCCCATTGATGATTTACTTGAGAGTGAAACATTTCATTAACTCTTCAATGATTAGTGATTGATTAGTTAATGACTAGTTAGTTATCATTAAGCAGTGCCATTACATTGGGGGTCTGGGGCATATTCGTCATTATTGAATTATTAATCACATTTCTTTTGGAGCATTTTTAAATTCAGTTCACCTCAGTGTCAATTAATGCATGAACTAATCAGAACTGAATCTTTAATTAAGACAGTAATGTATTATGTCATATATTATGACTGTTAAATGAATGAATAACTAATACATATGTTATTAATGCATCATTATTGCATCATACATTATCTATGAATTTATACCTTAACTGATGGAGATTCAGGTCACCTTACTGTAAAGTGTTACCATTAATGTGTAATAGTTTTCAGATAAATGTATCACACATTAACAGATGTGTGTGTCTAATATATATCTAATTTATGAAAGTTAATCATGCATGCAAGTTGTGTTGAAAAACATCTGTTTTTGATGCTGAAAATGCAAACTATGCGAATAATGGGCAACATTGATCACAGGGGACAGATTAACATGCACAGCACATCAAATCTTTTCTGAAATTTCAGATGGTCTCTGTTGATAGCAATTTTATTCTGAATCTTCTGAACCAGGGAAACGATGCTCAGAGTGATTGAATGTGATGTGTGCATTTTATATTCACATTAATCCTTGTCAAAAGAGGCACTTGCATTGATCCATCAGTAGGAGATTTTTCTCAGGAGCATCCATCTCCTGACCTTCGCCTCACACTCAGAATGAATATGAGATGCTAAGACAGGGTATTACTTAATATACAGTTATGATAGTTAAGCATTCAAATTAAGTCAATACAGTACAAAATCAAACAAAACCTCAATACATTGAACACCCCAATTAAATGTATTCAAATACTTTCAACAAAATAAGGTCTGCAGTATGTTCTGAATATTTAGTCCTGCTCTAAATAGAGTTAGAACTAAACCTGCTAGCTGAATATTATTTGTTTAAAATAAAAAAAAAATTTTTTTACATTATTAAGTTGAAGGCGTCATGATGTTTAGTTTGCTTTGCAAAATATGTGTTAACCTAATTTTGATTACTCTATCTCAGAAAAGTAATTCAAAATGCATCAGTTAGTGTAAATAAGACTACTTAAAATATTGCTTTCTTCTCCACTTGGTGTGATGTGAACCATGACATGGACATGTGCATTCCCATCCAGACTTTTTTAACATTCAATAATGATAAACCATGGTTTTCTGGAAAACTCAGATATTTTTGTCATGTCAAAGGAGTTGCCTTCAGGAGTGGAGATCATGTTCTGTACAATCAGGCCAGGAACACACTGAATAAGGAGATCAGAGCTACTCCAGGAAGTTGGAGAACCAATTCTTGGCTAAAGACCCTGCATCAGTGTGGAGAGGCCTGAAGACCCCACCAGCTATAGGACACCTCCACCTCCTATTTGAGCAATCAAACTTTGGTGTAGGAATTAGTTATATTTTAAATTTACAGTCTGGCATCCCCCACCCTCTCTGACGACTCTGATCTACCAGAGCAAACATAACCCCCCCACCCCTCACCTCTATTCAACATTATTTGTGTCATTTAATGTAGATTGTTTAATGAAATTTAATGAAAAATTCATTGTTTGTGTTGACATGCAAACATGGCAATAGACATCTTTCTGATTCTGATTAATAGGTTACTTTGCTGCTTAAAATTCTATAGCAAATTTTATAGCAAAAATATGACTGCAGTACCACAAAGTTCACTTCTGTGTTATCCAATCTTCATTCAGTTTATTGCATTCACTGCATTGCACATCACAGACTCCAATACCTTCAAGATTGAAGACAACATGATTCATCAAACTCTCTAGTAGTCATATATTTGTCTAATAAACAGTCTTTGTTTGACTGCAGTTATTGTTTTAATGCATTGTATAATTCCTCTCTCTGAGGTGGCCATAACTTTACATTCCTTCACACTAATGATGCCAAAACAGGTTTATAAATAACGAAGCAGCTGTTTAACCACACTCTGGATAATTACTTGCTCAAAACTGTTTTTGCATTTGAGGTCTTTGGTATAATTGCTTTCACTTCTGAGCAAAACCATCGTGAAAAGCACATGATTTTATTCCCAACGGCAAAATTAACCATTAAACTTCATTTGGGAGCTCATTTTCACCTTTCAGCACTTGACAGAGTGAGTTTTAATACAAGACCTGACACAATTTCTAGAGTGATTTGAAAAGCAAACTCTGAATATCATATACAGGGTTTTTTGTGTGCCACAATTATTTTTATTTTGCATGTAACATTGCGGTTGTATCTTTGTTCTGATAAATGAGTGCACCAACATCTGCATTAGCCTAAATGTGATGTCAATATGAAAAACTACCTTTAAAATCCAGAAAAGGTAGTTTCATGCCAAAGTGGTCCTGTTGTGTCAGTGACAGAAACAACAGACATTTATTAATGACTGACTTAATAGTGACTTCCTCCTAACTGCAGACTTTTTTTTTCTGACATAGAAGAGGTAGGTATTTAAAATATGATTTTATATTACAAACAGTCAGAAAAAGAGTTGTGTTAAGCTCTATAACATATAGAACAGAAATATATTGGCTTTAAAAAGCATTTACAGAAACTCTCAGTTTTAAATATAGAGCTAAGGGGGCCCCACTGTTAACTTGTCCGCCACAGTTAAAAATCTAGGTGTTATTATAGATAGAGAACTGACTTTAAGAAACATATCTTTCACATTAGGAACTTTGCTAAAGTACAGAACATGCTGTGTATTGTAGATGCTTTCATGACCTGCTGAATGGACTATTCTGCTCTGTTAGCTGGCTGCCCATCCTCCGCATCACATAAATTACAGTTAGTTCAGAGTTCTCTGAATGTTTTGGCCCCAACCTACCTGAGCAGCAGTGTTGGGCACGTGTCTTTAAAAAAAGTAATTAGTTACAGTTACTTTTCACAAATAGTTACATTATTATAAAAGTAACTAATTACCAGTGAAAATAATTTTTGCTTTACTTAATGTTGTTAAATACAATAAATCTAAACAATTCCACGCTAATCTAATGTGATCTAACTGTCAACCTAACATATACTCTCAGCTAAAGGATTATTAGGAACACCTGTTTTTCTCACGAATGCAATTATCTAATCAACTAATCACATGGCAGTTGCTTCAATGCATTTAGGGGTGTGGTCCTGGTCAAGACAATCTCCTGAACTCCAAACTGAATGTCAGAATTGGAAAGAAAGGTGATTTAAGCAACTTTTAGCGTGGCATGGTTGTTGGTGTCAGACGGGCTTGTCTGAGTATTTCAAAATCTGCTCAGTCACTAGGATTTTCATGGACAACAATTTCTAGGGTTTACAAAGAATGGTGTGAAAAGGTATGCGGCCTTGCTGATTCTAGAGTTCAGAGGAGATTGGCCCGACTGATTCAAGCTGATAGAAGAGCAACTTGGACTGAAATAACCACTCGTTACAAACGAGGTATGCAGAAAAGCATTTGGGAAGCCACAACATGCACAACCTTGAGGCGGATAGACTACAACAGCAAAAGACCCCACCGGGTACCACTCATCTCCATGGATCCATCATGGCTTGTTACCACTGTGCAGGCTGGTGGTGGTGGAGTAATGGTGTGGGGGATGTTTTCTTGGCACACTTTAGGCCCCTTAGTGCCAATTGGGCATCATTTCAATGCCACGGCCTACCTGAGCATTGTTTCTGACCATGTCCATCCCTTCATGACCACCATGTACCCATCCTCTGGTGGCTACTTCCAGCAGGATAATGCAACCTGTCGCAAAGCTCAAATCTTTTCAAATTGATTTCTTGACCATGACAATGAGTTCATTGTACTAAAATGGCCCCCACAGTCACCAGATCTAAACCCAATAGAGCATCTTTGGGATGTGGTGGAACGGGAGCTTCATGCCCATCCCACAAAGGGATGAAAGGGGTCAAACACGTATTAGTATGGTGTTTCTAATAATCCTTTAGGTGAGTGTATATTATCATATAAAACACAATAACTAGATTAGAAATGTAAAAATGTATTGCACAGAACATAACTAAAAATCCAGTGTCCCTTGCTTGTGTTTTGTGGCTTTATCTCCTACTTTTAACACTTCTAACATAACTCTGCATTCTTAGACACTGATTTGGTGGTGCTGTATATTGATGTAAGGGCTTTGAGTTACTTACTCTTGCAAGATGCAAAAATACTTTTTTCCAGGGCATGAGGATCAGAACATAAACCAGCCCTGAACACGTACACACACACTCAAACCACAGAGAGGCGCACTGGTTTAGAGACGCCGCTTACATTACAGCCACTCTACTGTTCTCAAATATAGGCTGCTCTAGTAACGTGCATTTTATGGACAGTAGCGGTATTGGTGTTGTAACAGGGAAAACAGTAATTGCTTTGTTTACTTATTACTGAAAAAAATAGTGCCGTTAGTCATGCCATTTATTTTTAGCGCTGTTATCCCATCACTGCTGAGCAGTTTCGGCTCGCTCTCTTCGATCACAAGAGGTAGCTCTACTTAGAGTTCGGAAGATTAGTAAATCCACCAGAGGTGGAAGAGCGTTCTCATATAGAGCCCCGAAGCTCTGGAACAAACTCCCGAATGGTGTGCAGAGCTCAGCTACACTAAATTTCAAAACTAGATTAAAGACATATCTGTTTAATCTAGCATTCCAATAATTGGCTCCTGGTGTGTGTCCAAAACAGTATGGTGTGTGAGAACTATAAAAATACAAATAGTTGAAAAAAAACTATGTGATTCAAAGTACCTATTTAACCTATCCCCATCATTCATCACACACACAGCTGATGCTAACCACTTGTTTGTTGTTTGTGTTACATTGTTCTAACCACTGTTTGTTTCTTTTTTATTTTTTCTCAGGTACTGTCAGATGATCTGCTTGTCGGTGGATCTTGTTTCACTAGTCTTTATGCTGGTGAAGTGACTAGCACCTGCCCCTGGTCACCGTCTGTGACCTGACAGAGGGTTCTTCACTTAAGAGATCTTTTCTATGCATGTGTGTTGTGTGAATGTTTTACTCTGGGTTCTGCAGTTTTTTTCCCACATCAATAAAAAATAAGTGTCTTGGTCACTTTATGTCCCCTCGAAATCCATTTAAACTAAGCCATATAAAGCATATTGATTGATTATATTTGTTAAGAATCTTTGGAGAATAAATGAATGAAAACTCAAAGTATAAATCTTTTTTTGCTGTGAACAGGAATTCCCTTTTCGGTAAATAAGATTCATATGGTTGACATTTTCTGGCTACGATCCCCACTCCCATGTCATTGCCCCAAGCTTTTCAACTTTATGAATTATTAAAAAATGTTAGTCGTAAACAAAATGCTAAAACAAGGGGAAGGACCTTGGCAAGTGGCAGATGCATTGCAAGATCTGGCTGGAGGCTCTGTTATTAAACATGCAGACGTAAATATGTACTCATGAATATTAAAGCACATGTATCCTATGCACCCCCAGAGATATGAAGTCTTATTTTAGAGCCACATTCTCAGCAGCAGAAAATAAGTTTTTCATTAGCAGTGATGGATGCAGTGTTGGATCTCAGGATTTTCACTAGAAATAATAAGCATTGCTTGAATGCAGAGTAAGTCTTTTCACATTTCAATGTAATGACTTGAACCTTTCTTTCGAAGACCATTGACCTTGTTGTATGCAGGAAAACAATCCCCTCTACAGTTCATCTTACTTTCATGATTCCATGATATGTTTTAAAATTCATGACTGAAACACCACCCCACGCAAAACCTCAATATCCTCCTTGCCAGGAAACAGAATCACAGACTGAGCATAAAACCAGATTCCTATGATAACATCAGTGTGTGCTGCATGTATATGGGTGAGGCAATTTAAACACAGAATAAGCAATATGCTAATCTGATGCAGGTATTTATGTGTTTTAATATTTAGAAATTAAGTCACAAAGAAAAAAAAACAGAAATGGGATTTTCACAAACAATTGAATCGCTGGAAAAAAAAAAACAATTAAGTGAATGTCAGTTGTATAGGGAAAAAAACATCTAATGTCAGAGGGAGAGGGGATATTTGTTTGAGCTGACAGAAAGGCAACAGGAGCATCAAAACATTACCTCTGGATGGATGACGCATTGAACCCTCAAGGGTTATCTCAATGCAAAAAGAAAGTTTTGTATATCCTGATTGTAGAAAGGTGTATCTAATAAAGTGGCCAGTGTGTGTATAATTTAGCAGGAATTGTCTTTAAAGGGGGTGTATGTGATTTTTGGTATTGCGTTCTGATATTCATATGAAATCACCAAAGCAAACACCTATATTTTAATCTCTTTTGATGATTGGCTAAAAGTATGTTTTGGAACCCTCTGTGATGGATCTCCAAACACATTTTAAGTTACATATTTTTAAAACTATTATAGAGTGAGTGATTTCTGGGTGGTTGTAGTCTCAAAGGATATTGACCAATAGGGGAAAGCTGATGCCTAAGTTGTTGGGAAATGTAGTTCTTAGATATGACAAACATTTTCTCTTAAAACTGTAAAGGTAAGTCTGGCTAGCAGGTTTAATTAGCTAAGACATCAGGGAAGCGTTTCGTTGTCAACTAATATTGATAATTAATCAAATAAAACTTAGTTAAATTGGAAACATCCAACAACGAAACAATTGGGTGTAAAAAGAAAGTTTTCTGTGCTATTTTGCATGGTTATAGTTTATTTTGTACTTTACTTTGAGCTTTAAGTGAGATTTCATATTTGGTATGTATTGATAGCCATGGCTCAACAGAATAACCTCTAAAATACCATATTTTATTGGGCTGTTGCACATTACAATATTATATGTGCTCTTTTCTAACATTTGGCACATGCCTTACCATTGTTCTCTGCACGGTCCTGCTTAACAGCATACACAAATATTCACTCTTAAGACATCTAAGTAAAACAATATAGTATGATCAACTTGCGGATATCACTCTGTCTGACTGCAATCGAGAGCTAAGTCAGGGCTCTGCTGGACACAATGGTAAACAACACAGTAAATGAGTTTAGGTGACACTGACTGACAGTGTTTCCTCCTGAGAACGGCTCAGGGCTCTCTCCTCTGCAGAGCTTTAAACATTACCCGTACCTTCCCCTCTTCCTGTCTGTAAGAAATAGTCACCTGCTATGAGGAGGTCATTAATGGCCCAGCCGCAGACACCTAGCTCCCTGATGAATTGCCACTCCAAATCCAATTTGGTCAATATTCACCGGAAGCTTTGCAAACACAGATGGATTATGCGTCCATCGGAATTGTTTGTGCATTTTGTAACATGTCAATAAAAGATCTGAGCAGCAATGTGCTTTAGAATTGTGTGTGAGTAAACATAGATTCATTTCCTAAATCATAAATCACGTAGTTTCTATTCACTTTATAGTTGTTTTAGTATGTAGTAGCATAGTTGTTTGACTATTTCTGTCATAAACAACAAATACAGGCTAATGATCTCAATAAAACTATTATGACTATTATGGCATTATGGCGATCTAAAAAAAAAAAAACACGTAACCAGGGGTGTAATGTTTTTTTTTCCAGCTCCAAAATTGGCGTGAATGAGAACCTGCTCAGTTTTTTAACCCTTAACCCTAACTGGTCGAGGCACTACAGTGCAGTCACTTCCTAGTGCACATGAGCAAGGAGATTACGAGGTTGCCCCTTGATTAAACGTCTTCTTCTTTGATTTTAGTAGCGATAAACTTCAAGGTGAATTATCCACCAACTGAACTGGAGGGCATTAAGCGGAAATCAATTCTCAAGATCCGGATATTGGGATGATTGGGTCATTAGTTTTGAGTTAAATTTAAGTATAACGATGCCTTGATTTATTGTTTTTTGGATTCAAAACAATGCAATAATAATTATCACAATGTATGCTGTTTTATTTACAGTATAATCGATTTTTAATTTATGAGTTTATTTAATCCATGATAATTTTTGGCAGGTTGGTTGGTGATGTTTTTTCTAACTCACCTGGTTGTCCTTGAGTCTCTTTTTGGACATTCATTGTGAAAAGGCCAAAATTATTTATTGATTGAAACCTCGGATGGGAACTAATGTGAACTGGATGGGCCTACTTTTAATTTCACCATATATTTTTAAATTTCACTATATATATGCACCAGTAAGAGCGATAGTCGGTTGATTACCAAAGTCGCTAGAAATCACTAGATTCACTAGAAACCTTTTCCTAACCCCAACTCTTTCACCTCTCAGCAGGATGTCTGTTCTTGTAAGTTTGAGGATTGTTTTAAGTAAGTCAATAGAAACAATTCATCTTGATGGCAACTTACTCTGACTGCAACCTTTCCCTTACACCCAAATAAGTCACTCTTTTTCTAAGATCTGACTGGATGAACCTCCAATAAAACCCAAGTCAATGTCTTTGCAGTACGCTGTACTTGGCCTCTCACACTTGGTTTAACTCTGCCAATGTTGATCTGAAACTAACAAGTTTGCAGCTGAATGCAATTGCAAATTTTGGCAAGAAATGTGTTCTCAAACTTTTTTACCACGCCCTATTAACCAGTTTAAATATGAATTAAAAAAAACGTTTGAGCACAATTAACTTGTTTTTAAAGCTCAGACAAAGGTGCTAAATAATAATAATAAACTATGTTTGCAGTCTATGTTGAACAATATTGATAAAAGTGAGCAAAATATTTTTTTTAACTAAACTCTATCATTTACCTACATCAGAGTAAACAAATGTTCATAATTTGCTAGTAAGTCTGATTTTTTTTTTAAATTCCATTATTTAACAAGGTTTCATGACTGTAAGTGTAAAAGTCATTTTAAAACATTCCATTTGCAGTGTGTGTAAACAAACAACTTGTTTGTCAAACAAATGTGACAAACAAGACAAAAGAATCTACAAGTGTCAATAACATGCAATAAGATTCTTCTCGAAATATGAATTATTCACACCACACCAAGGAAAATATTGCCTTTTAAGTCTACAACAGCCAAAGAACAACACTTCAGGGACACAAGTCAAGGATCTTGCTTGGTATGTTATATCATAGTTCTTCCAGTTAGAGACATGCACATGTTTATTTAATGATATATGATATATATTCATAAGTGTTCATATTTATTTATATATTTATGTTTTATGAAACTTTTTTTTACCTTGGGTCCCCAATCATCAGTTGCCACTTGAAGAACAGAATTGTTTTAAATTAACTAATTTACCCAATTTTTTTCTTTAGTCTCATCAAATAAGCTTGTTCAAGTCTGCCACACGTTTAGCACATAACATCCAAATTGGATCTTTAGAATCCAAATGACTTTACATTAAAACATGCAACATTTTATCATTTAACCTCAATATTCTCATAAGGCTTCGAGTCCCTCTATTTTTTGTTGCCTAAATGGATCAAATCAGTTTTTATTTAAAAAAGTTCAAATGTATTAATTAATCATGCCAAAGGAAATACATTTTTTAACAGTTAAAATGTTGGAAAGTAAGCTTTTAACCTGACAATTTCAAAAATTGTTAGAAAGTTCCACAGCCCACAATGTTTCCCAGTGGCTGTGGTCCACGACCTTTCTCTGGATATTGTCAATATATTATTAAATACTTTACCATCTTTCTCGTAACATTGTGGTAACAACATAACATGAGCATGTGTCCAAGATGTAATGTAGAGAATCTGGTCATTTTTATAAATACTTTTTTTTTTCCTTCAAAACAACAGATTAAATATTTATTGGGCAACCACCGGAAAATTGTCTTACATTTTGACATTATATATATTTGATATATATAAATCCACCATTGCATCTTAGATAAATTAATCTGAATAAACATTCTAAAGCAATACACAGTGCTATAGTTCAGGTTGCACTCCATATTTGAGTTTTGGAGAAACTGAGACACCATTTAATACTTTGTTTGAACAGTTACATCAGGTTCTTTTGCAATGGTCTTTTAAAAACCCTTTACAGGATTGAGTCACAAAAAAAGTAAGGCTTTGAAACTTCAAAGACTGAAGTCTGCACAACACTTCTGAAGAGTTGGTGCATGCACATGAACAATAGAGCTATAAAGTGCCACCTGACAACACCACAATAGTGCAAAATCATGTATAATGCACACTTCTGGAGTGGCTAGGACAGAATAACTTGAAGATGGATTGGTAAAAGATTAAAGAGCCACTCTAGACAGTGTGCATGTCTAGTAAAGAGGCCTGCGTGGAGGAGTCATTGCTCTTGGTCAGATGCTGATGTGTTGGAGAGAGACTTGTGAATGGAAATCTCATCCCAGCAGAAGGGTTGAAATGCTGTTGCACATAACCTCCTTCTAAAATCTTAAAGTGGTTTTCAAGGTAGATGAAAGTATTGATGGCTCCATACAAAAAACTTGAATGGGTCATTCCAACCAGTTTGAGTTGATTAAACACAATTGCCCTCAGCCATATCACCACAACAGCATATGCACATTAAGCTTGAGTCTCTACAGCAGAGCAGAACACCTTTAGGTCTACAAGGTGCGACTGTGAAGGGGTGACAGCAAGGTAACCGTGTAACCCCGTAAGGCTCTGTAACATGGTTCAGCCATGTAGAAGAATCGACTGAAAGTGTCATGGTGATGTGTTTTGAAGTGCTACAGGTTGTAGTATTTACCTAGAAGATGGCATTGCTTAGTAGAAGCTAAAAATTTTTACTCATGTTATATCATTCAGCACTCTTTGTTTAATAATAATTCTAGTGGAAGTATTCATGACACTGTTTTGTTGATTTTCTTCACAGCCTTCATTAAAAGGGGAGTCTGTGAGGCATGAAATTACTGCATGAATTATTGTAATTTGTGTAAAAATGTGTGTGATTTAAATATGCTCAACTAGATGCAGAAGATGAGTCGCTATGATTAGTGTGCTTTTGTTTTCTGTCCTAATTGTTTTTTCTCTGCATGAGTGGGCATCATTAGTGCCAGCTTTTATTCTTAGATCTCGCTCCCACATAGATCACGAAACTTCAGGGAACTTGAGAATATATTCTAATTTATTTACAAACATTTGAGCTCATGTTTTAAAAATTCTTAATATTTAGTTGTTTCAGTTTAGATCTGTTAGATCTGTCAGCATTTGACGGACTAGAGGGGGTCTCTGACTGAAATCTGCAAGAGGTTAAATTTCAGTAGAACCACAGCGTTCCAAAAAATTCTAAGGTTCTGCAATATACACCTTTTAACATCTTAAAAACACATGTATTATAGAATGCAGTTATATAATGTATTGCTATTACAACAATGAGAAATCTATCTCTGACAAACTAATAAACAATAAAAATGGATCGAAAAAAAGATTGAGATTGTTGATATTAATCATCAAAAAGAACATGAAATATAAAAATAGGCTACAATAATTAAAACAACTAAAATCTTGCAGCTCATCAGGATGTTTATATTTATAATTTGAATTAGAGTTTAGAGTGTCAATAAAAGAAGCAAGACTGCACTCTTGTGGCCAAGGGTGTGTTATCTGTTTGAAAATAGAGAGCGTTAACAATATTCAAGACATATATTTGTCTGAAGTATAATCAGAAAAATCTGAAATTTTAGAATATGGGGCAAAATTACACTTAACTGTGATAAAAATCTTGTTCTAATTAACTAATTTTGAACACCTTTATAAATGTCTAGATATGGAAAGAAAATAAACTGCAATCTGTAATATTTTCATATTTGAATGCTGAAAAGTGAGGAAAGTGTACTGAATATGAATTTCATTAATTGCACTTCATTTTTAAATTGATATTTTAAAATAATACCACCTTGTATTTTTGGCACTTAATTACCCTATTTGTTACAGTTTTTCAATCAAAATAGAGTATCCCGTGTAATACCTTGCAATGGTTAAAAAAATTAAATGGGGAAGGGGGAATACAATTTTTAACTATATATATATATATATATATATATATATATATATATATATATATATATATATATATATATATATATATATATATATATATATATATATATACATATATATATTTATTTATTTTGTTTTATTTTTTTAATTAAATTGCTGCGTAATTCCACAGTCTATCAGCAGGGGCTGATTTGGTGCTCAAGTTCATCGAAGAGCTCTTGTCACTAGGATCTACCACATTAGTGACCCTCGACCTCACGTCGTCTTTTAGGTTTTAAAACATCTTCTTTTTGTCTTAAACCCATCTCTTGTATTAATTTGCGTTATAAAGTTATTGTAAATAAATATTTTACGTTTATTTGGTCAAAGCCAGTTAAAGTTGGGAATAAATTATGTCGTGAAGGAGCATTTCCTGGTTTTGAAAACACCATGTTAGAAAGATAAGATCAATAAAGCTCCAAGAAGTTAGCTGTGACTGTATAAACCTGGTACAAAACGTATCTTTTACAGTCTTTACCGAGGCGGTTACTAAACAAAGCAGTACCAGTTGATGAAAGGTCAACGTCTAGGAATAGCCAACTTGTTTGTTTATTTGTCAATGACCCTCATCACAAACCCAAGCTTGAAGAGCCGCTTACACAGCATCACCTGGACCTGCACAGTACTGTAAGTGTTACAAACCTCTCCTGTAAAGAACAAGATGGAGTTACATAAAGATGTTCCCTCCATCAGTGGCAAGTGTGGATACTTCCTCCAAGTGTGGATAACTTACTGCCCCAGCACTGAAGGAGAAATCATGTCTATTCCAACTAATGCTGCTCACACGACACTGAGAATATGGAATACAATGGAAACATGCACGACATATTTGAACTGTATTCATACTCACATTCCCATGATTTGTGCATTTTATTTAAAAAGAGTGTCCACCTTTTATTAGTCCAGTAGAAATGGGTTTAGCCAAATACACCACTAGATGTCGGTATTACTTTACTCACTAATTCCTTTTACTCAAATAAAGTGAAGTTGAGGTCTTGTTCAAATAATCATTCAGATTTTTTGTTTATTAAAAAAATCAGTTGTATTCAGATTTTCTTTTCATGGGACATTTCATTATGTCATGCCGTAACTCTAAAATATTATTTTATCGATGTAAATGTAAAACGAAATAATATAGGATGCATTTGCAACAACAAAAAAAAGAGGGATTATATTACATTTTTTTTACTTTAAAATTAAACATTAAAGTTAATTTTAATAAAACATGTCATTGACATTATCAATGAAGTCATAAGTCATAGTTTGAACTTTGAAGTTATGCTAATTTTATTGTAACTATTATACTAGTAGTAAAAGTAAGAAACAAAAAGATGACTTTCAGATTTTTCTTCTTTTATACAAATCAAAAACCATCAAACTTATTATCTTTTTAATAATATTTTTTAATGACAAACTTATAGAACTCAAAATATCTCTATTTTACGAGGGAAACTGTAAACTCTCCTGCTGTGATAAAATACTCGTCTTTTTTCGTTCAAGTTTCTCATTCATTCAAGGTATTTCTGGCTGATTTAAAGTTTGGTCAGCTGCATATTTTGCATTTAAGGAGAATGGCAGCACTGGAGTGGGGATCACTCAGTGGAATGTATAATTAGACAGGGGCCTGGGAAGGGAAGGGAGAGAGGCAGGCTTCTCTCCAGCCCTGAGGCGAAGAGCTTCCAAACATTCATAACATTGTGCAGTAGATGTTGCATTCCTCATTTAATTCTGCAATTGAGACCCGTTTTTAAAGATGCTTATCAATAAAGCACCTTGCTAGTTATTTACATAATCTTTGATTTATGACTGACTTCAAATATTCTAACACATTTCCAGCTCCTACAAGGCAGTTCTACTAATTTAAAGTATTTCAAAATCACAGCAATAAATGAAAACCGTGTGACTTTTCAGTTCCATTTAATATGAATAGACAAGACAAACAATCAAAAAACATTAGCAAACTTGATGATTTTGAGAGAACACAGTAGACATTTTGTGGCTGCTTGTAGGATCTGAAGCCCCTTTTCCTTTTCATCTGAGAGGAAAGAGGTTCTTTTCTTTCTCTATGCCATTGAGAAGTGAACAAAAGAGGTGCTTTGTGGAGAGGAGGTCAGGTTGATTGGTGTCTGTGGCAGGTAACTTGGGCGGTGCACGGGGCTTTTTTTTTGGTCTTGCTCTGTCTAGGCTCAGTCAGCGAGCCTCCACACCTCCCATACTGCAGGGACGAGAACCATCCTATTAGAAAGTAGCTTTTATTTACTATTTCAGCTCATTGGTGGAGAGTAGCTGTGGAGAAGAGATGAATGAGAATGTCATGCAAAACCCAGGCTTTTCTGATCCGTAGGCCATAGCTGGTTGAAAAAAAAAATGTGGCTGATACCTGGTGGCTGAACAAAATGGTTGTGACAACAATCAACAATAAAAACAACAATCAGGTTATACAGTATTTACCCTCACATATCACAAGGTAAACTTTTATAAATATGTGTTTTTTTCTCTTCTATACTACATTTTCAGAATGTGTGAATTTAAACAATGACAAGCAAACATGTGCACCTATTGAAAACCGATCTTTTTAATCAAAAGCGATCTAAAAGGTTTTTTGGAGGGTTTTTGGAACTTTTCTTCAGTAACGCAAAATCGAACTTATTGCTCATCATATCATAACAATTTTAAGTCTAGCATCAAAGTTGAATTACCAATAAACCATTAAATATCTGTATAGCTGATGTTATATGTGTAAGATTTCTTAATTAAATTTTTTTATAATTATCCTTTATATAGCAGTCCTTTAGAGTGAGAGAGAGAGAGAGAGAGAGAGAGAGAAAGAAAGAAAGAAAGCAAGAAAGCAAAAAAACAAGGAGATAGATGTTTCAACAAAGTTTTCTAATTCATCTAATAGAGCGTCTGGGTGTACTTGGCAGGGACTGCAGCCCGGGAACTCATTGACCTCTCAGCTCATCTGTGTGAAGATGTGCAAAGTCTGCCAAGCTTGGCTTTAAACACCTCCAACTGCCTGCAAATGAAACACACAGCATGGTTTCAGTTTCTTTGCTCATATTTTATCTGAAATTACCCTAACTGTGCTGTTTTCAAAGAAAAATGACATTTTTATGGTCTCATGAGTCAGTTATAATGTTGATTTTTTACATAAAATGTAACAAATTAACATAACATCCATAAATATTAGAGATGAGAGGCACCGATTTCAGGTAATAGCTGCCTTGGGGGCTAAAAAAAATAGCAAACTTAATAATCAGATTATATTTACTGTCACATCTCTAAAGGTCAAGCAAGTTTTCTTTAGTCAGAAAGTGACCTTGATGGTGGCCAACTAATGGGATGGTGCTTGCAAAAATGAAATTTGAGTGCCAAGGATTTGGTTGTCATGGTAACATAAATACAGCAATTCAATAGAGGGCGCTGAGTAGATGGATTGAAGGGTGACAATGAAAGATTTGTTACCAAAATATAATTTGCATCTTTCACCAAGTATTTCTGAAAGATTAAACTAAAGTGAACACACAGGTGCTAGTAGGCGGAGAAGGCATGGGACTGATGGGAGATGATGATTTGTCAGCAGTTCATTTTTAACATTTTATTACAGTGCATGTAAATTAGAGGAAAATGTCGTTTATATGCAATGTATTCTGAAGGTTGGATGGAGGATGAAAGCAGAGGCGGCATCACTTTCGATGATGGACTGTGTTTTCAGGTGACTGTCTGGATGCTTACCGCAGTGTCTGAAAAACCCAGACAGCAGCCAACTCTTAGTCCCCCACCTCCCGCCTCGTTGTGTTCTTGCAAATATGCATGAGTATAATAGAGACTGGGTAAAGTTGGATGGAAAAGGGCAAGCAGGCTTGTCCCTGTATTCATCCTCAAGCAATATTTGCCAACAAATTCTTTCACTTTGAGAATTTTCATGAGCTCAGTGTTCTACGCAGTTACATTGAGGAGCTTTTTATTTGTAGCATTTAAGTAGTCATTTGACAAAAATTCATATAGAACAACAGTGCAATCTTTTAGCAAAGTTTGCGCTAAATTATCATTGTCCATCATTTTAATAGAGTTAATAGATTTAATAGATAATTCCATTTGATGTAGGTCTTTGCGATATGGCTATAAAATATATTACGAAAATGTTTTGAAGAATTTTTTTAACCTAACTGTCAACTGTTGTTTTATTGTCAAAACAAAGCAAACATTTTCTAAACATGAGAATTTTAAGGTAATATTAGTGTAGCATCAAAATTATTACTATTAAAAAACTATAGTTTGGAGATAGTTTTTGATAAATCTTTATAAAAAGGTATTCATAACATGTAAAAAAACCTTACACGAAAACCCTGAGATAGGATTTTTTTAATTAAAAAAATGAGTGCTGCTCAGTCAACTATCAAGCTCTCTATTGATCTCTCGATATCATCTTATCCATAAAATGTATATCATGATGAATCTAATTATTGTTCATGTATATCATGATGAATCGAATTATCACCCATGTATATCATGATGAATCTAATTATTGTCCATGTTTATTGTGATGATTCGAATTATCGGCCACGTATATCATGATAAATCGAATTATCATCCATAAATATTGTGACGAAGCAAACTATCTTCCATGTATATCATGATGAATCAAATTATCACCCATGTAAATCTTGATGAATAAATTATCGACCATGATGTTGTACTGCTTGCGGCTGGAAGGGCATCCGCTGCGTAAAACATATGCCAGAGAGTTGGCGGTTCATTCCACTGTGGCGACCCCGAAAGGGAAGAAAGCCGACATGAAGATGAATGAATGAATGTTGTACTGCTTGATTTTAACTAATGTTGTAGCTTTCAAATATTTTAGGTATGGAGCATTCTACTGCCAATGTAATCAATTAATTGAGAGCGAAATTAATTTCTGTTTCATTATACAGGCAACCAGTACTTAGCTGTCTATCAGGGTAGTTTGGACACTGCAGAAATGCACACAGTTGCATAGAAAAAAAAAAATTATTGAAGAGTATGACATCTGGTTGCAATCTAAAATCTATTAAGAAACACAAAGCTATGTAACTAAAAGTATTTTAAAAACTTGAAATGTTATTATTTTTGTAGCCACCTATGTGTAGTCTTTCTTTTTTTGGTTGTTACTTAAAACATTGATATTATTTAATATTTTAGTATTCCCATGCATTATTCGTTATATACTGACTGAAATAACCTATAGACATGCTCTAAATAAGTTTTAACTTCACTGATGCATTATATCATACTTTTTTTTAGCTATTGCAGTGTTGGCATATTTTTTTCTAATTTTATAAAAAAAAATGTTATTCAATCCAAAGTAATTGTCATAGACATCAAGTTTCTTTCTGGATGTAATCCCCTATAATTACTGTTATAGGGACTTCTCTATAAATCTTAGCCACATACATTCTCATTTCCAAGAAAAGCCCCCGAACAAAGCTAATCATCCATCCATTATCTTGTCGGCTTTCTTCCCTTTCGGGGGCCCCACAGCGCAATGAACCGCCAACTCTTCTGGCATATGTTTTATGCAGCAGATGCCCTTCCAGCTGCAATCCATTTCTGGGAAACATCCACACACACACACACCGACACTCAAACACTATGGTCAATTGTTTTTAACCAATTGACTTATACTGCATGTCTTTGTGGGCTTGTGGGACATTTATTTTGGTGAAAACTGCTATATTTGCCCTAAACCAACAAATACAGAAAAACTGAAGCCATCCTAATAGGTCATATTGTGTCTAGAGATGATCAGAGGGAGGTAAAATCTGTTTTAGTGCAGAACAGCTAATCAGCTAATTCATTTTGATCTCTGTAATAGCAAATGTGAATTAAAAGTGACCACTCTGTTCTCTCTAATGTATCCTAAAATCCAGCTGTGGGACAGAGAATAATGAATCTGATTGTGAAAATATGAAGCAGGGGAGCGTAACAGAAATGATTATGACAGTCTGCAGAACTACTCTGTTAATCCAGAAATGGTTTGAAGACTCATACGGCTGTCACACACTCAGAAATCTCATCTTGAAGAAAAGCAATTATCCTAAGATCAGCACTCTGATTGGAAACTTTAATAACATGAACAGATTTTAATGACTGTAATAAATCCCATCTGCAGCTTAGTTTTGAACCCTTTTTAAACCTTTGCTGTTCACAGCCAGTAATGGGATAAACTGGCCTTTTTATTTCTATTGTTCCTCTGCCTACTGTTCTGATACAATTGCCAATCTGCTTTCAGTTCATACCCGAAACTTCTTCATAATTGATTGAAAATGACTTTTGGCCTCCTCTTTTGGACAACCTCTGTGTCTTCAAAAATAACATAATACCATCCACATGTCTCAGAGAGAGCAAGCAAGATGAATGTCTAGCATGCTAAATTCACAAAAAAATTCTCTTTCTGATATGCCTTTTAACGCATTAGCTGAACATGTGGAATAGCCACAAGTTAGATATTGTGTTGCTAGAGCACACCTGTAGAGTTCAATTGCAAAGCCCTCTAAATCCACGCAATTACTTTTCATTTAAAATAGCTTTTTTCATTAAGTCCACATGTTTGCCTCTTGATTAAATATGAAATTTTTAAAAAAAAAGGTTTTCTCCTAACAACTTTTTCAAGACCTGGAACTTTTCAAAACCAGCTTAATCCAGACATTTATTTTGCCCAAGACTAATGTCTAAATAAACATCAGACATAGAATAACAATATGAAGATATCTCAAAATCTGAGTAGAGGTGGAACAAAGCCTTCCAACTTTGGGGAAAATGATAGACAACATTTTTACTTTTGAGGTGGAGTATCTCTTTAATCTCCATGACAAGAGAAAGGCAAGGAAAATGCAGCAGATACAGACGGGCCCTTCCTACTTTTAAGAATGGTAGTAGAAACATTTTTGGTCAAGACCCACCCATGAGGTCATTTGACTGAGATGACATACAACAAATTTTTAAAAGTCACAGAAGATGCGAGATACTAGACCAAAACAACAATGGCTGCCCAAGTTTTTTTTTGGTCAGAAGTGCCAAAGCCCTCCACCTGCCTCCCAAGCTCCCAACTCGTGATTTTGAAAGAAGAACTCACGAGTTAGGGTCTCAGGGAACAGGAGGAGGGCAGGTGTAACCAGCTGAGCCTGCCACTTTTCTCTTGCAGAGCTGAACTCAGCATCTATGTACACTGCCAAATTTTGTGTCTGGCTGCATCATGTCTGACTTTTGTACTACAGCGTGAATGGACATCAGGAGAGAATTCTGTTATATTCTTAACTACTCTAAGCAACTTAAGAAGGGTGCATAGGCAGTGCTTAGCTTGTGGAATTTGTTTATTCTGTTATATATTACACTTTTAAAGAGGAAGAACCCCCACTACCTTCTTTCGAAATCCAGACAGTCATTCTTCTTTGTCAAGCGAGAATTTCTATGCCACAGACTCCCAGCAGAGTCAAGTGTTTCATTCAGTTCACAGGTGACACATCTGCTGCAACCTAAAAGACTATAAATCACTGAAACTCAATTAAATCAGCGATTCAAACACGATAGCAATTTTCCTCTCTCTTATTTGGAGGTGTGACTAGCTGGCAAATACATAAAGATATATAAACATCCGAACAGTTCACCTCAACCCCCACTTGTACCTCACTATTCGATACGCTTAAGATAGCTCTTCCATCTCTAGTGCCAAACCCATTCGCTAACCTCAGCCAAAACCTCTGTAATGTTATTCTCTTCACCTCATTGGACTCCTCACCCAGTTTACCCCCACACATGCATCTCTGGTACCGTCCTCTCTTGAGGTGGATGAGGGGGGAAATGACTGAGCTTATGCTATAAGGACTGAACAGATTATTATCGCCGTTTGCAAATTTCCTCTTTTCCAAAAACACAAGTCGCCAGTTCTGCCACCATCCATTTTCGTAAGCAATCAATTTTGATTTGGAAGAACAGAGAAGGTTGACAATCTGACACAGACTAGTCTCAAATGGGGCGGGAACAAACTTAAAGGCACAGAGTACCCCTGCCCTTGTGTTCATAGCCAGCCAGGGAGACTTTCGTCACATTGATGCACAATTAAAGATACATTCCAGACGCTATTGTTTTTTTTTTTCTCAAAAGATATTGAACTCTAATGAGAGCAAAATTCATCCTCTCTGGGTTAGCCATTGATATGATATTTTCTAACAAAAAACATACAAAAATGTACAAACTTGCTTTTATATTTCTATGAATAAATCAATGGCTAATAAATGAATTGTTCAGAATATCTAACAATATAGCACAATTAATGAAAAGTATAAGTTTGTAATGAATGTCCTGTAGCTCAATTCGTGTTTCATTAACAATCCCCTATGCATCTCCGAGGACCACTGTGCTCTGCCTGTCAGTATGTAATTTCCACTGCACCACAAGGAGCAGTGATTTCTACAGAAACACATCATTCAAGTCCAAGTCTGCCTCTCCAGACTGCAGACGCTGGAGACTCTAAAGGGTTGTGGGACTGTTAAAGCAAATGAAATCAATGCAGACCCTAAACCGGTGTCTGTAATCAATCAAATCTATTACAGCATTTTTCTCGGTGTCTGGACATCTCTGACCCCCACCTTCACCTTTGGCCGTTAAAGATCGAGCAAATACATTTCAGGCTGGACTTGTTGGTTTTGTGCAGACTTTTATTGTTCTGCAGGGCAAGTTTTATGCAGGCTATTGCGAAACAAATTAATGAGTTTGTTTGTTAACATACACAGTATGTATCATAGTGTGGTGGTTCAATCAGATGTATGCAGTAAAAAAACTAGACAAAGCAGTATGTGCTTCTTTGAATTTGGATTTGTTTAGTATAGAAATGTTAAATTGTGACAGCCTAAATTTGGTGAATTAAATATATGTGCTCGTGTTACCATTTCTTTTTGTACAGTGCAATGTGAGTATTCTGTAAATATTCTAATGATAGCTCTGTTTATCAACCTCATGTGGAGCCAATAATATTATTCAAAATACAGCACTAAAATATTACCATTTTTGCTGGTTGTTCAATTTAAGGATAACTAATAGAACAATGGAAGCAAATTAATATGTTAAGCATTTGACTTAGAAACTAATGTTTTTTTTTGCAACTAAAATTAGAAAAATGGCCATACTCATGCTTTTTTTTTTATCTCTTTGAACACCTACAGCCAGACGTGGGAACTATGCACCTTTGGACTCAATGGCAACAGAACTTGTTTAAAAGAGCTAACATCACATTTTTGGCTTTATGTATTGCATGTTTCTAGTCAAATACTGGAAATGCCTTTTTAAAAGTAGATTGTACAAAGACTAATGTGTTGGTGACCAATTTAGCACTTAAATTTCCCAATAATAAAAAAAAAATGTAATCGTATTGCATATTTTTTAAGATTTCAGACATTACAGGATTTTACCTGATTATCAACTAACCTAAAATTTTTATTATGTTACAGTAAGGCATTTGTAACCTAATGAACACAAAAAATAAGTACACAAATCAAATTATTTGCTGTAGCAGATGTTTCATCAAATGTAAAATACTATTTTCAGTGTTTTATACTTTGTTGGTTTGTCTAACCAGAAATTGAAATCGTAAAACACTTCAAACTTATTAATGTTCAAAACATTAAACAAACCCATTAGCTATATAAGTAACAAGAAAATGCGGAAACAACGGTTTAAATAAATACATATAATTATAAATGTATGTGTATATAAATCTACAAGTAAATTAGTTGACTCAATGTACAATTGTTAAGCGAAAAAGCTACATTTCATGTTGAGTAAATTTTGACACATCACTCTGACACAGAATGATGCAACATTGGCTGAACATACTTTTTTTAGTCCAGTCAACCGTCTGCCACTAAGAATTTGAACTCAGTTAGAAAATATGAATTAAGTCAAAAACTCTTCAATGAAAATTAAGCCAGATAAAATGAAGGAATCCACTAAACTATGCCTTTAGAAAAATAAGTCGTATTTTTATTTCACAAGGAATTCTATTGTATGCCATTGTTTCAGTAGGGAACATAATAAATGGCGTACATGACTCAGAAATCCCCTTTAAAGTGTTTTGCCCATCATGTGGTGGTGTGTTAACAGCATTGTGGGATTTTAAATTTAATTCAACTATATATTTCCGATCCCTACTCAAAAGTAATATAAATATAAGAAATGCACATTTCTGAGTGGAGCAAATCATTAAGATCCATCTAGCTACCTTCTCCCGTGGCTAGTATTGACTGTACCAGCCAACTTTGTGGAGTGTTCAAACATTAATAACTATCATGTCTCATCACACTGAATGACAGCTAACTCTATCGATGCTGCCCAAACCCTTTGCGCTCAATGCTATTGATTTCTTCTTAGGGTCAAAGGTTGAGCAGCCATTGATCCAAGAGAGTCTTTGACAGCACCTAAAGGACCTGGTCCAGACAAATCGATGACTTCTCAGTGCAGCACGTTCACATTATGGTTATTTACTGGACAAAAAGCAAAAACAAGCTGAGTAATGCATAGCAAAGCAAAATTCATATTAATGCTTCGGAGAAAATGTGCTTGTAAAGTGAACAGTTTTTCTGTGCTTTTCTAAGACTGCAGAGGTATAGACAAATACAGATTCTGCTTAAGGTTTCAATTGGTGCAATCAAAATTTTTTTATAGATGTCTTGGAAATAAATCCCCAAAATAAAAAATAAATAAATAAACATATGCTCATACATTTCAACAGGTTCTGACAGACAGTCCTCTTCCTAGTCCTTCAATTAAATGATAACAATAAATACAGTATAAAAGCAACTCCTCATAAAAGCCAACTAATAGCATTTCTTGGTTTCCCTTAGGGTATTTACATTAGAAGATGAAAGTCTCTATAGTTTTGCTGAATGATTGGTGCCTTGTGAGCTCCAAGGAAAGCTAGAAGGTTGTACAGTTAACTCCCATGGTGTCATTCGAAACCATACAACCTACTACCTCAGCCTGGATGCACACAGTCTTAGTTGCATTAATTCTTTTGAAGTGGTTTGACTCAATTGATTGTAAATCGTAGCAGACAAGTTAAAGCAAGTTCAATTCCTGGCAAATAAGGAAACAAGTATTGTAAATGTAAAAACCTACAGCAGATCGGTTTAACATGCCAGATGATACTCTACCACAGAGACAGAGACCCTTAGAAACGAACTTGTGGCTTCAAACGTATCACAAGATCGGATCTACGGGTTAATGACAAGTGGCTGCTCAATTCTTTGTGGCCTTGGGGGTAAAAACGTGAGTCATAGTATGTAAATACTAAACTGTTTAATTTTTAGCATAATGTATATAACAATCATTCTTGGAACACTAATATTGTTACCCCTCACCCCTACCTATTTCATGACAATTATTACTCAAAGAAGCTGTGAGAACTTCTCAGTAGAGCTGTAGTCAGGCCTAAAAAGTTGGCCCGGCCTAAGCTTGAGAGAATTTAACTCGACCCGAACCCCAATTTAACTTGACCTGACCCTGAACTTCTAAGTACATTTCAATGTGAGAAGGCAGATGTGAAACTTGTTCAAAGATGTTTTGGTACAAACTGGTCATAGCTGTATATAATATCTGTAAGAATATGTGGAAAATGCTTGTTTCGCTTAAAAAAAATCTGTTTTTGTGATTTACAGGGTTTTAATCATATTTTGATTATATCCCACACGCCAGCCGGCTATCATTATTATATTTTCTAGTCAGTCAGGTGAGTTGGTAAAGTATGCACATTTTTACTAAAATACGTGATTACATTACATAAGTCTGTCTAAATAGTTTTTTAAACCTACTCCTTTCATTCTATTGATATCATTAATTAAAGTTTAAACTGTATCTTAACATTCTGTAGCTCATGGTAAAGTGAAATATGCATTAAATTAACGAGTGAATCTTTTTTCTATCATGTAACATTACAACACAGAGTTGTCCAGGGCGCTTGTCAGCAAAACTACATAAAATACCCACAATATACATAATAAAAAAACATATAAATAAAGACATTACAATTTTCAGACATGTTGAAAATAGTTGAAAAAAATTAGGTAAACGTTTATAGAAAGCATAAAATATCTATAAATTGACTGCTAATGAACCACTCTCAACTCCTACCCTTAAGCAAACATGAAAACGTGTCTTCAAATCTGCCTTAAAGTGTGAGATTTTGGAAAAGATATATGTTCTAGAGGGAATTAGTTTTACAACCGTTGTGTTAACACACAAATGCCGGATCTCCCCAAACAATACTGGGAACAATATGTGCTAGCTTACCTTAATTAATGTTCTGTAAAATTACAAAAAGGCCTGTGTTGATTCGAAGTTTCTAGTTGTGAGACTCTTCTCTTCTTGGAACATCTACTAAAAAAAATATTTTCTTTTTTTAACTCCTCTGTCTTTATCGTCTTCCTTTACTTTCTTACTGTTATGGGTTATTGATCAGTTGATACAATTTCGATTATGAGCAAGCTGAGATAGACTTTGAAGGTGTAACAAATTGCATATTGTCTCTCCCCTTTGCCTTTGGACAAAAGCGTCTGCCAAATGCATAAATGTAAGTGTAGATTTCAACAAGGAAAATACAAACAGGACCTATAGATGCTTTGAAGTCATGTGTCCAAAGTTTTAACATCAAAATAGCAATTTCTCAAATTCAGGTTGGTTTATTAGTGGCAATGCAAAAGGTGGATCTGTTCCAATCAAACCTTTATGTTGACTAGGCTTGTTTTGCTTCAGATAAGGTGTACATTGAAAGAATAATTACCTGAGAACAAGTGTAGTTAGTGTCTTTACAATCTATAAGTTTAAGTTGATTCCAGATCCAACCGCACAACTTCCAAAGCAGACATTTAGTTATGCATTTTTGCATTAGGAAAAATGAAACAAAATAGACTTAAACAGACTACAAAGAATGGAACTTTCCTGTCGGATTATATTTAACAACAGATTGATTAATCCAACGTTCTGATGGATACTTACGCAATATGTAAGCCTTAAGCTGATTTCTTTGCAAGGTCAGAGCTCAAGGTTTGAAACAAAATCTGTTGGACAATCTATTCATTAGCTTGTTCTGTACTCGCTTTGTCTCCAAATCTGTTAACATTTTGATGTCATGCAAGTTGATACTAAATTCAATAAAATCAATCACATAAATATTTCACTTAAATATTTCGATTGATAACAGAACTCTTGGCTTGTCCAAAACTAAGCACTCACAAGGGACTGCGGTACTTTTATCAGAACTTGAATACAATAGCACACCCTGCATGGTTTATGAAATTCTATATTGTAAGAAAGCAATGTCATTCTAATCTATCTTCCTTCTCAGTATACCTTTTTGTAACCATCAATAAACCACATTTAACTACTAATTCTACCATGAAACAACAGGGCTAAGACTAAGTACAGTATCGGTTTCATCACCTTTTGACCTCTCTTGAGCTCTCAATTGAACAAGGAGTTTTGAGCCAACATTGAAAAGGATCACAGTGATGGGCCGTGTTAGGTTTGCCATAAGACAATTACAATAAGCTTCTGAGCTCTACTTAAAACCTGTGGACTTCAACCATTTCCTATGCAAATAGACATTTAAAGACCCTCAATGCTCTTTTATTTTGGAGTAATGCCTGAAGAAACAAACCATAAACTGGCTGGTATGCACCATTAATTAAATTATTAAATTTTTAAATTATTAAATTAAACATTATTAAGAAGAACCAAGTAAAGGGGTTTTCCTAAAGTTCCAAAAAGTTGATGTCTAAATACATAGTACATTAAATTATATCTCATTCACTAAGTGTCAGACAACATCAAACACTACATATTTGCCATCTGAAAATGTTGAGGTTTCTTGTTTTGCAGTCATTAACCCCTTTTCAGTTTTCATCAAAAGAAAAAGGACATAAGCAAATTTTATTTCTGAGACTCACTGAACTCGCTCGTTTTGAGTGAAAAACATAAAACTGCCTTCCCTCCGTATAAGTTTCTATTACAAACAAGGCTTTCAGACTTGAATCCAGGGCATATAAAAGTGAGACTTTTCTAGGTTCTGTGACACTTTTTTTTGAGCTTTCAGAATTTGAGGATAGCTTTTCTGAAAACTTGGCAAAACATGTGTGAGACTGACAATGTATTTAAACAAAATCTTTGAGGAATAAAATAAATTCAAAAATGTTTATGCTTAATTTGTAAATGTGTAGATATATTAATCACTGATACCTGACTTTGTAAGTCAGTGAATATTGAAATATTGAGTCCGCTTGACAATTTTACCTTGACCTGGGAGGTGAGGTTATATTGCAAATATACTAATAAACGTGTTAGCAGCTTGTTCATAAGATTGCGGCAACAATATAACATGAGTATCTGAAACATAACTGAAAAATCTGGTTATTTTTCAAAAAAAATTTTTGTTATCACCAGATTATTTACAATCTGAAAATAAATGCCATGAAAAAGAAAATTATTATTTTCTGAAAAGCATGGTAGCAATTGATCCACGGACCAGTACTGGTCTGCGGCCTGGGAGTTGGGGACCTCTGCTGTACACGACACAGATTTAGACGTATGATGGCACAGCAATTGTACTATTATAATAGCATGAGCTTTAATCTACCACTGACAGCTTGTCCATATCCATGTGTAGTACGTTGGAATTATGCAGGCAGGTGTAATCAAAATAGGAATAGTTTTTGGCTAGGTACGGTTAAGGCAAAAGGTTTAGCCAAAGTTTAATAACAAACAAGAAAGAATTAAAAATGTGATTCTTTCATCAGAAATAAGCCAAGTAGAGCAGCTCAATTATCATTCATGCATGTGTATTTTTCAAGAGATCTGATCTAATGCCCACTTAGTAATGCCCATTTACACTTTTACCATTTACACAAGCTCACTCACGTCAGAACCACAACAGGTTAAAGTTAGCATGCTTGCAAGCTAATACTAGCATGCCATTTTGGTGCATCACAGTGTTACTTTCACTGTTTTTGAGCAAACACAAACTTGGAGTATGCAAAAAGAAGTGTTTATGTGAACCAGTAGGT
Organism: Danionella dracula; assembly: GCA_900490495.1. Lineage (NCBI taxonomy): Eukaryota > Metazoa > Chordata > Actinopteri > Cypriniformes > Danionidae > Danionella > Danionella dracula. Next base: position 15,437,473 of record UELW01000112.1, on the reverse strand, counting down.
ACATCTTGAAGAAAAAATCTTGTGAATAGCGCTAGAAGAGAAAACACTGCTGCACATAGCATGTATGGGTCCTGTATGGATCGATCTTCTCCACAAATATCCAAAAAACTGTGTTCACTATGGTGTAACTGAACACCGGGTGTTCTAGATACATCGCTCTGAAGCTGCAGGGCATAATTTATTTTTAAATCCCAGAATTAAGTGAGTTACTGATTTACTGTGCATACACAGATGTAAGATGAATTAATAAACACAATAATAATAATATAGTTTTTACGATTGCTAAGGCCCAAAATCGATAATGGGATCAAAATTAGAATAATTGCACAGCTCTAAAGTCAAGTATGCAGAATAGTACTCAGTCCTAACATACTATTTGCGTTAAAATTGCATGTCAGGACCACCTGCACCAACTAAGAGATGCCAGTAACTGGCAACTACAGAACCATATGAATGAGGTTGATAAGGATTGGTAACTCCATGATGTTATAAACTCCAAGGCAGTTTGGCAATTTGATTGTTTTTTTTTTAATAATGTTTATGAATTTGTACAAAAAATATGTATTGATAGAAAACAAACATTATGAAATTATGATTTCTACTCAAGAAAGAATAGCTAGATTTACTCCAAGCATTAACAAAGTACTGAAAGGGGTGATGGATAGGCCCTGCAAGGCAGCTTATCTGAAAATGTCAGATATTTTTGGCTGCAGACTGGCTGTTTGTGCGCACGTGAAGTGAACTCAATGGTGCCATTAGTCTTAAACAAGCAAATCCAAGCAGCAGCTGAGTGCATGGGGCCCCTCACGTGCCATTTGGCTACAAGGCGGTGTTGCATGCATCCAAGAAGTCACTCAGTTCATAGCAATTACTCAAACATATGACAGGACTCATGACTCACACACTGCACCACATTTTGTGAGTGAAAACAAGACTCTGGTCTGAATCTTATTAAAGGCATGGAGAAAACTCACTTTTCTTCTGCTCTCACTTTACGTAGAGACTTGCTCTAAATGGTTTCTCAAAGAGAGGTCTCCCAGAATTTAGAAAAAATATTTTGAGTGAAATGCTTCAAATAAACAGATTTTTTTCTGTTAATTATCTCGATAATTTTTGTATTAATGTGGGTTAGTGGTTGCCCATTCTTGTGACTGAGCAAGAATCTTGTAGCTACTGATTTATAATGACTGTTCTTTGTCTGTTTCTGCAAAAGTTATTTTGCAGAATTAATCCTATAGGTTCATTTGAGGAAGATGCTATGTGGCAGTTTGAAACAAATAATCGAAAATACTTTAGAGGCATTTTAAGTATTATGGCGTTTATTCACCCCTTGGGCCATGAACTCATAGGCTGTTTAACAGTGTCATACACCTGTGTGAATGTGGTTGAACTGGAGGAAACTGTGGTTTAAGAAAGGGACACAAATGGGGTAGTTTTCCAGATGTGGCATGTCAAAGTGTACATTCCTCTCTTGTTTTTGAGTGAAAACTGTACTCGTGTTTGATGTGCAGTATAATTTGTGTTACTCCTGCACATTACATTTCAAGTTTCACATGTTAAAGACAAAAATGCTCTTTGTTAAGGATTACCAAAATGAATATGTATTTAATACAAGATGAAAAAGTGTGACCTTAAAATATTAATACTGTTGCTTGTTTGTATGTTTACTACATGTATTCTTGAAAATTCTTTACCTATATTTATTATTTTACCTATATATATATATATATATAGGCTTCTTCTTATTTAAACTTCCCAAAGATTAATTAACTATTTTTCAATTCCTGTTCTTTTTAAAAATATATATTCTTTAATTTCTGAAGTCTCCACAAAGGGTGGTGGAAAAAATGCATTGGTATGTGGCCTTGGCCAATTCTGACTTGATTCTTAAAAATTAAGTGTTGATTGTATTGTATCGATTTCAAATGTATAGTAAAAAAAGTAAACAAATAGCCTTACAAATACAAACAAACATGGATACCACGCACCATGAGTCTCAATCTGCCCCTGGCTCCATAAAAAAAAAAAACTGTATAGTCGCATTTCGGCTATTATAAAGCAGAGGGTCCAACTACACTAGTCAAGAATGTCAGTTTGTACAAGTTGTTTCACACAAACATAAGCTGCAAGACCAAAAATTAACCACTTTCTATTAAATTTGAGTTTGATTTAAATAAATCTGTTGTTTTTAACTAAAACCAGGGATTGTGTGCAATTAATTATTGAAATGTAATTATTGATAAATGAGCATCATTTCTATTTCAATGTTGGTAGTATATATTATTTTCCACTTATTTATTTTTAAATTTAAACCCAAGTGCCACTGGTAATAAAAACTGCCTAGAGATGCATCAATTCAAGATGTATTGAAAATCGATTACTAATCATATTTTGAGCTTAATAATCATAATCAAATCTAATAGGAGGTACCCAACAATATCTAATCAACAGGTTGACATACATGAAACATCAAAAAACGCTTTTATTGTCTTGTAATATTGATAGATTAGACCTATTTTCATGGTGACTCTCAAATGATTTGGCTAGCTAATGCTTTCTCATGACTCCTTTAAGTGACCCTAGTCTATTTGTTATGATGGTAGACTACGTGCAGCACAAAGAGGAGACACCAATTAAACATGACTCACAGAGCATAGCCCATACCATTTTTCTATCATGCCTTGCAGTTATTACAGTAAATATCTTAATAGGTAGCATTCAAAGTTACAAGAGTGGTTCAATTGACTGGGGATGACAAAGTGTGTTGACAAACATTTTTCCCAGTCTGCATGTCCCAACTGGGTGAGAGGTGGTGTACAGTATTCATTTTAACTCTTTCTTTTGTACAAGGACACTTGCAATTTTATGATACATACTTTTCATAAGAATGATCAAGGAAAAAAAAGGTTATCTGAGAATCTTTAAGGCTACAGTTTGCCCATATTCCAGTCTTTTGCAGCATGATGTCATTCATTCTTTTTTGAGTTGACACAACTGGCCTCCACAAGTTCATTTTCAGTTTTGTGAAAATCTCACAAAAATGTTTATACCACTTTTAACCTCAAATTTGTAATGTATTTTCTCACCAATTCACCAATTCCACACAATTTTTTCACAAATCTTCACCAATTTTTGGGTAGAGTTTTGACTTAGCTGTAATGGCTAATTGGATGGGCATATCCTGAGAGATGTGAAAGTTAAGGTTGTTTTGTCAGTGCCCGGCGGAAAAGGACCGATAGTGACATAGATCACATCAAGTAAAGGCTTTCTGGGAAAGGTACCAAAAATGGCCGCTACTTGACCCAGCTGTCAGTCAAACTACTCTCATGGTGCCAGACTAAACACGGTCAGTATTTTAGCAAGACATGTTGGCAGCAGTTGAAGGATGTGTGGGGGAGAAACTGGTGTCCTTTTCTGGGAGAGTTATGAACCAGCAGTTAACACACTCACCCCAGTGTCCTCGGATTCACGACAGGAAGAGTGTAGGAAGTTTGGAAGCACAGCTTTTGAGTTTAGATATCTTCTTCATTTTAAAGCCTTTTCTTTTTTATTTTACTGATAGGAGATTAATCGGTCAGTCATTTAATCTATTGAAATGATGGAAATAATTATAATGTTGCTGTACCAGAACAATGTACAGAATATGATAAATATCTGAAATATCTGTCAATTATGAAAACATCAATACTTTTGATTTCAAAGGATTTAGCCTTTGAAACATCAATAAACATCAAGGTCAATATTATTAAAGAAGCATATATCATGGAAGATTTTCCTTCGATTTTTCTTAAACAATTATAATAGTATTCTACTTAGTCGGAATACTATGTAAATGTATTTGTTTCTATATGAAAGTGTTATTGTTGTGTTAAAGTGAGAAAAAAGCTTTTGTTTTATCGTAAATTACATTTTAAATTTTTGGTTGCAATCCGTTTAGTAACTCATTCGTAATAAACCCCTCCTCTACATAATGCAGCAGAAGCAGCTTATGGAGCTGCTGAATGAAATATATGGTTTGACCGTGTTTAGACAACCAATAAACACAAACTGCCCTTGACTGAATAAAGAGTCAAGGTTTGAGTCACTTGAGAAGCTCGAGGCTCAGTATGAGAGCATTCATCATTTAGGGTCTTGGGTGAAAATATGATTCCAGTTCCTTACTCTACAGAGAATAAATTCAATATCCAGCAATCAGACGCTGGTAAGCTATAACATTTCGCCTTTCTGCATGTTAATCCCTGTGAAAGGCTTGCATAACCATGCTACACTGTAATTTGAGAGCCGTTACCTTAATGGGGCAGGTTTTTTTTTTAGAGTTTGGTTTCTCGACATGAATGAATGAGGTGGGAGATTGTACGACATGATGTGTGAGCGCACAGTCTTCAGGATTCACTTTCAAATTGTTTGTTTAGTACTTGTTTCAGCTCATTCTTATTAAAGGCAATTTTTTTACACAAAGCTCTTTCAGTTTTAAAACTCCAGGCAGGTGTTCCACAAACCTAAAGCTGTGTTTTACTCAACATGAGAGCTAATTTTCAAAAACCTATAATATCGAGTCTTTAAGGTTGGGTGTCTAAAATGCTGATTAACCAACTGAAATTCGAATGCTACTTTTCTCGGTGCTTGTAAGTTAAACGCCAATTTCTCAAAATACACCAACTTTATATTAAACATGTTAAAATATTTATACTTATTAAATGTATTATATTAGAATTTAAGATAAAATTTAAATGTATATTTTGGGTGCAATGTAATTTACCTAATGTATAAGTATATTTTATTAGTACAAACTTACTTTTAATTGTCTAGTATCATAAGCAAAGTGACAAGCAATGCCGAGTCAGGGGTCAGAGACTAGAAAGCAACCTGGGCCTGGAACAGTTTGCACAAACATTGAAAATTGGCTTTTTTGCTTTATGCTTATATACTGTACTAGTAGCAAGTTTAGGTGGAACCACCTATAGTACCCTATTGTAAAATAAGCTCCTTTTATATCAATTGTTAAGTAAAACTCATTAAAAAGAAAGAGTTTGGATTGTTAAACAATACTTCTTCCAGCTTTCTGATAATGTACATGCTCTCACCACTAGTGGAGCACACGTACCCAGAATAGCTTTCATTCCCTTAGAGGTCTATCTGCATTCTGAGGGCTTTTGTGATACTGAGCTTCAAAGTTTTGGAATTTCATGTAGCCAACAGAACATTTATGTTTTTTTATATAAAACAATCGTTTCAAAAAACATCACATAAAGTAAATAAGATTTCAATTTCAATTTTAATAAATGGATTTTGACCAAAATGCCAATATGTAGATTCTGGTTGTTTGCATTCAAATCATCAATGCTTTGTAATTAATTTCTTTTTTTTTTAATTGAACGTATTATTATTAATAGTTAAGAGTTGGGAAAACATGTCAAAATAAATACATTTAGAATTTTTAAAACTGCGTCTCACATGTGAACCTTTTATGGGGGTTCTTTAATTAAAACCTAAGTTAATTATTTTTTACTATAAAACAAAAAAGATCGTTTTGATGTTTAGATTTTAGATTTACTTTTTTATTAATGACTTAAATTACTTGATTCCAAACGTTGTATTGTAATTTTGTGTTTGTGTTTGCGTTTTTTGTTAAACTGATATAGAGAATCATTTAAAACTTTTATATTGATTGCAGAATACAGATCATACTTCACTATCTTTATGTTAACAACTCTCGTTACTTAAAGTTTTAAAGTATGAATGTTTCCATGCTTTACTGTTGTATGATTTAGGTGGAGATTAATGCAAAAATAAAGCATTTATTTTTTTATATAAATAGCATTTTATATAATAGCATTTGGCAGTCAAATTGTATAAAAAAAAATCCCGCAACCTTAATGTTTGTTTTAAATTAGTACTGTTTTAAAATTCAGTTTACTTGATTTTTTTACAGTGCACATCTAAAATGTTATTTATTGATTTACTCACCTACAAAGCACTCCATAATCAAGTAACTCTCTTAACGCCTCTGAAAACGTGATGCAAGCGTTTCTCTCTGTCCCTAACACTAGTCCTCTAAAAACCCAAAAGCTTCTCGGACTTCTTCCTCGACTGCCGCTGCCCATGGAATAAATTACCAGACAGACAGGCACATATAAATATATATGTATGTAGCTGTGTTTTTTTTCTCTGAATTTGTAATTGTTTTAAGACTCTGAATTATGACCTGGAGTGTGAAATATTGTATTGTTACTATTTTTCACGAGAAAAACTTTTAAGTCTTTAAAATGTTATTTCCAGACAAACTCTTTTAACAAACGGGAATAAAAAGTAGAAATGTCCTCCAATTTATTTGATTACAAAGTTCAGATCTAAGTCCAGGAACTATGCACCATCATATGATTAGGTACAGATGACTCAAACCACCGAACAGACAAGAATATTGCTAATCCAACCATCATTTTCGAAAAATGAACCCTTTTTTAGAACGATGCCTTAGAAGAAATCAAATTGTTTTCAGTTTATAATTTTTTTTTTCTCCAAAAAACACAAATGCAAAACCTTTAAACATTAAAAGACGCTGTGGCCTAAACAGGATTTAGAGGTTTCAAATAAATCCATGTTACAGATTATGTAAAAAAATAGAAGAAATAAAAGCAGATGAAGTGTCCAGCTAAAAGCTAAAGAATCTCTTTACAAAGTTTATAAAATTCTGTTGATTCATGCGTACTAGCATCACTTTGACTTCTAAATCCTTTAAAGATCACAGCAAATTAAACTGTCTTCATTCGTTCAGATAGGGATGTTATTGCTGCCGGCTGTTCTCATTAAAAAGCACCTTAATTTGAGATGGCAGTAAAGAATAAGTACCACATTAGCAAACATGCTTGTGGCACCATCGTAACAGCTCTGGTGAGCAAATGTAATGCCAGAAAGAAAATGATGAACCTCCCTTTCAAAACTAATGAAAACTACTCGAGTTTAGGACAATGAAGCAAACTAAAAATGAACTCAGGAGATTCTACTCAATTTTAGGGTTACAAACAGTTATTTCATGGTAAATTATGGACATAAATTCTCAGTTTATGGAGCCATTTACTACTAGACGTTCGGCTGCAAAGGTCCTGTGGCGTTAGTAAAGCGAGGAACTGAAATGCAGAGGGTCATGAAAATGGGGTTTAAAAATAAATGAAAAATAATACTCTGCAAATTACAAAAAAACCCAGAAAATATATTTGCTTTTGTTCTGACTTGAGCAAACATCTTTGAGACTAATAATCTTTAACAATCCTCTCTTTTTCCTTCCCTTTCTTATTCTTTCTCTTTCGTTTACCTCCTCCTTCTTTTTTCCCCTCTTAGATATGAAATAGCACAGATTTTGTATTTTATGTTATTATTAATAACCATTTATCTTGTTGTGTAACTTACAAAATAGAAAAATATGTGGAAAATTACGTTTACATGTACAAATGTATTTTGATGGATATCTTGGCAATTAAATGATCTGATGTGTTTTACTCAATTCTCAATGACTATGTATTTATTATGAAATATTTCAGCAATAAAATTAAGAACATTGCTATCTCAACGGTACAAAAAAAATGTGTGCATACGTGGCATTAACTTTAAAAACGTGGATCTCACATCTTGCTTTCTGAGTTTTTCCTTCTTTTCAATATTGATTTAGGCAACAGTTTGCTAATTAAAACTAACAAAATTAACATGTTGAATTTATACCCATCGCATGTTGTGTAACACTGATAACAGCAGCATACCCCATCTTTTTATTACCAAAGGGATGAGCAGAATAATACACAAATAATAAAAAATAAACAAAATAAATCAAATATATCTCTGAAGCTCTGAATCATTCTTTTCGGACATTTGATACTTTTCTATACCGTTTTAGGTAGCTGTTTGCTAATTAAAACCAACAAAACTCTTTTCTGTTCTTTCAACCTTGATCGAACCTTTGCTGCTTTTTTGTCTTCAGTGTGAGATTAGGAAAGGAAAAAGTAAGAGATCTTAGCTTAACTCAAATTTCTAAATGTACTAAATCAACAAAATTTCGCTTAACTAAACTCAATTAGAAATATCTGTTTAGTTTTATGATGAAGTATCAATGTTTTAAACCTAAAAATGGCATATTTATCTTGTAGTCTATATCTGCTTCTTATTTATGAGTGTGTTCAGTGTTTGCTGACTTTGTGAAAACTCTGATTTGCATTGCTTAGCATGTAGAATCTATGCATACCGCAGTCTCTGTGGCAGGCAAAGCAAAGCAAAGTGGTTTCCCTCTAACACAGCTAATGGAAACAGTGGAAATGTATCCCAATGAAAGCTGGGGTCAAACGAGGGGAACGATTCCTCTGGGGTGGAATCAAAACATGGAGCCGCCTGAAACCAGGACTCGAGTTTCACTGCTGCTCAATTCGATTGTGTGATACCACTCAGTCCTGCTATAATATTCATAATTACGGTAACACGTTGAGACAGCAGTGGATTTTCTTCACATGATATAATGTGATCAATGTTTGTAATGAACAAATAAGATTCTAAAATGACAGCATGCACAGATGATGAAATAGATTGTCTTGAGTCTCTATATTCTGAACGAAGTTGGCTGTTTTATCCACATGTGTATGTAGCACCTTATTATCAAAACCGAATATTATTGACTTTACTGGCTTGAGTGAGAGTTCAGATTATACTTGGGAGTGAACCAGTACACTTTAAATGGGCTCGTTTTACTCAAAAATACTTGAGGTTGTAGTCAAATTACTCATTATTTTATCTTCCTGCTCTGGCTTCCTATTCAATGTAGGGTTGATTTTAAGGTTTACGTTTTTGAAAACGTAATGAAAGCTTTTATAATGTTACAAAGCCATTCGATTTTTGCGATCTGAGAGTCAGCTTCCCCAAGCCGTTCCTAAGGTGTGATTTATAAACAATTCTGAGAGCGGTCTTTCAGCGTAGCTGAGTGTAATCTCTGGAATAACCGCCAAGAGCTGAGGACTGTCACCAGCTTATTCGTCTACAAAAACAAACTTAGAAGTCATTTGTTTAGGCAGCCGTTTACTTCTTGAATGTGTGCTGGAAGTGTTCATCCAAATGTTTTATTGTTTGGTGTTCCCACATTTTCATAAAGTTTCTTCTACTGTAAATATGTGAAAATCACTTTTGGCTAACCACCTGGTCATGCATAGATTGATACACAAAGAAAGTTTGATTTGGTTATAAATTGCATGTGCGTTTTGGCTCATTTGGCTGGTAATGTTTTTTTTAAGGTTTCTGATTCGATTAAACAACTTCTGAGTTTTTATGTTTTTGGGTTAATATCAGGGAATTTTTCAATTAAATGTATGCCCACAATACAAGTATGTCTCACTAAAATTAAACTACATAAAGACAATTTTTCAGGCATTTCAAACACCTAAAAATAAAGGTCCCCAAAATGGCAAAATTAAATAATTTTTTTTGAAAATGAAGATTTAATTTGATTTAAACTAATACAGCGTGATCAGTGTTCATTGACATGACACATAATAATACTTTCCTCGCATAAAAATAAAAAAAAAGTATGAATAAAAATTGCTGAAGATGTGTACCGGTATTTGTACTTCATTCCAAAATTGGTTTGACAAATCCTTGCCTGCATGAGATATTTTGTTGACTTACAGATATAATAGATTAACATTAACTGAATAAAAGAAAAACAATGATTAAGATAGTATTAATTTATATTCAAATACACAAATAATTGAGTTTATGTTTTAATAGACAACAGAAGCAAAAGAAAAAAACTATTAAATTACAACAGAGTTTTACACCACAAGATGGGCCTCGTATAACAAAAATGTGAAACAAGAAAGTTAACAATTAATAGTTTGTTGTTGGCACCGCATCGATGTTTAGGACAAACTTCTCAGCAAAGCCAAAAGACTTGTGTTCATAGTTCATAAAACTGTGTGCACTGCTTCCCGAGGGAGGGAGTGCTAGTATACTTACACACCCTTCTTTGTGATGTTCAAATTTTCTGAAAGTTAATGGTGTTTTTCAACCCATTTTCGCAAGTCATTGAGTCATGCGAAGCACACAAACAGTTTGGCACTTAACTTTACCAACAATACATATATCAGACATTAAACTGCCATCAAATTAAGAAAAACTCATTATTTCCTGGGGAGTACTTTTAAAATTAAATCGGATATACAGGCTTCAACGTGAACAGCTCGTACTAATTTGCATTGCTAACACATCTGAAATTAAATCAATCTCAAGTCAGGGTAAGCCCCATTGTCTCCCTCCAGACTCCAAACAGAGGGTCACTCCGGGGAGGCAGGAAATAAAAAAATGGTTCTGTTTTATAGAAAGCAAAACAAATAAACAATTAAATTCACAGCCACAAGCAAAATCCATATCTGCTAAAACCTAACTTGAAGCAAACCTTATCTAAAGCTTTTTCCAGGTCAGGTTTGTTACTTGAGGGCAGTGAATAATCGTTCTCATTAAATAAACCACAGCACATACAAAACCAAGCTTGCAGCATCTACTAAACTAGGGATAAAGCTCTAAATGTATGGAAAATATGCGGACTAGTGGAATGCGGCTCATGTAGTTTCCTGGTGTTTCCGACGTTCTACCCCTGCTGTGATACATGGCCTCAACCTCTTTTGTGTGGGGTTAACCCGTTAAATCCCACCAAAGTGGCTATTCATTGAAGTGTCATCCACCCCAGGGGTTATTGTGATGGGCTTTTGTTAAGAACAATAGACTTAAAGAGGATAAGACACCAGTAGCACTTCCTAACTTCCCTCAGAGTCTTCTCACTTTCTTCTCACTGGAAGGGCAAGTGCCTGGAGGCATTGATCCCTTTTCCTGCCTAACGTTAGCGAACTTCACTTGCTAGATGCATCCAATTACCCTATAATTAAAACACCATGTTTATGTCTTGTACGAGGCTTAACGAGGGGTTTATTAAGAAAGGATTAAAATGTGTTCCTTAGAGAGCAGTAGGCATTATGAATTTTTACCTTTGTACCAAAATTACAATTTCAGAGAGTCCAGAAAACTGCCCTCTAATGGTCCAAATTTAGCTACATTTTCCCACTATACGAGAATGAAACAATATATGTAATATTGGAACCAGAACATTTAAATTTAGAAAGCATGGATATTGTTAATTTGCATTTACTCTTCATACAACCAAATACAATTTTTCTTTTTGTTTTTCTATTCAGGGACATCTTGGTGGCACAGTTGGTAGCATGATCGCTCACAGCAAGTTGCTGGCTCCAGCTTTGTCCGGGTCAGTTGGGATTTCTGTGTGGAGTTTGCATGTTCTCCCTGTGTTCCTGTGGGTTTCCTTTGGGTGCCTTGGTTTCCCCCACAAGTCCAAAGACTTGCAGCACAGGTGAATTTGGGGAGCTAATTTGTCCACAGGGTATGATGAATGAGCGTATGGAGGTTTCTCGGTAATGGGTTGCATAAAATATATTCTGAATAAGTACGGCTCATTCCGTAGTGGTGACCCCAGATAAAGCCGAAAACCAAAATGGATGGATGGATTTCTAATCAGAAAATCTAAGTGTATCTTATAATTCGGTTTAAAGGGAAAAAATTCCCCCATATTTAATCACGGGTCACTGTTTAGAAAATATATTCTGGTCCAGGTGAAGCGAGCTCAAGACTTTCCCACGATCCCTCAGCAAATCTCCCAGCACTCTGCCCCTTCCTCTGTCCAAGCCATCTGTCTGTTTTTTAGAAAGCCTCTGCTGGAGCAAGTGTCCGCTGCAGGGACATATCCAGCATCCCAAAGCTGACAGCCAGAATTACACCAGAATTGCAACGTTTTGAGTGAGAATTTTAAATTCTACAATTACTAACCAGCTCTATTTCTTTGTGTTTTCATAGCTGCCTATGCGTTCTATAACACACAGCAATCAAGGTAAGCAAGCTATATCATGTCCTTTTTGTCCCCAACTTGAATAAAAGCATTTACATTAAAAGCACACAAAACATCGAAAATGTGTATCCACATTTTTGCAAAATCACATAAATTCTGAAGCATGACAAATAGTATCAGCTTAATTTGATTCAAATTAAAAATAAAGCACTTTTCAAAAATAAAAGCAGAGCTTCGTTAGGTGGTCATGTGACATACAGTCATCCTTCTATCCTCCATCATTTCATCTTTCTCCGAAGAGCAGCACATGCTTATTTAGGGAGAGCGGTTTAAAAAGCAGTGTGGGATGCACTACCTACTCTCAGAACTGTGCGACTCTGGCTGTCTGCGAGCATGAGAACGGACCTCTCTGAATAGCCGGATCCCCATTCTTGGTTAGTAACCATGGAAGCAGATGCCTACCCTCTCTTTGCCCTCCTTACCTCATTGAAAAGAGGGCACGCCTCGCTTTCTTCTTCCTGACCGAACTTGCCTGGCCCTCAAAGGGAGCGGTTGAGCAGGTCACCGGTCTAGACTTGTTTGCATTGCATGGTCCACGGAACAGCCTTGAGGTAACCCCTGCTCCCCGTGCCTTGGACCGGCGCAGACTGCAGAGGGGGGACGACAGAGCTGTGAATTTGAAAAGGAGTCCCGTCCGATTTTTGCCTTTGTGCCTGTTCCCTCATCGATCGTCTGCGTATCGAACCCTCTGTCTGTGCATGTGTGAAAGGGATAGCTTACTAAGCATTTTTTCTAATCAAGCTTGCGTCGTGGGCCAACTCTCTCATTTTTCCTCGCTCGTACTTGGTCACACTCGAACCCTCCCTTTCTCTCTCTCTCTCTCTCTCTCTCTCTCTCTCTCTCTCTCTCTCTCTCTCTCTCTGTCTGGTTCATGCTCACGTTCTCCATTTCCTCTCTTTCTCTTCCTCTTCTCCACTCCTCTGTTTTGATTTCTCTGGGTGTTTGGATGAGCATGTTTTGATCTTTTTTGTCCTTTTGTCTCTGAAGTGGGTTTTGTGTTATGTCTTTTGTAAGGAGATTATTTGAAGTGTATGTGTTTTACCCTAAGATGGATTTTTGACGAAAGGACCTGCCTCTTCTTTTAAAAAGCTTTATCATTTAATATGAAATCATTTCATGCAAGGTGAGTTTAATCTTTTTTTGTGAACATTGATGTGTGTTTCTTTTATTTAATACATACTTTTAAAATAATGCTTAGACATTAAAGCTATTTGGAATGCATTTCGTGTCTCAGTGCTATGATTTACTCTTTTATTATGTATTTATTGGGCTGTAAGAGATTATAGTGATACAAATAATTTAATTTAGCTTTATTTGAAATATTTAATGTGCTGCTATTTGCACAGTAAAATCTAGTGTTAAATTGACATCATTCTGTATCTAAATGGTCCTTAATTTGTCAATTAAGTCTTACATTAACACTGAACTTCTATTATAAAATCTATTATTGTGATGGGGAAAATAGAGTTGTGAGGGTGATTGTATTTTAGAATTACATGCATTTTTTTGAAAGGTCACATATTCAGTGTAGAATTGGTGGTTTAAATTATAACTTCAAATATTTTTAACTCAGTTTGAGCATTATTTGTTCTCTATTCAGAGTGTATTTGGTCCTTGTCTGGATAGAGTTCATTTTACTCTTTTGATTTTACTGTGTAGTTATTTTAGCTGCATTAATTTTAAAATTACAATTATAATTTTATAGAACAATTAGGAATTTAATGTTTACAATAAATTGAAATCATGCAAATGACAACGTGTGAAACAGTCATAACAAAACATGCATTGTCAGATTTTCCTTTTTTTTTGGGGGGGGGGGGGGGAGTGTAGTCGGTTACAGTTCAATACGTTCCATTTATTTCTAAATATTGTGTTATTTTTGTACAATACCAAATATTGTTGATTTGTATTCATTAAAAGTGAAATGTCCTTAAAATAAAGATTTTAAATGTAAGATTTAAATAACATGAAAGCCATTAAACAGTACAGTATAGCTTTAGGCAGTATAGTATAAAAACACACATTTTTAAGATAAAGCCCTCACATATGGACGAGGTAATGATTCTTCTTAAAACTATGTTTCTATTATTTTATATATTCAGTACAAAATGGAATGCAGAATATTACAAACAATTAAAAATAAATATTATTTATTAACTGAAAAAAATTAATAACTACAAAAAAAATGAACAGAAAAAGCATTTAATTTAAACATTTTAACAGTGTCACATCTAGTATTTTTTTTACATTATTTACAGTCGCTTAGGTTGAAATACTCAAATTGTATTTATTGGCATTTCATATACTTAGTATTTTTATTTGTCAAGCTAATCATTAATTAAACTATAATTTAGTAGGGAAATACTACAATATTGATCAAATATTATGAAATGTAACATTTTGCATATATTTAAATATTACTTATTAATTGTGTCCTTATGCTTTTTTTTTTGTTTCATGAAAGCAACTGTTGTTTAAAGAGGATTTCTTCCGCTCTTATTAAATGAGTCCATAAGTCTGAAGCAGACAGGGTTCGATCATGTTATAGTGAAGACTTTTTTGGTGAAATGTGATTGGACAAAGCCTCACACAGCGTACCACATGCACCAATCGTAGCTAATGGTGAAGTCACAGAAAATGGCAGCTCAAGGTCTGAGTTCCATTCACTTTGGTATATAAAATGCAAAAAAATAAATTAATAATAATAAAAACTCATAATGATTCTCAGTCGTTGCATTAAATTAGTCTCAATAGAATATAATTTTTTTATTTAGTTTCTGATTTAGTTTCTGTCTTTTGAAGTATTTACTCTTTTTTGAGGGTGAATATTTTTTATGAAGAGCATTTATTTTATGAGTAATGTGTAAAATAATTAATTCAACTAACGCAAAAATTTTGAGCACACACTCAAATTTCAAATGACTTTTTTTAGTAATAATAATAATAATAAATAATAATAGTCAAGTTTTTTTTTACAAAATTAAATTAAAATTAAAAACTTTGAAAGAACATCAACATTGAAATGTGTTTAGTGCTGGCTCAAATTATTTCATGTTAATTACTAATCTTTCTCATTATAATAACAATAATGATAATATCAATAATAATTATTGTATTGATAATAATAATTTCCTTTTCAAAATAATTTAAAGCAACCACAAAAAGATGCAACCAATAAAAAAACTAAAATCAAGAGATTCAGAAGCATTATGTTTAAATGAAGTAAAGTTACGATGTGTGTTAATTGCCCATGTCTGAAAGTGACATATATGATGTATATCAGCATGTTTTGACTTTGAGACAGCCTTTCAGAGTGTTCCTCAGCCTCGTCCCAACGTGTGACTCACACACAAACAGACAATGAAGCCAAGAGCAGCTGGGATCTTCTGTTGATCTCGCTTAATGCATTATTTATAGTCACATCTGAAGATTAGGCTGAAAGCTTGACCCGAGCGCGTGACATTTTACTCCAGCCTTTGGCATTCTGGTCAATACAAGCAAATGATAACCGCAGCTACCTGCCAAAATCCAACTGCTCTCCATTCGCTGTGCATTTTAAAATGTCTGAGTCTGTATATTTCCCTTTTTGCTTTCCCTCCATAATTATATATTTGTTAAAACACAAATCCACTTTTCATATGAGTTAAGCCGTGCTGAAAACAAACATGAAGTCGAGTAGATCCCTCTGAGCATGCAACACAAAAGCACCCAGAGCTAACAAAACAGCATTATCTGTTAATTGCCTTGGAACTCTTAAATGGTACCATTAACATGACAAACAGCTTGTGAAGTGTGTCACAAACGAGTAAATACACAAACATGACAACGCTCCGCCACTACCGCTCCACCCCTCAAAAGAAAACTCGTACAGCTTGTCAATGGCCTTTTAAACAGGTTAACGGGGCTTTAGGATCATTCCCAATGAAGCACAGATGCTAGCTTCCCTCCACAGAAGCTTGATGATTCGGGGATATATTTCGGTTAATTGGTTTAGATGTGAAATGAACTAAATATATTTGTGAGTAATGTGAGAAGGTTCAAACTAGAGCTTATAGATTTTCCCCTCATATTCCTCGTAGCACCGCCTGACTCAAACATCTACAGTCAGGTTAGTTGTTTTATGAGTGGTTTACCCCTGTAAGAGCGAGCATGGGAACTAACAGACTCGGTCTATGAGAATTCTTAAGCAGATACATTAAAATTGAACGGGTAATTATATATATTTTTTATAATCATGATTTTTTTTTAAACTATTTTTCCCTGTAGAAATGATCATTAAAGTAAGCTAAAGAAATGTATTTAAGATAGCAGATTCTTAGAAATAAACGTATTTTATGTATTTTTTCTTCTTATGCATTTTAACTAAATGCACCTGCAATTTTGACAGAAAAGGACAGTGTTAGATTTGTGTTAAAAAGATTTATAAGGGTAAGACAAAAGCATTCTATTAAAGATCCTAAACCTTTATTTAAAAAAGAAAGTAAAGAAAGTGTGTACACTAATTATTAAAATGCAGCTGTTTTATTTATATTATGTTTTAAATGGTTTGACTATTAAAATAACCAAAACTGTTTAACCTTTATCAATGACATTTGGTAAAGATTGTTTTATTTAATTGGCACAAATAGTACATGCTATACTTTAAAATTGAATGGTTTAAAGATCTCTCACAGATGTTTGGTATATTTATTTGAGTTATTATACATCTCATGTTGGTTATTTTAATTAAAATTGACAATTGAATAAGATGAAAATAAATAAAGCACTTTTTCCAGAGATAAAATATTAGTAGGTATATTTAAAAAGCATCAAAAAGAACATATTTTTGCCACGGGAATTGACACTTGGAGCCGCGATCACACGGCGAGAGGAAAATCACACAAAAGGAGAGATGTAGTCTCTGTTTTTCTCTCTCTCTAACTCCCCCTTTCTCTCTTTCTCCCTCTACCTCTCTCTTTCTCTCCCTCTACCTCTCTCTTTTCTCTCTCTTCTCTTTTTCGCTCTCTCTTTCTCCCTCTTCTCTCTCTCCCTCTCTCCCTCCCTCCTGCTGACTTTGTGAGTCGCACAGGAATGTGCTTGCTTTTCATTTCTTTCTTTGTGCCTGCCCCTCAGGGCCTAGCAGCCAGTGTCTTATGCCACAGCAGGGTCACTGCAAACACAGAGACACATTCATGGCCACATCAAGTTTATGTGAGAATCTGCTCTTTCCTTGCCCCTCATTTCCATATGAATAGTTAATAAAATAGCAGCCTTGAGAGAGGGAGATCACCCCAGCCGGGGAAGTCAAGCTGAGCAGCCCTGGGTTAAAACAAATGGCCTCATCCCTTCTGTTCTTTTGATACCCAAACGGTCCGGCTGAAGCTATTGATCGCATACGTCACCATTATTAATACTGTTTACTGAGGAAAAAATAAGCAATAAATCATTTTTTAGATGAATTGTGAGTTAAAATAGTGATGTGGAAGGAGCACTATAATTAAAAGGTTATGCAAACTTTTGTTAAACTTTGTTTGGTTTTAGAGTTTATGATTATTTGTAATTTTAGGGATCATTTGTATGTTTAAGTGAATGAACAAACAACAAAGGTTTGTTATCATCTTGTCTTTGTTATTTTTGACTTAGATTTAAAATCAAATTCACCAATTGTGATATTTCACTTTCTAATTATTATTTCTGCATTTCATTATTCATATAACCTTCATTTATTCATATAAATATCATTGGTTTGTGAACATGATATACAAAACTGTATTAGATAAATGACTAAATGTTAGGTAAAGTAAAACTATGTTTTATATATATTTATATGTAAAATAGTGAAGCTTTCCTGCATTTGCTTTGAAATATTGACTTATTTAAAATTGTAAGTATATATTTTATATTTACATTTTAGTATTTAGTTTGGCTTAAAGTATGTTTCTTTTAGGTGTTAAAAATTATATATATATATATATGAAAAGTAAATTTACATACTTTCCTCCTAAATTATGATAGTGTGCAAATAATACACATTTTTTATTGCTTTTTAATTATTTTATAACTTCAAGTATTTTGCCAGGCTGTGCCGTAAAATGCAATATATCTTTTTATATAATGATGTTGTGACATGTTGGTGCAAGAATAATGTTTATAGAGTGAATCATTCTAGGGGAAGGAGCTATAATCTACGAACAATGTTCCAAATGTGCCTATAAAAAAACTATTTGGATTGATTTCAAACCAAACAAAGCAATCTGCATTTTTAGACTATCAAGATGTGCTCAACTCAGTCACAGTTTGTGCCTTCTACACAAAGAACCTGATTGTGTCAGCACTTTGAGTAACACCACTCCAGATATGTGGAGAAAACTAACCATTTCTATTCATAAAACAAGTAATGGTTAAAATAAAACCTTGCTTTAGCTACTCACAATGGCTGCAGATGTCTGTCTTTAGATGACTAAAGAAAAGCATTGTGAGAATATGAAATAATACGCGAAAGTCTGAATAATGTATTTAGACAACGCAGGTTTTTATATCCTGTAATGTTGCCGTTCATTTTGGCAGGATTTTCATATATGTTTTTGGTACTTATATCATAAAAAGCTATGTCTGAAATTATATTAGGAGCTGAGAAATACAACAAATATTTTCATAGCTTTTTTTCTTGGTGTGGCAGTCAAAGGGTTAAATAACTGACGTCATGTATTAGATTTTTTTTATACAGACACCTTAGTTTTGGTTTGTTTTTACAAAAAGCACAAAAGGGAACATTCCCTCTTTATAGATTTCCTTTAAATATTATTAGGGACCATTTGTGTCTATTGGTAGGACAGTGAAGATGACAAGAAAGTGAAAGCTAAAACGCAAAAAAACAACAGGTTCAGAATTTGAACCTCGGCCATCCGATGTGCAGCTGTGCCTTCCGTTTCGTACAAACAGGACTTCAGATATATATGAGATAAAAGCATGTATTTCGTGTTTATTTGGTGATATTGAATTATATTAATATTTTTTGTGGATTTATAATTTTAAATAGTTACTTAGAGCAGATATTAAGCTAAACTAATGGAAATAGAAAAGTGCTAACAAACAGAAAACCGTTTCATCCTAAACAACTGATTTTATTTTCAGTTTTTTAGCCAGGGAAAATCAGTCCTCGTTGAGGTTTTGTGAAAACAAGCTGTTCTCAAGCCAGTCTCAGTCCAGCCCTTCTGGACTGGGAGCAGGATCTGTCTTGAAGGACCATCCGGTTGATTGACTTTTCTTTGGGTTCAAACACACGTGTCCAGTGACCCCGGCACACTTTCCCATGCCCTTCGATGTCCCATCTTTTCTAACCGACATCCCTGCTACCCCCATCCTCTACAGAGCGGATCCGCCTCCGCAGCGCACTGACAGCAGGGATGTGTGCCATTCTGTCATCTCAGACAGGCTAGCTGGCCAATAATTAGAGGGCGAGGAAGGGTCAGAAGGGGATGGTGGGTGGTGATTGGATGAGATGGATGATTCGCCCAATCAACATTTTCCCACTGTGCTTTTTTGGTTTGTGGAAAACTCAAAATGTACAACGTTTTACATTTTTGTATCAAATTTTTTCAATGTTTTTATTTTATTGCATGTCACACTTAATTGTTCAATTCTAGTACACGTCCTAATCAAAAGAAAGCGCCCACTATATTTTAATCCTAATAAACATTTCCTTGGCAATAAAACAGAGCATAATTCTAATCAGGGGTTTAATGAAAGCCAGAAGATAGTTTGAGTAAACACATTAACTGAGGTCATCATCTGGGAAGCTCCTCTCAACGATCCGTTCTTCATTCTGAACTCATCTAATGATTAAGCCATCTCTCTGTGGACACAGATGTCCTCACCCCTTGCTTTCTTGGACTTGAAGATATATCTCGCTGTGAATCTTGGTTACTTCTGCCAGCTCGGCTCTTGCAGTTGAAGAGCATGACATCAGGGCTTTGTCATCTGGGAGATCTATAGAGGGATTACTGAGGAGAATGCACCCTTGCCCCAAGGAAGTTTTTTCCACTGAAACATTACCTCTCTTTTTCAAAGTCTTTCCCCCTCAAAGTACTTCTGGAAGTAAGTGGAGTACCAGAGTCTTCCAAAAAGGAGAATCTAAAGCCTTGAGCTCCACTTTGAAATACAAAAGAGACAGTGTGTGCCCGTTAATGTCACATGACTCTCTGGTCCGAATACAATAAAATTGGCTTTTTCCGTTAACTAGTAATAGAAGGAATTAGCATAACTTGCATTGTAACTGTCAACTTTAACAATTGTTTGGTTATTTTGTCTTCCCACACAAACATAAATCACACATAAATATACAATTTTAGATTTTAGTATAAAATTGTATGAATTAAAAGGTCCAAAATGCAATGCAGAAAACAATAATGAGAACACCACATATGGCTAAAGAAATAAGGCTAAAGAAACAATAAATAAAGTATGTTTGCTGTTTATGTCACTTGTTCCTGGCTAAATTAAATATCTTTTAAAGATTTTAACATAAAATGTCTTAAAAATCAATGGGTCCACTAGACCCGAAAACACTGCTTGAGTAACAATAATATAATTTTAACACACAAGGGTTAAAATCAAAAAAGGTTTGATGTTGACCATGCATTTTGTTTTTAAATAAATGCAAAATACAATTTCCCCAATTATAGAAACTATCCAATATATTCATTAGTCAAGATTACATTGTAGAAAGGTTTTAATCATATTTTCTGACTAAGCTGTATTTAATAGAATACGATTTATCACGTTTATGCATTTAAAAATGAAAACTAGTTATTGTACATGTTAAAAGCAGCGGACTGTTTAACTTCATATATGTTCTTTCACACTTCATGAACTCCTTCATGGTTCTGAAGTACAGTGATTTTCTTTGTTAAGAGGAATTTCAGAAAAGTAGCATTTCTATGGTTCAGATCTCATGTTCCTTTTACTCATGTGTATTTATTTTTTTACGGAAATTACTAATGGCAGGTTTGACATTACTCACTGTTGGCTGAACTTGACGCACTCTATTTCCCTCGCTCGCTCTCTCTCTCTCTCTCTTCCTTTCTTTTTACCCGCTACACAGCAGAAGACATTTCCTGCTGAGATCCCTGAGCCGTTCAACACACACTGCTGCTCTTGTCTCCTCATTTCCCCAAACAAGTGTCCTGCCATTTTTTTCGGGGGGTGCAGGGAGTTTTAACATTTTATTCTTCCTTTGTATTCGACACAGGTGTTTGAAGAGCGTCTAGAAAAGAGCCTTCAACACTTTCAACATGTTCAAACAATAAGCTTAGAACTCTGGTTTCAGTTGTGCTCTAATATGGGCAAAACCAGTAGAAGGTCAAGGTCTTAAGGATATCCAGCAGTTAGTTAGATTTTCTTCAAAAAATGTATATAACAAAATAACAATATTTAGCTGGTTATGATCACTGCATCCAAAACGAACCCCTTGTCAAACTTTAGTACCTTGCAGGTTTTTGTAATTATACATGATATAACTTTTTATGGGAGTCAATGACAACAAGAAAAAAAGAAGAAAGAAAAAAAGAAAGAATTAAAGGAAGAAAGAAGGGAAAAAAGAAAGATATAAATAAAAAGAAAGAAGAGAGAAATTGCAAGTACAAAAAATGCAAGTGATTTCACACTTTTTAACAGTAGTTGTTAAGATATTTTAATAAACAAAAATCTCACATTTGTAAATGAGACACTAAAAAAAAGTTTTCCCAGTTTTTCAGAAACTTAATCTATAAAGGAGTTTTGCAGGGAAAGAAAGTTGTGTGTATATATATATATATATATATATATATATATATATATATATATATATATATATATATATATATATATATATATATATATATATATATATATATATATATATATATATATATATATATATATGTATATATACACACACAAACAACCTTTGTGAAATTTTTATTTTTTTACAAATGTATTTGAATGAAACAATCAACTAAACCCAGTACATAAATCAAATGCATTTTCCAAGTATTTTTTGCAGTTCTGGACAATTTTTCAGAACTCCGACAGACTTCTGCATGAGAAACTTTCAGTTCCATTCATCAGGATCACATGTATTTGTGCCATGCAAGAAATTCCCCATTCACCAGAAGAATTTCAACAAGATGGATCTAATCCATTATAATCCTCTGTGAACCCCAATTACAGTTTTCTTGATCTACACTTGACCTACTACTCCCATGCCTGGCATCTCAGACCAGAAGCCTTCACTCGGCTAATTAGGCCATCTCGGCAACTTCATGAATGTCAGCCTTCAAATAGCATTCCCAGCAGGCCTGTTTTCAGTCTACAAGTGAACCAAAGCAAAACACACAAACACGAGAGTCGCTTGTTATTAGTGGAATATCTCTACAAAGCTTACTCCTTCAAGCTCAATCAAAGAGATTCTCATTATGCCGTCAAAGGAAAAGAAGGCGGTTTATTCATAAATATCCATCATAAAAGTATAAAGGCAGATGGTTAATATCGACAGCATCCCGAACACACATGACATGAAGAGTACATTTAGAGAATGAGAGCTATTTTCAAAAAACCCTTCAAAGTGACGGAGACTGTTGCGCAGCGTTTGCTCTGAAGCAAAGCCTGAACCAGATCCGAACTCAGTTAATAGACACTTTCAAGGGAAAATAGATTCAGTATATGTTTGGTATTCTCCATGCAACTTCAAAATCAAAACTTGTCAAATGTTATATTAAATTATAGTTGCCATACAGTTCATCTACTTAAATAATTACAAGTTACTTACTTATACATACATATACTTGTATGTATGTGTATATGAAATGTATTTTTGAAATATGACATTTTTTTCATCATAGCTGTAAATAGATATTAAATATCAAATTTTCACTGAACATAAAATTTTTGATGCAGTGAAAAATTATTAAATATTTAATGCATGTTCATTTATGTTAGGACTATGTTTAACTCATGTAAAATGGCATTAAAATTATTTTACGACTTTAAGAGAGCTTGTCAAATTTATTTTTCTTTCATATACACAGATGCTCAAAAGTTTTAGGTCACTTGAGAAGTTGGCAAGTGCTCACAAAGTTTTTAACTGTGTATAAATGTCATTTTATTTTCATAATAAATAAAATTAAACGCAAACTTTAGAGATGACACTTCAACATTCTCCTCATGTTTTACTAAAATGTTCAACCTCTCAGTAACAATTGCACATTGAAGTCGAACAGCTAAATTTAAAGTCTCGAATGTCCTTATTTTCTTAGTTTAAGTAGCCAAAATCAGAGCGGGCCAGGAATTTGTCTGGAATTTAAGCACAAAGCTGGCTTTCTGCCTCAATCCTCAGTTTCTGCTGATAAGTAATTCTTATCTTATTTAAAGAGTCTGCGCAAGAAAACCAAATCTCCTTTTGAAAGAGAAACATGCAACCAAAATCTGTACCGTCCACGTTAACACATGAATATAATGTCACAAAAACATTTATCAGAATAAAAGAAACTAGAGCAAACTCACCATGCTTTCACTCTGCATCTTTCTTTATCCATGTATTCCATGAAAGGGTTGGAAATAACTGCTGTCTAGACCTCGCACAAACTTGGAGCGTAAGAAGTGAAGCGACCTTCCCCCTATCCCCCCCCAGCCCACTCCCCAGCCAGCACCCCCGACCTCATCCATGAGTGGAATCGCTTTAAGTGCCTGTCAGGCAGAAAACCGGCTTCAGCCGTGTGCAGCAGTAATTTTTCCCTGCTCTGTTCTCCAATCACATCAGCCCTTCTTCACCACATGACTCCAACAAGGGAAAAAAAGCTAGAAAGGGAAGAGCTGAGATGGATAGAGGGGAGAATATAATCCCGTATGCTGGCTGTATACCTGAGGAGCAGGTTATAGATTCTGCAACTTTTTCTCACATGGTCTATGTAGAAGAGGTAGGGGCAGGGAGGTATATGAGGGGGAGGAAATGGAATAATCCTTTCCCTGCAGAAACTTCCTCCCTCGCTTTCTCCCTGGTCTGAGCGCTGGAATGCACAGACCAGGCTTGAAGAGGCCCAGCCAGATCAGCGCAGGTCTCTCACTCTTCACTGACCTCCTGATTAACGCCAGCATATGCGCTGTCTCTGTTTAGTGCTTTTACATTGATTTAAAAGCAAGCTTTTCTTTGGGCTCATCTAATCTAATACATAGTAGAAATATCCAATAATAGTGCATGTGTACACTTCAATATTTGATTATATAGTATCTTTACGTTAATAAATCATTAAATGTCCTATCGGTGGCATGAATCAATTGATTTGTTGAAACTGAATCATTTAAGAATACAAAATGCTGGAAAAAGTAAGGAGTGTTTTACAGAATTGTCTGTGTTCATGAATTACAAGTGTTTATCTGTCGTTTGAAACTCGTGTTGCATTTTGAGATCTGCTAGAAGGTCCCAAACATCTTTATTTTATTTTCAGTTGGTCAGTGAAGAAGGTAAATCTTGCACTTCTTTAGTAAAATATCTGGTTAAAAAATGAGTCAGTCTAAATAGTGTTTTGTTGAGTTAGCACTGTAACAATACTTGTTTGATGTGTTTTTATATTGTCAATAACTTCAAATTAAAGAAGACCTCTGGTATAGCGGTTAGTGTTCTAGATCTCACAGATAAAAATGACTTGAACATAAAATTCATGTACCCCATAAAACAAAACAAGAGTCTACTCTGGCCCATTGAAATAAGTTCCAATAAGTAAGCAATTGTATTTAGCGCTTTGGTGACATCATGTTCGGCATTCAGAAGGCAATCTTCAGAAAGATCCCTTATCACAACAACCAAATATGTTTGGCTTTCACTCAACATTCTGTGAATTTTTGATTATATATACAAAGGACAAAAAGAAAGAAAAATATTTGACCAGTAAGGAATGGAACTTTATCTCTCTTTGAAATACAGAGGGTGACCAATAATATTGTCTCAGGTCTGAGTTCTAAGTAATCTGTGGTACAATAGCTAAATTATTTGTTGGACATTAAAAAAATAAATGAACATTTAAAGTCGAAGAATTCGAAACGTACTTAATATTAGCAACCTAATAACAAAAGATGAAACACATTTTAAACTTTAAATTGCTCTATCCACAATGTCCAGGTCTATGTTCATACATTGGTAAACTTAATTTTTCGTTCATAATACTTTCAATTCCTTTCACACCACAACAACATTTTCTTGTTCCCTTCTACTGAGGAAACTTTGTAATTTATATTCCAGCCAATCACAATATAAAATACTTTGCTCTGATTGGCTGGAATTGTGCAGTTTGTTTGTTTCGAGAAGGTTGTGATTGGTTTACATTACAGCCAATCAGAATATAGAAGACTTTGCTCTGATTGGATGGCATTGTGGTAGTTTGTAACCCTGGTTTATTTCAAGTGAGAGCGTGAAAGAGGGCCTTGTTGCGAGAGCCAACAATAGTGTTTGCTTAGGCGTAAAACATATTTTACGTTCAAAGTTGAAGTTTGCTTGCTCAAAATATGTTTTATTTGCTAAATAATTATTTTTTCGCAATACTCTCTTTGGCTGCATGCCTTCTTGCTCCCAGAATTGTAACATAATAATAACCCCATAAACCTATGTCTTTGGAAAGCATAATTTAGTGCATTATTTCTTGTGGATTATGCAGTTGTATAAGTGTTTATTTTTCAAATTGATCACAATTTCAACTAGATGCAGATGCATAAAAAAACCTGAGAAGAAATATATATGCACAAGAATATGGATTTCATGACGAGACATTTTTGAGTCAAGAAAACAATCTTTGTCCATGCCTGTATAAAAATAAAAAAATAAGTCACTTAGCCTCAAGGTGGGTTTTGAACCCAACAGACTTTTCATTCAGCTTGACACTCCCTTCCAGAACAAACTATTAGTGTTTCACCAAAAACAAAAAGTTAACACTCATATGATCATTATATGCTTCCTCTGGCCTTTGCCTTTCTCTCACTGTCTTACGGCAATCACAAGACACAAATAACCCTCCCAGCCAGTCTTTCGCAAAAGGAAAACTTTTTCCAGCAATGCCACTTCAACTTTCAGTTTGAGTCAAAGCTAGAGATACGAGAGGGTTTTCAAGCACTGGATCAACTGCTCCTTTCTCTTCCAGACCACACACTCTCTCCAGAGCAGCCCAGAACTCAAATTAGAATCACCCTTGTCTTCACTGTGCCCTTTTCCAGAATTATTCTTTAGACTAATCAGACCCTGGGGATCATGACCACTGTGCTCAGGGCCTAGAATAGGGTCTATTAGACGGCCATTTGGACCGAAGCCAGCACGGCACACATGACAAGTGGACTAAGTGTTCACTCCACCCAAGAGGCCCTTTGTCATTAAGACAGGGCTGACTAGTCACATGTCTGAAACCTTTTTTTAAATATTTAAAACTGGGAAGTCAAAGAGTTGATAGACTTGTAAATAAACAGTGAATAAACAGCCTGCTAGCAGCTGGATTTGTTCAGCTGTGAACCAAGTGACCCTGTGTTTTGCTCCACCTCCTGTGGATTCTGCTGCTCGCTCTGACAAGCTTTAGCTCCGAGGAGAGAGTCCTGCGTCTTTTTGTGTTAAATCAGAACTTCAGAGCTTAATTGGAAAAGCAGAAACCGTGTTGAAACAATTTACAGTTGTCTCAAAGGCAAAATGTGTTCTAAAATGTTAAGGTTTGTGCAAAAGGTAAACTGATATATTTCTTTATTTTAGAGCGTTAGTGAAAAGGAACAGAAACTGAATTAAAATCCTTCTCATTAGTCTGACTAGTGAGATGTTTATTTTTTGCCATCTGAAAACTTTTCTGAACTCAGAAAAAAAAATGCTTCTTTGTTCGGCTGCACTGACTGTCATACACAGTAATACTGCAGTAGTTTCAATTCAATAGATTATGTACAATGTTATTGTCAATGTCAATATTAGCAATGTGACAATATGTTGTGAAATAAATCTGTCACAAAATATTTTGTGGAGTCACTGAGATATATTGTAATATCTCATGTGCAAGCATTAAATCTTATCTAGCTTTACGTAAAAACATATAACACTTTGCAAAGGCTGTTTTTAGATTGTACACCCTAACTTCCTAAACATTAGTGAGTGGAGGATTTGCATGCTTTACTACAAATTAAACTGGACCTTAACACAGTGCATTATATACACTATATTAAATGTAATTCATTTACAACATGTGGAGGCACAGCAAAATGGTCTAACCATATAGCAGGCTAGCACAGCATAGTGATTTCGATATCCAGAGTGACGCCCGCAATCAATTTTGAAAAACAATTCCAAAATACATGAAATTAGATGAAAAATTTAATACTTGAATTTATCACTGTTGCATTGTGGGTTGAGTGCATTGTTATACCCCTAATCACAATAATAAAATATTTTCATGGAGCTTATAGTTTCATTTAAGGTTTTCTTTTTAGAGTAAAAATTTTCTAACACTAAATTTTGTTCAGTCGCAAGCATTTGAGAACATCCCCAACAGAACACGAAGAGATGAACAGGGTGGTGGTGGCTTTTTTATTTTAATTGTCAAATGAGAAGCAGGCTTAGATTGTTTATATATTAAGATGGCGGAGAAAGCAACAGCTGGGACAAATTGTCAAATATATGACGTTCCTTCCTAAACAGATTTTATAAAACTGTATTTGCCAAAATTCTATGTGATTCAATATCAAGAGTTGCATTATATTTACTATTTGTTTAGTGTTACTTATTTGTTAAGTGTAATAAGCATTTCCCGTTTTTATTTTGTTAGCTGGTCTTATTATCCAACAATATCGTAAACCTTAAACTAAAATCTGAACAATGGCAGTAATCTTATGACCTTCTAAAGATTTACATCCAATTTAACTGGAAGGCCAACTGTTCTGAAAAATTAAAAGTTAATTCGATGATGTGCTCAATGTTTCTTGCCATTGTTTAAGCCACTTAAATCTCTTTCATTTTGAGGTGATCACTCCTTATAAAAAGAGGAAATAGAATAACTTACACAGACCTATCTGTGTTTCTGCCAAACGGAAATTAAGTAATCTTGTAATCATAAAACGTCTAGACAGTGGAACAATGAAAGCCATTTGAAGATTTAAGCACTCTTTCGTTTGTGTTTGGAAGCAGCCATGGTTAACTTTGACGCTTGACCATCACAAAAGTTACAATGGGAAAAGGAGAAACCTACAAACAGGGCATTTCCCTTTGATAAGAATTTGAATATGAAGTTCTATATCCAGATGGAACTTTGAGCCTTTAACCAAACTGCTTAGGAAGAATAAGAGCCTTCAACCAAACATTATTGTTGTTTCTCCTTCATTTCTCCTTCATCTGTTTTTTGCTTGAGAGATCAAAGGCGAGGGTTTTAGCATTCCTCTGAATAAGCTTTTAGCTTAACAACACAAGGCAATTTAGATCTCTCCCTAACCAAGACAAAAGCTTCCATGGATCTGTTAGCTGATATTCTGCTGCCTATTGTTGCCCTTGAACCTGATAAATTTGACAGGGCCCAAGAGAATGGACATTGTGCTTTCACAAAGCTCTACCTCAATAACAGACTGGCTAATCTCCTTGCCTGATACCGTATTAATAACCTTTTAATTAAAACAGAAAGCGACAATGAACAAGGACTAAGCTGCACCATGCTGGGAAGTATAATCAAAATCAATATGTATGGTCACAGACTTTAAGAGAAGCTTGAGAAACAAAACCGAGGCTCTTGTGAAGTGAACAAAGTCACAAAAGGCAGATAGCGAGGAACAAAAATATTTGCTTATCAAAGGAGGCAAATGGATCAAAGCTAGCCCAACAGATCAAAGTGCTTATTAGTGTGAGTCCGTCACAATGAGAGAAATACATCGAGGTTTGACGCTGTCATCACAGTAGTGAAAGTTTTAGGATTAATTGAATTCATGAATACAAGTTTATATTATTTAAATAGACACCAACTACAGACTTTTTTCAACTTGATTTAGAAATGCATTTCATTCTTTTCCTGAGACATACTGTGAACCATTCTGTCTATCGATCAACGTTAGGGCTGCCACTAACAAATATTTTATTTTGATTTTAAATATTATTAATTTATCAATATTCTTTTTGATTCATCAATGAATCAAGATAGCATTATTTTCCAATCTTTATTCAAAACACAACAAAAATTTGTTCAGAATGCACACAAACTTTCTCCGTACGCTGTTATGTAGTAACCAGAAATCAGAAAAAAAAAACAAGTTACAATTGCTAAATGTATCATTTGGATCAGACTGAAATTATGACGAATTTGTTTGTGATCAATAACATATTTTAGATCCCAAATTTATGATTTCCTCTATTAACATTGCACACATTAGAACATGAACACCACGAAGAGAGAGTTCCATTTATTAGTGACTACAGGCGCTTGTAGCCTCACAGAAGAAGTTAGAAGGGTGGTGGTCTTGTGACCTGTTCTAACATGAAGATCATTCATATGCTGCTTTCTGGGTCCAGCGTGCAACCCAGCATCTAGATCACATCTAGCATCGAGATGGACTGAGCTATATTTATATTACATTCTACGACCTCTTGCAAACAAGTTTTTGAATTAAACTTTTGAATTAAAAGTTTAATTGTGTACAAAAAAAACTGATTTTTCATTCACCAATCTAACCAGGCTGTATGAGAAAAAAAGAAACTGTAGTAAAAAGATAAACATGAATCCCACAAATCTGAGAAACACTAAAAATACCACAAATACTTTGTGTTACCACCACTGGCTTTAAATCACTTTAATTCCTCCAGACATGGATTCAATTATTATTTTCCTCAGCAGTCTTTCTCCAACTTTCTTTTATTACAGTTGTGATTAAAATAAAACCCTTATATGAATTTATATTGTTTTACGGGGATTTGCACAGATATCAATAAGCCACATTTCTGTCAAATCAGCTGGAAGTTTGATCTATTTTAGTTTTATCTGATGTCTCCTTTGTTTAGCTGATTTTTTTACAGTCCAGTCATACAACTCCAATTTCTACTGATTTGTTACTAATTTGTTTGATAGTTTATTTTCTGTTTTAACAGCATACTGCCTTAAACTGTCTGTCTTAACTCTCTTTTTTTTGCTAGTATACTAGTGCGCTTCCTTTTTAGAAACTTTCCATTTTATTTGCTTTTTATTTCATTTTATCAGGTTGCTTCAACACCTCATTAAGGTGGGCAGTCAATATTTTTTAACAGTTGTAACTCCTGTTCTAGAATAATTGAGCAGTAGACTTTTTTTCTTTCACTGACAGACCTCTACAAATGAACCAAAACACTGCAGATCATCTGTTTTTTAAGGAACCAAGGACTTGATATTCATCTCTTGACTTCCCCTTGTTTTCAGTTTAGAACACTGACTTACAGAAAAGTCCTATTTGAATAGTAACCAAAGAACTCCTATTGAAAAGTAAACCTAATCATGTTCACTATCAGTAGTAGTCAGAATCCTGAAATAAAAAACTTTAAAAATAAGATATGTAGCACAAAACAATACAAACTAAATGAATAGCAGATGAATGAAAAGGGAAACAGGTTGATTTACAAGCAGGAAAGCTGAATGGCTCCGATAAAGTTGTGGAAGCTCCGCGGAGAGTTTGTGAAACCTGTTTAGGAAAGCAGCTCGTCTGTCCTCAGCCGTTCCTGGCACGCAGGGGTCACGACCCGGTCATGAATGGTTTCAATCAGCTATGGCTGGGACAGGAGGGGAGCCATTGGTCAAGCTCTTTTGATCTCGCTTGGCTAGTCAAGCAGCAGGGGTGAGACACCCGTCACTCTCCCCGGCAGCTCATGGCAGGTCAAGAGCACTGGCCGTTCCACTTTTCTCCTTCACTGAAACTCAATACACTTTCTTTCTGACCCTGCTGAGCTACCGTAGCAGCAAGTGCTGCTTCAGATGACTTAGCTCAGTAGTTTGCTCTCAAACTGTTCAATTTTTTTATTTGAGTGATTTGTTCAGGGAAGCCCCCATAGTGATTCCAGAGCTCTTGTTTTTTCTGTTTGGTCCAAAGTGTACAAAGTTGATTATTGCATTATTTAAAACATATAGCAACGCAATATTGTTTAAAACATATTAGTTGATTCTTTTAAAATTATATAAAAAATGTTTTCTCTGTGGAGTAAGGAACTGGAACCATTTTTTCCTTGACTGATGCACAAACTCACTACGAGTCTCAAGCTTGAGCTTGTCTCAAACCTTGACTTTTTATATAATCACAAGCAATTTGATTTTGGGTTGATTCTACTCTGTTTATTGGTTGTGATTTCTGTCAGTGCAATATCTCCAATGTACAAAAGCAGGTCAGTTAAATTTCATTCAGCAGCTTCATAAACTGTTCCAGTTGCACCATGAAGAGGAGGGGTTTATTACAAATGAGTCACTTAGCCAATTGGGAATCACAACCAAATCTGATAAAACATGCATCAATGAATATGTTTTTATATAGCACTTTTTTAGCAGTTGCTATGTGAGATCACAGGGAGCCTCTCTGACTGAGGCAGGTACTAGTCACCTCCCCAGCATAAAAACTATTTGAACTTGAGATCGATCTACGAACAGCTTGCTGGACAGCAACTGAGAAAACAATAAACAAACAAACAGTGGTTAGAACAATGTACCACATACAACAAACAGGTGATTAGCATCAGCTGCAGGATGTGTGAGTATAGACTAGATAGGTATAGTATAGACTGTATATGCATGGCACTCAGGGACCATATCTGTTTGAGCACATACTAGGAGCCAATTATTGAAATGCTAGACTAAACAGAATGAACTCTGAGAGCGTAACTGAGCTCCGTACACCAACTGGGAGTTTGTTCCAGAGCTTTGGCCCTCTATATAAGAACGCTCTTCCACCTCTGGTGGATTTACTAATCTTTTACATGATCATTAGTCCTGCTTTTTGTGATCAAAGCGAGCGAGCCGGAGCATATCGTGATAAGAGACTGCTCAGGAAGGCCGGAGTGCCTTAATGGCTGGAAGCATCTTATCTTGAGTCGATGGAATATTTTACAGGAAGCCAATGAATGGAACACAGAACTGGTGTAATGTGATCATATTTCTTTGTTATTGTGTTTTTATGCATATTACTAGAAAAAGAAACCTTTTTTCTGACCTTGCATGTGTAAACCTGTTGTTGGAGACCACCAAAATCAAGTAAAGAAACTTTCAAAATAACAATAAGAATTCTTCATCATGTTTCAAAAATATGTATTCTCTGGTACATAAGTGCTGTTTAAAATGGAGTGGATCAAATCAACTTATAATTAGTTTGTCACTTCTGTATTGGTTTCTCAAAGAAAACCTTGAAGTTGCCTCTTAAAAATAGAATTATCCCAACCCTGTTTATCCACCTGATATGAGCATATAGTGTAGTAGATAAATGGTTTCACTACACTTAAATCTGGACTCAGATTTTAAAGATATAACTGGCACAGTTCCTATGTATCAATATTTTACTACGGT
Organism: Danionella dracula; assembly: GCA_900490495.1. Classification (NCBI taxonomy): domain Eukaryota; kingdom Metazoa; phylum Chordata; class Actinopteri; order Cypriniformes; family Danionidae; genus Danionella; species Danionella dracula. The sequence continues at coordinate 15,405,013 of UELW01000112.1, read as the reverse complement.
ATGATACTGACGTCAATGAAATCGAATACGTGATAAAGGGATCCAATGCTTGAATCATTGTGTGGTCTCTTCTCACAGAATCGTCCTGAACCATTTACAACGTCTCCTGACAGCCTTTTAGCTCTGGATCTCGTCAAGTATTAAGTGGCTGAGGGCAATGGATACACTGTGAGCACGTGATATAAGCACTTAAGCAGAGGTGAAAGCAGGACAAATGAAGGCTGTTTCTTGGTGCAGTGTTTACATTTACAGCACACCTTCCTTCTCCGCACAGAGCAGATCGCAGAAGCAGTCCCCTTGTGGGGCCTGCAGAAGTGTTGGACAGTTTATTCTGCCAGTCTTTGATAAGATAGTCCAGATGAAGTTAATGATGATTGTATGTTTTGCTTTCTGGCTCTTTAGATTATTATGAGACACCTCTCATCCAGACCATCTATTCTATGAAGCATGCTGACACCTGATGAGTTCAGGGAGATAAATTAAAATATCAAATATAAATAAAACTTTTCCATTGTGTACATGACCATTAATGTTCCTTTTTACACTCAAGAACAACCATTAACACCGATAACACTTGAGACCAGAGACAAGGGTAACCAGAGACAAGGGTACATCATGGGCATCTCTGTTTTTAAATATCACAAAATGTGATCTGAAAACAACTTGTTTTTTAGAGTATTGGAGATATGAAGTATTAAAAGTTAAATGACAAAGGCCATAAAGTCTGCAGTAGGACAAACTTATTCCCACATCTTGCAAATAACCACAAGCCAGAGTGGAAGTAGTCTTCAGGAAAGGTCAGGGGCCTGATGTATAAACGTTCCGTACGCACAAAATGGGCATAGAAATATGCGTACGCATTTTTCCACGCACATATCGGGATTTATAAAAAATAAACTTGCCGTAAATAAGTGCGCACCGTACGGATGCTCTTGACCGTGCGTACGCACTCTTTTTGAAGAGTATAAGAGTATGAGTATGTGTAAATAGCAATAGCTATTTAAAATGAAAAACTTCTAAATTATCCTATTACATCACCCAATAAATCAAATTGTATCAACCTGAATTATCATTATTAGCATTCTTAATAAGGTGCAAATACTTCGAATTTACTCATTTGTTTTAATGAATGGGCTATAAAATGGTATGTGCGTATAAAACATATCATCATAATGGATGCTCTAGCGCTGTTAGAAGACCTTGCTAATGTGTTTTCAGAGACCGTGAAGATTTCCTTGCTCATGATGATGATTGGCTCATGAGCCGATTTCGATTTCCAAGAGCCATCCTCTTGGAATTGTGTTCAGAATTACGGCCAGTATTGGAAAGACCCTCGCGGAGAAACCATGCGCTGTGTGTTCCTGTGCAAGTATTGACCACATTAGGCCACTTGGCCACTGGTACTTTCCAGCGAGAGTTGGCAGACCAATCGGATATGTCGCAGTCATCTCTGAGCCGTGTCATGCCATATGTATTGGATGCCATAGTGGGGATGGCACCCCGATACATCCGTTTTCCTTACACGCAAGCTGAACAGCCCAACATCAAAATGCAATTTGCTGCAATCGCCGGTTTTCCCAATGTAATCGGTGCTATTGACTGCACTCATGTTGCAATAAAGGCACCATCTGAGAATGAATTAGCTTTTGTTAACCGAATTATTGGTGGTATTAATATGCAGGGAGATCATACATATTCAAAATGGGCGGTCTTATCCTCCAAATATGGTTATTTCGGGAGGAGATTGGGGTAAGGAATACGCACGTGCACCTGTGCACAATATTCAGATCATTTTGATTTATAAAGCGAACCTTGCGCAGGTTCTGGCGTACGTAGGTTTTATGAATCTGAAAACTTTTGTGCGTACGCAAATTCTGCCTTATGTGCGTACGCACACTTTAAGGATTACATCTACGCAAAGTTTTATACATGAGGCCCCTGGTGTTTTTGCCCTGTTTCTTTAGCTAAGAACCGCAAAGGACACAAATCTGGCCACTTTTTCTGCTGCAAACTTTTAGCAAATTGGAGGTTCTACGTAAGGATGCACTGAACATTTGGGTGAATTTCTCAGAATACTGCAAAAAAGGAAAAAAAGTCACTTTGGTGAGAGGTAGTTTAAGGCCGAAAAGCAACATGTTACGCGATGGAAGCAAATTTGGTTAATTGGCAAATGTTTATTTAGTACTATTGTTTTGTGGCATTGGAAAAAAGCTGCCCGCGCATAATTTCATTTCTGTCTTTATACAAATTTGGTAACAATGTCTTTTTGTGACTTTTAGCAACTTGTGGGTCAGCAAATAGAGTCTTTTCTTACTGAGGAGTTTGACAATCTACAACTACAGTGTGAAATCCAAAGCACTGTGTGCTGCTCACAGACTGCACATGCAGAGTCACACCCTGTACAGAAAAATGAAGAAAAAATGAGACTAATAAAACTGCTCATTTCATGGCTTGATATGACATGTCTGGACTGTAATTTGTCTTTTCAGATCATTAAATTATGACCGCTATGTGTCGATATCATTATCTAATCATATTGGTTCTGCACTGGATGCACACTCACGTCCTATCAAATCAAAATTAGGATGGAAAGCTCTGGCTCCACCTGTAGTTCAGCTACAGTTTTGCATAAATTGTTTTACTGATTTAATTGAAAAACAATCAACTTCTAAACTGTAAAACTTGCAAAAACAAAATGTATTTATTAAAATCAACACTTTGGGGTATAATGAACACTAGTAGCAATTTGATTAAATGTTTTCTTAAAATAATAAAATTAACAATAAAACAATTTTCAAATGTGGAACAACAGACAATATTTCATGCTGATATCATAATCAGACTACACAATGTTCTAGCTAGTTCAGGTGTGTTTGAGAAATATTTACAATAGTACTAAAAGTAGAGCATCTTAAATTTTAAAGCAGCCTTTTCTGGGTTATAGGAAAATTATTCAAATGCAGAGTACCATTTATTACAATTATTTATTTGCAGCAGCTAAAAGGATCTAATATATATTATTGTGTATTTTTACTAATTTACTTATAAAAAGAAAGTGTATGTTCTTTATATTACACCCCTAATTAATACTTGAATTAATTGCAATTAAAAATGAATCATTTATGTCTCTTGACACATCCGGCCATTTTATGATCACTTATGATCCATTTCTTACACGCTGCACCTTTTAGTTGTTAAATGCACCCTTACCAGATGCAATCTTTACAATATATTGTCATTGACTGCCAGAAGTAAAAACCAATGTATTTCTTTTATATGTAGCTGTAACCCGTACCTGATTCAATGCGACATAATCTATTTTCCTCTGCACCGTTGATACTCTTAAAAAGTGGAGAATTTGATGTTTAGATTTGGTTTCAGTAGCCAAATAATGTCTTACACTGATTTTGCAGTATTGAATGAAACCAGGGTGACAAATCATATTGACATTGTTGGAAATTGCAAAATAAATACAAGAAAGCATCTACACATTTATACGGTTGTGTGTTACTGGAAACATGACCGCAGGGGCATGACAGCAGACTCACTTTTTCTAAAGACAAACTCATTGGTGAAACCCCTTTGTTTTTTAATATTTGTGACATGTAAAGAACATTTCCAGATTTGGTCACATGCCCTAAAAAAGGTTAAAGATTAAAGGTTAAAGGGTTAAAGATTGCAAGCACAGCAGACATCAAAACCTCATTTCCCCTCACCAGACAGAGCCAGACATCACATGACTTTAGCACCTGACTTCAGCCATTTTTCCTCATTCTGCCATCTTTGAGGATTGATTCACTGAAGATCCCAGTGTATCTGCAAGACGGAATGGGCTGAGGTGGCAATACTGAAAAAGAAAATGTCTTCATTTTATTTATTATTTAAAAAAATTTTTGTTGCAAATTTTACACTTCAGATGCATCTTCTACATCAGTTGAAAATCCAGTAGCAGCACAGTTAGTTGTACTTGCGGTGGAGCAACTTTCGTCTTTGAATCTCTAGTTTCTATCATGTTGATGTGGAAGTCTTTAGAGAATCGTGTTTTTTGAAGGATGGCAGCCATCTCTTCGTCCACTTCCTCAGGGACATTAATCTGGTGACAAATTAAAAGTTATCACCACATAGTCTAAATTTTTTTTTTAAACAAATGCTTTTAAAAAATATACCTTGAAGGAATGAGAGGAATCAAACTGAAAAGAGTCTGCGCAGTCAGGAATGGAACCTTTGTATGTGACCACAGCTTTGCTCCTGGTTGGGTTCTGAGGGAGTTTAAAGATCCGGAAAGTTCCAGAGGCATACTTAATATCACCTAGACACATCAAACATTTCATAATGCATTACTAGCAAAACAACGGCTTCCCCCCACTTTATGAAATCTACATAATCAGCCAATAATCTCAATATTTACTTTTGAATATTCTATTGCGGTTACTGTGTTTTTAGACTAATACTTCACTTGTTTTTTAACCGATAATTACACATTTGTATATTGCACTTGTAAATAGTCTTGTATGGATATATTTTTATCATGCTCCACAACGCTATTGAATCCAGCAATCAATTGTAGTTAAATCGTTCACATTAAGTTTCATGTTGGAAAAAAAGCAAAGCTGTTTACCAGTCTTTTTTTGTAGTTCTGGGTTGTGGACAACAATGTGACTTCCAGAAACTAAGTGAGGAGTGCTGAAACCCATTTCTTTTACCAAATCAATGAGATCTCGCCAGTAGAGGGCACCAGCCATTCCTTCACCTGACACGAACAAATGGTCTTTTAAAGGGGTCATGAAATGAGAAACTGAAAAGTGATTTATCTTTTGATTGAGGACAAAACACTAAAAAGCAAACCCAGAAAGCTTGTTTATATGTACTTCAAGAACAATTTTGTTAGAGCCAGCTCAAATGAAAGAGATTCTTTGTGATGTCAGACCTTGTTTAAACTTAGATGAATAGTCAAACACAACACTATGTTTAAAACAACCTAATAAAACCACTATAGAATGTTAAATTAACCAAAGAACAAACAAATAGAAAATAGCAACAAATAGATATTATTAATTAATAAAAAAACAGGTAGATTTGGTTTTTTTTCTCAATAACAATTCTATAAATATAATTTTAAGGTAAAATATTTATATTTTTAAAAATAAATATATATATTTTTAATAAAAAACTAGTGCTGTCAATCAATTAAAAAATCAATCACATGGTCCTCCAAAAATGAATTGCATATGTTAACGTCTTCATTTTGACAGCACAAAAAATACAAATACAGCTTTACGTCACATTTGTAATGTGATTCATTAACTGTGACTAAACCTGTGTTTTAATTCGATTAAACTTTAAATTGTTGAAAGCTCTGTTAGAAATCAATGACTACAATATTTAAAAAATGATAAGCTCATCGATTGATGATAAAAAATGAAAGTCTACCCCATAGTACTGGATCGTCTCTCAAAGAGTCTGGAACTTCTTTGCTTGCATACATGTCACTATAGTACAACTCTCCTCCTTCCTAAAAGACAAAACTATTTGTTAGTAAAATTGAAAATTAAGAAAATAAAATTAGTGATAATGTCTAACCTTTAGAACTCTGTAAGCCTCTTTTATTACAGCTCTTTTGTCAGGGCACAGACAAATAACACAATTGGACCTAGAATAGAGAATAAATGTATCTTCAATAACAAACAATACAAATGATCCTTGAATTGTGTGTGAAACCTAATTTAACAGATTATTGTGACCTTTTTATCGCCCTCAAAGAAAAAGAGAGGGAAGACCTGTAATTGCGAGCTTGCAATTCTGCTTCCTTTTTTAACTTTATTTGTATACCTATTTTAAGGATATTACCAATATTGTAGTACTAATACATAGCATTTTTAAGTTATCTGAAAGACCCATCCAATATGGCTGAGCTGAACTCTTGTTTGTTTGTACCAATTGCTCTATCAGATGTATGATGTGCCATCAGCAACCGTGCTTTTCCGATCGAGATATGTTCATTCATGTAACTTTGCACCGAATATTAATGATAAAAGATAGACACAGAGTTTGCATTGAGATGAGGGAATATAACCAATATCCATCTTTACATCTTTATGTTAAATAGTTCAAATGTATAGTTCAAACTTTAGATTGCCATCTTTCACATTCTACATGATATATATTTCTGGGGGTTTAAATTTTAAATCGATATCTTAAAAATGAACACTAGATAACTTATCTTTATGACATAACAAGAACTTGCAAATCCGTCCATCTTTTAAACACAACATCCACACTTTGTTGGAATAACACAATAATAATAAAATGTATGAAATACATTGCAAATAGTACATACACAACCACATCCATAGAGTTGCTCTGTATCCCTGCGTCACAGAGCTTTTCCATGTATCCTTTCACAAACATTGTGTTGGGTTTTGCATATCCAAACTTCTGCTGATGGTACTGTACATATTTCTGCGCAGTGTCTATCTAATGAAGAAGCAAACATAAAGGTTTGTTATCAATCACAGTTAGCATGATTAATTTCCTATATGCTGAGCACTGAAAAGGACAATATGGCCCTGACATATTCTGAATCAATCGTCAAAAAAAATCTTCCAATAAATGTTTAAACACTTTATTAATCTTGCACCTTCCTATCTTTCATGATTTGTTCATCATCATAAACTTTTTTTCCTCCTCCTCTGTCTGACTAAAGCCTCCCCTTAGTTGCCAAAAACATAGACGGGTTAGAGAGCCTTCTGTAATGATCCTGCATGAGCTGGGACTGAACCCAGGCCTCTGGTGTAGCTCTGTAAAGTGATACTACTTTGTTCTGTAAACCAGAATGCAGAAGAGGATGACAACGAGGAGTCCACATGTAAAACAAACAATTCTTTACTTTGAATAAGAAAGTGTTCACACAGACCCTCAGTTAGTGCACAGTCTTTATATCAGGGCAAAACACAGGTGTTGGCAATGAGTCTGATTGTCTACGCTCTGAGCAACACTGTGGTTAAGGGCTGAACCACCCCTGCTGAACCTACACACATTTAGGCAATTATGCAACAAAAAACTAATATCATTGTTTTTAATGATATCTTCTGGTTTATATTCCCACCTTTTCCCCTGAGCCCCCCATGTGTGTGTGTGTGTGTGTGTGTGTGTATATATATATATATATATATATATATATATATATATATATATATATATATATATAAAATAATCCATTTATATTTCCACCCATTTTTTTGTCGGTATCCACACACACTCATTCACACTCATACACTACGTAAAATTGTGTTTACCCAATTCACTTATACCGCATGTCTTTGGATTTGTGGGAGAAACCGGAGCACCCGGAGAAAACCATGCACACATTTATATTTAATAAAATGTATTAACATTAATTTAAGTGAAATTTTAATGAATACACAGGCTTGTTTGTTTGTTCTATGTGCATGAACATACACTTTGTGTGTAACACTGAATGTTATAATAAACATGATATAAGCAATACAATAGCTGTGAATTTACTTTCAAGTAAGTAGAGATGGTAAGTACAGATGTGCAGTTTTAATCCAGAACACATCTGACAGCTGCTCCGACTGTGTGTAGCTGTAGTTTTGATGTTGCAGAAGTTCTAGAAAGCACTCAAGAGTTTGTAGCTGTGGTTTGTTTCGAGCGAACGTGGGTATGAGGCCATTGTTGCAAGAGCAAACAAGACCATATGTGCACATGCAGAGTTTACACTCAAAGTTGATTTTTGCTCACTCAAAATATGTTTTTTCTACACACGTATGCAAGTTTTTGAGATCAGAATTGTGACGCTAATAAAACCCCATATTTTTCTATCCCAAAACTACCTGTTTTCTAGCTGTTAACTCCAAGATTAGGAACCACTGCTTTAGAGTCCTAACGCTGATGCATTATAGTTATATATAGATCTTGCAGCACTTGATGGAGTTATTTTTGTTACTTGCCAATGTTGCTTAATTTGTGCCGGCAAAACAAAATGAATTCTTCGAATGAATGTTGCATCAAGTTGAAGTGTTTATGCATAGTTTAAAAATATCTTACCATTTCTTTCGTCATATCCAGCCCAATGACCGTACCTTGTTCTCCTACCAGTTTACTGAGGACAAAGCAGTCCCTACCCGATCCACTGCCCAGATCAAGTACCCGGCATCCTTCCAGCTTCTCTGGGATGACCAGACCACAACCAAAGTACCTGCAGATTTATAGAACTATCAAGATTAGGAATTTGTGTGTTGCTGATGCCATGGGATTTTGTACCTTCTGCAAACATCTGGATGAACTTGTCTGAGAGCTTCACAAGCACTCTGAGGCAGAGGCCTGGAGAGCAAAACACACGCAGCATTGGTCTGCAGGTCGTCTGAGGTTGCCAGTCGAGAGCCGTAATAATTCTGCATGTAATAAAAAGGAAGCTTTGCAAAGCACTGTTGGTGTGGTCCCATAAAAATGCTTCGCTGTGAGCCTGAGGCATAAACATGACAAATCCAATGAAAAGATTTTATGTGCTCACATCAGGCAACACAGACGAGAGTTACCAAGCTGAAGCCAGTCAATAAAATATTTTTAAATTGTTGCATCTTTATAAAAAGATATAGGCCTACTTTACTATGAACACTGAATTCATTTGAGCTTAAGCAGTACATTTGTGGAAAAAACATCTTATGATGACAAATAACTAAGAGCATTTTTTATTAAAGTGAGGTGAATGAAGATCGACATGAGAATTAACTAAAATCTCAAGATGTTAATGTAGCTTTCAAAACAGAAAAAATGCAATCCACCAAAATAATTTAATGGAAACATATTATTAGATATATCACAAGTTTTAATTCCCCCAACACAAGATCTGCATCTGTTATTTTCATCACATCACTGTCCTTTTTTCCCCACCATAGAAAGCATGTTTAAAATGTATAGAAAGCCCATTTCCGCCAGGTTAAAATAAATAAATAATGGGTTTAAAAGTCAAAATTTTGACCAAGGAAGTTGAAATTTTTGACTTGTTGACCTGCAGACACCCAATCTAAGGTGAAATGTGAACACATTTTTTAACACAAAATTTATTTTTTTATCTCAACATATTGACTTTTTTTTAAAGTCATTATATACTTTTGTAACCTGGAGGCAATGTTCTTTCATAGAAATTACCTTGAAAAATCGTTTAAAGTTTAGATTTTTTTTAATCGTTAGCTCAAGCAAAAAAAGTTAGAAGATTTTTGAGAACACAAAATTGCAGCCATACAAATCTGAAAGTTTGAGGTGGTTTCCTATTGACCCCTAATACGAAGAACAACATATTCATGTATCGACAAACTTAGCTTTGATTACAAACAATGTTTACCTACTTTTCTGAGGATCTCCCGATTATACTTTAGGCCAACTTTATAAACTTCAGCTTGTAATAACAGCTTCCCATGTTGTAATAATAATGCTCTCGATTTATATAGCGCTTTAAACAGAGCTCAAATACACTTTACAAGATTTATGTTATTGCATTATTCATTCACTCCACATTCACACTCTGGTGGTGATAAGCTACCTTGGTAGCCCTCAGCTGCCCTGTGGCAGTCTGACAGAACATGTTTGCCATTTCACGTCTACGACCTCCTGCCCACCACCAAAGATTCAGGGCAATGCAGGTGAAGTGGCTTGACCAAGATCACGACACCAGAATGTACCTAGCAAGAATCGAACCACCAACCCTTCAGTTGTACTACGAAAAACTCTACCTCTATGCTACTTGTTTAAGAACTGTTAAACTGTGGAAATATGTGTGTGAGGGTTGTACTGGGGATTCTCAAAGAGGAAAAGACCAATCACTTTTTGGTTTCTGAGCTCACAATCAACGTTTTCAACACAACACAAACTTAGTTTTATTATTTACAGAACGTTTGATTTAAAAATTAAGATAATTGACTGTGTGTAAATTGTTGATTCAAAACTTAGTTAACTGAAATACACTTTTAATAAACCCCAAAACAACCCACACGATTAGATACAGTTTTTAAAGGACACCTGTTATGATTTAAATGTGATCCATTATTAATGAATTTAATGCTATCGAATGTTTATCTCACATAGCAACATTTAATTAAATGATACAATTATGAAATTGTAAATATGTTTAAAGTCGGTACTTTAAGTAGAGAAAGGAGAAAAAAGATTAGTATTGAAGACTGATAGTCTAAAAAAACAACTCATGAGCGTGACGTTAATACAAGACGTTGTCGATGGTACCTCACGAACACGACGCGAGTCATACAAGCCACTATGACAGCGTATTATCATATTATTATCATATATATAGCGTGTTTTGACCGCTTACCTTTACATTCTCGTGAACTGACGAAGACATTCTTAGAGTTTGTGTTTTACTGGGAACAGCTACAGACCGGAAAATAGTGTTCGCGTAGTTCATGTATCCGAAACAACAGCGGAAATTAATGGAGTTAAATGTTGTTTTTTTGCGCGCTTTTTAGGGGAAAATGTCTAAAAGGCATCGGCCATTACACGAACAAATCTGCTAGCGATCTAACTTTTGGGCAAAGTTCTTTCTACAAAGCGAAAGAACAAAAAGAAATACCATTTGCTTTTGAACCACTAGAGGGCGGACTGCTACCATGTTTTATGAGACCTCTCGCTGAAGAGACCCTCCACACTATAAAAAAAATCTTATGTGATATTTACATAAAATATTATGGTAACAATATTACACAAATAATTATTAAGAAAATGTTATGGCTTGATTTTTTTAGCAGAACCTACTTGAATTTATAGTGTAAAAAATCCAAATTTAATTAACTACAAACATATTATTTTTAAGCAGTTTATGTTTTTTTTTCTAGCAGAATCTAATTAAATAAATCATGATTAATTGCCAGGCACTTATATTTTTTTATACTTTATTAGTAAAATCATTATTTTATTTTTGCATGTATTACTACATTTTCGTTCATGATTAAAGACAATTTCCTTGAATATGCATTTTAATGATCTAAAGTTCATGCATCAAAGCAGAAATCAGAAAGACTTATGAGGTTTCTTTCATCCAGACTTACACATCATCAATCAGGGCATTGACATCTCTCAGAATGAAATATTTTATGAGAAAGCAATTTTGATTATGTTCAGCTTTAAAGACCTGCAACTCAACAACAGTAGCTAAAAATAAGTTCATACAACAACCTAAAAAACACACAAACTGGTTCTAAAACAAATGTATAACACTAAACCACACTTAACAACACAAGCATATTAATATAAACAGACATTACTGCAATAAACATAAAATCCCATACTCCCACAACGCACCTGGTCTGACTATAAAGCTGTCTCAATCCAAACCGGATAATTGAGCCAATTCTCTTTTTGTGTAATTGGTTTCTCAAAATAAGTATAAGAATTACACAAATTTGCTTAAAGAAATAGGTCATTTGTTTTTCTTTCTTTTATTGTTGAAATCACTATCACTCTCAATATTTTATGAGAAACCCAGAAAACTTATTTTTTTAATAAACATGCACATTATTATTAATGATGACATACATTTTTTGAATGAAAATTACAAGCCTCGTGATTCATTTTTTACAGTGCACAACCAGGGCACCGGTAGGTTTTATAAGGTCACATTTTTTTACTTTTTAAGACCGTTAAAAATCTAATTTAAGACATATTTCATAACATCAAAACAAATGCCCAACTTTTTTAGCACAATAAACTATGCTTCAAAATCATTTTTGGAACCCTGCCCATCACTTTTATGTTTTTGAGCATTAAGAAGGTTTTCTCAAACTCTGGTAACCCTAACAATTCCTTTTATGCTTTTAAACATTTATGCACATTTCTTAAACCCTGGTAATCATATTTACATTTTTTTTACATCCACGGACAGTTTATTAATCTGGCAACCCCTAGCAACAACAAAACACACATCAAAATGACCTTTACATGGACATCAGAAAAATAAGACCGGGGAAAAGGGATTTAATACATAGAACAGCGTATTTAAGGCCTAAAATTTGAGATTAGTTTAAGACCCAGTGGAAACCCCGAACAGCCATAATTCACAGCAGACTATACAAAATACACAATAGAAAAACTACATTATAATATGAAATACTTTATATTATATATTGGAAAAAACTTTTTGATCCCATTAAGTGCCTTTTAGAGAAGCTGTAATGCTCTAGCTCAATGGAAATCCTATTTTTGTGTTTTGTCAAATAGAACACCAGAATTTGTGTTTGTGTGATGATCACATGATGTTTTGCTTAGATGAACAGTAGAGAGAGAAGGAGGCCTGACTTACTGTGATGAATACACACATTGTTATTGCAGAGTGGATGTTTTGCTCATGGAAGTGGAAAGCTCTTCTTCTCCCATGTCCTGCTTGACATTAAGCAGATTCGGTCAGCTGTGACCTTCCCTTGCCCTCAGAGTCCTTAAGTCTCTGATCAAACAACATAGTGGATATAATTGAAGGCTGGTCCAAGCATGACTTCTCTCACTTCCTTGTTAGCAAATATGTCCCCAAATTTGTTTCCTAAGAAACAAGATGAGACTTTTTAAATGTGTCTCCAATTACTTTCAATTATAGATAGACACTAGTTAATTTCAGTGCTGTCTTGTTTGTGTTTCATTTATGTTACCTCCTTAGAATTAAAAATAAAGACAACTTGATATACAGTTCTCAACATAAATGAATGCAGCACCTTTAAAAAGTAGCTCATTGACCAAAAGAACAATTCCCAGACTGTTCACAAGGCTGAGTTTTATTGAACAATTATTTAACTCCATAACATGAAATTAGGTTTGATAAACTATTCAAATCTGTTGAAGCAAAATGAATACACCACACAACAAAAATGACTACACTTAGTATTTTGTATGAAAGCTGTGATTTCCAAGTCTTTTAGGGCCTGGATGCTGAATGGAGAGTAATGTTTACCTTGTCGCTTCAGAATTCCTCACAGGTATCCGATTGGGTTCAGATCAGGACAAATAAGTGGCCATTCAATCAGTCACCCGACTCTTAGATTAATTCATTTAGATTCATTCATCTAAATTATATTATTTGTTTAATTAGGCTGCACAGCGAAGCCATAGAAGACACTGTCTACAGATATGCTATTATTTTTTACTTTTAAGAAGATTTTTCTCTGCGGTTTTGATGTTTGTCCATGCATACAATAAAGTGAGCGGCGTTTCTGGTTGCCACACATTGTTTTTTGATAATGTCAGTTTTTGTCTAGTTATTTGAGGTCTAATTGGTCTACTTGGAATTTTACAACTGATCACTGACACTTAATTTACACAGTTTTAAAATTATATCAAACAATACTCAACTTAAAAATAACTATGATGTAATGAATAAATGTAATACACAACTCTCCTCAACATCATGTGGTAGTAGTGAGTTCCGATTATGACAATCCATGACAATCGTAATCAATCTATATGGACAGCATCTTTTTTTTTTGCAATATAAAAGCCTGTTGCTGCATTTCATTTGGCGCACTATTCACACTTTTATGGGTGTGAAATGATAATTAGTGTGTCCCAAACCATAGTATACATAAAAAGGTATCCGACCAGTGTTCCGGATGTGCACTTTTTCCAATTAGATTCTGAAGTGCAGATCAAAGAACGCTCAATTGTCTGATATTACCCACAATCCACTGCGCTTGTGCGGAAGGAGTTCTCTCTTGGACCCAAATAAGCAATCACTCTCTGTAACATGAATAAAGAATATCAATATAGAGAGTCTTATATATTATTAGAATTTTTGTAATGAAGGAATGGAATAGAAGGAGTTAAGTTCTTGCACTTGCCGTGCTCAAAACTACTTCCATCACGAGATGTTTTAGTGCACCCTAGCTCGTGCACACTCAATCTCACATACTAAAAAGTATTTATATTTTCTTTTGAAAATGAGTATCTACTCTAAGAGTGCAGTGTAAGTATTCGGATAGCAAATGTTTTTTCCAGGCAACCTGCTTCTTTTCGATGTATAATAGGAAGTGACTGGACTTATAATGCCTCGACTGACCTCTGCAGGCTGAAGCCAGAAGTGAGCAGATTTTCATTTAGACCCATGTTAAAAATCTAAAGAATCTCTGGTCTGAGTTTTTTTCCAATATTTTCTGACTGTGAGCTTTTGATTTTGTATTCAAGTCTTGTGGACCTTTTCTTTTGGGCTTTGAAGAGGTTATACAGCCCTCTTAGAACCACACAAGTCTGTCACACAAGAGACCTGATTTTGTTTTATTCTGACATCAAAATAAATTAAAAGATAGTGTAATAGTTAAATAAAGTAAAAGTGACCAGTTATTGAGTGATCCATACACAGAATTTGTACTCTGCATTTAACCCATCCCAGTATACACACACACACACCATGCACGGACATCCAGAGCAGTGGGCAGCTCACCCGGGGAGCAGTTGCGAAAGTGGTGCTCTGCTCAAGAGCACCACAGCTGTGGTTGTTGAAGGCAGCAGAGCAAGTGTTTCAACTAGGTGGATCTGGGGATTGAACCGGCAACCTTCTGTTCACATGTTCTGTTCCACCAGACCACAACTGCTCACAACTTCAGATTACGGATAAAAAGAAAGTACATTTTTAGCAAACAAATCTACTTAAAGAGTAAAAGTTCATATAAGAGCATTTCTTCTGAATTATGGGAATGTTAAAAAGGATAAAGCTTTACTGTAGGGTAGTTGATGAAGCAAATTCACAAGCCTGACATCATTTGAACCTGCCTGTTTTTCTCCCTCTCTCTTTTTTAATCTGTGACCTTTTGGACTGTATTGTAAGTCCAAGAGCAGCGTAGCGCAGAGTGTGACATCAAAGCTTGTGTTGTGTGCACTCAGAGTTTCCACCCTCTGCGTGTTCTCTCACAAACGAACAGTTGTCAAGTTGCAAATCTTGACCTCGCTCTTGGTTCCAGACTTATTTGTTTAATTTCAGTTCTTTTTTGATGTCAAGGAAAGACAGAGGTTATTGTCAGTTCAAGCCTGACAAACATCTTGGCCGGGAAGGGTTCACTGGCAGACTAAAGGTTATGAGAAGTTGAAGGAAAGGCTAATCTCTGGAAGATCAAATAAAGTGGAAGTCAGAGGAGGGGAATGTGTACAGTGTCACACAGTCAGCTTCTCCTCGGTTAACAAAAGGCCAGTGTTCCACGTTTTGTCTTACGCACATCCACACGGACGCTCTGCTAGCTCTCTTTTAACCCCGCTGCCCTTTTGAACTGTGCAAGCATCTAGTTAACTCAAGGCATTACAACATATTCAAGGTTGGTTATTTCCCAGGAGAACAAAGTGTTTGCATCAGACTCACTGAACTATCTTATTTGGGCTGTACACCGCAGTAAATGCACTCTTGAAACAAGAAAAAAACCCTCAAAAATAGATAAACTCTTCCTATATCAAGTAAAACAATCTGTCAATGGGATAAGCAAATTTGACTTGGCAAAAATTTTAAAATTAGTAAAAATTTCTAGCTCATAAAAAATGCTGTTGGATCTTAAAAATAGACAAAAACTCTCAAAACAAGTCTTTCTAAACGGTAAAATGGCACTGAAACTAAAATATTTAAATTGTTACTAGTCACTTGTGGTCTTAAAACTAGACAATCTGTCTTAAAACTAAGATGTTTTCATTTAAGACTCATTTAGAGAATTTAGCATTAAAAGAAGTATATATGACCTAAAATTAAAAATGTTTCTGGTTAATTTTAGTTCCTAAAATAAAATATTGGGTCTTAAAACTTGAAATTCTAGCTTAAAATTACATTTCAATTATTTCTTCATTTTTTTGGTGTATTGATGCCTTTTTAGATAGGAAAGTTCAGAGAGGAGACAGGAAGAACACTTAGTAGAGATCAGACAAGGACCGGGACTGGATGTTTGAAGTACAGATCTCTTCTATCAAAGTTAAAACACAGCTGGATGGGGTGTTAATCTTTGGGATATTGATGATTTATTTATGGTGTAGATTATTTTACTTGTTTTCTTTTTGCAAGCATTTGAGTCTTATTTCAAGAATTTAATTGTTCTTTTTTCATTGTCAGGTATTTCACTTGATCTAAGAGGACTAGCCCTAGATTTAAGATTTTTTTTTCTTGTTTGTCTTATATGTTTTTACCAGTATTTAACACAGATAAAAAAAAAAATATCATTAAAATTCTTGAAATAAGAATATGTTGAGTCAACATTTCTTGTTTTAAGATAATTGTCTTAAGATCAGTGGCAAAATCAACAGGTTGTTTCACAAAGTTTCTTAATTCAAGAAAATAAATAACCAGAATAAGCTTTTTTTTGTAATGTAATTGATATTTTCTCAAAGTAAGCTAAATAATTTATACCCGAAAGGTTTAAATTAGAAAATTCTTCCTAAAATAAGAAAATCAAGATTTTCAATCTAATTTAAAGCACTTTCAGCTTTGCTTAGATTACATTTTTTGCAGTGTAGCTTTAGGATATTTTATTAATCGGGTATTCTAATAAAAATGTAGTTGATGAACAGAATAATCGTATAAAACATATGTGATGTCACGCACCGCTTCCTGCGACTGCCACACCATTCGTCACGTCACTCAAGGATACAAAGAGTGAACACACCGACCTGTATTAACACCTGCCAGCCAATCAGAATCCAGTATTTAGACAATCCACAGCATAAAAGGATTTAATAGAGGTTTCGAGACAGAGGGTTTTGCATCAATCAATTTTTGTAATTAACTTTTTTGAGTAACTCGAGGAATGGTATCAGCCCTAGATCTGATGGATTATAGATCACAAAATAGAAACAGGATAGATATAGATATTATTTTCATTGTGTATTACTCATGATTCATGACACCGTGCAAAAACATGCAGGTTAGAATGGTTGTTTTTATTTCCTCACAACACAATTTTTGTAATTAACTTTTTTGAGTAACTCGAGGAATGGTATCAGCCCTAGATCTGATGGATTATAGATCACAAAATAGAAACAGGATAGATATAGATATTATTTTCATTGTGTATTACTCATGATTCATGACACCGTGCAAAAACATGCAGGTTAGAATGGTTGTTTTTATTTCCTCACAACACACACAACAAAAAGCATCTGCATTTACAGGTACTATAAAGAAACTATTTTTGGCGCAGAAAATGCTATTTGTTTTCGTTGACTTCGTCACTCATCTGAGGGATCTGAGCGGCCTGTCCTATGCTTGAATAAAATTGTAAAATGTAAAACTATTCTAATGAATGTGGATTTTATGATAAAATGGTTTACATATTTTTTTAATAAATGTGCTTAAACGGTTATTTAATTTATCAGATTTCTCAGAGTTTTCCTTTGTTTTGGGCATGTTATTCACATTATTTGGCGATTGCTTTTGAAGACCCATGCATTGGTGGTGAGTAGGGCCAGTGGGGGAGAGCAGTTTGTGTAATAACCGCTCAACCAAAAAACAACTTGGAATTTTGATGCCAATTATATAATAAAAATCTAAATCCTTCTTTTTTTTTGTTTGTTTGCGAGCAGACGTCTTCAACACTAACACTTTTCAAAACTACTGAGAATAAAACACACAATTTAAGTGCATTGATAATAGATGGACCCAGTTAGAATGCGAAGGTCACAATGTTCTTTAAAGTTGCTGAACATTCTGAAACTTTACAGAACATTAAGAAAGTTTTTAAAACAACCAATCTGTCTTTTGAAAATTATGCAGTTAAAGCTCTATTAATGTCTTTGTGGGGATGTTCCCACAATTTTTTCTTTCAGATTAGGCAGAGGTAATTTGGAAGGTAGAACAATATGTTTCTCTGCAAGTAATTGAATGAAGTCATGTTTTTTTTAGTTACGAGAACCTCTTGAATGTTCCATGAAAGTCAAAACATCTTGAGTCATTGAAAACCATGTTTTGCCCAATCTTATACCGTTACAAAAAAATCTTACATTTGGGATAGATTATGAAGAAAACATTAGAGCTGCAGAAAATTGCGATATCAGTCGCATGCAAATTATGTGTAAATAAAACTTTCTGACAAGATTAGGTTTGTTGTGTGATCAAGACCAGTGGGAAGATGGATGCTGAGAGAATGATTCAATGTGTATCTGGTATAAAAAAATGCTGTTATATGACGTTACTTCGGGTTTGAAATGACACTGACGTATAGAAGAAAGAGGTGTAAAAGAAGAACAGTTAATCTGTAAGAAGAAAGTGGCTTTCTTTATTTGCACCATTGACGCCATCACATGAGTCCCATTGTAACGTCAAGGACCTGATATGAAAGGGCCGATATCCCTCCTCCAGAACGGATGCACTATCCACAAATCCACGTCTTCTATCGTGATATTCGGAAACCAACTTGTGCAAATCAAACAGAGGGAATGACAGAGCAAGCAGCACACAACTTGAACTTGTGTTATTTAAGACGGCAACAAGAATTAAAGCAAGATGCTCAGTTCAGGGTGTACAGAGAGCAAACATCTATATGACTCTGGTTCATAGAGGTAAGGTTGCAAGTTGCTAGCTCAGTGTTGAATTTGCTCGTAATCAATCCCTCTAATTTCTCTCACATCTACATCAACCATCAGACAGTAGCTTTGCATACACATCATGAATATGCAAATTGCTAACCAATAGATGATTAACTGGGGAGTGGTGACGAAGTTTCCAGAATAAGTCTGGGCTACAAAATGCTATTTTATCTAAAAACAGAGACTTTATAAAGTTAAGGCATCACATTTCCCATACAATTAGACCAATGTGAACAACATACTATTAACAATAGCACAATGTCACTTACTCTTTAACACAAAAGACTTTTTTTTTATAAGAAATAAATTAAGAAAAGCTTTCATAGAATGTTCAAATACCAATCCTCTCATTTTAAGGGAGAATTTTTTTAAATTAGATTTAATAGCTGAAAAATAGCCTGAAGCAGTTTGTGTTTATTCCTCTTGTATTTGTTCCTCTCATTCTTTGATGCAGTTCAGATTCAAGAAGCCTACTGGACATGACACACAAAAAAGTTTTTTTGGAACTGAAGCTTTTACTGACCTCGAGGAAATGGCAAATAGTCCTGAGAGGGTCACCATGTGGAGTTTTTCTTTAGAAAGAGTTTGGGGACATTGTTAACAGTCTCATGGAACACTCAGGACGTTTTTACAGTTAGGGAACAAAAAAGCTCCCGATACCTTATTGTATGCCCAGCAGTAAAGCTTCTGCTAATGTCTCCTTTGTAACAAGAACATGAAAGAACCAAAAGGGAACATCTTGCCTTTCTTTGAGTCACACGAAGAATTTTTAAACTACATTGTTCATAGTAATAAAAAAATCTATCTTATAAACAATCTTGTCAGTTAAAAGTTCATTATGTTGATAACCTAACAGAGCTTTTAGGGAACATTGTGAAAGATTTGCCATAATATTGTCTATGATGCAACACTTGCTCTCCCATCTTCAAAAACCACAGCTGTGGTGCCCTTGAGCAAGACACTAGTTTCTGGACTGCTCCCCGGGCGCCACAGCCATGGCTGCCCACTGCTCCAGGTGAGTGTTCACGGTGTGTTTGTTCACTGCTGTGTGTGTACACTGGATGGGTTAAATGCAGAGGACAAATTCCAGGTATGGGTCACTCCATATCTGGCCAACTGGTCAGTTTCACTTCACTTTCACTTTCACATCTCAGACAGCTTTTGAGATGTTTCGACACGTTCCAACCCCTCACACTTGTTGCCTCATTCCATTAAATAAAAACTTTTTTCATTAGAAATCTTTTATATAGTTTGTTAACTGTTTCTAAAGGGTCTGTGACAATGTATGAATATATGAAAATCTAATTAAATCCACGTTATTATGTATTGACAGCCATTACAGTAATTTTTGCTGTCCCTGTGATTTTCTGCCTGTACTTTCTTTGGTTTTAATGTTTTTTAACTGTGTGATCCATAGTTATGACTCTTCTTATCTTAAATCTAATGATTCAATTTGAGGTGTATTTGAGACTTCATTTTAGCACCCCTAAACCCCTCTATTATACATTACATGTGCTGATAGTTTCAAGACAGATTGTCAATGATTAGAACCAAATTGCACTAAAAAAAGAACACAGAGCCACCCTGTCATTTAAATCCACCTAAATCACAGAATCCTTCTCATTAAAGGACATTAAGTTTATCCAATGTGTAAAAGATTACTAAACAGTGAAGCAATAATAAAAAAACATTAAATTACATGAAACATAAAAAACATTAAACTTGATATATTTGTAGGATTTTTTTATTTATTGAAACTTTTTTTATTAATTTTTACCAGCAATTATTCTGTAACCTCGACAACATAACATCTGTGTATTTTTCAACCATCTACTCTCAAAAAACTTTGACTATGAAGCAAGTTTTTTATCCACCCTCTACACCTTATGCAACATTACTGAGGAAAATATCTAACATATCATAAAAATATTTCTAATATTTTATTTGTAACTTAGATAATAAGTTTCTTTTGTTATATCGTTTTGATGCTCAGGATTTTTA
Source organism: Danionella dracula (assembly GCA_900490495.1). Taxonomy (NCBI): domain Eukaryota; kingdom Metazoa; phylum Chordata; class Actinopteri; order Cypriniformes; family Danionidae; genus Danionella; species Danionella dracula. Next base: position 15,384,451 of record UELW01000112.1, on the reverse strand, counting down.
ACACTTAAAATGAATCAAATATTGTAAGAATTCATGCAGCAAAATTTTCAATGAAAGCATAAAAAGACTGATTTGTTTAAGCGTGGAAAAGCAGCTTCTATTATTTAGAACATGAACATTTTTCAATAGTTAGGCATGGTTTGAGTACACCTCAAGCCCTCGTCATAGAATCCTCCCTTCTATCAAGGGATTTGCTTAAGGCAGATTGCCCTATTTAAGTGTGCACTGTACAGGAGCCAAGATGTCAAATTCATTCTTCAGAGACCTATAAAGTATGGATACGACTTAGATTCTCCTGCTCAAGCAAAAAAAGGCATTAGCACTTGTTAAAGCACAGCACTCCTTTTTTATGTATTGTTCCACATGAGTGGATACATGCCAACAGGGCGACTTTCTTTGATCCATCAAAAATGCAGACAAGCTCTTGTCCAATTAGGTGGGAGTCAATGTGTAAAAGAAACTCAGCAGGAATGTGAAGGGTGTCCTCCATGAAGCTTTAGCAGCACTCTACAGAGGTTTATTATTCTTTCAGTTACAAGCAAAGATGATGAAATCTCTGAGTCATTGTACAATGATTTTTTTTTTTTACAAATTTTTTGACTGGAGAAGATGAAGGAGACAGGTGCAGGTGATGATGAGAGGAATTTGGGAAACGATGGCTAGGCGGTACAAGTAATGTATGAATAGTTTACAATAAGCGCCATGGACTAAGATGTTTGTGTATGATGTGATCTGTGGTGAGATCAGGGAGCAGGTGGAGGTGCACTTAAAGGTCAGTCGCAGTAAGACAGAATACATGCGTGTGAATGAGATGGACCCAGGTAGAATGGTAAGGTTACAGGGAGCAGAGGTAAAGAAGGTCTTCAAGGACTTTAAGTACTTCAGTTCAGAGCAACGGAGAGTGTGGTAAGGAGGTGAAGAGGCATGTACAAGTAGGTTGGAACTGGTGGAGAAAAGGGTGTTTTGTGATAAAAGAACATCAGCGAGAATGAAAGGTGTTCAAGGTGTTGGTGAGACCGGCGATGCTGTATGTCCTAGAGACAGTGGCACTGAAGAAAAAACAAGAGGCAGAGCTAGAGATTACAGAGCTTAAAATCCCCTTTGGAGGATAAGATCATCAGAAAGACAGCTCAGGTTAGATGTTTTGGAGAGAAAATTAAAGAGGCCCGACTGAGGTGGTTAGTACATGTTCAGAGACGTGATAGTGAATATATCAGCTGCCAGATATGAAGCTAGAGATCTGCTAAAACAATCTGAATTTCAAATGTGTTGATTTGATTTATTGTGGATTGTAATTTAAAAAAACTGAATATTATATACCATTCAAACATGTATTGAATTTGGATTTCTTAACTTGAATATTGCACATCTGAAATGTTATGAAATTAGATACAAGCCGAGAGGTATTTATTCAAACTTAAAATTCAAGTTATAACGTTAATTAGTGACCAAAACTAAAAACCTCTCCATATCATTATCAATACAACCAATGTATATTTTCTGGTATTAGAAGAACAAAAAAAATCCTAACAGGACAGAATTGGAACCTGGAAACCCTGCAACGCTATAAAATATTATAGTGTATAATTACACTGTAAAATAATCCTTGTAGAATCAGGGCTAGGTCTTTTAAAAAATAATGTCCTCTGACAAAGTTTAAATTAGTGCTGCATGATTCATCACAACATATCCTGTGCAATTATGTAGACAAAATAAAACAAATAGTGCATGTGGTGTGTCATGACCACATGTTTTTGTGGAAAAGTAATAGGAAAGTTATGAAAAATACAACCTTAGCAACATATTTTATTGAAGATTGCATAAAGCATCCTTTCTGTCTCTCTGACAGAGAAGTGACTCTCCAGCCCAGCGTGCTTGATCTTTATCACCCATCATAAATCAAATCCAAGAAGAGCACAAAGGATCTCTTAGCAGAGATACCTACAGAAGAAACATGAAACAAAATTCAAATATAAAATTCAAAGATATCAAAACGATTATTAATTGGTGTAAATTCACCACAGTGTGTGAGTAGAACAGAAACACACAAAGCAGAAGTTAATACAACACACCATTGAAGCACACTTGAGGAAGGTGTTTTTGAAAGGGAAAGACCATTCGAATCCACACCATTTGTAAGTGGGTTCTTCAACTCACCTACATTTTGCAAACTGATCAAGTATCAAGATATGAATAATCCCAATTTATTTATTTACATCGTCCACTCATCCAGGAGAGCTTTCTGCAAGTGCTACAAGTCTTGCACCCTAGATATCACTGTGTACTTAACTGCAGAGGGTATTCAAGTTTTCTCGGTTATTGTTCCATACGGCTTGCTCCGTTTATCTTCGAAGTGAGTTATTCTCAGGTTTAATGTAGTTTAGGTTTTTTTGTTTTTGATCACTGCTTCAAGCACTCATACATACTCTATTTTGCCTATTTTGGAATTGTGATACTGCTTGTAATCTGTTTATGAGAATTTCATTAGACTTCTTGTTCTATCGCCTCTTCAATGGATCCAACTTCAACTCTGGTTTTTTCACTGAATCCTGGTTCTCGGTCACAAGCCTGACACTTTCAACAAAACCAGCTTTTCTTAAGTTAATTCAGCTCATTATAGCAGCATTTTATTAATTTAGCCAAATTGTTCAACATTTGTTTATTTAGTGTTCAACTGAAAATAAGATAACTTATGTTAAAAGGTTGAATGGCTGAAGGTAAAATAAGTCCAATAATTACCGATGAAACATTATGTATAAAGCTCCTCTGAGTATTTAGCAACCGTCTAAAGCAAAATAAAAAAGAGCTGTTCTGAAATTCAGGAACATTATAAGTGAAACAAATTCAATTTCCTGAAACATGTTTTCTCACAACATTTATTTAGACGAGTCCTGTTAAAGAAGTAAAGAATGTAACAATCACTATGAGTAATGCACATTGACCATTTTCCTCCATCTATCTGTATTGAATTTCTCAATATCGAATACTGCATGCCCAAGTACATTAATTGTGATTAATCAGATTTTTTTTATGAGCGTTCACTTAATTTGTTAATTTCTTTTCATCGATTGACAGCACTAATTATATTATATTTTCACAAAGAAATCCCAGACTACTTAATGCACTGCTGGCACAAAGAAGTTATTTTCTGATCAGCTGAACGAACTGAAAGTAAAGATGAAAGTTTTTACATTAAGGTTATGTGTAAATATTCTTGTTTTTTTTTTTGGCTGAAATGTTTCAATTAAACTTAAACTACCAGTTTAATACAAAGTTGACCATCACGACGAACATGTTAGTGTATTTTTTTTACATAATCCTATTTAGTTGTTACTTTTATAATAATCACAATCACAATATTGACCTTAATATTCACAATTGTTGAAGCCAAATGACGTTTGTTAAAAAGCTGTTGTAAAACCATGGGATGGTTTGGTTTGTTACTCTTTATTGATTTATTGTGGAATTATTCTCCAACACAAAAGCAAATCAGTCTACCATATATTCAATCCAGTCTTCCTCTTGTTTTACTTTGAAGGTGTTTTTTCAGTTACTGGTAAGCAAATAATATAGACTTGTATTTACACCCCTGTACAACTCACACTTACATTTGCTGAAGCTAATCCCATCTCATTTCCACCCCCTCATGCTGACACATGAAAAGAGGTGCAGACCTACATTACATGACCTAGTTTAGAAGAAAAAAAAAGCATAAAAACTGCTCATTTTCAAAAAACAGATTCCAGGCTTCTCCCAGCTTTCTTTACTTAAGCCTCATGCTCTGCTGTCTGTTGTGGAATTATGCCACCGCTGATCCTTAGTAAACTTCTGAAACTGTGAACAGAAGGTAAAGGAGAATAGCATTTCTCTCCCTCCGCAGGCCTCAGGCTGATTTCTCTTTCTTTCAGTGTCCTTTTCTTCCAGAATACCTTTTTACAGGCCACTGATCTGTCTTGATGTTAGCCGCAGTGATGCACGAGGTCATTTCTGGCCTATCACTTCCTCTCCCATCTATGTCACTGCAACCGGCAGGAATTAAGGTCATGACTCAGGGCCTGGCAGATAAAATTTAGGTCAACAGCAAGGTTTAGTCAGCCAAAGACAAGGTTTCCTTGTACAGCAAACATACTTCAATCTTTCTTCTTCGTTTTTTTTTTTAAAGAAAGACTTATCTTGTGAAGATAACATCATTGCAGGTCAGAAAAAGAAAGAATCTAAGCCATTTATTCTGATTGTGCATTTCAAAACTTTATTCAAAATCTGTGCAAGTAAACACTTAAATGAAATGTTTTTAGAGATAATGATAAAACAAACACAGGCTGCATCAAAACAATACCACAATTTGCAAAACCAAAGGATCTGAAGCAACAGTAAATTCCATTTTGTACTGTACAGCACAGGACATGATTGTTCACCTGTTCACTCTTCTCATTGAACCAAATTAAACTGTGTAAAAGCAAAATAAATATGTTCTTATGCACGTTTGCTTCAAAAGTTCCACTGTTTTGACCAGCAGTCTATTTCTCATGACACACATACAGATCACAATTTATGTATTGGGTTCATGACAAAATATATTCATATATATATTTGTGTGTTTTTGTGTATATATGTTTATATGGTTAAGACTTTGTATTTCCCCATGTCCAGTTATACATAGGAACCTCCTCATGCATCTGCATGCAACAGGCAGCAGTGTACTCTTAAATACCTGACATAACACAAGATATTGCAGAACCGATTATCATAGTTTAATCAGGAGACACATGCAAAAAGGACAAAAATCATCTTCTAAAATACATATTCACATGGCATTTACTTTGAAGTCTCTTTAAGAAATTTCAAAACTAAAATGCTTTGCATTCATACAAAATAGCCGTCTTTTAATAAAGATTATGTTATGTACATAAATATAGTAAATAACGAGTCTTTAAGATCGATGAAAAACAACACATGTCAAATGTAAGACTGTAAAACATCTGATGATTTCTATGGGAATGGGCTCAACACCACAAAACTCCCTTTTTTTTATTCAGTGCGCCCATCACATGACAGACAACTGATTTTGGGCTGATTTGTCTCAAGTCAATGCAACAACCTCTTGCATATTTGAATAAACATCTTATGACATGCTAATACCAAGACTGGTTGATCAAGTACACAAATATAAAACATGAGCAAAAAGCAGCCAGTTTTGTAACTTGCGATTTTCATTCCTCATCTACAGAGTACGGTAAAGTTCCATTCCCATCTAAACATACTGAAGGTAAATGCAGAGAATTGAAAATAAACTGTAAAGCTCATCAGGAAGACAAAAACCGAACAGAAAGCATACATCTTTCACTTCATGTTTTAGCATTACGATGCAGTGTTGGGACACTGTCTGATTTCTATTCGCTTCAACCATGATAAAGGGTATACAACTTTAGCTTTGCTGTTAGCTCAACCATGCAACCCAGAAACTATTGATTAAATCAACAGCCAAATGACTCATACAAAACCCAAATAATTTCATTCAAATGTACTATAGTATTTCTTTTCTTTCTGTCATAGACTATTTTAACAATGTTAATTGAAGAGTATTCACAAGACTGAAGGACAATCTGTTTGCACAGATTATAATGTGCTATGGTGCATCATAACTCACTGCCTCGGACTAACAATTATAGGAACGGAAAATGGAGCGAGGCTGATGTTACAAATAAGGAAAGGCAAATTTCTCATGTACCTTTCATGTAAAAACTTGACTTTTCAATAAAGAAATTAACCTCAACAGTGCTTATAAATATTCCAAAACGAACTTTGGTTTCATGGTTCTTGTGAACTGAATGGTATGAAATTTAGGTGAAATATGTTTGAAACAAAAGTAGCAATCAGATAAAGTACAGGGAATAAAAAGGAGCTAGTGCATTGTTTAAGCACTGATGCTGGTTCACAGTCTCAAAACAATTTTTAAGACCCGTTTTTTTTCCATGTGAGTCATAACCTAGCGTCCTGTTGAAATTGTGAGTTTAGTTTCAAAGTTCAAAGGCTTCAGTATCACCTGATGACTCGTTTTTGACCTTAGTCTGCTTTTTTCCTGAGCCTAATTCCAGCCCCGCTGCCTCTTTAGATAGTTGTGCATTGCTCCTCTGGAGCATATAGTACAAAATGGGGTTCGTCTTGGTAAACCGAGGTGACTCTGCTCCATGGTTTGTTGTTTTATCTGCTCCATTAAACATCCTTGAAGGGCCCTTTAAATCCTTTATGGTGCTGCAATTGATTTTTGATCTTGTAGACTCCTGCTGAGTATCGTGAGCAGGTTCATGTCTTGCCTTTTTAGAAGACACAGTGCTGGAGCTGAAAGTCTGGTGGTCCTTTTGGAGCTCTACCTCATTAGGTGTTTGCTTGATTGCATTTCCATTCAGTACTGCATGTGCCGGGGAACTGAATGTACTTCTCGGCTGAGACAACTCCTTCAAGCAGTTGTCTGAAAGAAGCAGCTGCTTTAGAACATTGAAACTTCCATTTTCATTAGACTCATGTGGTGGTAGCCTTGCTGGGGGACTGTCTGCTTCAGGTGGGCTAGACGGTCCTTTGCCCTCTATGTCATCTCTTTGTTCAGTGGCATAGCAACAACTGATGTCCTGTTTTACACCTCCAGAAGGTTCTGACTCTTGCTTATGGTGGTCCAGTTCCACTGACAATTTCCGCTTCTTTGGAATTGTTGGTCCTTGGGTTTCAACTGATTCTTCCTCCAGATAACCCTTATGTGGATCCTCTAAAATGTTTGGTGGAAGGGGTTTGTTAGGTCGTTTTTTGAGAAGATGGCATAACAGACCATCTCTTTTAGGAGCCTCTGGGGACAAAGGTTCTTGCTTAATGTTTTCTTGATAAAAATAGCTGCAGCTTTTTCTGGTATCCACAGCTAGATTGTGACACTGCTTAGACACTTTCAGATAGTCATTAACATGATCTTCTGGTGGCTCAGTTTTGATTGTAACATCCAAAGGGGAACCCTTTCCTTGAAATATTGTCTGCCGAGTTGGTTTTTCCATGGAATTGACTTTGCCAAATTCTTGCTTTCTTTTATTTTCAACTGCTTCTTTCTGCGAAGCATTGCCCAAGAGAAGCTGTAGTACTGTACGCCTTTCAAGCAGATTTTCAATCTCAGAGACATGCTGCGTTTCTTTGGGTGAAGTTGAAGTTTTAGGATTGGTCTCTTCCCATAGAGGTTTGTTTCTCTGAATCGGTGCAGTAAGCCTATCGAGTAAAGTTGGAGGATGGGTAACTTTAAGCTCTTGGGTCGCAACTTTCAAATGTGGCTTTGCTGGGGAAGAGACTTCAGGAGTTTGCTTTCCACACTGAGCTAAATTCTGTAACAATTTGCTTGCACTAAAAGCAGGTTCTTTTCCTTTTCCATCACTTGTAGATTGTTTTGCTTTACAAAGATTCAACGGGGTACTCTGTGATTGTGGTGAGCCATACACTGTCCATGGTGATGCACTGTTAGTGTCTCTGCTTTGGGAGAATGTTGGCAAGATTGTGGGACTTCTACAACTCAATCCACAGTTTTCATTAGGATCACTAGTCTGCTTGCACCTAGCCACATTGAAAACACTCCGGCTACTTGTGGATGCACTAGTAACCTTTGGGATTACAGCTTGAGATAAATCTGGATTATCTAGACCTTTGTTTACTCTCTCGTTATTTTTGTGATCCAAGAGCAACTGTAATAGTGTGACCTTATGATGAGGTTTCATCTCTGAACAGGACTCTACCTCTCTATGTTCTGTGCCATGTGTGAGTGGGGGGCTTTCTAGCTTCCACTTGTTTGGTGTTTGTACATACGATCTGTTCTTCATTGACAGGTCAATAGGAGAGCAGCTAGAGTAGGAGCTCTCTGCATCACTGCTGTCTTTTGTGAGACTGCTGTCAGCATTAGAATGCTCACTGTCTGAAAAAAGGGGTGAGGCCAGAGTCCTAAAAGTCTTTAGGTTATCTTTGAAGGGACCTTGACCATTAATTTGCGATGATGTGTTGTGACTGTTGAGAAGCTGAAGTAAGAGGCTGCTGCAATTTTGTGATTGTCTGCATTGTTTCTTAAACGGCCGGCGCTCTCTAGAGCGATGACCTGTCCTTATAGAGCCATCTGTCCTTCTTTGCCCTGAAGAAAGACTTGGACTTTGTCGAGTGAAGCTTGTTGACATTTGTGAAGGTAGTCCATTCTCGGTGTGTAATTGGCTTAGTCCAAGAGTTTGGCTGGAAGTTGAGGGTTGTTTATCTGGTGTCTGCTGTGTGGCCATGGCTGAAAGTCTTTCACTTGCCGATCGTCCAGAGAGTTTGGCTTTTAGGGCATGCTCTCGAGAGTACTGTTGCAGGTGAGCCTCACTTGACAGCAAAAGTGCCAGCTGACTGCAGGCCACACTTGGCTTGGGTGATGGTGCTGGGCTTGATCTGATTTTTACCATGTTTGCAACAGCCTTTAGGCGCTCTGTACAAGATAGTGACTCTGGAGATGGCGAGGGGGTGTTGCTTGACTGGGCTTTAGGAGATTCGGAAAAACTTTCCCTGGTAGACTGTTGATGTTGATAAGGCACACCGTTGCTGTGTTTGTGAAGTTTGCTCTTGCTCACTAACTCTTTGAGGTGGCTTGAGGCAGGTCTGTGGTAAGGCACATCTGCCTTGTCCTCTTGTGCAGGCTTGCTTATCTGGCAGGGGGCATCGTGTGGCCTTAAGCCATGGATAATCTGCTGTGGCAGAGTCACATTTTGAAGACGGGAACTGAAGGACTGCAGCAAACTAGCCAGTAGTGTGCTCTCTCCTCTATCGTGAGAGGAGCCATTCTGCCCGCTGTGGTGGTCTTCATTTTGCCCGTTGAGAACAAGAGAAGGAGCTGATCTCAGATGAGTTTTATCATCAGACCATGCTTCAGAGTTAAGTAGACGAGCCTTTCTTAGGTGCTGTGATGCTCCAAGTTGAGAACTTGTTCGGTTCTGCTCTTGTCGAGCAGTATGGTTAGGCTGTGCACTTGCTGTCCCATCTTTATTTCTTTGCTCTTGGCTTCCACTCTGTGTTGCTGCCAAACCCTGTCCTCCTGCTACTTGATGCATGAGTAAGCCTTCCAGATATGTTAATACGGCAGAATCCTGGTGTGTTTCCGGGCCAGGCTCTTCCCCATGAGTCATGTTCAATACTCTAGTCCCTTATATGGTCGTCACCACAATGAGGGGGAGATTGGCTCTGTTATATTCTGCCAAGAGATTTTGATTCCAAAACTCTTTCTTTTATGTAATGAAAATACCTGATGTTGCATCAACAGTCATTTTCCATTTGCGAGCTACACATTACTATTGTATATATTCACATATGCCATTGTTGATTGAAGTGCTAACTCCTAATGCAGTCATTGATTTTGAATTTGGTCTTTGAAGGTTCGCTCAAGTGGGTCCAAACAATGTCCTTATGCAGTAATTGATCTCACAAGTTCAGCTCTTTAAAAGCTCTGCAAAAAAAGAGAGAAACAATTGTTACACGGTAATTCCAAAAACTTTTGAATATTACATATTTAATCTTTGAGGCATAACTTTTTCAAAAACTTAACAGCAGGTAATTTAGAATGAACCTGGCCAATAGTGGAATACATGTTCATAAATATTTATACATTCACATTACAATTATCTTCTACATTTACAATCATTAATCTGGTCACTCTCATGCTTTTCAAAGCAAACTATAAACAAAAACAGAGTACTTGAGATTTTTGAGGTAAGATTGGCTTAATGATTAGTATTTTTTTAATGAATATAAATCACAACATCTTCAAGAAGATTAATTTTTAAAATTAATCTTTTAATTTTCTCATCAGAGAAAATAATTATAGACCAGTTGTAATATTAAAGTATGAAAATTATTGTCTATTTATCTGATTCAATGATCTATGCTAAACGATGATAAAAAAAACTGCTACTTATTATTTAAAAGGAAGCAGGAGAATAAGTCACTTAAAACAAGTATCCAGGATAGGACAGTTCAGTATATTTTTCAGGACCTTGCCATTTAAGTAGGTTTAATCAGAGAGTACCAAGTTTCTGTATTAAGATTCAATACATGTTTCTTTAGGAACATGAACATGTAGTGTACAGTTTATACTTTTAGGCTGCATTCCATTTCTAGCCCTACCCCTTTCCCCTAACCCTCCATTTTGCATGATCATGTCAATAATTTCTTGTCATTTATAAAAGTTTTTTTTTCACATTTTAAAACAGGTTTCACTGTATGGTCCCATATAATATTTTTTATAAATATATATTATAATTTATTATATTATAGATAATATATAATATTTTTGCCCTTACCCTAACACTTTGTATCAAGGGAAAGGGCTAGTTAAAAAAATATTTAAAAATTATATATATATATATATATATATATATATATATATATATATATAATTTTAAAATATTTTTTATAATATAATTAAAAATATATATAATTTTTAACTAATGACTTAGCTTTCGGCGTGCAATACTCAGAAGGCTGACCCGGTCATTGCTCAATGCCCAAAGTGAAGGTCAATGACTACGGCTGATTTGTTCTGCAGTTAATTGGGACCTCTGGTCGCTCTACTTTGCAGAGGTTGACAGGGGGTGGACAGTGCAAAATGACCTTATCAAGATTTCAGTCAGAGTAGTGTTACATTGACATCTGGGAATTTTCTATGCTATTAGACACACTATGTACCTCTAATTGTGGTATTCTTTCATACCTGTCTGCTCTCTTTCAGTAGAAAATGCCTGTGTATTGACTTCCAAATAAGATCATTTAAGTTAAGTCCTCTTCTTAGCATGCTAAAGATACAACAACATTGATTAGGTCAACAACACTTTGTCGTACGCTTCTGTTAGTAGCCCTCTGTGGCTTATTGTTCTAATCCAACGAAAAGACAAATCATGATACAGACAACTACTTGAACAGACTTTATAGAGATTATCACAACATTAGAATAATCTCTAATGCTCAACAGAAGTAGAGAAAAAAATGCTTGTTTCAAGAAAGAAGGGAAGAAAATAACAAAAAACATGGTTATATAAGAGTTGCTTTGCTCTGCTATAGTCATTTTTCTGGTATAATCTTCAATGTAGGTTGAAGACATTCCTGAATGAGTTACCAAATTCCAAAGAAATGAAACGTCTTTACCATGGACTTCAAAATGTTTGGATAGAATCCCTCAATTTTCATGTTCAATATTTGTAGATTAATTGCACTCCCCCCAATGGATAATTTACATCCACTGTCTAGAAACTGTAATCCATTTAGGCTATTTAAAATGCATGATGAGGCAAAAGGAGCAAAACCTGCCACATGCCCTGTTTGAAGTCAAGGTCACTCCCTCTGCCAGGGCCGTTTGAGTTGATGCAACAGCTGGCGTCCATACAAAGCATTAAGTCCTAATAAAAAGTGACAAAGCTGCCCTTGTGATGTTTTTGCTCTTAATGTCGAGCTGGTGTGTTGTTGAAATGAAAAGGAATTCTGAATATAATGCTGGTAGTGCGATGGAGATGTTATCCTTCAGTTCAACTAGAAGTACAACAACACATTCCTAAGATAGTGCAGGGCGACTCAGTCAATCAGGGCCATGCACCATTCAAACTAGGTCACTGTGACCTACTTTGAAACAAGCATTGTGGGCATCACTCATTGACATTTCCCAGCTGGAGCACACCCCCTTCAGTTACTACTTTGCCAAGTGCAATCTCTGACTCTCAGTAAACGCATGAGTCTGACCTACATAATCATGACCCTAAGATGAGCGACCCTTTCACATGGGCAAGCACAGGGTGATACAAACATCTTTCAGCCATGCAGAAATAAATACAGGGGCCCCTTTGCTTGTACCGTCACAAGACTCCCGGAATAATTCCAGCTATAAGAAATAGTCTTGACCTTAGACTTGTTGATTTATGATGGCAGCATAATGTTAACAGGAACACTTAGAGAAGACCTAGCTGGTTTATTTATCTTCAACTGGAGGATTACATGCATCTTTGTCAGTTCTCTTCCAGCCGAAACATAAACACCTTTATGAACTAATGCTGAGTGCAGAAAACATAGTTAAAGATGTAACTACTCTACTCTACTGGGAAATCAGAACATTGCAAACATTTGTACCGGGGTTACGCAGAATTTGTTGGTAGCTACTATATTTTTGTCCATTGTCTGTACATGATGTTTACTTGGTGTCCTTTAATTGAGGTTAAATGGTGTTTATTGTGATTGTGTCGAAGAACTGATGTTTTTTTATGTTTTGAGGCACTTATTTTACTTCCTGGATGCTCCATTATGTCAAAATATTATATTATTAGAAAGCAATAATTTGCAAAGTCTCCAAAGTTTCTCTAGTTTCCAACAGCAAACAAAAACTATATGAGGAGGTCACCTTGTGGGGAATAAAGTTCAGTTTCTCTGTGGCGTAAAAGTTGAACGACTGCTTTATCTATTTTATAAATGTTGTCAAGGGGGTCAATGTATCATTTAGGTACAATATAAAACCAGTGTTTGGATAACCAAGTATCAGCTTCAAAATTACCAGGATGTGATTTCCTGGAGCTAGCCAAGTAATACATCATTCAGTCAACAGAGTGCTGTTTTTTCAGTTGTTGCTTAACATATTTAACAGTACCAAGATCAAATATAAGCACCTACGATCCAATAGGGACCCCATATTTAATCATCTAACTTTTAAATAGTTTTTTTTTTTTTTCAAGTTTATGGATTCGCCTATTTTCACGATTCACAGGGTTTTAGTGGTATTTTGAATCTCACATGGCATTCTGTGAAAGTCTGCCGAATGAGCGGCTGCCATTATACCCTAAACACCTGCCGGCTCTCGAAACATTGAAGAAGGTAATGCTTGCACTTCTTTACTAAAATACAGGGTTTCGAATTTTCTTGTGCGAGGCTAATGCATTGTAATGTGTTTCATCAACGTTAAAGCTGTGGTATAGTGAGTAGTATGCAGGACAAGAAAACTCAGATGTTTCTCGGTTCAGAGTTTGAATTCAATCCATGTTTCCATTGTTTGATTCAGATTTTAATATAACATTATACAATAAAAATATCCCTTACATGGATAGTACCAACATTTCTGTTTTTAAATTCATGGAAAGTTTTTTTACAACGGAGAGAAAAACAACAAAACAGAAAAAATTTACATTTTCTGGCAGTCCTTTATTCAAATGTAACAGTTTTTTTTTCAGTGTGTTGTATGATTGTTTTGTCACTCGATCACAAGACAAGTTGAGCAGAAAACAAAAGTGTCAGACCAGATACACAAGGTCTGTGTTTAACTTTTTAGGTGGTTTAATATTGAGATTAGCTCTTCTATTAATGCGTGCGGATACTCCTTCGTCTAAAAAAAAAAATTCTGAATTGTACAGTTGTTTACAGTCATTGTGTGTCAAACGGCATTGCTGTTTTTCCACTAATTTCCATCTAACACCAGAGAGTGAAAAACACTAAATTTTTCAAAAGTTTATTTTGGAAATAAAAATAATTGCAACCTTCCCTTTACAAAGTGAAGAAAATCAATTTAAAATCAAAACTACAATCTTCAATAAACGATCAGACAACTGCAAACAAAAAAAAATAAGTTAAGGAAAGTCACCCACTTTTTCATAAACATTCACCCTCAGCGTGATATATATGATATAATCTTACCTTTTTACAGAGCTGCCTAATAAATAGCAGGTACAGTGTAGTTATCAATTTGCTCTGGTGAATACATGGCTCAGTTTGAATACTAATGCTCCTAAACGGCATCCTACCCCTCTTTTCTCTCTCCTCTCTCACTCTCTTCTTTCTTTGGGGTTGACATCCTTCGGTGCCCAAGCCCTGACAAGTTTAGGAGGGGGAGCAACATGTCCTCTAGCCAGATAACCATGACCACTAATCAAGTATCTGAGTGCTTGAGTGGAGGATTAGACACTCACCCTCAGCAAGTCACCAAGTGCTACCACAACAAGGTCACCATTAAACTCCTGCAACCCAATGTAGGGCCTCTCTGACACAAGATGTGTGCAGCAACCACACCATCAAAACACAGTCAAATCTCTTTTTATCCTCTACATACTACTCCAGCGAGGCTCACGCCCACAGTCGCCCTACTCAGATAGTTCAGCATTTTTTACAACCGACAGCTCTCTACCTCAGCTGAATGATATTGCAGCCTGGCAATGTGACAGAAACAAGCCACTGCCAGCCTCTATGACAGCCTGCTCTTTGTCTTAGAAGATGCTCTGCTCTGTCGCAGCACACACTTTTATATTTGTGTGTGGGTGGAGTAGAGTGTGGCTTTGTGACTACACAATTCGGATAATAAAGCTAGGCTAAGCTGAAATGGTACAGCAGACAAGACCTTTGGGGACTTTGCCTAGTATGGGTTGATGATAATATTTCGCCTTTTCCCGTTTTCTTAAAGGAGGACTTTCTAAATGGTTTTACAGTGTGTGCAGGAAATGATCTGAAGAGAAAAGGGCTCATTTGTCTGCTGTACATATGCTGTGAAATTCTGAAGGAGCTGGCATTAAGAAAAATATGCTCATTAGCCTTGTGACTTTACTCACAAACTGTTGTTTGGTATTGAAGCATATTAGCAGGTTGTACTTGGGAAGACTTGTATTATTGAAAAAGTAGGAAGCCACATACTACACTAGTTTAGTTAAGCCTTACATTATATTATAAAATCTATAGACTTGAACTTTTCTGGTGTGGCATTGGTGAAGCAGGTACTTTCTGAGTGCTTGAAGATAACGTATCCACCACAGCGAACTGCTTACACATTTAAGGTTCTACATGATATCATTGTGCAAGTCTTAAGTCAGTAAAGCTATTTGTTTACTAAGCATTGTTCTTTCCTATATTGGCCATGAAATCTTTGTTTTATTGCAAGTTCAACTTGGTTGATAATGGTTTACCAATCCAAAGTTGCTCAAAAGGTTACAGATAATAAATAGTATCAAATAATGAAAGCGGAGAAGATTACAGTGGCACCTCGAGATACGAAAGCTTCATGTTACGGACAATTCAAGATACGAAAGGCCATGCAAATATTTTTTTGTCTCAGGATACGTGCACAAGAATACAAATTTGACATTTGAAATTCGAACGGAAGACTGGGTATCACATGACTGCATTCAACATGCAACCAAATGTTCTGCTCTCCTATCAGTCAGTTCCAGCCCTGATGCTGTGTGTTCGTGCGTTGTACCTTGCTCTCCTATTGGTCAGTTCCAGCCCTGATGCTGTGTGTTCGTGCACAGAGTCCTGCTCTCTTATTGGTTGCCTGATACTCCATGATGTCTTCATGGAAAGCTCCCCCTCTCTTCAAGCATGCTTTTGGTTTCATGTTGGTGTCTTAAATTCGTGAATAGTTTCATGTTGCTTTTTTGGCCAAGCGCCTTTTTATGGCCATGGCTTATGATTTATTTTATTTTGTTTTCATTGTTCTATTATTATTTATTAGAATAATAATGTGTACTTTTAAGAATTGAAGAATCCTACTTTATTTTTCTCTGGTTTTGCATGTTATTTTCAATTTTTAGTGTTGTTTCTGTGTGGCTTGGAACGGATTAGGCATTTTACATTTAAAACTTTGACATACAAAAAATTCAGCATATGAAGGCCAGGATAAATAACGTATTTTAGTTAAGCATAATGTTTCCGGACTAATCATTTTTTTTCTTTTTAAAAGTACAGACATTTGATGAGATGAGCTGTGATTACATCAACAAAAAAAGGTAAACGTTTTTAAATAAGAAATAAGATTTCCTTCTCCTCTCTTTGTGTGTTTCATGTGCGACAAATGTGCATGTGCATGACAAAATAATAATTTAAACTAAATATTCATATGCTCTTGGCTACATGAATTTCATAATTGTTGAAGCCTGAAATTTATATTTTAATAAAAACACAATGAATTGGAATTTATGGTCCTCTTTTATTCCTCATTTATCACCAAACTATATGTAATAAAGAAAATATCCTGAAATATCAGGGTTCGGCCGATTTTCAAATTCAAATGATAGAGAGCAAAACAAACCTGATCAGGACAACCCTGTATATATATATATATATATATATATATATAATACCAAAATAATTCCACTGTTTCTCCTAGTGATCCCTTGGATCTGTTGGAGAGCTGAGGATTAACACAAGAATGTCTCAATGTACGAGTTTCAGAGGATGCATTGCCGACAGTCTACCCTTGACACATTGACATCAAGCTCCTGTCATGTGACACTCTGTCATTGGCCACCTGGCAAATTCTCCACCTTCTCATGACCTCATCCTCCAGTGACCTGAGGCTTTGGGCCCCGACCGGGCCCATCAGGCCCCTCCCCCTCCTCCCCCTGCTGCGGGAAGGTCGAATGGGTCATTGTGTCCTCATCTGTAATCCGCTGCCATTCGTCAGCAGCCGAGGCCGGAGGAGGCAGCCTCGCTACGAGGAGAGAATGCCCAATTAGGCAGCTGTCACACAAAGCAGAGGCTGCAGAAAGCGTGTGATAGGAGAGGTGAGGGGAGAAAAAGAAGGGGAGGCTAGGGGGGAAATCATCCCCTCCTGTTTGTGAAGAGGACAAGCAGCTGCGGGTGCCAATTACAGTGATATGTTAACCATTTCCACCCTAAAGCAGAGGCAGAGGGGAATGAGCCTCTAACCCTTTCTTTGTCTCCTGGAGGAGTATCTCTCGTGGGGTTTTGTTTACAACCGCCACCATATTCAGCTGAGAAAGTTGACTGGCGTTATAGCGCCTCTGTTGCTGGTGCTGCTAAGAGTCTTGCTATGATGACACAGCAACATTTTGAATATTAAACACTAATTTAGAGCAGCATGATTTGGAGGAATTGAGAATCTGGGATGTTTCCTGAAAAGATTGCAGGATGTGTATTTATTCTGTGATTTGGAAAGAAAGAAACGGTGTCAATGCAAGCATCCAATCATAGATCATCACGATTTGACACAAGGAATTTTCACATGACAAACCAATGAGGAAATGACAGAAAAGTACACCTTAGTGATGTTAGAGCGAAATGCCCACTGTGATGTATAAAGAACAATTTATTTAATCTCAATGAGCTCAAGACAAAGATGATCCACATACTTTGTTTACCATAGCAATAAATTCCTCCTTGAGCTCTGTTTTTATTTTAGGAGTGTATTCAAATACAAATGAATACTTTACGTCTTTGGTACTGTCTTTGTGTCTGTTGGTGGTTTGTGCCACTTGGTTTTAAGCTTTTAAAGCTTCTTTAATTTCTTGAAAATATTCCCAACTGCAGACATTCTAGATCAGCAAAAAAATGTGTTTTATCTCTAGATCTATGTTAACTCTCTTTAGTCTGCGTTTACCAGCAATGGTGCAGCTTCTGCATGTAAACTGGTAGAAAGATCTTGGTTTTTAAAATAACCAGGCTCTTGTGGACACCGCAATAGGAACTACTTCTCACATGTGACATGGTCCAAATACCAAATTAATTACATAACTGGATTTCAACAACTTAACTCAACCTAACTGTAACAAAAACATAATTTTTCCTAAAAGTTGATTGTTATCATTGGACCCACACAAAATGGAGGCTACGATAATGAGCTTCCGTTTCCTTGAACCGAGCTTCTTTTTAAAAAAAATCCCCTGCTGGAGTCAGCTGTTAATTAGAGAGGTTAAATTTCCAACTCAACCCCTCAGACAGGTCATGGCGCCCAGAAAGAGATAACTCAAACTTAAAGGCGAAAACAGAGATAACGCTACTGCAAGCATAGGCTTTATCGAGTGAAAGAGACCAAAGGGGACTATTTTCTTATCCTGCAACTCACTCAAGGACCTCGGGTTCTTCGTTTGTCTCATGTCACAGTATCCTTCTGTTTCACATGCCCCAGAAAGTGCAGGCAAGTAGTTACTGAATGTTATAAGTTTGATCGGAGATAAATGAGGCACTGGAAAGGAAAGGAGCTGACTCAAGGCTGAATAATTGCACTTTTTCTTAATTAAATGATTGAATAAAAGCGAGCATGTTAAAAGGAAGACGGTGCCTGGATCCCCTGCCATTTACCAAGATGAGAGAGAAATGATTAACACAGTAAAGTCTTTGTAATCGTAAGAGTCAAACGCAGAAATGTAATGATTTAAAGGGTAGGACCTATAGACTGTATAACTATAGACATTTGCAGTAAGACATAAATACATACATAAGTATGATTCTACTGTTCCAGCCATATGCTTCCTCTAAAAGCACACATAAGAGAGAAGAGCGTAATCCTTAACAGCCATTAGTATCGGAAAAACATAAATCCCTGACTCAGATTTCAGGAGATGTTTGTTATAACTCTATAGACCCACTGGGTGTCAAATGCATGAGCTGCTGTGGGATATTCTGTGTGATATTCTGTGAGGCCTGCAAGCTGACACAGTGTCAGTGAAACTGGAAGTGTTGACAGGTTACATAAGCAAGTGTCTTTTCATTTTGTGACGAGTAACTGTCAGTACCATCCGCTGAAACTTACTGTTAGCTTTCTGTATTAGAATTCAAGACTTTGGCAAGTCTGCTGAACGGTCCACACAATTTGATCATGAATATTTGGGAAATTTTAAATTGTTCTTGATGCATCTGAGTGGGCCTTCCCCTCTAAGTACTTTGCTAATAATAATAAATCCAGGTACATATTTATGATTTAGTGATGCACTGACCTTGATTTTCATGGTAGATCCTGGTCTTGTATTTTTTTTTTTTTACAGACAAATTTACTAATTCAGATTTGTAAAAAACAAACAAACCCTGGAGCGCATTTAGATGTTCTTTGAGGAATAATCCTTACCTCTCTACATTTAAAGCTTATTGTTTTAGACAAGCACTCAAAGTAGATATTTATCCTCTTTGAAATATTCCATCCTTCTTACACTGATTGTATGGCATATGCATTGCTGTTGTGTCTGCTGGAAGGTGTCCATGATTGTCAAGAAAAACACATGAAGAAAGGTACAATATTTTTTTTAACAAAGCTTTTAAGCTTTAAAAGTGACTTAATATGTTAAGATAAAAATAGACATCAGAATAAACTTATTTAGCAAGCAATCTTTATTGGTGATCCTTCTCTTTGTTTGATACATTTTGTTTGTTATTCATTGCAGTGTGACAGGGGATCCTTTTTCACTAAGTAAAGACTTGCATTATTTGTTTTCTCATCAAAATATTGGACATTTACTTCTAGCTTTTCAAAACAAAAATTTTCCTAGTTCTGCTACACAGTAAAATCGAGTGTAACCGTGGACATACTCTAAATAGAGTTAAAGTAACACCGAGCCCCTCAACAATCTACAAGCTTTCAGTGAATAATCATTGGGTTTAGATGATATTTTAACAGTTTGAGTGTTATTTTTGCACTCTATTCAGAGTGTATTTGGTTCTGCTCTGGATAGAGTTAATTTTACTCTCAGGATATTACTGTGCATTTAAAAAAAAAGCTTTCTGGCTTTGTTACATGTTTGTCAATTTCTTTTTACAAATTGTCTGTGATTGTCTTTGCTGTCACCTTTTATGAAACAACAAGCAGAGCGAAATAGACAAAGAGATACTGAGAGAGAGAGAGAGAGAGAGAGAGAGAGAGAGAGAGAGAGAGAGAGAGAGAGAGAGAGAGAGAGATAAAACCAGTTTTATTCATTCTGGATATGGAGGCAATTATAAAAAGTTTGATATTGGAGAGCATATCGTACATGTATGTGCTCATTTGTCACCACATAGTCTATGCATGCACGGGACACTTCCAGAAATAGTGATGATGACTAAATGAAAAACCATCCAATGCCTGTCACTTACAAAATAAGAAACGCAAAAAAAATATATTGATTCATTAGCCGAAGCATCCCTAATATGTTTTCTCCTTTGGAATACTGTAAAGCAACCTACTTCATTTGCCAATTGACTTTAGTTTATATTTCTTGTCAGCATACAAACATAAAAATCAGTACATTTGTATTATATACAAACTCATCCCACTCTTGCTTTACCACACCATTACAAACTAATGTTTACTCAAAAAATTTCTTGTTGATCTTAAGGATGCAGCAATCAAATTCCTGTTCATTATCGAATTAAATGCGAATGCTATTAAAGCATTCCCAGCGAGCAGCAAGCACAACATATTCATATGAGATTTTTCAGCACCTCCAACAGTCCCGTCTGTGTTACTGGCTTGCTCCTTTTCCTACAGCCCACTCCCAAAAGAGCTGACTCTACACTTTCCGTTCGTGGGACTTAAATAATAATAAGCACTTTTGAAGGACTTGAAAAAGACAAAAGTAATGAACAGAGCTCGGGACAGGCAATCTCTGTCCTGACACAGACGGATGGACATGGCAAGGCCTGTCAGTCCAAGAGCTTCTAATTAGCAGAAATGCATTTGGATTAAAAATTTAATTGGGTGGTGATAAAAGAGCAAGACGCAAAGCTAAACGAGTCAGCAAAGCTGACACACATGTATCTTTAAAATCAAATGCGCTGTCTCTCTTGTCCTGTTTTTGCATGTCATTTAAAGGTGCAGTATCGTATAAACTCCTTGTCTTTTTATTCTTTATTCTATTTGGATAATTCTGATTTGGATAATTCTAATGATTTGGATAATTCTGATATTGCTTTCTTCAGAAAATATTCCCAATCACAATTACATCACGCCATCCCAAACTCACTACTGTAATTTGTTGTATTACTGTATTAATCTTCCATCTCTTTAATAGGGCATGTGGAAAATTTGATTATCAAATGCATCATGATGTGGTCCTGGCCGAATCTGAATTTATTATTTAAAGTTTTATCATCAAAAATCTAGATTTTTGAAAAGTAGATTTCACTGACCAAAATAAATACATAGTATTACGTCAATATTTCTTCACCTGACAAGAGTTGTTTATAAATTGTTTACAGTAAATCTATACTAAACTTTATAAAAAAAAAATGTTTATTGTTTTTTCTTTTATTGTTTTATTTTTAGTTATAAGTCAAATGCTGTTTTAATTTTGAAAAGAGTGCATTAAAATAATTTGTATTTGCTAATACTTGTAATAAGTATATACTATGTAAATAAATTGCAAGAGCCACTGGTAATAAACACTCTTGTGATTCATCAATTTGAGACGGATCTATAAGAGATTATGAATTGGATCATAACCCTAAAAATCTAATGGTTCTATGTATGCACCAAATACAGCAATTTCCTGCAAAATGGGCACTCTTCGACTAGAAATGCATCTGATTCAACAAACTCATATTTATTGTGCATCACTGAAATTAATAAATACATACATCTTTAGAAGAAGTATAACCTGGAGAGGAACATCCTGAACGTTAGATGAAGGTTTGCATGCAAGACATTTTTGGGGATTTTCCCTAGTGCTTCTTTCATGGTCAAAAACAAATATAACATTTGGGACGTCAGCGGAATGTTGCCTCAAAGCAGATATCCCATCCACGTTTTCTGACTGATAAAACAGATATGAAGGGTTGAATTTACATCAACTATAAAGCTGCATTACTTTCACAGTCGAGTTTGAAATAACTCTTACTTAAGTCAAATAAAGCCCCTTGAGGTGACAAATGATCCGACAGAGAGGCAGCCAGAGAACAGCATGTCTCAAGTTGTCGGCAAATGGGAGAGATGAGTAAAAACGGCTGAGCAAATGAGGCCCTGGCTGCGATCACACAGAGCAAAGTGAACTGTTTACTCAGAGCACACAGGGGAAGATGACTTTTACTGCAAAACCATCCGCACGCCCTCCCTTCCTCCATTGGCTCCCTCACCAACACACACTCTTGCTCTCTCTCTCTGTAGAGAGCGAATGTCAGAGGGTGAGTGAGTGTGACCTTGAGCCGCATCAGAAGCACAGCGAGGGTCGTGCTGCCTGCAGGCGTCCTTCAGCTGCATGCAAGACAACAACAAAAATCCCTTCACGGTATCCTGATAGATCTCTCAAATATCCTGCCTTTCTCTAACAGCTGCCTGTGCTATCAGTTTCTGTGATGAAAACCTTCATAGAGCCTGTGTACTTTTAACCTCACGCCACAGCGGTATCACACAGCTATCTGCTTGTCTAGCCATAGACATGATTTTCAGTAAAAAATGATACATGGGAACTGAAGTGTAAGGGAGTCCAAAAGGAGGTCAGACAGGTTATGGATAGTTAAAGTTAGTCATTAATCTCTAAAATTACAAAACCCAAGGGAAAAATAATGCTAATATTATATTTACATAATTTTTTCTGTTTTGTGAATTTAGAGAAATTGATATTTAGATAAACTGTCATCGTGAGGGTTAGTGGACACCTAGTCTTGCGTAGCCAGACCTTCAGGAAAGGTTATTGGTCAAGACCCACCCATGAGGCCATTTGACTGACATGACAAACAAACAACCAACCACATGTTATTTTGTACAGCGTCATGTTTCGGAGCACGGAAATTTTACCGCAACAATAGTCTTACGTAGCTAATTAATGTTTAGCTATTCTTTAAAATAATAAATATTCAATACACACAATGAATATTCAATGTTCTCTATCGTACATCTCAACCAACAAAGACTATTAAGACCTTATGGAGGTGTTAGTTTTGGCACCCTTCTAAGCAAACCCTTTGGCACCCTTCTAGAGTAATCAATTTCAGGTGACATAATCTGAAAGAATCCAAATTAAACAGACAGAAGCAAAAGAAATCTGAATTTAATCCTGTTGTTGTAATCATCGGAGATTGTACTTTTTGGGCTTAAAAACGTGTTTTTTTGGCTGCTTTGTTGACGGAGCTTTATCATCTCACAACTCATTAGAATTGTTCATTTTTAAAATGAGCTTTACACAATTTTGGAAGCCAATGTTGATTTTCACCAAACTGGCACCCCACTACTTTGTTTTACATTAATATTAACATTATTTTTTTTCAATAGTAAGAATATAATTTTAACATACAGTCAATTTAATAGCCATAGAGTTCCTCTTGCATAAAATATAGTAATCCTTGTTTAGTCTTATTACTGGGTACATTCAGAGTCTTTTAATTTTTATGAAAATTATTTACTAAATAAATATAAATAAATATATTTTAATAAATATAAAGTTTGTCTGTTAAAATGTGTACAATGTGTGTAAATAGTGCTTGTGGGGAAAATAAGGGCTTAAAGTTAAGCCATGGTAATTAAAGTAAAAAAAAAGTTGATTGATGTAACAAAAAAGGGGACTTTTAATTTGTAGTGTTCAGTTAAAACAGTTAAGAGTAATTTGCATCCCAGAATAAAATACTGCATTTAATCCTGGTGATCAATTACACATTTGTTTTGGTGTTCACTCTGTTGCTCTGAACAAGCTCTCTAAATGCTTTTGAAAAGTCACATACTGCACCTTTTTAAATAGCTATTTAATTCTTCTGAATCAATCGGTGATGCAGCACTCTCCATTCTGATGTGCCTGCTGACTTTATGAATTTACTTCTTGCAGTTGCTTTGGATTTTCCCATTGTGATGATCGAAAAGCCGTTTAAAAATCTGGTCAAGTATTTGTTAGTGACTTGTTAAAGCACCCTTATTTGAAAAAGTTATCTGTTCATATTTCTTGCAGTCTTCTTTAAACATTTAAAAATTGTAACCATAAGCAATTTGTTTATATATTTGCTTAAATAAAGATGCATTATGTTAAACTATTCTTTTGTTTTTCTATATTACGTTATACATTGTGATGTAATAAATTGCTTATTTGATGCGGCTTAGTGAAATATTAAACAACATTCTCCTTCTTGAGTATCCATGGTTTATCTAACTAGTTGACAGGTGTGTAAAATAGTAATTAACTAACGCATCAGAAATTTGAGGATTTATTTTTAACAACTATTCGACATGGTCACACGTTGCCGCCTCTAACCACGTAGTGGTAATATATCAACTCTTAATGGATGTTCACCGTAAATAAGCATCTGTTTTTGGAGCCTCAAAAACTGATACATGCAAACATTTACAATGTGAATGATGACAGCTTCCCAGAGATCCGGGCCCCCTTCCGAGGAAGTAGAATTAACCCCATGGCAGATGAAACCGAACACTCTACCAATCGCAAGCACACTGTTACCCAGCTGTTCTTGTCCTGCACTGGGGTGTGCTTTAGACCGCATGGAGCAGCTATTAAATTAACCTCAGGGGGTGATCAGGATGGAAAAGAACTCTGTTGTGTTCATCATCTCGGCCTGATGTGGCAGACAGCAATGTTGACAAAAAACAGAAAATGCTACACATACAGGTCAGCCCTGAAGTTACACAAGGCAGTAGAATGCTAGGCTTTTAGTGTTTTTCACAATACTAAAGGGTTAGAATTGTTGGATCCATTTATTGTCAGGAATCTGGACTCTTAAAATGTGGCAGAAATACTGACCAGCTGAATCAGGATTCCTGATAGAAGGACTGAGACCATTATGAAGTCTTCAGGTTTTCATTTAAGGAGCTGCTAGTACAGTTTTAAAAAATTACCTCTCATGAGGTGTGAAACACAGCTATAAGTTTGCAGAACTAAAAAAAAAAAAGATTTGAAAGCGATTTGTCTATCAAAATACTGCTCTCGTGTCGAATCAGAGTTGCTGAAACAAGTTCTAGTTGAAAGTGAATATTTTAGCCCGCAAGCTACACGCCATGCCGTATAGCCTCTCACGTCTGATTGCTGGAGAATAGATTTATTCTCTGTGAAGTGAGGAACTGGAACCATATTTTCACCCTGGACCCTTAATGATGAACACACTAACAACAAGCCTCGAGCTTCTCTGGTGAGGTAGACTCAAACCTCGACTCTTTATTCATCTCTTAAATGTGAGGAGGGGCAAGGGCATTAATAGCATTGAAAACAAAAACGAGAATTTTAACACTTTTATTAACATTAACAATTATCACAGTATAACAGAAAGTTGGTCCCTGTCTGTGTATTACACAGCAATGATGTGCGTAATATACTTAAATTTATTTAATTTATCTTTCTCTAGTACTACAGTAGTGCTCATCTCCCCCTTATTTCTTTCTCTACTTCCTTTCTCTCATCAATTTTCTCCTTGAATGGCAATAATTGGTCATTTTCATAATCATTGGTCAATTTGTGTTGCTTTGTTTTAAAAATGACTAAATACATCATTATCTTTGGATTTAAAATTGAAACTTACACTACTTAATACAATTTTGTGGATATACCCTGCCAATCTCAGTTAGAAAAGACTTTTGAGTAGGAATCGATTGTATGCAACTTCCCCAATTACTTTACATTTCACATTTAAATACAAAAAAATACATTTTTATAATCCATTTTAATTTTAGTGTAATCACATTACCATGAATTAAAAAAAGTGAATTGATTTTTACATTTTTAACCAAGTTTCAATAACAAAATGCAAAAATAAATAAATCAAGGTTACTCATGGTGCCAGAGTAAACTACACAAAAACCAAACAAAATAACAAACTAAAATAAATATAACACATTTTTCCTTTCCAAGACATGCAGTACAGTATAAACAGAGCCTCGATGCTTTGAGTAAAGGCTAAAATAGGTCGTGCTCAGACCTTCACATTTTAACCAGACAAAAGAAAAGTTGGGCAGAGTTTTATCACATAACTCAGAGGAGACCACCTTCATTAACCCTAGCGAGGAGAGATCAAGCTCTCATATTGCCAGATGTGCTCCAGAGCCCTTATCAGGCAGCGTGTATATGTGAGACAGGCTGCAGCTAATGGCGGAGGACTCAAAAATCCCTTGCCTTATTAAGTAACATATTGTGGCGCATGCTATCTGAAGCAAACGATTTCAGTAGAATTTAGATTCCAAGATTAGACCTGAAATGACACCATGGCCACAATTGTGACATGTCGCTTGACTTTGGAGTAAATTTAACTCATTCGGTTGTAGTCTAGCAACGCTTTCATCATTTCAGAACCTTTTTAACAGCAACTTGAAATCTCATCATAATAATATGAATTACACTGGATATTAATATCACTTTACAATGACATTAATTCTTTTCTAACCATTAAAGATAATTTAGCTGATCTGTAATGAAACATGAGATAATGTACAATCAACAAAGAGAGAAATCAACATCTATATTTGTAAACACCTGCGTCCAGTCCATGAAGGAAAGAGCAGAGACAATCCATTGCAAAGCAAAAGTGTGAACTTCAGTTCAATGATTGGATAACTGACATGCAAATAGGATTAAAGATATACTGATTATGCATAAAATGCAATCCTTTCGTTTTAAAAAACATTATCATTGATTTGTATTGCTGCATTTTTTACATCGTTGATTTCTGTGGTTTTCTAAAATCAATCGCTTTGTGTTTCTGTAATTAAAAGTATTTTTGCTTGTTATTAACAGAATGCTACATTTACCACCATATGAGCACAAAAAGACAATTAGAGTGGAGAGATAATGTATTCTTGTTTCTTTAACGTATATGTTGATTTATAGCCAAATGAAATTCTCGTGTAGAAAGTTCTAATTATTCAACAACAAAAAAGTAAAAACTCCCAGTACTATTTTATGATTTTTGTAGTATCTGATAGATGATTGTGAAAATAATTCCACAAATAAGCATAAAATAAACAATTAAATAAATTACTCAACTTAGAGTACACAAAAATGTATTTGGAAAAAGTACTTAAGTAGTTTGTTACTGAATACTTTCAAACAGTGTGTGCAAAAATACAGAATAGACTGGCACTTGCCTGTCAGTTAGTTCTAGTTGATTTATTGTTTAATGTCAAATATCTTCCTAAATGATTCTTTAAGCCAACAATAAGGACAAACTAGGGAGATTTATTTTATTTATTTATTTTTTACTAAATTTGCAACTTAACTAATTAAAAACACTTTTAATTACGTGTCCAACAACAGTCCATCAAAGCCTCAAACCCGCAAGAAGCGATGCTCTGAACTGAACCTCCGGGGCTGTCTCTCAAACCACACAGATTCGTGACGCAACTAGTAGATGTTCGTTTAAACAAATGGTTGAATTCATGAGGGCGCACTTACAGAAATTAGCCTTGGTAATGCAAAAAAAAATTGGTTTATATAAACACATACCAGGTGAGCTGTCTGTCGGAGGGCTACAGATTCAGGAAATAGTTGAAGCCTGAAAGTGAGGCGAAGGGGTTGTTGCTGTTGCTCGCTCAATGAGACTGGGTGAACTGATGCGTTATAAAGGGTGGAACTCCAGCTTAACAGGGAGACCGCCCTGCGCTAATAGACTGTGCATGCTACTCTCTTGTTTGTAAACATCACTTAGCGAGACTTGGTAACTTGTTAAAAATAGCGTGTGAGATACAAAATAATAATATTTATTTACTTACATTATATTAGTAGCTGAGGAGTGTCGGCCAAAAGTAAAAGTACAGATATTTCACTAAAAAGGCACTTGAGTAAAAGTAAACATTTTAAAAATTACTCAAAAAGCACTCGTTAACCTAACAAATTACTCAAGTAAATGTAATTAGTTACTACTCACCTCTGTTTGTTTTAACGTGTTACCCTCATAGCCTCGGACTCTTAAAAACAGATGGTAAACTTTACCTGACACAACAGGCTACCCACGTTTAGCCCGCATAAAACTTGTACTCTGGAAAATGTTCTGTTGTTGGCCTTCAATCTGTAGTTTTTGTATCTCGCATACCTTCCAGCCTGCAAACTGCCTGTCTCACCCTCAGCCGACCTTCAGCAGAGAGAGAGGCAAACATGGTTGACCTGCCACTAAACTCTCCCCGGCTGGATGATAAGCGCTTGTTTAATTATATTCATCTACATGGATCTGACATTGTTCCAGGATGATGTCAGAGCTCAGCAAGGTTAGCAGGAGCTGAAAGTGGATGGGAATGTTAAAGCCACCCACTGCAGCACTTTGCAGGCAGCAACTTTATTTTCTGCTTTGTTCAACAAGCTCAGAGGGCAGCTTTACTATCCGCTGTTACCAAGGGCGTATAAGGACATTTCACCAAACACAGGCAAAGTGCTTGAGAATGTTGGGTAAAATTTAAATAAAGTACACAGACATGAAATATTGCATAAACAAGTGGTGATAACTTGTTGGAAACAAATCAGATTCTGCTATGATTTTTCATTGTTAGATACAATGTAAAACATAATTCAGGATTGATTGTTTTATGGTAAAATTGTAGGTAGATTTTTTTGAGGAGTGCCTGTTAACTTGACATTTACATTGGTTCAATTTTTCTGAGCTATATTACTTAAATACATTTAGAACAAACAAAAACCAAAGAAAATATTATCATCATCACTTTTCTGCTGCACAATGTGCTCATATAATACTTTAATTAATTTAAAAAAATAAAGCTTTAGATGTATTCTGCTATTTTAAAGATCTTTATGGCTGAAGACAATTTAATTTCTATTATTTGCTTCAAGTGGACTAAATATTCATCTGCTTTCTACACATTTAAGTAACTCACAAACACTGTAGTGCTACAGAAAGTACCTCAGACTTAAAAAGAAAAGTCTGCAAGTCGTGCATTGTGCACAAAAATGTTTGAAAGTCTATCGCTTAGTGACAACACTGAAGTATTTTCAAGTGAGCAAGCCTGCAATCAATGCTTGGTCACTTCTTGAGAAGCTCAGAATCTCTTATGGTTTATTGAGCAGTGGGCGGTTCCTGATTATGGTCTAATGCAGTAAGATTGGAGGAACTTTTTAATAGGAAAAACCCTTTTAAATTAGTAGCCGTTAAAAGCTCAATATCAACATTCAAACCATGGTTGGTTAGAAAATCTTTTCACTGGGAAAGGTAATTGTGATCTAGTTGTTTATTAATCACGATTGCTTCATTACTTTGTTCTTCAAATAAGAATGAATTATTATACTCAAATTACAATTAAATAAAAAGTATATGTTTAATTTGTTTCATTTTTAAATTGTTTGTGTTAAATGTCTGTTAGTATCCAGAACATTTTGATATTCCTTTGTTTGTTAAAAGTTTTTCATCCACAATGACACCCAATGTACTTGCAGGGAAATACAGTATTGCTTGTGACACTAATAGTTTACCACTTATCTATATAAAATTAGCATCCAATTACAGTGAATGAAATGCGAATCCAACACCACTCTTATCAAGCAAACTTTTGTTTATGCATGTTTAGAAGAGTGATGTCATCACAATGGCATAAAGGGGTGTTATACAAGAGATGTCTACAATGATGATTACCATTGAAAGACCAGTCATGACATCAATTCTTGTCTTTTAAATATTTGGTTATTCGATTCTTTAATGCTTAATTATCTAACTAAATTGACTTTATATTATACTTCACAAAAGCGGACTCACATAAACTAGCCTTATTAACACAAACAAATTGGCATGATTAAATTGTACCAGACAAGCTGTCCAAAAAAAGCAACAGAGCTCTATCAATAGATCTAGGATCTATCAACATTTGTTTTTATGAAACTTTGAAATGCAACATCTCAAAACCACCTCAGCGCAAATAGTACCAAATCTGCACAGTTGCAATTCTGCCTCTTTAAATTTCACTAAATATATATATATATATATATGTATAATCAATATGAAATGGTGCCTAAGTAGGAGGCCCCAGCCTAAATCGTTGCCATTGGGTAGGAGAAGAAAAAAAAGTTCAGCTTTTCCATGTCATCCTGGTTTGTTGCAATGTGACCAATGAAAGCTGGCTCTGTAGCTCACGTGTTCAGAGTACTTTCAAGACATAAAAGAGTAGCTGGCCGGCACTCGATGCACACTCTCGTGTCAACTCAGAAATTTAATAAGTAGTTGTTTACTGAGGAAAATGGATAGTGAAAAGCTTATCATGATAGTGTCCGAGTGTCCAGAATTGTTCGATAAGTCCCATAAAGACAACAAAAACAATATGGAGGAAATAGGGCATGGCATTGCTGTGAAATTGGTGGTCGTTTGTGTCATGTGTTTGATCTTTGCTGTGTCACTGTAGTCCCTCTGAGTGCCATACAAGGTCAATTACCGCCATTGCATCAACAGAGGTGTGAAACCCCTCTGCAGAATAAGCCGGAATATACGTTCTGATATGTTCACATAGGTGTGTAGTGACACATTTTCCACATCTTTTCGTTATGGCTCTACACAAGCTCATATAATCACTACTTCTTTGGTAATTGTCTCCGTATCAAATATTCAATTTTCTTACAACCAAAAGACCAGCACACAACACACAACACAAAATTTCCCAACATCTACAACCCTTTTAAATTGGAAAACTTAACCTTCTTAATATCTTATCAATAGACATGGTTCTGCTCTGGCTATTCCTTTGAGAACAAACAGACTATTTGAATCCACTTAAGCACAATAAATGTCAGCTCATGATTCGCTCATACGTTTATCATGCAATAAATCCCATTTTGAGGAGCAATATATTTCAAACATCATGTCAGAAATCTTATTCGCACTAAACTAGGGGTGAGGGCATCTATCTGAAGAGCATGTGAATGTTTTCATGACAACAGCAGGTCTTGTGAAGTGATCACTCAAAGGCAGGTCAATTCTCTTTGATAGATAGGTTTACGTGTGCGCACCTTGGAGGTGAGGGGGGGGGGGCTGTGCAGGGCAGCTATAAAACATCTTTAATGGCTGGAACCGCTGCTGCTCCAGTCTTCATCTCATTTACAGGCAACTTGGATGTTTTATCACCTTCAGCTCTCCTTGCTAGACTTGCCACCCACACAAACCAAGCAGGCGGATGGTGGATGAGCACATTCCAGCACCACTTATATTATTGCCCTTATTTACTTCATTCAAATATTTTCAGGTCAGCTCTAATCTGCTTCTAATCAGCGAGGTCGAGCCACGAAAAAGTGCACAACGTTTGAAAAACAGACCAGTTGAAACGGAGACATCTATGAATGTCAAACAAACCACAATTGCACGAGTGACACAAAATAAGCTCTGAAAACCAAGGAGGGAAAGGAGGTCAACAAATGAATTGTGTCACTTGTAGTCGAGTTTCGGTCTGGATTGCCAGGGTCATGTTGGCATGCATAAAAAAAGTATTAAGGTCATAACTGTCGGAACTAGTCCACTTAGATTCTCTTTCAGAACAGATCGATTCCCATGCAAGGGACCTAATGCAATCTTTTGGAACAAAAATTCTGATTTTGACATCTGGGGTATAGAAATCCTACATGCCGTTTTGAACAACGAGTTTCTGACATCAGCAAGTTTTTTGCTAACCAACAAGTGGCCTTCGATTCATGCACTTTGCTCCAAATAATTCTGTCCTAGCATAGCAGTTGTATTCTGTGTTCTACTTCCTTTCTGCTGATGCCACAACTGAAAACAGCACAGCAAAAAAAAATTTTACCATGAGGTCTATGCTAAGAAAAACCACATCAGTCTGCCCGTCCAGAAAGGAGGGGGAAAATCTAAACTTTTTAAAACATTGAGATATTTATTAAGTGATGATAAGTGTTTACTAATCTGTCAGCGGGAATCCTAAGGTCATATAACTCATAACTATAGTCATTATAACATTAATGCCTTTCTTGGATTTGTACCATAGTTGTGAAGTAGGCTGAAATTGTAACATTTGTGTTAACTAGGTATTTTTGATAAAAAAAAAATTGGGGGTGTAGAGGTGGAGTTTGCCATTGATGTGATTGCTATTGTACAAAACCTCAAGTCGAATGATGGATGGAGCTAGGGATTATGTTGCTAATCACTGTCTTTAAGCTTGGCTTATGTAATGTAAAGGACTCAATGTACACTTAATGTATTTATTAACATACATTTAAATCACAGAACTGGCAGCCCAAATTTCAACAATATGCAGCTCAATGTTGTTGACGATCATCTTTGCTCACTTGGCACAGACTGAAACAATACATATTTGGAATGAACCCAGATACAAATAATTGGCTCAGTTTTGAAACTAAGATTTTTTTGTTTTTTTAAACATCCTCATGTGGAGGCAAGTACATTTTTTTACTGGAGTAAAAAGAAAACTCATATAAAAAAAAAAATACTGGGTACTCTAATAAAAAAAAGACCAAGTTGAAGGGCATAGATCAACATGTCCGAGTCTTTAGTTAGGGGTGCACAGAAAAAGTAATGAAGTTCCATATTCAATTACTAGAGGACTAGCCTTCTCCATTTGTTGACTAGTCTAAAAATGTGCACTACGTAGAGTTCACTTAAATTCAAATACTTGTTTAACCCCTTCAGACCATGTCCATTACAATATATAGTCTAACATTTTATACATACTTTTATACATAATCTTATGATGACAAGATGGATGGAATATGTTCCAAAGATGACGTTTAAACAATTAATTTGTATTTTTTGCCTTTTACTGTTCCAAAGGTGCACTTTTTTAAAATGTTCATATATTTGCAAGAAGACATGATATGCACAGTAATGCATGAAAATATGTCTAACTTAAGAAAACATTTCAAAATATTTCAAAAAAATATATTTTAATGTTTTACTGATACCAAGAAAACAATTCAGGTGTGTAGGAGGTTAAAGCAGAGGATGCTTTTTCAAGAGCATGCTTTCAAGAGAATTTTGCTATGATCAAGCATATTTTAATTCAAACTTCAGAAAGTGTTTTTTGTTTTTAAAAAAGCATTTGAGTTACACAGAAGTAAAACAGTTCTATTAATTAATAGCAGAAGATCACGACAAAATTGATACAATGAAAATTGGCAATATTGTATTACTTAATACTGTATTGACAAGTAACACCCCTATGACAGCATTTTTACTGGCAGTTTAGACACATGACCTTGGTTACTTTTTTGTCTTACTCTTAAAATGAACTGACTAAAACTACCACTCAATCATCCATAGACACAAAAACAAGATCAATCAAAAGATTAAACTTTACACAACGGATGTAATGGGTTTTTTTTTGTTCGTTTTTTAAAACCAATAATTATCAATGAAAATTTAACTGAAATCTACTTTCTATTGGTATCACCTAGGTTTATCCTGAATAACTTTGCAGACACCTTTGCTGAGTCTATTACCACTCACAAATCTCCCTGACACACAGCTTCTCTCCCAGAGTCTTGTTTTCACCTCAGCTCCAGTGAGATCATTGTTCATAATTAACCTAAATCGCTGGTCGGGTGAAGATCATGTGTCCTGACCTGACAAAACAGCTTATTAAACCGCACTTGACCTTGGTCTGACTCTTAAAGTGGATGTCAACCTTGAACTACGGATGACACACAACTGACAAACAGCCGTAATCTACTCAACAAGCTGGATCAGGTTTCGTCCCCCATTATTGGAGATGCCAACTAAAAATAAGCCAACGAACAGTAAAGTGCTGTTCAGGGGGATGATAATTATCTTTGCCTGTGGGAAACAGTCTGGCCTTCAGGGTCAGGTCTAAGGTTGGGCGTAAGGGTGATATCGGCATCATCCTCACCAGTTTGAACAAGACATTGTCTGTCACTTCCAAGGTCTTGTGGAGCTGCTCTCTTCATAATGTGTGACTCGGGGGAAGGTGATGTTCTGATTTACTGATGACAATCAAATGGAAAAACAGCTGCCTCTTGTTTGATGAATGAGATGACACTTTTTACTCAAAGGACTAGGTGCCAACAAAGCCATCCTTCAAAAAGGGCAAATGACCAGAACAAAAAGACTACACCTCTTCAGCAATTCAAGAGCAACTAGAATTAACATATCAAAGTGGCATGTTGAAAACAGAGGACTGTAATGTTTACCCAGCTGTCCCTGGTGTTTCTGTCTCGCCAACAGCGCAGATTCCTTCCACAGTCCAAACACAGAGGGCAACAAGACTACTCCAAAAATGTGCCATGAGTTGAACTATACAAAACCACATTCCCTTGACAACAGCATGATCTGTACACCCACCACATGCTGTCAAGGGGCGCCTGCTGTTGCTCGGTAACAGATTAGCCCAGTTTATGCTTTAGTGGCATGAATGTGCTGGCCATCACCACTCGTTCTCTGCCAAATCATGTTCACAGGACTTTCCAGACATTTACACTAAACAGCCCTTGACCATGACCTGTCTAACTGTTCAAAAATTCTCAGAAACCTTGAACGCTTCTCTATGATGGCCTTATGACCAAAGAAATGTCAGTAGACATAGAGAATAGCACAATCTAAATTTACTGTTATAGACAACTTTAGAGTAAACAGCCATGCTTGTTATCTCTTCAATGAGAGCAGTGCTGTAAAAAAAAACATTAAATGTCTTTCAGAAAAAAAAAAAACATTGTTTGAAATTGAGGGAACACAATGTTCAGCCAAAGAGCCTCTGGCTACAAGAAGCTCATTTAATGGCTGTAGAGACCAATTTGATAAATGAGAGTTGAACTTCTCTGACAAAGGAGAAATTAAATTGTATCTACTTGATAGCATCAGGGCTGTGTTTAATAATTTGAGTTCCACTATGCAGCAGAGTAACCATTACATTTACATTTGAACAAACAATATGCACACAAATCTAGAGAGTTTTCAGGTTAAAAAACAAACAGATGAACAAAAATGTTCTTACTCGGACAGATTCTCGGCAGATTAATGCTGTTGCAGTGATACTCGTTGCCCTTGGGTGGCATTCAGGTGACAATAGTGACATGCCGACTATTTTATCATCTTTGTGGGCTTAGTCAAACAACTGTTAATGATGATCGGACACCACCAAGACATATTCTGAATATCTATATTCTCTTATTCTGCGATTACTTCTTTGGATCTTCTTTGCATTGTTCTTCTTCTTCGCTTTTATTGTGCATCAAGTGCTGCTCTTTTATGTCTTTTATATCTTTTAAGATTTTAGCTTGCGAAAAACCAAGACTACAGGATGCTTATCATCTTAAAGTGAGTTCAAACACAAAGTTTCGGATTGAAAATTTGTCTAGGTGTAAGAAACCTATTTATTAAAAAAATACTACTAATAAAAAATCTCAGCTGGCTTTACTCCCTCGGTCCCCCACACAAATCATCAGCAGTTTCATGTTCATACAGTAACTTCTTATCTGTATCAGAGACACTTGCATAGTTATATCACCAGAGTCACATGATTGATGTCAACAGTTCGCCACAAAACTGTGCTAGACGGAATGAACGCTGTTCTGCAGATGTCCTTACCGCAGCCTCCATATTTGCACATTTGGTGTGCAATTTGAAAGATCAAAACATTCTTCCCCCTCCATGCTGTTGTGTATAATGAATGAACGAGTCTGTTATTACATCACGTGAACTTCCTATTTTGAGTCACATGCCCCGCCCATTTCTGTACTAGACAGCTTGAACTGTTTCCGAGACTACCTCTGAAATCTGTTCTGGTAATGGTTTCTGGAAACAAAAGAATTGCCTTCACACACTCAGCAATGAACCGTTACAGGAACCAAGTGCTTTTGGAAACGAAATACAGACAATAGTCTGAAAGGGCCATAAGTTAGTTCCTGTTTCTTAATAAAATGAGTAACCCTCATTCAGTGCTTAGACTCTATAAAAATTCAATATTTTAATTTGAACACAAAAATGATGAGGTCTGCAAAAAACACTATATTCTTGTATATGATAAATTGAATAACCTATGCTCTGGGAACCCCATTGCAGGTACACTGCTTTATTTAATGTACCATGTGTGTATAGGATTCAAAATAAAATATATTAGAGTTGATGAAATTTCTCACATCACCCAATGGCACATTTTCATTTTATAACAGAGAATTGTGTTAATGCCTGCTACATTACCAACTCTAAAAACCCTGACATGAGCAGACGGAGAGACCCAGATTAGCATTCAAGTGGTGACACAATAATCTTTTCTTACCATATGTTATAGATTAGCTAATAATGAATTCTGTTTAATCAACTCTTAAGAAACACCTCCAAGGTCTAAGTTCAAGTTGTGTATTATTTTCCGGATCTGCTTGCGACAGAGCCCTCTTTGTCTCAGCAGGCAGCCGTTGGATTAGATTTTCCTAACGACACCTAGCAAGCATGACCTCACATCTTATCGTACTTTGTTCACAAATACGCAGCCGCTGAAATCAGCCACCAGAAAACTCTAGAAAGAGCACCTGGCATAAACTAGACTCAAACACAAAAGCACCTTTGATCCCCTGACCCTCATTAGTTGTGCCTCTCACATCTAATCTCACTTCATACACCTCACAACGTGGTGATAAATCCATTACCTCTACTCACGTCCACCGCACATGCTGCTGTCCACTCTTGTCATATATCAATCTTCTCAGTCATTCATAAATTCTAAAAATCCCCTTTTAGTTAATTGCCAAACCAATTTAATTTCTACAAAAGCCCTGTGAAGAGCAAGTCATAATGA
This sequence comes from Danionella dracula, assembly GCA_900490495.1. NCBI lineage: Eukaryota > Metazoa > Chordata > Actinopteri > Cypriniformes > Danionidae > Danionella > Danionella dracula. The sequence continues at coordinate 15,348,075 of UELW01000112.1, read as the reverse complement.
AGTAGCAATGCAACTGACAACGCAGTCTTTTTGTGTTTGCTGGTGTGAGTGGATGAGCAGTGAAAGATGCTTGCATTAAAGCCATATAATTATGTGAGGGTGAAGCACTCCACAGCTTGGCTTATTGAAGCAGACACAATGCCCTTCCCTGAGCTCTGTAGGCTCCAGAAAGGACAAACGGCTAAGAAGTTGTGAAGGACAATCCCCCCTAATAGGACAGCACTGCAGCGGCCTTGGACTCTGAATTCTCTGCTCGACAGGGGACATACATCAATCCGTCAGCCCAGCCACAGACAGCCCCGTAACCTTCAGGAGTCTCAGGATCGGTGAGGAATGATTGGCATTCGAGTGAGCCACTTTTCTCCCTGGGCTTTGCTTCATATAACTCAGGGTGGTTAAATTAAGACACCATTGAATAACAGTCTTAAGTCCAATTTAACTATCGCCTCTGCTGCGTCCTCTCAAGCCTTCAATTATGCTGATCCGCCACACAGTGACCTGCAAAAACCTTTATCCCTAGTGCCATTAAAGCTGTCTAGAGACATAGACACGGCAGGCAATAGATGTTAGAAATGACCCAGCGTCCTCATTCAAATCTGACCTAGAACATCATGAGAACACAGCTTAAATATAATGGCTCAGGTGAAAAAAAAAAAAAAGTTCTGTAAAATATTAGCAGATTCAGCCAATTTACTAAATACTGCTTTGAAAGTCATTAAGGTCAGTTTGACATATACTGTAGCAAGGCCCAGATATATTTGAAGGTCACTTTCATATTTTCTACATTGGCAAGTTTACTAGAGGTGCTTTACAATGACAGAAATGAATAGAAAACAAAAGCTAATTTAAAATGTAAATAAACAATGAACAATTTAAACAATGTATGGTTTAAATAAGTCACAACAAAATTATACAAGCAAAGGCTAAAACTATAGAAATATTTGGCTAATATAGAAGCGTAATAACTAAAATGTGAAAAACTTTGCCAAAATATATTGGACTTGGCACAAATTAATCAGACAAGAAAAATGTGAAAAAAGTTTCAAATCTCAAACCTATTGAGGAACAAGCAGAGATGGTCCAGTTGTAACTGTGGCAGTCTAGATGGGTTAAGCTTAGGCCGGTTGTTACATCCCAAGAATGAGCAGAGGTTTTTTTTTCTAGTTTTTTCTAGCTCACACTGCACACACAAGATACACTACAGGGCTTAAGCATCACTACTGCAATAGTTTCTGCATCTGCTCTAATTTTGAAACATTGCTCATACTGATTCAAAATCAATCACACCCCCCTCCATAATAACTCCAAAACTTTTAGATACAAGAACACTCCATATTATTGATATATCTTATTTTTCACTCATTTTACAAGCAAACTAAATTAATTATATCAGCATTCATTCTTGAACACTGAACAGTAAGCTTTTGCTAACTCAAAATTGAAGAAAACTAAAGTAGAAAATTTGATTTGTCTAAATTAGCCAAATTCCCAAGCAAAAACATTAAAAGAAAGGAAACAAACACATCAGAAAAAAATTGCTTTTGAGTTGATTTTGAACCAAATCAAAATAATACTGATGTGGATAAATTAGATAAATTCTTGGCAGAATCAAGAGCATGCTCATCTCTGAACTAATTTGCACTAAAAGAAAAAAAATCTCTGCCTAGCTCTATGCAAAATCAATCCACTCTGCACCACTCACATATGTAGCTAAAATCTTTTCAGACTGACAGAAAATTCTGGTATTTAACCTTCAAACCTCAAAGAGGAGATCTACTCCTTCAGCCATTTCAAAAGAATATACACAGGCTGACTGAAGCAAATGGAAATAGATGTTATAAGATCAACTTGAGGTAGCCTACAGAGAACAATAGTTACATCTACTAAAAAAGACATTGACATGGAAACTAAATTTGAAATAATGTACTTTAGTTGTTAGAAAGGACAAAAAAAAATGCAGACAACGTGCAACCTGCCAAATTGCTTTTGGGCTTCCCATGCTCTGCATTCACGCCTCTCATGCTGTACTCACACTCTTCATTTTACACGTCTCATGCCACAAGAATTAGAGCTAACCCAAACTCAAAGATGCTTCACTATCATTTAAAGAGTCAGATAGCGCTCACTTAAGTAATTTGATCAAAGCCTTTTTAGACCAAGTACATTTATTTTTCTTTGTTTAACTATTGATAAATACACTGGTAATTTGTAAGAGGCTTTTCCTAAAGGACAGCCTTTACAATATCGACATCCAACTGCCTTTTCCACACCTCTGTGAATACTATAGATACATGTACATTTTTATAATGAAAATAATACAAATTTAAGTTTAAGACTAGGAGAATTGTCTCAAACACAAATTTTTGGAATGTACTAACAATTTAAACATGAAGAATGAGAACCAATTGGACTGCAGTTAAATTAAACACAATCTCTTTTGCAAATAAGAGTTTATTGCCCTTAAAACCACCTTGCCTAATACTGCTCTTTGGTTGTTCCACCCCTAATTAAGCATCAATTTAAATCAAAGTAGAATGCAATCTATTGTATAAATGAACAAACTGAATGAAGATCAAAATTTGCTAAATTGTATTTATCACTTTAATACACTTTTTTACTAAATTTTCCGACACAACTTACAAAATATACAAATAGGTAAATGGGTTACTCTGCATTGTACACAACTTCCCCCTTTAAAACGCATTATTGATTGAAACCAGTACTTCTTATAAAAAACAATGCACATTTATTTCATTCCTTCTGCATATAGACTATATATAAATTTTTCTGCTAATAAAACAAGCTAATTTTAAGTGCTAATATTAAATCTGCAGGAAGCCCCTCACTTGTAAAGCTGCTTGAAGCTACTGCTAAAAAGTTCAATATTAAAATATTTTGTTTTATATATGAGTTGATGTGGAATCAACTCCCATCTGCAGACAACCTCTAGTGGGCAGTTTATGAACAGCCATTTCAGTTTATCATGTTATAAAACTTCACAGGATTTGTAACAAGCAGATTAAGGATGGAGACATTGCATAAAACTAAAGAAAGCTCAACTAGTCTAATTATTATGGAACTGTTGGCTCTCGCTGCCATGGCTGCTTCAACTAAATGCGAATAAAAAAAACAGTGGCTCACAAGCCATTTATCACATACTGTACCCAATATTGGCCAAATATCCAACATCACTGGTACACATTGCTTGCCTTTGGTTGGCGTTTCCTTTATAAAGATGGAAAAATTATTCCTGTGGTGCACATAGATGCTGATAGATGTTGTGGCACACTGAGACATGATTTAAGATGCTTCTTTCCTTTTGCCCTACACTTTTGCTTACACCATTACTTTAATACAGGACTCTTTGCTTGCATTTGTCTCATCCCCCATGTCCTTACAGACTGCAACACAAACTAATTTAAGAGGCGCTGTAAATGTCTTTTTCTTAAAAGCTGGAGCACTGCTGAGATCTCATTGATCCCTGGTGTTTACAAGATCTTGTAGAGGAGGTTGTCTCTTCAACAAGCTTACTTGCTTGCGTGCGCAGCTCTTCTGATTTATCTGACCCTGATCTCGCCATGAACTCACTGTAATTTTTTCACTTGCAAACTATGAATAATGCACTTCAATCTCCATTATGCTCAATCAATTATGGGTAATGATTGAGGGGCGTGGTGACCTGCTGTCTGGTTGATGATCTTGCCATTATCTCATCAACAGTGAACCCTGACCAGGCATTAAGATGCACAAACACACATGCACACACAAACAGTTCACCTTTTATCCTCCATTTTCTCATCCTGGCATTCTTTCCACATGGTCAGATGGCATTTACGCTTCTGCTCTGGGCAAAACAACAGGAGTACTCTGTCGCCCTACACCAACCGCATACTCTGTCAAAGTCCAGTTACCTGAGCTTTGACATTCAATTTGTAATATGATGAACAGACATCATAATATTTGGAACAACAAAAAAAATGCAAGAGTTTGCAAACGTTCTCTTTGGAATATCAAAGTTTCACATACAGAAGAAGCTACATGCAGGCTCCTACAGTAAATGTATAAATAAAAATAATACCTACAACTTACTTGTATAAAAGATAGGCATTCTTTTTTTTAAGATTCTTGCAAAAGCTTTTATGTAACTAACCACTCTTAAAAAGATCAAGTTTTAAGTATATTAAGTATATATTCTTGCAAGCTATGAAAGTATATAAACTTGCATCAATGAAACCACCTGATATCATGCTTAGTAGTTGTTGGATAAGTGTTAAGGCTACCATATACCTATGCGTATTATAAGGGTGAATTTATGGATGCATACACGCCTAGAGCCACAAATAATGTTTGTGGATGCAAGCTCACACATCTGGTCGACAGATAGGTGCAAAAAAAAAAAAACTTCCGCTCTGCCATTTCGCCCTGGTTTCTTGCAATATGTGATCTCACGATCAACAGATGAACCCTAGCTCTTTTAATCACAAAAAATACGTTTGAGAGATAAAAAAAAAACCACCGAGAGGTGCACGATACACGCTCGCGTTGACTTGCGATGAATGTCTAGGTTGGTCTAGTTGGGCTCTGAACCGGTTCAAGAAAACAAACACTGGAAACGAACTACATTTTCACAAGAACGAAAACAAAACCAAAATTAATTTTAACCATGTCATTTTGTCATTTTGAAATTAAGCTAAACCAACCAATTTATAATTGTCTTTACTATTGGCAGCTGCCAATCATTAACTGGACAGTAAACATGTGACGCTGACGCAAGCATTATGAAATGTCTGCTCACCGTCGATTTCACTGGGAACCAGTGTTCAGTCAGATTTTGCTTCTCTGCGAGACATGCCCACCGGTTTGTAATGTCCTCAAATGTTGACTTATTTTTGCAAAGTTCTGATGAGCCATTTGCTTGTACCTATGTGTGTTGAAGTGTAACTTTATCCTGTAAGATGTGATTTTTGAACACATGTGTTTTTAAAGGTGTTGTCAAAATAATACCATTGTACCTTTTTTTTTTCAACCAAACCAAAAACCAAACAATATATTTAATGAGGAACACAGGATCAAAACGTTCTAATAACTATTCTCTTAGAGTGAACAGTTTAGTGTTTTTTTCAAGTCCTGATGCTGAAACTATAACGTTTATACTTGCAACAACTAATGTCAACCTAGAAGGCGATTGGTTTATGCATTTACGGTCACCAGGTATAATTAGTTCACTGACCACTCTAGTAACCGTTTAGGTCTTATATCTACTCATAAAACAGCGGTAAAGAAATGGGGAGTTTGTAAATTGCTAGTATACAAGATTTATTTTACCAAGGGCAAGTTTTACCACAGAAAATCTTTATTTTCTTTTTTAAGATAGTGATATCTACTCTCTAGCTATGGGAATATTTGTGACCAGTTTAGGTATTTTCAGTTATATTCAAACAAGCTTTTTTTCAAACCCTGAATAGTTCATTTTTAAATCCTTGCTTGAAATCACAAGAGCTTGCTGAGTTATACATAAAAGGAAATCGTTATGTTCACTTGAAAAAATAGTATTTGCCAAGTTTTTAGTAATCAATCACTCGAAAACATTTTTTTTAAAAATTTATTCTCTATAAAAATGTATTGACTTCTTGTTTTTACGACCATCTCTTTTAATCTAGACTTTAGTGACAGCATTGTTCACATAGCCGTTCTTTCTGAGAGCAATCATTTAAACAAAATCCAGCAAAAGAAAGTAGGCTTTAACATATTGTGAGTGGGTTGCCAGCTTTCTAGATTACACATCAATGTGATCATATGCAAGCTGTTCCTCCTGAAATGCAAATATTTGGGTCTTTTAAAGATTAAAACAAGCAAAAGATGAGGTTTGATGCAAGGACCTGTTAAGTTTTGATGTGGTACTACTTCCTCAAACTTAAAGCTAAACATTGCTGCCATATTTATACAGAGACAGCATTCTTTTGTTCATGCTGTAATACATTTGTTTTTTTTTCCTACTCAGTACAGCTGTCCTAATGACATAGTTTCTTGTTTTAGTGTTGTTCCCCCATCAAAAACATATTCGGATAGGTTTTTGCATGTTTGTTTTATCCTTTTTTTTAATGGCTCGATGCCCATTGGCCGAAACACTGCTCACTAATCAGTAACCAGATGTTACTGCATCTCAATGAAGAGCGTATGCTCTGACTGACCCGGAAGTGTAACCGTAGCAGAGCTGTGTTGATAAACAATGAAAAGGAAGTGCGTTTTTGGATGTCGCAGACCAAAAATTTATTTTGGCTTACCAAAATATAAGTGTATTTGTAGAAAATAGGTAGAATTCTGACTTATTTTTTCAGAGCACAACCATTTGAGGTGATTCAAAGATATTGTTTAGGATAAATACATCCTTTTAAAGGTTATTAAGGGTGTTGTTCTAGAGGGCTCAAATAGGCATGATATAGCACCTTTAAGCTAAATGCATTTGTGAGAGACCAAGTTTAAAACACTGTACCTACTGGCGTAATTAGAGTCAATAACAAGACTTTTGATTTCATTTCACAAGTTCACACTACATATGATTAGTCTTAGTATCGTAATACAAAGTTAGTAAGTTTAATTCTGTGAACTAGATGAGCTGTCCAGAAGAGGGCTCCGGCACCGGGAAGATCCCCGAGCCCAAAAACCCCAAACCTCTTTGTGGGGTGAAGAGGAGGATGCTTTTCTCATCAATGAAATAATGTTTATGTCTGTTTATATGCTGGGCTTACTGATTAGATGGAGTGTGCTCTGGATGTGGATAGCTAATTATATTGCTTGTTCTTCCTGAATCTCATTAGATTTCAACTTAATTTAGTTTCTTCTCTCATTTACTAACAATTGTATGTTATTGATTGAATTTATTCAATTTCAGATGTTTACCTGAGGAAATATATCTTATAGTAGCCAGCCAAAGCACTAGTGTTTTGAATCTAATGTATTGAATATAATATAAGGAAGTGGACTTATTCCTTTTTAGTTATTCAAGTACATAACTACATTTCATTAATATGTGAAAGCATGTGAAAAAGGATCTGGTTAGGATCACACAAATGCTATTATGCACCAAGGAAACAGCTGTAATCAAAGTCTCAACATCTATCCGAATTGTGATCCCGTTTAAATTATATAAATGAATCGTTGAAATGAATCATCCTTTTAAATGAACAAGACGCATCAAAATGAACGAAACTTTCCCATCACTAATCAGTAGACAACAGCAACACACCCGGCTAGTTTTGTCTTTTGATGGACTGACACCAGCAAGACAAGATTCTGAATGTTCAAATCCTCTACTTTCCTGACTCTTCATCACGTAGTTCTTCCGTGTGGTTTTCGTGAGTTTGACGTAAAGGAGTGTGTATCGAGCACCACCCAGCTACTCATGTTCCACTCAAGTCATCAAAACAGCCAACTTTAATTGGTTGTTTTTCTTGCGAAAAAATTAATTTTGATATGGCAGAGCCAAACTCTTTCGTTTGCACCAATTAAACATTAAATTGAATATTTGTATAGGTGTGTAGAGGCCTTTAGTCTCAAGAACAGATATAATAAAACAACAATTTGCATAACTGTAAGAATTATGAATGATTATGATCAAAAACACACACAAAAAACGGTTAATAAAAAATATATATTCCATTCTGCCAGTTCTTAGGCACTCTGTGTACTTCTCAGTATAATCTGATGATATTTTACTCTATATGTTCCTGGAGCACATCCCAAAAGATTCCCAAGGTACCCTATACTTTAGATTCCTACAACTGTCCAATGAGATTCATAGGCACACTGGGAACGCTATTCCAGTCCGAACCCCTGCTGACCTCCGGCTTCAAATATTTTGGAGAGGTATTGGATAATTATCCTAATGCAGCATGGAACTGGAAATAAATGTTATAATGACTCTGAACTTTTGACTGCTAGTATGTGCAATTAAAACAGCCACTTTAAGAGATCAGATTGCAACCCTTTCAAATCAGATCTCATATTTTAAAAGATATAAGTATCTAAAACTTTCTTTATTAGCAACTGAGTCTATCCACATGCTCAAAAATATGAGAATTGCATCTCTCCTGCTGCCTGCAGTACTGAAATAAAGTCAGTCTATATTCTAGCTGTCCCAGATTTTCAGAAGAGAGCATGGCATATGAGATCATCTCGATAACTATTAAGATTGCCCACTTGCTCTTGAACAATCCAAACAGCTAAGAGGTGGGCAAAATGCCAGATCCATTCTTTAATCACCACCACCTCAGGAACAAATGTATCTACGGTAGTTCTTCATAGTCCAGCTACTGCTAGCACTCTTTTATATCACATTTCACGTGCTAGCCTCTCCCCGGGTTACTGTAAAGTGTGTAGCGTGTTTCCCTGAATGAAAATGCGTAGTACGTCGCGTTCTTATAGGTGCCTGCGTTCGTGTAAACATCAATTAAAGAAATGACTCAAACAGGAGAAATCAGCTTCGGTAGGCTACATGAACATCGTGCTAACTGTATCCACGCAACAACAAAATACATTACACGGAGGGGGAAAACGCTGTCTGGTGTTAGTGCTGATGCATCCTTTCCAGACCTAAACCTATTTTTTACAACAAGCCTTACCTTCTCGGATGATGAAAGAAGCGAATCCGGCTGAAAATTATGCTGCATTTGAGGGAGAGTCAGAGCGGCACAAAACGTATTTCTCTTTACGGAGCATTCTTCTTTCAAAATGAACGGTGGGGGGGACTGACAGCGTCTATTCCCCACATGTGCGCTTTCCTGCTGCTCTTGAGTCCTGCAGTCGTGCGCTTGACTGAATTGTTTATTCAAGGTATCCCCGGCACTCACTCTGCAATGCCATGTTCACTCCTCCTACACTCGTGAACAACCCTCAGAGTCGACTCGCAAGTGAATCATTGTTGAAAAGATTCGAACAAACCGATTCGTAAAATGTCAAATTCCGGAATATCTTCACAGACGTGAATATAAACATGATTTTAAGCGTCAAATGCATTATAAAATTATAAAATACAACAATGACGATGTAAATTGATTAACAACCATTGACTGAGAAGGTAACATAAGTTCCAAATTGATTCAGACTGGAAAATGGCAACGACAGAGTACAAAAGATTCAGAAATGGTCATTTAATGTAATCTACAGTGTTTTAGACTAAGATTTCACATTTATGTCATATTTTCTCATATGTGGGTGTGTTAAATAAACTGTATACCAACAGTAAGCTAAACGTTTTATACCTTCTCAAAATAAAGCATTATTATATTAAACATTGTTTTAGATCTAAAACTATTTTAAACCATGCCTACAATTAAACTTCAGAAATGTCATATCTTTATAAATATAGCGCAACGAATTGATCAATTGTTTATTCGGTTCAGTAAATCAAGTGAATCGATTCTTCACAGACAAACTCGATCTTCTCAAAGCTTGTGTGCGCCACCCTTAAAGCCGTAGTTTAACTCTGTGTACTTTTCCTAACCCGGGGCTTTAAATCAGACCATACCTTGTATGATCTCATTTGGTTAGTTCACACATCACTCTCAGATGGTATTACACACTGTAAATCTTTATAGGCTACAAAGATTTTTAGTTGCAATTGTTTAACCTTTATGTATTTATTTAACCCAGGGGTCTCCAAACCTGGTCCTGGAGGGCCGAAGCCCTGTGCTTTTTTGGTTCGCCAATCATGAAACATATCTGTGGCACTAATTAGGGTCCTCTGATTGCCTGAAGCTAGAGTAGTATGCATACTACAGCAGAGTTGCAACTAAAATGTGCAGGGAGCCTTCCAGAACCAGGTTTGGGGAACCCTGATTTAACCATTTGATAATTGACATTTTTGGAAACTGTTACTCCAAGTCATTTTTTACTGGTACTTTTGAAATTTTTAAGACCAGCATTTGTTCACACATCATAAATGATTCAAATTAGTCCAGTGTTTTTGTTAATTGCAACAAATGTTTTCCGATGGCTTTGTTTGTGATGTCATAAATTTCAGGATTCCGTCCATAAGCTTTAACCTCTTAATGAGAATCATCTATAGTAGTTAAGTCTTTACATTTTTCTACTAGTGATGCAGTTCAAAGTTCAGCTACTATTGGTATAAAGAAACTTTCTGAGGAAGAACTGTTAAGTGGTTAGATCAGCAGTAACTCGGGATATTATTAAGGGTCAGCGTGGGATTATTTCAAATAAAGGGATCAGGCTAGTTCCTGTCGAACTCAAAACAAACCTGTAACCAGAATCAGGTTTCTTTACCGGAACAAGGTCTGGGGTCCTAACATTAGTTATGTTTAACAGAAAAATGGCCCTATAGATCTTTAAATGGAGGTTAAACAGTTTTATTTACAATACAGTAGCCTACTTTTCTAAGTTACAGACTTTTTATTAATGCTCTAAAATCTGATCATCCTCTGAGAGATTGGCATCAGATGTTGCCTTTTAACAATACACCACTTCCTCTATTCTCAGCCTTGAAAATGTGTTTTTACAACAAGTTCACAGGGCTGGCTTGAGTAATCATGCTGTGCTAGTTACATATGTGTGATGTCCTGATGGGAAATAGCATGGTGCATTAGGTTTTTCACAGCAAGCATGCAAGAAAGGTTACTTTCCAATCAGCCCCACCTCAACAAGCTAGTACCCCCTTCCCTCTCAGGACAGTCACATGTTTCACTACTGTTTTCCATGGCTATTGTAAACCTTTTGTTCAACATCATGTTTCAAGATATGCCCAAAACAGATTTATTACTCTAAAAAAAAAAAATCAGCAGCTGAGATCAACACCAAATTTGTGTTGAATTTGAAAAACATAAATGGAAACTTACATTTCCACTTCAGAAATTTCAGAGCCATTCATTAAATAAAAGTACAAATAATCAGATTGTTTTGCTTCTTTTGTGATTCATTGTTGAATAAGAGACCAACAATGGGTTGTGCAAATCAAAAGCAAGCACACCCTACTGTACGCTTCCTGTAAAGCATAATTATGGGTTTAAATAACACATCCATTTCTACCGTGAGATTGGGATTGAGGTTCAAATAGCTATCCCTGAGCAGAGACCAGAGGCCGAAACAAAGGGACTTTGGCCTCAGCATGTGACGGTCACAAAGAGAAACATCAGGTCTGCCAGGAGACAATGAACTTTGGTTCCACTGATTTCCCTTGAACCCTCACTGACCAGGAAGAGCAAAGGCTCCTCGGGCAGGCAGGTGCAAACAAGGATATGGGGCGAGAAGCACAAACTGCCCTTTCCCCTTTGGACTCAAATACAAAGGTGGATGGTCTTGCCAAAGAGGTCACTGTTGAGAGGAAAATTACTCTTTAACACAATATTGACGCAGGGGCTGAAATGCATCATTGTGGAGACATGAACAAAATGAATGCAGAGTACAAAAAAACCAAAAAACAATCTCATTAGTGTTTGTAGAGCACATGGTCATGTGACTTTTTGATTAGCATATTATTGCAGTAGCTGACAAATTTGCCTTTAGAATTGCACAGTAGTGCTGAATTGTAATTTGAGTTAACATCCAGATACCAAGTTACAACAGAAGTCTTGTGATAAACTGCTGATGATGAGGTTTGCCATTTTATCTTCATATGACAGTGTACGTTTCCTCAAGCAATATGTTCAAAGGTCTGTTAGAACAGTTCAGTAAAGCTGTCAAAAAAGTTGTTCAGCAGCCTATCTGTCAAAGCTATTTTGTCACGCTAAGCTTTTTAATGAACTGTAACTGGGTCAGATATGCTCTGTATTTTACTTATGGTACAGTGAGAATGGAACTGGGAAATTATTACAAAACGAGGACAAACTCAAAATACAATAACTGTTCCCATCTCTGGAGCTCACTTTGTTGTCATGCTTCTGCTGGAAATGGAAACACAATGGAAACACTGCAACATTTTCTACACACTTTCATTGCTTCTTGATTTAAAAAGGCACTCTGATTAGGTGAGACATAAAACATTTGAAAAAGTGCATTTGTTAGTTGGATGACCAATAAGGTTGGCTCTTTGGCTTATGTACCTGGATCTTTTGATGTTACAGAAAAAGTGTGCGGTGTGTTTGGTTCATTTGTTTTTTTGTGTGTTTGGTTCATTTGGTTATTTGCACCACATTTCATACAATAGTTACTCTTTAAAAGGATGTTCCTCTAAAGCAGGGATGACAAGTATCAAAGAGGGCCAAAAAACTAATTTGCTATAAGCCGGTGGCAGGGCTTGTTCAATGTTTATGAAAACATATCAAAATGATTGCACATCGTCTTTTGAACCAAGACCTAATATTATTTTTCTTTTTAGTAAAACAGCAAAAAAGTAAATATCAATATATATATATATATATATATATATATATATATATATATATATATATATATATATATATATATATATATATATATATATATATATATATATATATATATATTATATATATGCGTCACTGCTTTTAAATGCTAAGATGAGAAAAAAAAATCTCTTGTATTCTTTAGTTTGTGGGCTACTGTTGCATTGTGGGAAATGTCATGCTGCGGGCTGCGTGCCGATTTCTTTAAAACTTAAATACCAAATATAATATATTTGCAGGCCTGATCACACCCCTGGGCCTTGATATGTGCTCTAAAGTCATATTGGGAGCATTAAACAGCAGTACTCTCATAACCAAAAGAGAGCATTTACATAACGTCTTGTAAGTTATTTGACATTTAAGAACTTTTGTCACTTTTGAGGGATGTTGCAAAAGTCTCATAGACATATATTTACTGTACGTATTTGTCTGTTACAGTGTTTCTTTAGAAATTACTGTTAAAAAAATAAAAGACAATTTTATTTTATAAAAATACATAATTTCTCAAAAAATATGAATATTGTGATAAAGTTCATTATTTTCTGTAATGTACTGATAAACATTAGACTTTCATATATTTCAGACTCATTACACACAACTGAAGTAGTTACAACCCTTCATGCCCTCAATGCCAAAATCATCAGTATTAAAACAATAACTACTTCAGTTGTGTGTAATGAATCTGAAATATATGAAAGTCAAATGTTCATCAGTACATTACAGAAAATACTGAACTTATTATGAACTTGTTTAAAATGTCAAATGTTTATCAGTACATTACAGAAAATACTGAACTTATTATGAACTTAACACAATATGTTAATTTTTTTGAGAAGGACCTGTAGTTTTGTGTTGTTGTTTTTTATAAATACTGTATAAATTGGCACGTTATTATTAGCAACATGACCAATCTGTAAGGTGTTTATAAATCCCATAAAATATCTTGAGGTAAATGAGAGAGTGTGGATTATGTGTCGGAATGTTTACCTGAATTTTAGCAGTCCAAAAAAGCATGTTATCTCTCCTGCAGTTTGTGGAACTGGGAGTGAGTGCTCTTTCAAATCAGCTTATCTGCCCTTTTAAAAATAAATTATAACTGATTCCCTCGATTCACTTGATCTAATGCAAACACACACAAACTCTCTCTCTCTCTCTCTCTCTCTCTCTCTCTCTCTCTCTCTCTCTCTCATGCTGTCTCTTACTCATGCGATGTCTCTCGCTCCCTACTTCTCTCCCATGCAGCAGTTCTCAGACAGCATTCATCTTATATTTCCATATACAGCACAGAGCTGTAATTCTTTATCACACCACTCAACAGGACATCCATAAACAGCATTAGCATTTCTCCATCCTGCCAAGATTTTGGAGTTCAGATTTTCTCTAATAAAGTGGCTTTCACAAAGTAAAGTTATTCCAACTGGGCTAATTGTTTGCCTTTGTTCTATCGCTGTCAATCACACACAACATAGCTTCTGATCTAATAATGTACAATTTTAAGTAGTGTCTTAACTTCCTAACAAGCCTGTAAAAAGGCAGAAGACGTAGCCACATGCTTTGAGTGTGTTTCTGAGGCTTCCTGTGCCTGTGTTTTCAAGGGGAAGCATTGAGCCTTTTGGACACGTGCTTGTTTGAGGTGAGACACTCTGTGGATTTAGGCCTTGTATCATAATGTAACCCTCGTTATTTCCCTGAGCGATGCAGATCAATAAGTGCTGTTTATGCATGCAGGCCACATACACAGCTCCACATTTCAGAGAAAGTAGGGGTTGCTATAATGGCAGCTTAAGCTCTGGCATGGTTTCAGTTTTCAAAGTAGAAGCCCTGAAAATGAGACACACATCTTACTGTTGAATGGCTTTGTGAATAGTGGAATATTGCAATGCTTTCTCATTGTGCAAAAGTACTTATCAAATATTGGCTTGAATAAACATATTACTGAATAATAAGAGTGAATCATGACGAATATGATATCCTTGTATGAACCATTCAAAACTGATATCGTTAATTTTATTTTACACATTTCTAAACAAGTTTTTGGTTTTGGCTTAAAATTCTTAGTTTTGCAAAATCTTTGCTTGACATGATCAATCGACATGCTACTCGAGTGGTCTTGACTTTATATATGTTATTTATTTATTTATTTAATCAATGCTCAATGCTCAAAATCATGTTTTGTTTCATTGTAGCTTCAGTATGGAAGAGACGCCAAGAAACAATTCAACTTATCACTTTAGGCTGATCGCTAAAGGAATCATAGTCCATAGTTCTTAAAGTGCACAACTTTAGTGCACAAATTAATCACATTATGCACCCAGTTAAAGTTTTAAATCTGAAAGAGCTCTGTTTATCAAGTTAATGTCTTTAATAAGAAAGAGTCACTGAAACAAGTCATTATGAAAGGGAATCCTTTAAGCCAATACACTTTTAGGTCTTGCAGCTTTATTTTCTCTAAGGTTCTTTTTACCCCAGCAGTATCTTTTGTCTTGTTCCCTCCATTGTTCTGATGCTGAACTGCACACATCTACATGAACCTACTGTCTCAGTGTGTAACTGTCTTACGGTGGCAAAACAAAAAAAACTCTGGGACTTGACAAATGCATGTAAAGTTATTATGGAAGTTTATTTGTTTAGTCCAATAAAGAGCTGTGTGCTAATAAAAAAAAATTGTATTGTGGTGCCTCAGTGCCTCACTGTTTCAGTGAAAAGTATTGTGATGTTCTGTGAGCTGAACAGAGGATGTTAGCCTATCACAGAGATTATCTCGCAGGAGAGAAAATGAGAAAACTCTCTGTGGTCTAACAATGCGAAGATAGTTTGTGTGATTCAATCTGCAGATCTAACCCTTTTCATGTGTCTGATTGCTGTAGACTAAATCATGTTGTTGTAGTCTTTAAGCATATTCTTAAACATTTAAAGTCAGACAATTAGAGTCATGATATTGCTAGCAAACCTGGGATTGTTACATCATGTGTAGAACCAGGGTAGATGCATCAATAAGTAAATACATTTTAATCCATTTAAATAAATTTTTTTAATACATTTTGAAGAAAATAAAAGCACCAAGGCAACAAAGGGTTTTTTGACCTTGGATGCATGTCAAACTGCTTTTGGACACAACAGGGGCACTTTTGTGTAGACTTTGAAAAGATGCCTGAAGGATATTGTGCATTAAAGTTTTTTCTCTGAGTGCTGATGGTTTTAGAATATTTCCTGCATGTTTTGATTTAAAAACAGTTCACAAACTGGCTTGTATGGTGGGTGAATGTGGCCCTGTGATGGACTGGTGGGAATATGTCCTGCATCTTGCCCAATGGAAAGATCAAAGGGTAAAGAAAATGCAAAGACTGATGGGTTCAGTGAGCATGTCGATGTGTTTTCTCTCTATTTTGCCTTTGGATGTTGATTTTTCTCTCTTTCAAGATATAGTGTTACGCTCTGGACACATCATTGATCAAGAATGACTGCAAAAAAATGCAAGTATGTTGGATCTTAGCCTTTTATGCTCCAAATCATTGTATAAACTGAATGATTAGTGATCGTAGGGACTCTTTTGCTTTGTGGTCATACATATATAAGGTCTCTCTAGAGTGCTAATAAAAGGGAAGTGGAGGAGAAAAGGGTGAGAAAAAGGAGACAGCTCCATGAGTGTATCATGAGCTGGGTTGTGTCATACTGTGGCTTTTTGGGTTTGTATGGTGAAACATAGAGCGGGGGCGGAGGACTTGGCATTTAAAAGAGGAAAGGCCTGACTGCGTGCACATTGTGCGGCCATGTGTGGCATCACCAGAGATCACATGTGGCCCAAGTACAGTCTCCCAAATTTCCCCAAAGAGACTTCCAATTCCCGTTGGCCTTGTTCCGTTTTTATCTGAATCTTTAAGCACAGGAAATCACTGACCCAGCTTTGGGGGAAGGTTTATTTATGAGCTGTGAGGAGAACCTTCATGGCACTTACAATCAAACTGTGAAGTGAGATTTATTTTTAAAATGTTGATATTGTATTCATTAATCAGTATTCACATCTACTTTGCAATCAAGCTTTTACTCCAAGCAGTAAAATATCCTTTGAGTAAATCTCCCTCGGAACTCAAAGGCGTAAAATGATGCATATATCTTCTCTGTAGCATGAAAATCCCATATTTGAATGGGGGTAACCCTATCAAAAGCTGGACTTTTCCTTGACAAATTGCTTATGTTAATCGCTACAAGAGCACACCTCTTATCAATGTGCTGAGCTTCCACATTTATTTAGCCTTGGGCGACTGTCTCATCCGTGTGAAGGATCTCGCATTATAATCCACAGATCACATTGAATGGGGCAAGTATCTCATTTCTCATTGTGCACGCTTCCATTTAAGGGACATGGTTGAGGAAAGGCGACTGAATGAGGATTGGAGTTGAGGTGTTCAGAGCCACGGCTGCTAGTCATCAGGTGGTGGTGGGGGAGGGAGGTCATCTTGGCCTTTTGTCTGATTTTAATATTGGGTAAATGTCACGGGTGAACATCTCAGATCTAGCTATTCACTCTCTGCCTTTCAACTAGTTCTCATAACGGTGATAAAGGCCTGCGCTGCCTTTAAATTCATCAAACATCACATTGCATCTTAGATACTAATTAAATCTGCTTTAACGTCAAGTTTCTTAAATGGTTTGCTAATTAAATATTTAAAGTAAATATAACAGCTGTTATGTAGAACACTAAAAGTTCATGGAGAGGGTCTTAAGGTCCCATAGTGCAATTTGAAATTGTAAATAAGCTTGTAAAATAAATAAGGAAATAAGGAAAACATTAATACGTTGAGTTACTCTTGTCTAGCAACTCAACAAACGGTAAAAATAAATGGTATAAAATAATCTAGTAATCTAGTCTGTATGTTAAAAGGATGATGTTTTAGTGTTACAAGTGTTTTAACAGTATGTCTATACTGATCATAATTTAACAAAAATGCAGCATATAAGTGGAGCTGTGATGCCAACCAAACCTATTCAGAGTGTTATTTGGTCTAAATGATTACTCAAGTTAATTAAAATACTGTTTTTGTGTGTCTACGTGCAAGTCAGTAAACAGCCTACGCAGGAAGAAATGTCCTTACAGAGACTCCCAGAATCCAAACATCAGTCTGATGTAGGGCTGCACGATTAATATAATTGTGATATTGGCAGCATGCGATTGTGTGACAGCAGCGTTGAGAATATTTAAACAAAAATGTCTGGACTGCTTTGAAAAAGACATGAGGCTGACACAAACTGTCATTTAAAAAAAAGGTTTTCAGAAAAAGATCCGCACCATGGACAACAAGCGACCCTCGCGATCTTCACTATCACATACCTATTTTTCACAAAAAGCATTCCTTAAACTTTAAAAATCCTGTTGTCATTTTTAACAATCACATGGAAGCTTAGTCCCTTAGCCCTCCCCAACTAGCACCAGATGTCAATCTGAAATAAGAAGCCAGTTCTACTCCGCGGTCATCGGGTCTGCTCTGTGCACCTCCATCACTGTGTAGTTTAGCTCAGCATCCAAATCAGACACCTGGAGGCTCCAGAGGACAGATTGGACTGCTGAAAAGATCATTAAAGCTCCCCTACCCTCCTTTCAAGAACTGTACACCTCCAGAAGGAGAAAGAGGGCTCGCGAAATCACTCTGGATGCTGCTCACCCAGGCAACCACCTTTTACAGCTCTTACCCTCCGGCTGGCAATTCAGAGCCCCAAACACCTTATTCCGTTAAAATAAGAATACAAGTGAAAAATTCCATGGCGATCACAAAATGAAAAAAAAAACTGCTTTGGCGCTGAAAAGGTAGTTGTAGAACAACTGACATGGAACGTGAAAGTAGTCTTGAATAAAGCCTAATTCAGTTGCATTCATGATTTCATGAGATTTGCATAAAGCAATGAGCACTAAATTATTTTAAACTAAATAGTTCAAACAAACATTCAAATAAAGTTACACATGGAAACTACTAATATGGCCAGCAGAAAGAATAATAGCTGCAGTTTCATAATAAAAGTCTTTTCTGAACCGAAACTGTTTTAGGTTTTTTTTTCTAAACATTTCTAAAAGATATTCAACAACAGTAGACCCTTTGCTCTATGTGCATATTAATAAAGCCTGCTTAATTTTGTACTTGTTAGCTGCCAAAAACAAAATTCTCACTGAATGAGAATTGCAATGAAATGAAACTGAAATCACTGAACAGGTAGTTTATGAACCACTGACATGGAACGCAGAAGTAGTCTTTTTCACATCTTCACATTGATTGTATGTGTAAATCACTCACTTTTCCCAGGTTATACATTCTTTGTGTGTACACGCCTTTATATCTTGCGTTTAGCATTCCCTGACTGATTTTTCTGGAGTTCATGGACAAGTGGCAATGTTTTAAAGTCTATGGTCTCAACTATAATGTAAAAGTACAAACAGACTGACTCTAAATAGTCAGGTTTGTTTCCAAAAAAAACGTTTTTGAGTAAGAAAACATTCATTGTTTGCTTTTAAAAGGCACAAGTTTTTGACAAATCGTCAACAGAAATTCAATTTATGTTTTCATGTGAGAGAGGTAAAAAGGTATGTAGGAAATACTTGTGTATTACTTTGTGTTAAAATATTTTGCCTGTAAAAATGGTTTTCTGTTTTGTTTAAATCACTTTACACCTCTTTAACATTTTATTCAACTTTAGATTTTTTTTGTGAACATAGTAGGTTAGACAACACTGTCTAGAGATCACTAGAAGTAAAGGATCAAGGATCTTGATTTTGCATAATCGTAACTGTTAAAACAACTGAAAGCAGGCTGTTTATTTCAGGGTGCAAGCATGTTTTTCTGCTTCAAAGTTGGGTTCTTTAAGGTGGGGTATGCATTGGTTATACTCATTTTTGACATCAGTCTAATGTGGATAGTCGATGAATTGCAATTTCAGTCACTTCTGCATAAGCTTCATGAGCAACAGTGGACAGCTGACTCTTGGTTAAATGTTTTATTGATATACATACCGTTTTCTACCCAGGGTACCCATACCCTACGATGAAAAAAAAAATCTTGTGATGTTAACAAGAGATACTTATGTAACAATATGTTTTTTGAATAAGAAAAGGTCACTAAATACACAAGATCGGCTTGAGATTGGGTCAGGAGGCATGATTATATGGAATCATGTTATTTATAAATTCACTTTACACTGACCTAAAACTTAAAAGGCAAGCTATTTTACTAGTCAACAACATGAAATGCAAATGGCTTTGTGTCCCAGAGATTCCAAACACAGTTGGCTCAGTTTTGATATTATTTTTTAATGAGTTTCTTTTTCAAGCATGTCCTATTTTCCTTCAAAAACATGTCAGAATTGTCCATGTTTGACGGGGTGCTGAGAAGCAGGTCAGTCGCTGATCCACATGTGTGCTGAGGTGGGAGGGGGAGGTTTGGGGTGATCCGTCAGACCTGCTCACTCTTTTGTGGTGTGCCATTCATCCTCCTCGCATGCTTTGTTTTCACATCTTGTTGACCTAGTTTGCGCTCTCAGAGTAATCCTCCTGGCTCCTTCCACTGGTGGATGGGGTGGAGCACTTTGCTTTGCCTGTCTCTCATTAGAATATCAGATAACAGGAGAAGGCCTCTCCAGAAAGAAAGGAAAAAATGAAGGGCTTTCTGGAAGTGGAGCGAAAGGCTGTTGCGTGCATTGTCTCAAGGGTCTGGGCTTGAACTCATTTACCAGAGCCTTGGCCCATAATCACAAAGACTATTCTGAGTCAACGCATTGTGCTTTTGAGTAAGGCTAACTATTCTTAGAGAAAAACTTAAAGCTGGTCCCTAGTGTCTGAGAGTTCAGTGAAATCTAACCCTGTTTGATGCTCTTCTGCTAGACATGCTAAGAGCTCTTTAGCAGAAGTTAATCTAATCATGCTAAAGTTTGACTGCTGCCTCAATAACTCACTAACAATAACATGTAAGATTGTGCTTAAGATGCAAAGCAGGTTTTATCATTGAGTAGAATCCAAGGCTCTGAGTAAAACTTCCCAGCCTATCATAGCAATATTATAATGAACATTAGAAATTTCTTTTGCCCTGACTTTTTTAATGATCCCTCTAATCATCCCAAGTCCCAAGTCCCTGGTTAATAAACTGGATCAGGCCCAGACCCTTCGCGTTCCAAAGCAAGCAACATAATTACAGAGAGGATCTTTAATTAGAGCAAAGGGAGGAATTATCCAGCTGTGGCCAATGCAGTCTTCTGCTACATCATTTTCTCTTTCACTGAGCCAAAAGAATGAAAGGTGGTAGAGGACTCAGAGGGCACCTTCCTGGAATTTTCAAAGAAAGTTGTTTGTAAATTTGTAGGACTCTACCATGTGCCTTTCCATACACACATGTGCCGTTACATCCTTTTACAGTAATATATGTCACTTTATTTCAATTTTTTTTTAGATTTGCTCACTACACACAGAGCAAAATATTCCAGATTTAATTATGTGTCCGTAACCATCCAAAAGTCACAACAAGTTTACTTTTTCTATAGTGATCTATATATCATTCAAAATTATAATTTAGCATAATCTAGCTACATATAATTTGGAAACAACTGGTGTTGGTTCTCCAAGATACTAAACAGTAGTGACACCACTTCTTTTTTTGACTATTGAATGCAAATTCTCTCCTCCACCCATATCCCCACATCTTCCTGAAAGGGACTCCCAAGAACGGGGACTTCCGGTCCAGTCATCTCACATATACAGTATATACACCCATATATTTATAAATATAGTATAATATTTAAAGTCATTATTTGTATTTCCAAACTGATGGAGCATTGGTTCGAACATAATTTATTACTAGGGTGCTGTGTATTGTTACTTGTTTACATGACAAGAAGCAAGACAATACTGTTTTTATTTATGTAAATGCTAACGGAACAATTCAGAAAAATTATCTGAAAATTATCTGAAAATTATATGGTGACAGAGTCTGGTCAATTTTATAAGCAACCGTTTTTTTTTAAATGCACCTTTTTTAATACAATACAATACTTTTTTTCAATACAATCTTGTTTCACTACATATTCATTCATACCCTAAAAGGGTTGTTTATCTCTTGAAAAAAGATTCTAGACTTTTTCTATCTATGTGTAGACGTTTTCTATTTACGGTAATTTCCTCTTTTTGTTTCACCTGGAATTCAGTCGTAAACTATATTAAAAGCTAAATTACAGACTTGTGGTTTTGTGAATAAAATGCAAGGGAAGTTATGTATTTCGATTTAAGACTAGGATTAAATAGATTGTTTAAAAATTGCTTTAATTTTCACAGGCTTATTATATGACTCAATGTTTTGTGATCACACACAGAACCACAAGCACCTACAATGCATAGTCATTCGAGTTGTTCTGATTACTCACCACCAGAAGAAAAAGAAGCAGTCTGGGCCTTGGGCCTCCAATGCCCTGATATAAGGAATAGACTCTGCCCTTCAGAAGTAAAATCCCAGTATTCATTATTACAAGAGCAAGGGTTAACAGCCAGTGACCTGCTGCCCACTGCAAGAGTGCCCCTGTAGGGGTGATACTCAGATCAGTTATGAAGGAGCAGAGCGCTGAATACTCACCTGTCTGTGATTGTCAGTGTCCAGGGCAATGGTTCTGATGACTCAGCATAAGAAGAAGAATTTGGGTAGATAAGATTGGTTTTGTGACTTTCTGCTTTTGGGCACCTGGGAAATCAAGCCAGTGTTTGTGAGTGGCCATGTCAGAGTCAAAGGGGCAAGCTTCATAAATCTGTTTTATGAGCTGGAAACAACTGAAATAGATGTCTGGGGTACTATTGATTCCAATCATGAAATCTTAAGAAGAGGAAATCCAGAAAAAGCTTTGGTTAAATTAAAGCCTGTGCGTTGAGATAATTAGACTTTGGTTTGAAAACTAATTTTTACCTTTATAATGTCATTATCTGACCTCTGAGGCAAACCAATGTTGTATTTATTAAAGGACAGTTGTTGAAGGAAGGGATCTTATCAAAAGCAACAATCCAAATTTCTTTCACGTCAAGAAGTAAGATTTACAGAAAGCTCAAATCTTTTTTAACTATATTACTGGCAGTGTGGCAGATATATCGCTAACTGTCTATATGACTACTTACAATGTAGTCATCAGTCGCCATAACATAATTATTGAGGCAAAAACACTATTCGCCATTTGGTTTATTGTCTTTCAGACTAGAGACATAGAGATTCTGCATGCTCAGTCCACTGAGTCCTCTTTCCTTGTGTTTTTTCCCCAAATGTGTCTGCACCAGTTTGACTTCTGTGAAAGAGAAAAGAAAGGATGCCACTTGGGTTAGATACTCAGTAATGTCTATTTAAGGGTATCTCCAAATTTGTTTGTGATACTAAATAAAACACAGATGATGAAACCACAGTGGTAAACTAAGGAGCCTGACCTTGTCCTGCCTCTGTAACACAACCCCAAGAATGATCTGCAGGTCAGCAACCTTCCCTTGCCCTCCATTATCAGAGCACACTCTCTGCTGCTATCCCTCTCTTTCTCTCTCCCTCTCTCTCTCTTTCTCTCTCCCCCTCTCTCTCTCTCTCTCTCACCAACATGGGGTTTCTATCTCGTTATCTTTGTCTATGCAAAATGTACACAGGTCAGCTATTATACTCATGCAGTGGCCTTTCTGAGCTGTCATCACTTTCCTCACTATTACGATTTAATGCAACATTATAATGTCAACAGAGGTCATCCAGTTTTATGTTTCCCTCCGCATTGATCAATACAGAAGAGAAGCATGTGAAATCGGTTAGGGACCCGCATTTCCAGGTGACTGAATGATGGTGACGCAGAGCGAGGTGGAAAGCGCTCTGTTATTGCTGAAAAACGAGAGCGCGTCAGCAGCTTCTTGATGTCTCCCATTCAATGAGTAATTACTGCAAATCGCAAAGGCGAGCACCAGAGAGCCTGAAGACGCCTCATTCATTTTGACGCTCATCTTTGCAATTTAAACCACCGGTGATCTCTCAAAAGAGCCTCTGCAGTTGTGGCGCATTTGCACGGCATGATTTTCACTTGTCCTTGTCTGCCTTGCTGCTTATCTGTGATGCCCTTCGTTATTATTCTCTGAAAATAACTTGGCGCTCAAGGTGAACGAAGCCTTGTGAAAGAGAGCTCTTCACATGTCTCCAGTGTTTCAAGCTTTTCATAACCAGCACCTGCTGCATAGTGTTCTGACAGGACAGGAAGCCAAGGATCAATGACATGAATGAATGAACTTGTATTATTTTTGTAAAAGGGTAAACACTTTTTTAAATTTAGCTCTGTGTTCTTGGAATTATGAAACCATAACACGTGTAGAAAGTGTGGTAAAGGCACAGTATATCATTACATCATCAGTTATGGTTAAGCAACCCAACAACACTATTTTTCAAGGTATAACACATACAGAAAATAACAATGGTGGTATCCAAAAAAAAGTTTGTTTTATGCTATAACTGTCATTTTTTAATCAAGGGAATCTGTCTGAAATGTGAAGAATATAATGAATGTTTATAGAACAATATAACACTTTGAGCTATGGAAGTAATGTAGCTAAAAGTGTATTTCCAATTTCTGTTTCAGAGATGAGAAGTTAACTATTTTACCCTGATTGGATTGTCTTTCCCGCTAATATTTTCGACTGCTAACCTAAAGGAACAAATTTAAAGCCATATTAGTTCATTCACACGCTGATTCAGAGTCAGAGTCAGATAAAGAATCATCATATTGCCGTTTGGACATGCGTGCAGACACAAGGAATTTTCAGATGCTTTTGAAAAAAAGCAACATGTTCACATAAGATGCTTTTTTATCCCATTAGATTTGATTTTCATATCTTCAATTGTGACTTCCTTGTCATAACTGAACCTCTTCAGTCTTTGTTTGGGGCAGAAACTTGCATTTAAATATTCTCAGTCAGTTCTTTTTGTGCACGCCAAGCTTCAGAGAGTAGTGTTCACAAATACTCAGACAAAAAGCCCTGTGTGTTGTTTTAATTGTTGAACCATGTCGCATTTCTTCAGAATGCTTGATTTTGATGAGATTTTACTTTGACTATTTTTACAAAAGCGACTAGATAAATTTTAACCACTCTAACATTAGTGTGTTCACACCCTTCATCCACACATTTGTGGCTAAACATTGTTCAAAGTTTGTGTTCATAATATGTGTTCTTAATGTCAACTTGACTGAGGTTCAGGGTAATAATGAGCTATGTATCCAGTCATGTACCATATACTTGGACCAATAAAAGTAAGGAGTCAGAGTTTGGCCATGTAAAATTCCTATGTTGGTAATGGCAATTGTGGGATCTCATGTCTGGACTGATAATATTTTATTTAGCTTCAACTAGTTTGACCCAAAACTATGAGTGGAGTGTCAAAAACATTTAAACAAATTATAATGCAACTATAGGAATAATGTATGCACACAAGGTTTTCAGACAAATTAAGGCAACCCCACATCTAGACAAATTTTTAGGTTCAAATTTCGCACACAAACTCGCCTTGATCCAAGACAATGGACATCGACGAGACACAACACTTCTGTTGGAATGATGGACGAGAAACAAACATTTTTGTCATTGCTGCGTCACCTTGGTTGACCATTGAAAGCTGGCTGTTTTAATGACCTGTTCAGAGTGCTGTTGGGACATGCAAGAGCAGCTGGGTGGCACTCGATACACACTCTCGCATCAGCCTCATGACAGGAAATAGCAACTAAGAAGAACAGCATGACACAGGCAAAGGAGAAATCATTAAAGAGTAGAATGTGAACATTCAGAAGTTTGTGTAGTGGTTGAAAAAACCCACAATGGTAATAATATGTTTCATTAGGTTTAGGGTTGTGGTCTAGTGGATAAGGAGATGACTTTTGATTCGAAGGTTGCCGGTTCGATCCTGAGATCCACCGAGTTGAAGGTGGTGTGAGTGATGAAACACTTGCTCTCTATCTTCAACAATCACAGCTGTGGTGCTCTTGAGCAAGGCAACAGTTTCCCGACTGCTTCCCGGGCGCCGCAACCATGGCTACCCACTGCTCCGGGTGAGTGTTCACAGTGTGTTTATTCACTGCTGTGTGTGTGCACTGGGATGGGTTAAATGCAGAGCACAATTTCCGGGTATGACGCCATATCTGGCCTACTGGTTACTTTCCCTTGACTTCATTTGTTTTGGTGATTGTTCTTGTTTTGTTCATCTGAAAAAAATTGGATCCATTTGCAAATAATTACGACAAAAATATAATATATATCTTTAGAGTAAAATATAAGAATCTGGGTAAAGAAGCTTGCTTGCCTGTCTTCTGGTTAGCAACAGTGTAATTAGCAAAAATTCACTCCCTTAAAAGAGTTGTTATTGATGAGTCATTATGAAGATTATATAGTTTACATTGAATCCTTCAGGAATGGCATATAAACAGCACAGGTGTGAAGCTAGCTAAAAGTCCCCTTCAGAGAACCCATCTGAACAAATGTCAATTTATCTAGATGTATGGAGATATTTCATTTCTAGATATTTTATTGCACATTTCTGTACTTTCTACTTTATGCCATTACTAACTTACATCCTAAACCTTTCTGGATTTTCAGGAAGAATAGTAATGCATTTCAACCCGAGCGCAACAAAACATGTCATCTGAAGTTTTCATGTACTGGGAGGTCAGATAAACTGATCGTTCCAAGGGTCAGGACACATGTCAGGAAAGCATTAGTGAGTAGAGTCAGAGACTCTGTGTGAAATCCTCAGCAAACACCACCCTTCACAAATTAAACCATAATCCATTGCTTTAGCATTTACTGGACACTCTTTGCCCAGGTATGTTCTCTTGGCACTTATCCTTCTGTCAATCACAGATGGCCATTGCAGGCTAAAACTTAGGGACTGATGGACTGAGGCAATCCTGTGCCAACAAGGACATTCATCCGCCAGAGACAAATTGGTGCATTGAAAGTCATTTAAATGATAATCTTGCGTGAAATATTGGAAAAGAGGGAGCCCTTCTGGTGTTTGACAGCTCTCAGAAACGAGCATTTGCTTGGTTTATGCCCTGTGTTGTCTCAGCAAATATTCCTTATTAACTCAGACCAGTAAATATTGAGTCTTTTCAGTGTTCTTGTCAGCAGTCTGTAGAGATCTAAATATCCTACAATTTCCACAAGCAAAATATCTAATTTTTGCTAAATTTATTCACTTACAGGATGCATTACATGCTTATGAATTTCACTCTGGGTTTATGCAATCACCAGATTGTTGCCACTTCACTCAAATAATTTAAAAGGCAAACCAATTGATCAGCAACATGGCTGCAAAAAGGTTAAGTTATTGCCTGCATAATGAAGGTTAAAACCTACTCAATTAAAAACAAGGATGACAAAAGAAAAATGTGAAGAACGTGTTAAAGCTACATGGTTTAGACCTGAACAACTGAAGACCTATGCCTCTTCAGCTTGGCTGAAGACACCTCTCAACAACTCCTCAAACTGTCTGTCACAGAGCCTTATTGTTGGGTCAGGTCTTGTAATTTTTCCCCTCGATGTCTTTACCTCATTTGGTTCAGCTATAATAATTTAATTCAATCCCTAACACAGAGCAATGCTAGGGAGCCTCAGCTAGTTTTCACCTCATTGGGCTCTCTATTTTATAGATCTCTCAGCCTCTATGCTCTGCTAACGTAAAATGTGTCAACTTCCCACTTTAAATTGAGTTTAGTACCGGGACCCTGCCCACCCATGTCTTGCCATGTGCACCAGCCTGTGTGTCTCTCTTACACTCACCTTGTTCTCTGCCCCATCTGTGGAGAGGAATTCTGGGGAACGGAGTGTTCTGTAGCCGACCTCTGGCTTTGTCCCTGTGGGATTAACTTTGTGTTTTTCATTTTCAACTTCAATTCTTGCTCTTCTTGCTTTGGCCCTCATGCCTGTTAGTTTTATTTAGTATTTTGTCAATCTCCTGCTCACATTTGGGCCTATTTTCTGTATAGCACCTCACACTATACAATGGACTTCTAAAGTATGTTAGGCCCAGATTAAATTATAATAGATAGTAGGTAAATTTTTTAATTAGATAAGTTTGGGAGGAGCTTGTCTGATAATTGACCATCATATGGTTCAATCATATGGTCCCACCTGCCAAATACATGCCCAGTACATAAAACACAGCCTAAGAGATAACATCAATGCCTGTGCAAACTATCCCTCCTTCCACCTTTTCGCCACTCTTGGTGGGAGAGATATCCTGGCCTAGATGAATTTATAGTCCCAAACTCCTCACGCGGAGTTTGCCTAGTATGCTTCTCCATTTGCTCACCACCCATACTTGAGATACTAGGCACTTGAGAAACCACAAAATTGTGAATACAAATTTTGTTCATTTTTTAGATACTTTGTTGATTTAATGTGAACATAAAATATTGTGGTTTTGTACAGTTAGGTCACATCTTTCATGATGTGCAAAGACCCTAACTGTCACCCAATATTTATGAATACAATCTATGAAGTCTTTGTTCTAGTTTGTATTGGTCTGCAAATCCGCAAAATATTATTATTGAAATCAGCTTTAAATCATTCAAATTATTGTGTCATGATTTATTTATTTTCTGCCAAATTTTAAATAGTCAAGTGCGCCAACTTTCTAACCAAAGAGAATAAACAAACAAACATGTGTAATGAGTCCAAATGATGCCATGGTAAAGAAAGCCTGCAGCCTTTGGTCACTGGAGACTCCAAGATTGACCCATTGATGTATAAAGACGAAGGTCTCAGCGGTCAAGCTCGTTATCCATCGCCACTCTGTTAGAGCCCTTATTTCCAACAAGACAGAAGATTGGAGAACCAAATGCAACAGTATTGATTTTGCAATTGATAGTTGGATGGCTGCTATTGATCAGAATCCAGCATCTGCCATTTGCAGAGGTTTGCACTTTCCATTGGTAGCAGGTTTGCAATTAAGACCCGATTAGCATTCCAAGCCCATGTGTGATTTGTTGTAATGGGTGTTCATTAACTTGCTACTTTGCTACTGGAGGTCAGAAGACAGATCCCAGAATCCCCCAGGGCTTTGGCCTTTGGCACCTCTTTACTGACGTTTTATTTACACCAAATCGTTTTTCTTTTTCTGTTCTGTGGAGTAGCAAGCAATTAAACAGCACATCCATTAACACGAAGACTAACAGTCTCATGGCCGTTGAAGGTCGAACAATTCTAAGAATGAGAATTGTCATTTTATTGCGTTTATACTACAACGAGTTTTTAATTTATGTGTTTTGAGACAGAGATCACCCCACACATATACACACACACACCTGCAAGTGCACACACTCGAGACTGCCTTCTATGGAAATATAATCTGTGATTTTATTGTTTTTTTTTTTATCATCTCACTGTGTGTTAATTTCATTGCCCTGTTGGTGATGAAAGTCTTTTTATTAACAAATAACCCTAATATATTTCTACAATACAACATAAGAGTACAAGATTTGAAGTACTTTTCACTGCCTTGTCTCACTCTTACACTTTTCTTCCTGTCAACCTACCCTTTGTAATCCTTTTTTGGATTTTACATGAAATGCTTGTTTAAATTATAATGCTTTAATGTACATGTATTCTCTTAGAATGAAGTGAAAGGTTTTTCACTATTTAAAATATAGCATTTACACACAAAAATGTTAAAGTGCATATTTTTCTCAGATTTTAGCAAATTGATTGCTTTAATTAGATTTTCCTTTAATAAAAATCCTTGCAGCCTTGTTTTGTGGAACACATTTTTGAGATCTTTTCTGTATCGTGTCACAGCCACCCTTTTTTCATCTCTGTCAAACTGTTGTCATGAGATGAACTGACAAAGGCTGAGCTATTCTTCCAGAGCATTGCTGCAGTGTTTCCAGCGAAGCGCTTGTGCAGCAGGACTTCATATTCACTAGATCAATGTGGCGTCCAATGACATGTTGTGTTGCCTGGTGAATGCATCTTGTGTCTGGGTGTCTGTGAGTGAGTGAGTGTGTGTATACACGCAGCATCGCCGAGGAAGAGCGCAGGCTGATCGTGGTGTTTGAGCTTGTAGCCGCTGATGCATGAAATGGAAGTCAGACGAGCGTCTGCTTAAACCTGTCCTTATGTCCTCCTCCACATACCTACATCACTCCATTGATTTTTCAGCAGGAGATGGAAGTGGGGGTTGAGCGAAAGATGGCCTTGAGTTTGTAAGTCTTGTAATTCAGACACAGACATGTTTACAATGCTGACATTGCTACACTGTAATTCTCTGATTAAAAGTAGCACTTTTTCTTTACACTCAATGTTTAAATGATTTACATTGTTTCAAGTTATGTTTTCAGTGACTTCAATTTTCCTTTTAACTCCTAAAAACACAACTATCATCCATCTATTTCATTGCCAGCGTCATGTTTATGTGACTTAGGCACATATACCTATAAAAAAAAAACTACCTTCTTTTTTCCCTCCTCTGTCTTTATCTTCTTCCCCTACTGCTTTGGTTTATTGATCAGTTGATACAATTTCTGTTATGAGAAGCTGAGATAGACTTTGACGGTGTAACAAATTGCATATTGTCTCTCCCATAATGTAAGTCGCTTTGGACAAAAGCGTCTGCCAAATGCATAAATGTAATGTAAAATGTAAATGACTTAGGCACATACTAGTGGGCACAATAATAATAATAACAACAAAAAAACTCTGTGTAAATAATAATACAATTCACTTTAAAGTTAGATGAATACAACCTCAATATTATATTCTATATATTATATTATAGTCTATAAAAATAACATAATTCTCCTTTAATATAAATTACCACTTATGAACACTCATATCACAGTTTTGGCTTTGTATCATTCAGATCAGAAGAAACTAGAACCTAACATTTCATTTAACAGTTAATTTTTACTTTTACTCGAGTATGTTACTTGTTAATTGTTTTTAATTTGAATAACCCACCTTTTTACTTTTTTAAGAGAGCTTCTTCATGCCAGCACTCTTAAATTGCTCATTAAAAATAAACCAGAGAGTCTATTGAAGTGTATTTGTCACCTCGTTTTTAAATGATCTCGTCTTAAAAATGAGAGCTACGGTTAAATCCACCTATCAATATAAAAACGCCCTCAAGATAACACTTTAGCGAGTTTCAAATGGTTAAAAAATGTTTGAAAACTTACAGTAAATTACAGATTAGCTTCTAAAGAAGTGTCATGTCAATGTTTCTGTTTTTTAGAACATTATGCCACTTAGTCGCTCCTTTTACAAAACACAAATATTTCAATGTTAATCTAAAATAATTGCTGGTAGTTAATGCGACTCAACCAAAACCAACTACTACCAACTGGCGTGCATCATACATTCTTCCTACATGTGCATGTCACTCTAACAGAGTGACAGCGGGAACAGCCAATCACGCATAAATAATCTCCGTTGATGACCTCACTAATATAAATGACTACAATCCTGAAGCAAAACAAGCTGAGGACTATTTATACTTAAGGTTTGGATCAGCTAATCTGACTGTCCCTTTAACACGCAGGTAATAATAGGCAGGGTCTTGAAGGACAATGGCACACTAATTCTCTATACAATGGAACAAACAATCCCATTTGATAGCTTTGACTCTATTTCTGACAGCATACATCTAAATATAAGCTAGCGTGTAAGGTGCAGCTTAGTTCTCTGTTTATAGACAGTGAGTCAGTCAATGAACAAATGCTTCTCCTGACGGTGGCCTATACGAACAGAGGAGCTCTGCCTCTGACCTGTAGCTGTATTATAAGAAAGCCAGCTGCCTATAGCGGAGGCTAATTCATCATGACGTGGTCAATGAGGATCAGACTGCAGTGGCCTGCAGGGAAACTTCCATTAGTCTGCTGTCCACTGCACAACGCGTCTTACTCTTCAGGGGCTCGGACTGACTCCAGAGAAACAGATCCATAAATAAAAGCGCACAGATCCACTCAGTGGCTTTATCATCTCGACACGCTAAAAAACTAAGCATCACCTGCTGATGGAGGTTAAACAGACTAAAGGGAAAACGTGTCTTCGCCCAGAGACTCAATATTAATGTTTTTATTTTGTTAAAGGCTAATTTTTCATCTCCTTCAAAGTTAATTAAAAGGGTTTTACCATTTTGTAATGTTTTCCGGTGATTGTATGGTTAGCACAGCTTAGCATAGATCATTGAATCCAATTCAAATTTTTGCTTTATCATCCCAGTATCAGAAAGTTTCAATAGATTTTGCTATTTATCCTGACTCCAATATAGTTAAATTGTGTATTATGACTATCATTAAGGCCATTTTTGGCCACAATTAAAATCTATTTACTTTTTGTTTAAATAGAAAGTAAAAATTAACAAATGAAAAAAAATAATACAAACGTAAATAAATTCTTTCAAACTATATATATATATATATATATATATATATATATATATATATATAGCTTATTATTCATGAAATGGACAGTGAAAGGACAAAAAAAATTATAATTACGACAGAACTCCAAACATGAGGTGAGCTGTCCCTCTCAGAGCCCTCTGAGTTTGCAACAAAGAGGTGTCCCTCTCTGCTTTAAAGTACCTAATTAACACAAGGCGAGATCCGCTGAAGAAGTATTTGGGGAAATCAAATTCCTTTTCAACAGCCCCCTTGCAGAAAAGCTAGCAATAGGCCCCTTTATCTAATATATGCCAAGAATAATTAGGTTATTGCAGCACTGCCTGTTGTTGCTCAGTAATTAGGCAAGTCTCTTATGATTCGTTCAGGTCACGCTGACCTTGAGCAAGAGGGAAGAAACTGCCCACTATTGGCATCCAAACTGAGGATGGCGGGTCAATTCCCCAAGCCGGCAGGTGCAGGCCCCGTCACGTAGGGTGCGCTTCAGCGGCGGCCATGCGGAAAAGCGTTGGAAGCTGAGGACGCAGAGATGAAAAGGAATGTGTGATGAAGCCGAGCAAGGTCTTCAAGGAGACAATGAAGGTTTTGCTCCACCTCCCCCTCATGCCTCTTCCTGCAGCTTTAGTACACTCACTCAGCCTCGCTGAGGTCACCTAAAAAATACAAGGGCAAATAGACCAAACCAGACAGTTATTGCAGGAAGTCTCAGATGCATTTACTGCAGTGATCTCTGATCAAAAGCAGTTTCAACTGGCTTGGTGTCAAAAAATGTGCAGGGGAATGAAAAAAAATTGTCCTCACAGAATAAACTTTAAATAACTGTTTTATTACGATGATCCTTGTTATGAATCAAGGGCATTACGCAGATTTGCTACAGTAAAGTTATACACCAAAGTATATTGTGTTTTTTGTTATAATTTGTCATAAATAACATGTAATATACTGTCACTTTGCATTTGGTTCTTCATTACATACAGTAAATAAAAAAAGAGTAAAATTTTATTTATCTAGAGAAGGACCGTTTTCACTCTAAATACAGTACAAATAACACTCAAACAGACATTTTTTCATTGGTTTTTTATATGCTAAATATTGTTTTTGGCTTTCTAACTCTTTAAAAACTGTTTAATTTAATACATTTGACTGGCGGCAGGTGGATGTCGTGAACGAATTAGCAGAACAGGAGACCCAAGGAAAACAATTAGTGAGCACAGGACGAGGAGAACAATACCACAGTAGGACATGATAAAAATGGACCAAAACCCACTTAATAAGTAATATTAATCTCAAAGCCTCACTTCTATATAGAAAGGGACCTAATAGACTGCACTGTCAATTTTTCTCTTTAGATTTTGCCAATATTTTGGTTTAATCAGGTCGATTTGCTTGGCCCAGGTACCACAAATATTTATTGTACATATATGGACTAAGTCCTATATTATTTCCAATAAATAAAACTGCAGCACTAGTAGTATGTTTCTCAAAGTTGTGTCATTTGTTTAAGCACCCTGTGTTTAAAGTTTGTGGCTTAAATGTGTTGAAATTATTTGGAATCAATTTAGCAAGTTCATGCTCATGGCACTTTCTCGTGCAAAAAATCACCAGGCACTTAGCTCAACGTTTCACAGCTAATCAGATCCAGATACCTTTGGAGATACACCTAGTTAATGATTTCATCTTGACCACCAAGCTGTTAATAAAATAATTTCTAAGGGAATAATCCTTTACTTCCTGTACTGTATATGGAGATGACAGTGGATTAATCCTTTATTGTTAAGCTTTGCACTGTGCAAGCCATTAAAGATCTTCTGTCATCCACGTTCTGTCAACATGGCTGCTCATAGTGGGTAATTGGTCAAATTAAATCCCTAATTATAACACTCATTATTGCAACAGCTTGAAATCAGACAATTACATTCTCATTCATATATAAACATTGGCATATGATGGAAGCCAAAAATCTATGTTGACGGAGAGAACTTAAGGCCCAAGGGACAAAAATTACAAATGTAAAAATTAACAAAACTCTGCTATTATTTTCTCATTCTCAATGCTCCAATCAACCCACGTTTGAGACGAGATTAATTTATTTTTATGTTTTAAGACTTAATGATAAGCAGAAAATAAAGAATAATTGACCAATCGCCTATTTATAAAATTCACAGATATCTGCTATGAGCAAGGAAATCGTCCACTTTCTTTTGATAATTTCTTTACGCGCTTGGTGTCGCGTGTGATCAAACCCGTAATCTCTTAGTTTCAGTCCCAGCACGCGCCTCAGACATGCCCCGCAAACCAGGGTAGATGCGCCATTCAGGTGATAAGGTGCTGGTCAGATAAACCAAGCCGTACCTGTAGCTAAGAAAGATCAAGCACTCCAGGCCACTAACCACTGTCTCCTGTAGATTATAGTTTGTGAACTCAGCACAACACATCAGTGTTGAATGTATCAAAGACATTTAGTGCAACCAGCGAGATCACACACATACTCTTTTAACAAACTGAAACAGTTTATTTTGATATCTTTGTGTATATTAATGACTGACAGCTTAACTGTTAACTCAGTAGCTCGCATCTTCAAGATCGTGTCAGTGGTCCGAACAAACAACTTTTATGAACTGTTTCATTTCAGTGAATTAAACGCAGTCACAGTACACTTCACCAACCTGTGTGACACTCATTAATCTCAGCGTTTCTCTCCAATATCCATCTCATGTTCGCAATCGCGTTTACTCAGCTGCCATCACTCATGTGTCACTCACACTACATCACCCAGAACACTTGTTTCACAATTTTGCTGGAGAGAGGTTTGTTACGTAGCTGTGTGTGTACATATCACCACAGTTGGGGATGAGGGTTGGATGGCAACATGTGGATTGAGGTCTTTCATATATTAATTACTTTGGCAGTTACGGTAATGGTAATGGTAGCGAAAAAATAAATTTCTGTTTGTTTAGCAGCATTTGATTATTAGCATTAGCATTAGCATTTGCATTTGATTTGTTGAATAATGTTTTAGTATCTGATACGCTTTGATTATTAAAATCATTTACAGTTCGTGCTGAGAAAATCTGTATCTTTGGTCAACTATGGTGAGACCGATTTTTTTTTTTATCATGCCAGATCTCCTATACATGGCACCGCAGTAGACGCTCATGGCAAAGTAAGACAATCTAACAAGTCAGCCTCTGTACATGTTTGTTTTGTTTAATTTCAAATAATTCTTGAACTGCCTTTAAATCCAGGTGGGACCAAGTTACTACTTAGCAAGTCAAGTTCTCAAGTTGCCAAGTCCTTCAGTTTTCCCCCCATGTGAAGTCACTTCAAGCCCTTTACAAAAAAATTAACAATTATATGTTCTGCAACACTGAATTTTGTTAGCATTTTCAAACTGTTTCTTATTTAATCCGAAACTAAGAGAGAGTTAGCAGACCTAATCAGTAATTCTCACAAGTGCGAAATAAATATTAGTTTAGCAGTTAAGGTTTTAATTTAGTCTTTCCAAGTCAAGGTGAGCCAACTCTTTCACAGTATTGTCAAGTCCAGTCTCTATTTATTAAATTCATATCTGGAGTTCAAGTCATGATGAGAGTTCACACCTCTGTTTAAAACTATGAGGTATCAATGATTCAACGCAAGTGCAAACTAAATAAGACGAAATATCATTAACAAAGGCATAAGATTGGACTAATCAAAACTACTTAAAAGCAAATAAAAAACTAAAACAAATATTACTTTTATTGATTATATCCAAATGTTAATTATAGTCTATAGTTGAAAAATAATAATGTCTTTAGACAAAAAATGTGCAACTAATGAAACTGAATACTGATCAAATCCAGAGCGAGTTTATTTATAATTTTTTTTACCTGCAGAATGTTATTATTACATTACATTTTTCATAAATTGCTTTATAAACTTATAGTAAGTTGTTAAAAGTGAATATTTTTTATAATCCCCTTGTACTTGTTTGAGCATATACAGTGAGGTCATGAGGTTATGTTTTGTTTTAATTTAACTGTTCCTGCCCACATAGTGCAAATTGTGATCTAAATTTAGTTTATTACTCTTAAGAGGCATTTTCAGTTTAGGTAAACTTTAGGACTGGCGAGAGTGCACAAATTCTGCAAATTGTTGTCACTTTCTTGTGTTTTGGTTCTTTTTAAAAGCAGGTTATTTAACATTAACATTGCTATCCATGAAACAAAATGTTCAATGTTTGTTGATGATCATGTGAGTTCTTTTTCTTCAGAGAAGTTTTTAACTGTGGGTTTTAGCCATGTGCTCCAAACTGAAAAACTCTGCTTGGTTACATTTTGTTAAACGTCATTTAAAGCCATAAATGATAGCCTAAAAAAAGTGATATATACACACATTTAATACTGCCTGCTTATTTTGCATGTGCTGTTTTCCCTTTTTGATTAAAACAAACAGTACTTTCCTGGTGTATTCTTAGAGAAATGGTTAAGTAAAACTCTGCTGAGGTCATCTGACTGAGGTCAGAAAAGTGATGGGGAGAGCATTATGCTTCTGATTGACAGGACACATGCAGCCTAAAACAGGGTATGATTTTAAAGCAGATGTAATCAACAAGAGGTCACAGACGAGGGTCATCCAGTCATCAGCAGGAAGCAGAAGAGGTCAGGAAAGGTCAGACTGATAAACACCTTCATTGATGGCAGTGAGTCAGCGGTAGGATAGGAAATGAAGATCTCCGCCCCTCAGGGGTCACTGGGAGGGAAAGGTCCTTCTGAGGACATTGCACAGATGACGCAGAAAACCCAGATGAGTCGGCAGAATTGGTGCAATAAAAGTTCTGAATCACCTCCTTCTGGACAGGACAGAAGCTGTTAGCATAATGTGAACTCATACATCTATTTACTATTTACAGTCTCCACAAACCTGCTCATGTATTATGAATGCAAAGAGTAAAATGAATGATTCGTTTATAGAAATTAATTCAGTTTGCTAAAGGTATTGAGGCTGTTATAAATGGGTCAGATGAGTCTGCAGCGTTCACCCTTAGGATGGATTAGTTTTCTTAAAGAAAGGTGATCAATATTGATGGTCTCTGAACCAACAAAGATCAGTCCATACAGTGACTGCTTTAGGAGTTGATGTTGTAGGAGGTTTTGAATGAAGTAGATGGAGTATAGATATAAACGAGTCTGTTTGTGGTCCCAGGAAGGGGAAGTAACCAAGCAGAGTTTTGAATGATTTAAATTTATTGGCAGCTAGACATTCAGAATGCCTGTATCGATGCTTTAAACTTGTGAAGGTAACCTATGATTTTGGCTGAATGACACCAAATGAAAATAATAACTGCATGCAATATAATGTAAAAGACACCTTTTTCAAACAAAGGCCTACAGTTTATTTATTAATAACATGAACAAAAAGATCATTTCATTATGCTGCTCCAATTTTCAGAGTAAAATCTAGCCTAAATCTAAATTTATTTAGCCATTTATCCTGATGTATTTATTTTTAACTTGCCTGAAGTTTTAACCAGCCAGCACATTTTGAACTTTTGAAGTGTATTATTCATAAAAATGTGTTGTGTTAAAATAATATAAGTTTTTGTTTTAAATAAAAAGTTTTATCTTGACTAAATTACTAATAAATTAATTCTCTCTGCATATTTGAAAACTATTCTATTCTGTGCAGACAGAGGTAAATATTTTTTATCAATATTTTTTCACTTGTCTCGTGCCTTTTCTGTTAAAAAAACTTCTGTTTTGATTTCTGTAAAGAAAATTTGAAGGCAACTCCGACATAAGGTTATCATTCTGTTAACAGAAACTGGTTTTAAAGGGGCAG
Organism: Danionella dracula; assembly: GCA_900490495.1. NCBI lineage: Eukaryota > Metazoa > Chordata > Actinopteri > Cypriniformes > Danionidae > Danionella > Danionella dracula. The sequence continues at coordinate 15,310,465 of UELW01000112.1, read as the reverse complement.
TCTGGTCGAAATTGAACACAAATAGTAATGGCACAGAGACAGTAAGGGTATCTTAGTTCACTGAAAGCAGCAGTCCAGCCACAATAGTCACATTTAAAATGCTAAGGCCTGAATGTGTGTTTGTTTAAGTTTTGTCTGTTTAAGATTTTTCGGGTATTGCAGTTTTGGCCACAAACTTGCATACTGCACCTTTGAACATGGGTAGATTGGTGATAAAAATTATATTTGGTAGAAGTAGATTGATAGAAAAGTCGTGATAAATGTGGGAAAAAGAGGAAATTAGCTAAACAGGATTAGACATATTATTGTCACTCTGAATTGCAATAATCTTCTCTTAACCATTTTTGTACAATTTGGCAGTTGTGGTCTGGTGGATAAGGAGATCAACTTGTGATCAGAAGGTCGCCGGTTCGATCCCCAGATCCACCGAGTGGAAGATGGTGTGATTGATGAAACACTTGCTCTCCATCTTCAACAGGCACAGCTCTGGTAGTCTTGAGCAAGGCACTAGTCTCCCAACTGCTCCGGTTGTGTGTTCACGGTGTGTTTGTTCACTGCTGTGTGTGTACACTGGGATGGGTTGAATGCAGAGCTCAAATTTCGGGTATGGGTCACTCCATATCTGGCCAACCTGTCACTTTTACCTTTTTATTGTACAGAGAGAGAGCAAGATGGGGTTTTCTCACTAGACAAAACTATTGGTGGTTCAGTTCTTATTATTTAAAAGAAAAATATTTATATATTTTAAGTCACTTGGTCTTTAGCCCCTAAGCAAATTCATCTTCCGCATTTTAATACTGAAATTAAATCTTAGTAAGATCAAAAACATGCCCAAACACCATTTAAAATCCTAAAACTAGAATTGGTTTGAAGAAAGAAGAAAAAATCAAGTGTTGCCCTCAAGTGCAAAATCACATTTTTTAAATTTGTTTTGCAGTTTTGTTTTTCAGTGCATTCATGAGCCATACAGTTGTCATGATGAGATTTTTAAGTGACCTAAAAACATTTTTCCTTACAAAGTCTGTAAACTTGTTTCAGCTGTGTAGTTTTAACATGGGAGTCTACGTGAGTGATTCCCATTTGCAGCCAGCCCCATGTGGCCAACTGATAAATTGCAGTTTCAGCTACTTTTAATTAGGCTTCAAAAGTAGAAAGCGGGTTCCCACAAGCTCTGTTGCAGGTAAATGAAAATAAAGTTGTATCTTTTCTTTTGGAACATCCACTGTTCTAGGATTTCTTAAATCACCCTTCCCATCACTACTCCAAGTCCGACTAATCAAGCTTTTGGGACTGTGTATCATTCATCCTGTGCCATTCTTACCAACTCGCAATGAATGTGAATGGATGTCTCTTTCTAGGTGCTATGAATAACAAGAGACCCATGACTGTGCTCTCTTTCATGCAAACACTCATTAAAAAACCTGTAGTAATTACTCTCTGTTCTAAATCTGCCCGACCCTGAGCTGTATTTAGAGGACCGTGACTTAGTCTCCTGAGAACAAACAGAGGCACACAGGCTATATATTAAGAGATTCATAGGGAGGTCTCTGTTCCAAGTAAACCTTAAATAAAGTGGCACTGAGTGACCAAGAGGATGCAGCTGGACCATCCATCTGAGTCCCTCTGCTCCAGCTCAATAGACAGAGGGGAAAAGGAGGGAGTGAATGAATGAATGGAGGGGAGAGAGAACGAGAGTCGGATCAAGGCAGAAAAGAACAAGCACAATATGAGCACCTGGATAAAGCTCCTCCACATCACTCAGCTTTCATCCGGTTGGGTCCGGATATACTCTTCAAAGACCCCTGCTGTCTGAACTCCTGGCTGCTCTGAGCAACTTTCCTCTCGCTTTAATAACTCCTCTTCCTGCCCTTTGAATTCTTTTTACAGCATCACCTCTGTGCTTTAAAAACTTTCTGGGTCTCAGAGAGGTTTTGGAAAGGCCTTGAGAGCCACTTACCAAGGACACGGTTAGCCTATCATGTTTAAATACATGATATCAGTGAAATAAACATCATGTTTAACAGTGAAATAACTATGGAGTTTCAGAACCACTGATTATATCAATGTTAAAACTGAGTACTTTAATTGTCTTTAATAGTAGTAGTAGCACTTTATAATAACTACACACTACTAATCGTTTATTAAGCATTACCAGACCAAGTAATTTATAAAGCATTGTTTCTATGTTATTACACATTTTACAGCCATTTGTAAGAATAAGTTTAAAGGCTTTATTCCTGGTTTTTAAACCTCGTCGTAGTAATATGTGTTAATAAAGCATTTATCATCACACTTATTAACAGTTTCTATATCTCTGAAAAATAAGATGAATTAATGTGCTTTGAAATAGTTTAAAAATCATTTATTAGTATGTTCTAAATTATCTCATGAATCACTTACAAATAATAACTAACTGATTTTAAACAGTGAAAAGTTTAATTTATAAATGATTAACCTATCGGCAATAAAGCATGAAATGAATCTTATTAAGCAAAATATATAGGTGCTCATAAACTAGTAATATAACGTTTAAACTTATAAACTGCTTAAAAATGTGTAAAAAACATTGAAACAATGGTTTATAAATTACTTGTTAACTATTTAATAATGCTTAATAAATGACAGTAGTGTATAGTTATTATAAAGTGCTACCGTCTTTGCTTCTCCGTGTTCTGATGCAAAATGTGTGTGCACTTTAAAAATGCTTTTACTGTAAAACTGCTTTTATTAAGTTTACAGTAAAATATCGGCACTTCATGTAGTTTTACATGTTTTATAGTGTAACAAAAGGGTCTTGGTTTGAAACACAGAATTTCGCTTAAAAGTTTAGAATTAAACTATATATATTAGTGCTGTCGAAATTAATGCGTTAATGCAATAATAAAAAATTTTTTAAAAGAGAAGCAAAAAGTTAAATCGAAGGATATTGATGATTTATTGCGGGTATGTTGTTTACATGACAAAACTTGTGTTACGGGGTAAACAAAAAAATCATTAAACAATCATATTTTGAATTTAAATAGTCTTTTTGTCTTCAATTAATTAATTATTTACATTTTACATTTATAGAATAAAATAAAGTTTTAGTCTCAATAGTAATTAATCACGATTAATTTTGAAAAATGGTGCGAATAATTAGTTCGTTTTTTTATATTAAAATTTTTTATATTATAAAGTGAATTTTGAAAAAGCTGTATAAAACCATTCAAAGTTACATCTAAATTTACAGAAAAATTTTAAGGTTAATGCACATTCTTAGCAGACCAAATCCAAACACTATATAGGGCAAACCTATTAAAAACCCATAAGTCAAAGCAATACTTTCATGCATTTTTAAAAAGACAACCAAGCTTAAGCTTCTAATGTCTAATGTTTATGCTCAGTGGTCACATGATGAGCTCACTGTTCAGTCCCTTAAAAGATTCCACATAATGTACAGAGCTGCAATGAGTCTCATTTCTTTATGAAATATAAAAAAATTGAGCTTGTTCGCATAGTAATACAGGCATTCATTTAGCTGTCTGTGTTTGTCTCCCAGTATGCTGCAAGGCCAAGCTGCTCTGTAAAAGGCTGCTTTAACACTGAAGCACAAAGGCCAATGTCCCAGCATAGCTCTGAGGGACAGGAGGACACAAGGTCATCTACAGCGCGGCTGTCGGTAACCCAACTCACAGGGCGAACAAAAGGTTGCAAAGATCAGAACCGCCCCAATAGTCTATCAGCCAAGAGCAAAGATATTAGTTCAGATAGACAATGATTCTTAGTCATTCTCTGCTTTTCAGCAAAATACCTAACATATTTTAAATAGTACAAAAATATTTTAAACCACAATTCAATAACCGCAAATGTTATTTGCTATCATGAGTTTTTAAAATGTAAAATAAAATTCATGCAGCAAAATGTGTTATATTAAGGGTAGATGTATCCATGCATTTTAGAATTAAACAAATTGTTGACCAGCCAATTTTACCATAATGAAGCTATTTGGTTTAAATAAAACATATATTGAATATTCCAACATATAATCATTAGACCTGTCTCTGGAGAGATCTACTCTCCTTGTTATTTCTGGAGTGTACCACCTACACTACCTATCACAAAAATGTTTTTGCTCTGATCACTGTAATGCAAGGCGCTTTGGAAAACTCAGACTCCATTACTTAATCCTGTGTCCTGTTTGATTCGGTGAGACACTCATCGCAAGGCTACGTGAAGAGAGTGGAATATGCTTTCACGCCTGGCTGCTTATTTGATTAGCTATACTGAAGGTTTATGTGATAAAGCGGGAGCCAGCACTCGCTGTAGTAAGCTCTGTTCCAATTCTGATGCAAGGACAAGAGGAACACATGTACGGCTTGGGACGAGCCTACAGTTTAATGTTATCATGCGGCAGTTTCACCAGCACCTTCCAGTGGGGGCATGAGTAAAACATTTACTGTATTAAAGAAGAAGTTCACAGAGAAAACCTTGGTAGAATGCAATTGATGCTGTTTCTAAGAGGTTGAATTATTTAAATAATTTTATTACAAATGATTACCTTTTCATTTTCATAAGATTTTGACAGTAAAATTGTAAAAAATGATCAGTCTAAATCATTCATTCATTCATCTTCATGTCGGCTTTCTTCCCTTTCGGGGTCGCCACAGCGGAATGAACCGCCAACTCTCTGGCATATGTTTTACGCAGCGGATGCCCTTCCAGCCGCAACCCATTGCTGGGAACAGTCTAAATCACTGTCGATTTATTTTTAAACATTAAATCAAATAAAAAAAATTTATTAATCACAATTTATTTCACATGGGTTTGTGCAATTTATGCAAATTGATGGAGGTTAAAAAAACATAAAGTCACTGTTTAATACAATGAATATGTTATGAAATAAAATATTTTAAAACAGAGGTACCTATTTCACAGGATGTTTTTGTAATATAGAAAATAACTTTATAACAAATAATGAAGCCGGTTTCAGAACAAAATGTGATGTTGGATCATGTCGGTGTTTGTTTTGATGACTCGCTGAGTTATGGGCTTCAGACAACGTTGCCCTATCAGAGAACTTGAAGGCTCTGCAAAGTCTTTGATGAGGTACCCGTCCTTATACAGTCATCATATATTTTACATATAGTTGATTATGAAGTCTCCCAGCGATGGGTTGCGGCAGGGAAGGGCATCCGCTGCGTAAAACATATGCCAGTGAGTTGGCGGTTCATTCCGCTGTGGCGACCCCGAAAGGGAATAAAGCCGACATGAAGATGAATGAATGAATGATTATGAAGTCTCACTGAGGGATAACGTCGATATAAATGCGGAGAACCTAATGTGGTCGCGTGCAGTGTCTATATTCGACTTTAACCCATAATAACACAACATTTTTCATAAAAGACAGTTGAAAATGTAAAAAAGTATGAAGCTAAATAAGGATATTTCCATAAAACTTATGGAAAATTAGTTTATTCTTATGGGTTAATACTTATGGGTGTCCTTTATGTGCCAGAGGAAGTATAAACAACCCATTTATGTTAATTTGTTTAGAAAAAAGTCTTGACATTGACAGCAATAGAAATAGAATGAAATATTAGAGCAAAACAAGTAGCATTTCTGTCATAATAAAATCCGTATCCGTTTTTGTAATAGGTGTTCTATTGCTTTCATAGAATCTGCTAATCACCAGACCCCGAACTAATCACCTCCTGAACTACTCAGGAGGTTTGTTGTATAAAAGTATCATGTAATTTCATATATTTCAATCTCATTTCCTTTTTAAACACTAAAGGTATTACTTGTTTAGTTTGGATAGATAAATATACAGATATTTAAGAACTGAATGGTCAGTACTTGCATTTTATATATCGACTTGTCCCATAAATATCTAATGCCATTTTTGGCTGAAGATTCCTTGTAGATGTTCTCGTGCGCCGGTCAGACTAGCTGTTCCTAGGCATGCGGCAGCAAAACCTCGTCCAGCAGGTACATTAGCAGGTTTTTAAAAAAGTATCAAGCTCTAATTATAAATGCAGCAGGATTCACTATGCTGTACTTCACATTAACACTGAATCCCAAAAAAGGAAATATTTCAGTAAACCCATGCTTTCACCTCTCATGCATAGTAGTCACGTCACGTAATGTGGTATCGCAGGTCAAAGTTTAATTCTGCGGAACTTTTGTCAGAGCGGAATCCGCAATTTCAACGCATAGGCTGGAAAATCAAGTTTCACATTATCATATGCGATCACATTCAAGTCAATGGAGTGGTTTTCATAGTGTGACTGACACATTGAGGCGAGATTAATAATTTGATTTTTTCGAGTGATTTTTTTCTCAGTTGTCATAATTTGAAATACTCATACTATAAAGTGCTTTTACATGACATGACATTTATTGAGACCTCTTGTTAAAGTTGGGAGTAGTTTTATTCTATTTCTTTCTGAAAGTCCAAAGTGTAACGCAATCCTTGTATACAGCGCTATTAATAGTAACCCGTTTCAGAATAAATGTTTGTTTAGCACTAGTTCAGACAGGTAGTCTGTTATAGGCAGTTGGAAGCAGGCCGGTCCACAGAGTGATACAAGGGGCTGCAGGCAGACCATTAGAAATACGCTTCATTACCCTTTGTCATATACACTCAGATTTATGAGGCCTAATGGAGGACACTCCAGTTTCTATTCAGTAAGAGATGAAAAATCAAATGCTTTCTTCAATCCTGTCCGGTTTTTCACATTGACAGATTGAGAGCTTATTTCAGAAGAAAGATACTTGTCTTGTTGCTCTATTAAATTGAAGAAGGCTATAATAAAAATTCAATGGCAAAGCAATTTATTGTTCTGTGAGGGGGGCAAAAAGAGGGTTTCAAAAACTTCCATTCTGAGTGGATTTTAGCTGTTTAGCTGAGCTGACAAAAACAAATGTGAAGCCCTTCGGCTCAATGTCAGCCTCTGCTGGTCTTGTGCTGTGGTGCTGCTTGAGGTTTGTCAGGTGGAAATAGTGGTAAACATGAAATGTCCCTGATCATTTAGAGAGATGGCAGGGGACCACAGGGAATCAGTGATACATACATCATACATCAGTGGACATGCAATACTGTGTCACTGAAATCTGGAGATAAAATTGTGTTCTTCAGGCACTTGTTTCGTGTAACGTTGAGGATTTTATGACTTGTTGACTGTTGACCTTTATGTGCTTTTTACAAATGTTTCTTATTATTTTGGAATTGTTTTGAACATATTTCAATATATCAAATATAAATACATTTCCAATTATTTTAGCCTTAAGAAATTAGATTAAAAAAATTCAAAAAGACATTGTTTTGTTTTATGTCTTGCAAGTTGTTTGGGGACAAACTGTCCTGAACATCATCTGGCTCATGGGGAAGGAATTCTGGGAGGTCACTGCACTGGTGAGTAGCAAGTTTATGCTCAGTGGTCACATGATCAGCTCTCTGTTCAGTCCTTTAAAAGATTAAACATTATGTACAGAGATGCAAGGAGTCTTTGTCAGCCGTGCTCTTTTAACGTTCACGGGAGTCCTGAGCTTCTGTCAGCCAGAGTTAAACCTCCAATGTTTATTGAATGGATTATTTATACGCCAATCAATTTGTTAACTGAATGGAACTTCAGGCAATAAATTTATTGCAGCCAAAAATCACATTAGCAGCTGAAGTCTTCATTTGGTTAAGTGGTAAGGTAAAGAAGCATAAGCTTTCCAATAAACTGTTTTATTTAAAAAAAATCGATCAATAGGTGGCTCGCTGAGTGATTCATGAATAGACAGATGGATGTTTAACAACAACGAGTGAGCGTAGCAGATCATCGCTGGAGAAGAAGTCATTTTTGTACAAAATCCTTATTGTTGGGTTTATATGTAATTACTAGATTTTGATGTAATTACTTATCATGTCATGTTTGTGTTAATCAAAGGCATCCGTTTTAAGCTTCAAATTATAATTGTTTTAATAATGCGTAAATCAAAGTATTGATTTAGTTGTGGGTTTAGAAGAAATGTGTAACTTTCAATAGTGTGTAGCTGATCTCAGAGAAGGCCTTTATAATTATTTATTTATTTTTATTTATTTTATTTAGTTCTTTATTCTTTTCAAACAGTTGCAAACCTTTGTTATACAGTAGTAAACGCTTTAGAAATCAAGTAGATTGACAAGAAGTTAAAGAAAAAGACCATTTCAAATATAACAAAAAACTACAATAATAGATTAATTCAAACAAATAAATAAATAAGTAACTGGCCAACAACCAATGTTTGGTCTTTGTTGCCCCCTGCTGTATGTATTATTATTATAAGTCAATCATTATCTTCTATTGTTTCATTATATTCTACAAACTTTCATCTAAGTATATCAGAGCACTTTTCATTTTTCATCTTCATGTTTTTAAAAACATAGTTTTTATAACAAATATTAAGCCACACAAATCTAAACTGAAAACTATCAAAGATGTCTTGTAATATTTTTTCAGCAATAAAGTATGAATAATAACAGCAATAAAGTTTGTATGAATTTTTATAATGTATGAATGTATTGAAATGTGTGCATTTTTTCTTTAGCACTCAAAAACTTTTAAATATTTAACAAAATTGAAAATCCTTTCAAACACCTTCATGTTCAACATTGTGTTATAGACCTTCACATCTATGTGCTAGAAAGTGTGTGAGTTGACAGAGAAATTAATGGAAGCACAAAAACACTTTTTCTTTCTTTAGTAAGTTTTTAAGAGCCAGTATTGTGGTTATGATCTGTTAATGATTTGTGTTTAGGAGTCACATATGACAGGATGAAATCAATGCAAAGTCAAAAACACTTTCATTTTTGTTAGAATATGAATTTATTTCTACCTGATTTTTCAATAACTCCAAAATGATTGATTTTGTGACACGCTCATGCAAAACTCTGCTGGGATTTTTTGTAAAACTCAGGTTTACTGTTATTGGATGCAGCACCTAGCGCTTCAAAAATAATACTTCAACTCTTAGCATTGCACTTACTCGCTTTGTCTGGGAGGAAGATGCTGGTCCAAATAAAGTGAGAACTGATCTATTCTTTATCAAAAGCCTTTTTGTGAAACCTGAGTTGAATGCTTCAGTCCTTCTGAAAATGGCAGGAATACAACAAAAGATTGTCGTTGTACTTTTGAGGTTCAGGTGAAAAGATGAAGCTTAACCATCGCTCCCTTACAGCCTCTTATCTCATCAAGGAATATAAAGATGCTTTACAAAATAAAAAACTGTTCCTCGCCATGATGTGACCACTAGCAGCTATGTTTGGCGAAACACCTTTCCAGGTAACCTCGTTCGAGCGGTGGGAGTTAGTATGTTTTGTACAGTCCTACATCACTTTTCAAAAAGAGTCATTTCAGCGAATCTGAGTCGACTCTTTCTTTTTAAAGATGATGAGATATTACTCATGGCATGAAATATTATTTTCAAGGAGTCCTAATGCTGACTCTGTCTAAACAAAAACTGCTTAATTTCTCTTAGAGAAAGAGTTCTCTCCTGGCGCTGTGTAAACAAACCCAGAGCTACACTGATTTAAAAAGAGACACTGTAGATATCACAAAGCAGTCATTCACTTTAAATATTTGTACTTCATTAAATGGAAGACAAAAACATGTTAAATGAGAAAAGAATGTTGTGCTTTTGAGAGATTAGGCTCTCTGTGAGTGGAACAGTTTGTAGATTGTTTTTAGCTCAAGGGAGAATAGTGCCTTTAGCATTCTCAAACGATGAGTAAAGCAACTCCAGTCATCTAAACAAAAGAACTAATCACATAAATGCAGAAGCAAGTCTTTGACACACTTCATTTTGACAGCTGGTTTGTATCTAAGATCACCATAGTGCTCTTGTTTTTGGAAAGAAAAGCATGCCAAAGATGCATAGGTGTGTAAAGGCAGCAGTTATATTAAATAGACTTAACTTTATAGCACTAATGCTGGCCTATTCAGCATTAAAATAAGATTTACATATTTAACAAGAGACAAGAGTCCGTGAAAACTGAAGTTGTTGAGGTTCAGATTCAGAGTGTCAAACTGCAGGCCCCTAAGAATCACCAAGAAGTTTTAAAATAATAACTAATTATGTTTTATGATACCTGGCAATTTAAATGTTTGATATAGAGTCTTTCGGAGCCAGTAATGGTATGTGAAATCCTTCCAAAACAAACTCTCACTCAAGCTGATCACCTCAACTTTGGTTTAGTATCTGAACCAGCAAAACCTGCTTTCCTTAATAGAACTGAACATAAAATACTCAAATCAATAAAGAGTGGTCAATTAGATGTTATATTTGATATTGAATGGTTCAATTGAGATTTGAATCTCAAAATACCACAGTTGAAAATGTTGTGTCATACAGTAGAGAGTTAAATATTTGGCGTTTCATCTGTTTAACAAGTTTGATACAGAAATGTGCTGCAATGTACAAAATCATTTCCCGAACAAGGAAGTTAAATGATTGACATGCACTCTACTTACATGAAACCTGCCAAACTGCATTTCTTAATGAAAGAATGCTTCAGAATCTATTACTTGCATTTTCAGTAAAAGGTGTAACCGGAGTATATAAACATAGAAACCTTTTCCTCTGACTGATCAGACCAGCTTCCATCATGAAGACGCTCGTGTGTGTTCTTCTCGTTGCGCTCCTCTGCAGTGCCTCAGGTAAGAGGAAATATTTTCTGACAAACCTTAGCCCAAAACAAAAACCATTTGATTATACTGATTTTATGTTAAATCAGACTAAAATCTCTCTAAAAAATGGAAATGATTTAGGTTTTTTTTAAAGACAGTGATTTTTTTATTTAAGTCTGTGTGAAGAAACTTTTCTGAACTATACTTTCACTACCTGAATCTCTCCTCAGTGCACTCGCTGACATGTTACACTTGTGTGGAGGGCAACTGCAAGACCCCAACTGAATGCCCGGCCTCGAGCAACTTCTGCAAAACCATCTCCACACGTAAGCACCAAAAATAGAACTTTCAGCAGCCCACGGTATCAAATATTTACAGCAATCAGGATCATATTTGCAAGGGTCCAAGATTAGTTATTGTAAAACTTCAACTTCTTCATTTCACGTGAATGACACAATCTCAAGCATCCATTTGTTGATTCACAGATTTTTATATTAATTATATTTTATGATATAATATAATATAATATAATATATGTTTATTAGATTTAAAACTATTTTTAAAACAAAACACTTTTCATGTTTAATAATTGACAAAATCTCATATTGTGTCGCATTTCATTATTCAGGTTTCTCCTGCCTATAGTTTTTTTTTATGTAATCCCGAGTGGAGAATAATAGAATATCTATATTATGATCAAATATTTTTTTTAACTGTTTAATTTTTTATGTCACGTTTTTTTGATGTTACAGAATGTGTTTAATCCATTCTGTGTTTGTCTAGTAATATGGAAGGAAAAAATATTTCCTGTTAGCTGTTGAGAGTGTATTTTTTTGTGAATAGAACATTTGTTGAATTTGATTTGGTTATTATTTGTATGCATTATATTTGAGGGGATCAGGGGTGTTCAAGCTCAGTCCTGGAGTGCTTCTCATAAGCAAAGAGTCCTTACGTAGTGTGATAAGGTGTGTTGGTTGAAGTTCATTTGTGCAGAGATGTGGCTCAAGCAACAGGATTCTTGGTAATGAATGCATCAGTTGTCTTCCATTTATGGGATGGAAAATTAATGAGTAGAGGACATTTTTTGATTTTGATGTTTTAACTGGCAGTTCGAACCGCAAAGCAGAAATGTATATTTAAATTGAGAAGATGGGAAGAGATTAGTCTTCAAGTTAGCTTAACCGTTTGGTACATGAAAAATGAAAGCATGGATCAAGATTTTTTCCACTGAGTGTTTTTATTTTTCTTAATGCATGAAACAAATTGTAAAAAATAAAATAAAAAAGGATTATTTCATGAAGTTGCAGATATGTGCAATGTAGCCTGATCACTCAACATAAAATAGTATGAACTTATTGTAAATGAATGGATAATAATTTTTTTTCTGCTTTGAAAAAATATTTGCACACATTTTTATATTGTTTAGGCCTATTATTTAGGCTAGAAAGGTAAAGCAAACAACATTCACAACAAATGTAAAATGTGAAGCTTACACGTAGGCTAAGTTGTATTTGAAAACATCTCCAGCAAGAAGAACATTATACACCAGGTCCACCATATAAACCATTGCAATAAGGAGAAAAATACTTTTAAATAGCTGTCAACTACAGTGACTACTATGAATCAGAGGGTTAAAATGGTTATGTGATGGACTGTTGCTGACCCAGTCTGGAAGCTTCTTCTTGAGCATGGGAGCGGCACAGCTAATTTGCCTTGTTGCCCCATTCCCAGTTCAAGAGAATAGGGGGATTCCAACAAGAGAACTCACGTGTGGTTAAGAATGTGAGATGTCAATCTAATCTGTAGTAGATCAGTGTGATACTGAGGAGTAAGATGATACCTTATGGGTTAGAGTAGAACTTTGAATTCAATGCGCTACTTCCCTAGAAGCCAGTGTAGTACCTGTGGAACTGGAATAATCTTGTCTTTTCTGGAAGTGTATGTGAGTGCCCTTGCTTTAGCATTCTGAACTTGTAGGTTTATTAGGGAGTTCTGTGCAAAGTGAGTTTCAGGTATCTATAATTTGCTAGACACTGATTAATTAATAAGTAGTAATGTAGTCACAGTAGACAATGCATTATTGCCAAAAAGAAAGTTACAGTGCAACAGGTGTAAACACAAATATGAGCACAATTGTATTAGATATTTTTTTCCAACTCAGAGCGAGTTCTGAAACTTTGTTCTTGCAAAAAAGCAGATAAACTGCTAGTATCATGCTGAGATGACCTCAAAACTTTCTTCTGGTTTCAAAAATCTGCTCAAACCATACTTTAAAACAGACGGATGCATGGAGCAGGGTCCTCAGTCTCTGTTATCATCTTCAAACAAGTCTCTCTCAGTATCTTCCACGTCATTCAGCACGAAAAACATAAAGTAGCTCCCCAGCAGTACCATGCTAGCTTAGTATCTAAAGCTAACATAGATACAATATATATATATATATATTATTTGTTGCTTTCTTTTTTGATAGTGTACACCAGAAAAGCATTAAGAATGAATAAACCTTATAAAATACAAAAAAAGACGAGGTGTCATTAAATTCCCAATGTAAATAGAAAACTTGAATCTCGGCAGACTCTCCTCCTCTTCACAGATCCCCTCTGAGCATTTCTTGTGTTTGTAAAAGACTTTTGTGCTGAGATACTGCACTGGGTGTCCATATACTGCAACATATACCGTGTTGAGACTTCCCTCCAGACAACATGTCATTCTTTTAGCTCGAGCTAAATGTTTGGGAGGAGCACATTTCTGCCAAAAGTGTCAAAAACATAGTCTAGAGAAAGCATGCTCCACACAACAAGAAATCAATACCTGATTTGCTACTCTGCATCTACTTTGTGGTTGTGTCTTCTCATTGGCCTAACATGTAAAACATGTCTTCCAACATTCTTCCTTCCCTGCTTTTCTTCTTGTTGCTGTGAAAAAAGTAAGTAAACCAAATTAATTGTGAGATGAAAACAGTGGTTTGTACATTTCAATTTCGGTTTCAACTTGGATTGACTTGAAGAAAAATCTGCTGTAAAGTCAAAGTAGCTATCCTACTAGACAAATTATTATCAGCAAAAATATATAGTAAACTACCCTTGAAAATGTCAACAAAATAAATAAAAGTTGCAAGAAAACAGTTACTATAAAAATGAATTTTGTATTTAAAACATGTGTGTCATGCATTCAAATCATGAATTAATGTAAATATATTTTTTAATTCTTAAACTAGATTTAAAATAAATTTTTTTGCTAGAAACAAATTTCAGTTGAAGACTTTCTATGCTGAGTATAAAGTTTCTCCCTACTTTCTGACCCACAGCCACTGTGTTCACCCGAACGTGTGAGGAGTTCTGTGTGCCTGGAGTGAACATCTACTGCTGCACCTCTGACCTGTGTTGATTGAGCCACCCAGCCAGTCAACCAACCGTTCCCCTGTCAGCCACTAATCTTTATTATAACACCATGCAGAAAAAGCATGAAAGGGCTGCTGAAGGTGTATGCTACATAATGGAGTTTCCTCTAATGATTTCTTTCTGTCCAACTACTGTAACTTTCTTCTAGCTAAGGAGTGTCCAGGACATCTACATTCTCTCTGAGCGCTCAATGATTTGGTTCTGAATGAAATAAAATCTGTCCAGTAAAATGCTGTGAACATGTGTTCATGTCCTAACAATATTGGAGAGTATGTAGGTCATTCAAGATAGATGCTTTAATGGCATATGTGTATGGATTAACTGCTGCTTTTACTAGATGAGACAACTGTAAGCTAAACATCATGCTCTCCAAGCTTGGTAATATGGAGTTAGTATGCAAATCTCTCTTAAGATGCAAAAGAATACATCACATACTGATTAATGACCATCTAGAAATACCTTGTTTGTTCATATTTTTTTTGTTTTTAAAGTGTGAATTTTGGTTAAAATAGCAAAGGCTTATTTTAATAGTAATGCAGAGGATTCACATTCATGCACTCCTCTTATTTACATGAATTTTTTCCAGATACTCTGTTTTACACCCAATGTCCTAAAGCAATTTTGGGGCCTGAGTTTGGAATTTGTTTGGCACATCACTTGTTTGTCATACACTCTAAAAATTGTTTTTCCAATGCACCAAATCCGGCTCATAGTCATAGGGTAACCTTGTTTTAGTGCAATTTAGCATCTGACTCCAAATGTGCTATGAAGAAGTGAACTTCAAAACTGTTATTTAGAAACAAAGACATTTAGGGCAATCTAAATGATCACAAGCCAAATGACTTGGTTATATGGAGTGTACAAGTGTACAAATTCCCTGCATTGTAAGGGATAGAACTTTATCTTGTTATGTTCTCCAAATGACAGAAAAAAGCCAGCAGGCTTCTTCTATTTAACCAAAGTTTACAAGTTCTAAGAAATGAACAAGAGAATGAGCTATGCTGTCTGTGAATTATGCTCTTATGCGCTTTTACTTTATAGAAAGAGAGAGTAACTTGTCAAGGATGATGCGGAAACACAGAAGACCTTAGCAGTGATTGATAGAAAGTTTACTCAACGTATGCTGTAGAAAATTACCTTGCTACTTGACTTAATTGGCTTTTATTCGCAATAATTGTGTTTTTTCCTCTCAATTTGATGTAAACTATAAACTAAATGTGACTAAACAGCTGAGTGGTACTTGGTTTTGTCTATAATCTGGCTAAATATAGAATTAGGTTTTTTTTTTTTAATTTACAGTAGCTATGATGAGCTGTGTCTTCTGGCCCCATAACACACAAATGCACCAGTGATTTATACTTATGTTTAAAATTTTATGTTTTTATAATTAAAAATTATGTTATGAAGCGATGAAAAAAAGCACTTAGAGTGCGCACTGATGAATGAGCCAGACAGCATTTATATTTTGAACTGACTTTAAAACAAAGCATGCTGCTTGAGCTACATTTATAAAGTGTGTTTTTAGAAAGATTCAGAGCTAATCATTCTATTTACAGGAGCACACCAATTATTTGAGTGCAGTAGTTGTTCATTTACTGTCAGGCTAGCCATCACCTCAAATTGCCCTTTTCACAGCAACATAAAAGAACCGAACAGATTGCATTATTTGGCGAGACTCCAGAAATCCAAACAAGCTGATTATCACTGGAGCAAATCAAATGAGTGATGACCTTCACATTCATCTGCAAACACCACGAGACAGAAACCAGGAGCACCTTGTTATTTTACACCAAGCCACATTCAGATGAGACTCAAACATTCTTCCTTTTGTCTTGAGTACAGAAAACCTGCTCTCTCTCTGTTAATAATTGTTTCAGCTTTTTTGAGATACTTACAGGTATCAATGACTATAAGCCAGTTTACAAAACATCACATGCACTTCATCTTCACATCACATGTTAAGGTACTGAAGAGACCTATTGATTAAAAAAAAACATTTGTAACATATGCCATGTCACATGATTCACATAAAAAAAGTGTAAAATATGTCTCTATTGGTTGTTAAATGTGGTCTTGAAACAACTTCACATAATTCATTTGGTGTTGTATTAAGCTTATGATATACTTCCACCGTATATTACTGTACTGCACATTAAATAGTTTTTTTTTTTTTTTTTGCAGAGCCTAGCATTAATCACCTTCGTTTCCTGTCACCTTGGAGGAAATGAGGTCAAAGTGTTGACAACAACTTTCTTAGTACTAAACATTAGAGCAATAAATGATAAGTGAACAACACTTTGTATTGAATCGTGAATCTTCTGCAGATACAGAAACCAACATAAATTATATGACACAAAAACAACACAAAACTGATGCTGATAATAAATAGATAAATGAGCATTCTTCTGCACTGCTCCCTTTTGGTCAAATTTTTTGGTTAACATTTAGTTTCGAGGCATTTCTAACCTTAGTTGCTCCAGTTTCTTCCTTGGCTAAAAAATAATGTAGCCATTAACGATGAGTGTAAGTAGTAAGTGTGGCCCTGTGATGATCTAATCTTCTTCTTCTTGTTACTCTTTCAAACTTCAGGTGTCAATTTAATCTCAAGTTCCTCTCCACTCAAAAATAAACTAGTTTTTCTTATGGTTTGTCACTTTAAATGTTTATTGCATTAATTATTGGTGATGGATGTTTCAAATTCCTCACTAGCATACAGTAGTTTTAGTGAAATTGACTTCTAAATGAGACAAATGTAAAAATATATTTTTATTTGAAAGACAAAAAAAAATTAAGCAAACTTTATTTAAAATTGCCTGTTAACTAATTTAAGAATGCTCATATATAAAGACTCTATCATTCTATCTGTGGCCGTCATCTCCGGTCTAGAATCATGCTGTTTAATCATCATCTTGACTAATGAGGTCTTTTTTCTTTGAGATGTTAATGAGGGACAAATCTTGCACTGCGTCACGGTGGCGCAGTGGGTAGCACGGTTGTCTCACAGCAAGAAGGTCGCTGGTTCTAGGCTCGGCTGGGGCAGGTGGCATTTCTGTGTGGAGTTTGCATGTTCTCCCCGTGATCGCGTGGGTTTTCTCCGGGTGCTCCGGTTTCCCCACAAGTCCAAAGACATGCGGAATAAGTGAATTGAATAAGAACGATTGCCCATAGTGTTAAAGTGTGAATGAGTGTGTGAATGTTTCCCAGCGATGGGTTGTGGCTGGAAGGGCATCCGCTGCGTAAAACATATTACGAGAGTTGCCGGTTCATTCCGCTGTGGCGACCCCGAAAGGGAATAAAGCCGACATGAAGATGGATGGATGGAAATCTTGCACTACAACTTATGTTGTTGCTAATCATGTTAGTACTTATCATTTCGGGTTATATTGCAGGAATTAACATTAAGATGTTACACCAGTAAATACTGAACATGTGTTGTTTTAAAACTATTTTCTTGTACCTCTTCAAAATCACGTCTGTTTAAACCAGGGGTCTCAAACTCAATTCCTGGAGGGCCGCAGACCCTGCAGGTTTTTGTTCCAACCCTGTTTCAGGAGACACACCAGTAGCTTTAATCAAACTCAGCTTAATCAGTGGATGAAGCTTTCCGCCAAGTCCTAATACCTAATCTGTCACAATGTTGTTTAGCTGAGCTGTAAATGGTCTATTCCATTCTTCAAGTAGCAAACATTTGAATGAAAGTGTTGTATCTAGATAAGATTTATTATAGGGTTAGCTTAGCCATTAGCCCACCTCGGCTTCCATCTGCTACTGCTTCGCTTGTTCCTTGCTTATGCCGCTAAGCTAGACACCTGGCCCTTATGACTCTGTGGCTTGCCGACATTAAAGCAGACATCAAATGCCCAATTATCACAAGTTTATGTGATTCTTTAGGGAATGTATATGCATGTAAATATTGGGTTGGGTGTGACAGGCAAGATTACTAACAATAAGTGGGAAGAGCTCAAATGACAAAATGTTTCTTTATCAGTGCACATAAAATATTTGTTTAGTGACCCCACGATAGATTTTAGGGGAGTTCTGTTACCTGACAAAGTCAAATTTTCATCTGAGTGTCTCTTTAAGACTAGCACTGTAGATATTACTGCTCCAACTCTGACAGAGTTTTGATAACTTCTGGGAGCCTACAGTGGTGAAGTTTTCAGGTTTTCGTCTATATTATTTTTATGGTTTCCTTCGAGAATCCAGTTTTTCTATTGTCCTAAAACATGCTATGATAGAGTTGAAAACTTGCCCCCCGGTGTCTGAGGGTTAACAATGAGCTGCTACAGCCCTGTGCTGGACTGGGAATAAGTGAGTTGGATATGAGGCACCAGCAAAATCCGGGAGCCTATCATGGTTTTATCAAGTTTATAGATAAAAAATAATGTTTTAAGTAATAACATAAAAATGAGCGAATTAGCAGAACTTTTAGATATGCTTATTGGTAGTGTCTGTTCTGTGGCATCTATAACCAGTATGCTGTGAAAGATTCTGTAGACTCCATTGGCACAGGTCAAGAGCCAATACACGAGAGGATGTTCCAGTGGTGTATGAAACAAAAGCTCACAACCCAGTTTGCAGCAAAGTAAACAACATGAGCATTAGTGAGCTCAGCACTCGATCGAGGGGCTGTCTGCAGTGGGAATGGTCCTCCTCATCTATTGGATTAGAGGAAGGATGTCATTCAGTATTAATCTGTGCAGCAGCCTGACACACTAAGCCCTCTGCGCTCTCTCTCGCTCTCGATCTGACAGTGACTTTGTTCATCCTGGGCTCTGGATACTGAGACGAATACTCACAGTTTCCACCATGAATCTCTTCTGCTTCTCTCTGGTAAGATGATTCTCTCTTGTTTTTGCTCTCTCGGCTGAATGAAGTCTTTGTATAAGCTGACCCGTGGCAGGTGTGAAGTCCACGTGTGACATGGCTTGAAGATCAGAAACCAGGCTGAGCTGCTCACAAGGGGCCTGTTTGTTTTGCTTCTTTTCTGAAAATGTCAGAATCGATGTTTATCATGACATCTATAGAATTAGGTTGTCAATTTATGTTGCATTAATGTCCCGCACTCAACTTGGTTTGATTTAATAATTCATTGTGTTTGTTTTACATTTTTAAAAAACAAGACCATTTGGAGACATGTGCAGACTTCAGTGTGTTTCCACGACAGATGTTCTCTCGTCTTGTTATTCGCAGTTCAGGAATTAACGGCAATCTATTCCATTTATCTCAAATACACTAAAAAGTGTGGTTATTTATTTTATTTGGTTGTTGGTTGGTAGATTTTAGGATAAAAGAAACTAAACAGTAACGTTCAGATTTATGTTTTTTTTTTTAAAGAAAACTTCAGATTCAAATTTTTAATCGAATAAATCCACATTCCAGATTATTTTAATAGCCTTGAATTGTGGGATTTGTTTCAACCAGTCCTTTAGTTACTGTACTTTTTATTTAAAATAAGTTGATTTTGTTTTGTAAAAACAAGAGTTTTCCCAGCGATGGGTTGTGGCTGGAAGGGCATCCGCCGCGTAAAACATATGCCAGAGAGTTGGTTGTTCATTCCGCTGTGGCGACCCCGAAAGGGAAGAAAGCAGACATGAAGATGAATGAATGAAAAACAAGAGTGTTCCTGTTTAAATGAATGAAATCCAAGTTGCTCATTCTACTAATCATGTAATTTTTTGATAAAAGTGAAACTGTCTGTCATTTGGTAATGATAGACGTATGGTCATGTTATTGGGTTTCACTGATCTAGAAAGAAAGGTCCCTTTTTCTATCAGAAAATTTGACTCTAGAGTGGCAAAATATTCCATAGTGTACCTCTCTCGTTGTAATTCTCTCACTGATGTTTCAGTTATCAAAATCATTTTTATTAATAGACATTTCCAAGTTGTGTAAATAAAAAAGTTTATTTTGGTGGAAATCTTCAGTAACAAAAAAAAAGAAACCTGCATCTGAGAGTACCAGTTACTACAGTACATTTGACTGTATAAACTACGTAGTAGTGACTGCATACTGTAGGTTTCTGTAGAGAGCGTTTGAGGCACACAGAAAAAAGAAATTAAAATAAAATGGATGAGATTTTGATGGAGCAAAATCTACTAATACCTCCCTTTATTATGCAAAAGTAAAACTCTAAGTAGAAGATAAAAGAAGGAAAGCATTTATCGTGAAAACTAGAAACTTGAATAAAAAAATTGTGTTACCAGGCTTTAACATGTTTTGTTTTATTGTAAAGTTGGTCAGCTTTAACATGGGTCTCAATTGTTCACTTTTGTTCCCAGCTCCAAGTGGCCAGGTAATGTATTAGATCAGTCATTTATATTACGTCTGCAAATGGATGTTGTTTGTGAATGTGACCTTTTAAAATAATACACAATGTTTCTAATCCATATAGAATTGATTTAACACTCTCTGTCTCTCAACTGTTGTGTCCTACTCTGTATATAATTATTTTAATTTTACGGCTTTACTTTGTATCTAGATATTTCACTTTTAGGCATCTCTCGTAACGGGAGATTTATCTGGTTACTTTCAAGCTACCCCCAGTGAAATCAGAGAAAATCCTGTATACCTCTATAGACTTTATCTGGGATACGTGGTTCACTCAAATAAGAAAAACATAGCAACTTCTCTAAGGGTAACATAGTAAAGTTTTTGCAATCAAAATCAGAAAAGCAACAAAAATGACTTCCCTTCCATGCCAACTTAAAAGAATGTATTATTGTGCTGTTGTTTTTCAGGAGGGGTCTATGGACAGCCTTTATGAAGCTGTGCAAGAGTCCTGCGAGGACCAGGTCTACAGCATCCCCACCAGATCCCGCAGCCCCGCTTGTCTCTCCCAGGATGCCACCTCATGGAAAAACACCGGACGTTCCATCTCCATGGTAAAGATACTAATCACTGCCAGGGTGTGATCTGAAATGTAAGGGACATCTCTGCTCCAAATAAATAGGATTCCTGTTAATGTGACGAGCTTCCAGTGAAAGAAATTCAGTTATACAGATATGTGGTTGTCTCAATCCACACTAGGGTTGATTAGGAACTATCAGGGTCTAACTCACAGTTGTGGATTGAAAGGGGATTGTCTTAATTAGGGGATTGAATTTGGTGGTTGAAACTAAATATTTTAAAATTTACCGACAAAAAGCCTGACATTGATTCAGTGTTGCTTATTAGTCATCATGCAGATTGTAACATTGAATCAACTAGTTTTTTCTGCACACTCGTGTTAACAAAAGCCTCTTTTATGGTATGTTATATTTACCTCATCATATGAATATAGCTCCATACAAACATCTGTTGTTGCTGCAGAAGCACAATCTCTGCATGAATTAATATTACAACAAGGTGTGATAACAATGCTAACTATGCTTCTAGCTAGCCACACAACTAATATAACAAAGGAAGGTTATTTACTTTATTGGCAAAGTTTGACCCCATTATCCAGTGTTAACATGATGCGCAAACCAAGAAAGAGAGGGGAAGCACTTGCTCTTCTCTACCTTGACCAATCACAGAGCTCGCACTCCGCGAAGCCTTGACTGTTTGAATGCAAGAAAGTATAATTAAATAATAGTTAATTGAACCACTGTATTAACAAGTCGGAAATCAATATCAAGTCTCTGCCAGCATGTTTGTATATGGATTTTTAGCAGCTTCACAAAGGCCTAGTGTGGATTAAGAGTAAGATAGAAATTGCTATTGGATAATTCTATAGAACTACCATATAATGCTACTTTAGTGATTGTAAAATAAAGTTTGTTACTTGATGACATGAGGCATGTTTTTAATGAGGGAACAATAATAAAACATGCAAGAAAAGTGTGAAATGTTGAGTTCACATGATACGGCTCCTTTAACATAACACAAAATGAAGTGTGCTCAAATAAATACTTTTGGAATGTTCTGACATCCATTCAAATAAATGTAACAAATGTCTTTTTCAATAATCTGAGTAAATGCTTAAATACGTTTTTGTACATGTAAGGTTACGCTACATTCTATTACAATCGTATCTTGTTTATTCTAATGTTGCTGGAGTCATGTACTCAATTATATAGTACAGGGATCAGTCTGCTCTAGCATGCATACTACTTTAGCTTCAGACAAGGCAAGCGGACTTGTGCAACAGGTGTGTTTCATGATGTTTGAACCAAAATGTTCTGAGCTCTAGACTTCCAGGACCTGATTTGGTGAAGCCTGTAATTACCAGGGCCAAACTTTTTGGGTGATTTCTGCACAGAATGTTTAGTAAATTGTGTTATATTGAGTGTTTAATTATATGGGAAAACCAAAAATATACAAATATTTCAGTCTGATAGTAGAACAGAGAGTGGCAAAGCATATAAACATGTTAATTCTTTAGATTTCAGTACCATAATTATAGATTTCAGTCATAACAATTATTACTTTTAATCAATATAATTATTATATTAATAATAAATAGAATAATCATCTTGTTTTATTTAAAAAAAATTTCGTTCATAAAACCCAATAATTCTAACAGAATAAAACCAACAATTGTGACATGCTACTTTAAATGATTGTTAATGTAACGTGGGCTGTAGTCACGTTATTGGTCTCCCCTAATTGACCTGTTATGTTTTACTTTTATGTGGCCTCTAGTGGTAAAATCTTGCATTGTGATCTTTCAGTCTTTATTTCTTTTATTATACTCCTGAATTTTTTTTTTATCTGTACAGGAAATTTCACAAATGATCCCAGACAACGATAAAAACCAGAAGCAGGGGTGAGTTCAATATGGGCCGATTTGATTGGCTTCAGTAAACTCAAGGAAAATGTTAATCTTCCACTTAAAGTAAAAGTAACTGGACATGTGTTCAAAGTTTTTGTACTTTAAAACATTTTCTTCTCTCGCTGCAGACGGCTTCCAAAGTCTGTTTCTGAAAACAGCTCCTTAGGTATGTGGTGAAAGAGAAATGTTTTCTTAAGCATCCATCACATGACTTACTCCAGTAATAAAATCCTGTCACAGAAACCAGTTTGACTCATACTCACAATAGCAGAAAAAATATGTCAACCAGTTTTTCGGCCTTTTACTTGCAAAACCATAGAAAGGATGAAATAAATCAGAATAAAATGTTTATTTCTCTCACTAAATTAGTTTCCCCTCTTGCAGATAATAAAGTGGACTCTAGTTCGGCCTGGCCTGTTGAAGACACACAGGAGAAATTCATCCTTCAGAGGAACAATCAGAATGGAGGTAAAACCGCTTGGAGGATTTGTAGGTTAAGCCTGACTTTATTTCATTAGACTTAAAGACAAACAACATCCGCTCCTCACTGACCAATCAGAAGGGTTGATTACATTAAACCCCTTCACTGTGAATGGAAATGCACTAAATAAGCGCAAGTTTGCAGAGGTCAGCTTTCTGAAAGTCCTCCATGGGATTAATTAAGTGACAACAGGGTCTAGTAAATAGAACACTTAACTTCGAATCTTAACAAGATGGAGATTATCAAAATATGATCAAGTATTGTCATGGATATTAGGCTAAAACATGCATGGATTAAATTGAAAAAGAAATAAAAAAACAAAGCACACTGACATCATCTTATTAAGCTTTTGGTTCGAATGAAAGCAGATGAACACTGATCTGAATTATGAAAAGTGGCAGTGATGTTGTTGAACCCGTTGGATAAGATGTTGTTCTTTTGCTCACTAAGCAAGGTAAAACTCGCCTGCTTTGTGCGGTTTCTAATCAAAGAAGCATAACAGGAAGTGAGGTGCAAAACCACTAAACCTTTTCTCAGATGGAGTGTGCTATTTTTAGCCTCGCTCCGATTAATCCTGTAGCAATGTCTTGAATTTAAGAAGATTTATGTCAACTGCATGAATAATTTTTTTTTGTGTTAAGTTTTTCTTTTTATCATCTTGATTCATTTCAGGTCTGGTCCAAGCTGTGACGAGGTCTGAAAGCCTGGTTATGACAGACAGAGAGAGCAGCCCAAGATACCTACTGCAGGAGATACAGTCTCACCAGGTATTCAAATAAACATATGTTTGTGTGTGTGCGTGCGTGCGTGCGTGCGTGCGTGCATGCGTGAGTGCATATGTTTAAAGACATTTTGTGCAGAGAAACCATCACACTCACTAATGACTCAATTGTCAATCCGGTACAGGTGGATTGAGGTCTTTCATATGTTAATTACTCGCAGTTTCGATATCTGAAGTTTCAGACATCACACTTTCAGGATCGCATTTCTAATAATGTCGTTTTGTGTTTTTTAATCTTCTATGCGAGCGAAATCATGAAAGAGCTTTTTTTTTTTGGAAATAGTGAAAATTTTCCTACTTGGTGCCAATTGTAAGATTTGTATTTCTTACCTTTTGATGTTATCTGAAATATACAAAGCATAAATCTGGCCGGAGAGGGACATGAATGTATTTTCTTTGAATTATTTGCTCTAAATAACATTCATTATTTGTCTGCAAAATTTCTCCCCCCAATATCTCACATGTTTAAACTGTCCAAACAAAATAATGAAATGAAAACCCAACATAACACATATAAACATTTATAAAATATGCAGTTTATTCTGTTTCTGAAGTTCACTTCTGAAGTTTCTACATTTACCAGCTCAAATATGCTTCCTTAGCAATATCTTGATGGTAACGTGATGGGATGATTTACCATATTTAGGTACATTAACTGGCTGATAACAAAACAGGTTATTTAAACAAGGGTTTTTCCAGTGGTTAAAATGATAAGTACAAAAATAATTTCTACATTTAAAAATAACTTGAAGTAGGAATTCAAAATGTAAATCAAGCTTTGCTTCTTGGCATTGACGAGAAGGAATCATATTCATGGTTCAGATTTGTGATTGAAGAACTGGGCCAACCAATTATTTCTCGCCTTCCTTTCACATATTTTTATTTTAGACATGTTCAAGAGTTTCACAGCTTGCATATTATGATAGTAAAGGGGATAGTGCACCAATATCAGATATTTTACAACCCTGCATTAAATAATCCAAGTTGTAGTATTAGAAAACATGAATATGTATTTGGAGTGTTTGTGTAGCGTATAACTCTCATTCTTTCTACTTTCATTGGTAGATTGTCTACTACGAGGGCTGTGATCCAAACCACCAGGAAACCACGGTGAGCTCAAACCCTTTCACTCCAATGATCCGAGTCAGCTGGAATGTAACCGATCATCATGGATTTTACATGGGTTGCACCAACACTTGTCCCCAAACGGGGCTCTGCTGTTGAATTGAGTCTGTACAGATGGTTGGGTGAGGGGCACATGTAATCCTTATACCCACGTGGCAGTATAATCAACTGAGACTGCTAAACACGTTATTCCTGTTGGGGCTCACTGTGAATGGGAACATATTGACAAAGACGGAAATACATTCATACATGCATACTTAAATAAATTCATTATTATTAATTCATTTTATTATCAACATTTAGAAACAAACAAATAAATTCATACAAATATCATTGAAAAATAAATAAAAATCAAAGAATAATTGACTGAATGAATAAAATAAATTGAACGAAAGATTAAGTTAATGATTGAGTGAATAAATAAACTAATAAATAAATTAATTAATTATAAACAAACAATTACATATTTTTATTGGCAATTAATTTAATAAAAACATAAAACAAACCTATTTAAAAAAGATGAATATATAATAAATACAACATAAGCAAATTCTTTATAAGTAAATAAGTACAAATGATTTAATAAATAAAGATAAATTAATACATGATTAAATACAAATGACTGAATACATGATTGAACGAGTCTGTGTTTGTTGATGGGTTCAGTTCAGTTAATGTATTTTAGTTCTAATTTTTGTATTTTGTACTTTTATATTTTAGTAGTTTTTTTCTTTGTTAGCCGGTCACTGTTTCACACATCTTGAATTTAACTTCCGGTTTTATTTATTTTCCATCAACTTTTTTTCTTTCGTTTACTTAAGTGCATACTGAATGAATCATAAAAAAATGTAAAAGCAAAGGGCAAAAAAATAAATAAAAATGAAATTGAATGAAGGATCGATTTAATGAATGAATGAATTATATTATGTTATATTACATTATATTAATCAATCAATCAATGGACAGACGAATGGATGAGTGGGTGGATGGATGGATGGAAGGATGTATGGATAAACAAATGAATTAGTGGATGATTGATGGATGGATGGATGAACAAATTAACTAGTGGATGGATGGATGGATGCATGGATTAGTGGGTGGATTAATGGCTGGATGGATGGATAAATAAATTAACTAAGAAATGGATGAATAAGTGGATGATGGATGAATTGATTGATAGATGGATGGATGGATGAATGGATGGATGGATACATTAATGGATGGATGATGAATGAATGAAACACAGACACATTCTTTATTTGTAAAATAACAAATAAATGAATGTATAAATAGAAAAACAAATAAATGAATGATGTCATAAATGAATAAATTGAAAAGGTGATGATTTGTTTTAATCTCAGGTGCTTTCAGGCGATCTTTTCGTTGATTGATCTTAAAGTTCAGAAATTCTTTATGCTGGGGAGGTGATTAGCACCTGCCTCAGTCAGTGAGGCTCCCTGTGATCTCACAGAGGGAATTCCTATTTACTCCACCTGATCTTCACTAGGATTTCTGTCATTGGTAAATCCCACTAGATCGTTTTCTTAGCTTGAACCAAGTACACATTAATGGAAAAGCAAACAAACATTTGTTTTACTGCTGCATGATCCACTGTTGCAAAATTACAATTGAATTCATGAAAAGACATAACAACCTAATATTTTTTCTATTAAAAGACTGAGAAAGCAAATAAACAGGCAACACAGCCAAGAGGAACAAGGATGAAAAAAGCAGAAAGAAAAAGCAGTCGCAGAGGAACTCCAACGCAAGAGATCATAAGTAAATATTATTTATTGCACCAACATTTCATTTAGCAAAAGCTACTGTACTTTGCCGAAGTAAGCTTGTTTGTTAAAAGACACCATCTGCCATTCATTTGAATAATTTATTTTTAAAGTAAAAAAAAACTATTTATATTGGCAAAACATATGTATTCATAGTCCTAAAATACTTGGCAATATTTATGAAAAAAATGTAATTCACAGCTTCCAGCAAGATTGTAAAAGGAACAATCCCTGAAGCTGGAGTACAGTCACATTTCCAGGAGCTTTCCAGCGTTTCTGTCGACGCAAGAGTTACGGAGAGTAGACATCGCTGGAGTAACCCCGCTGGAACTTGTTGGACTCAAGTCTACACCACAAATCCAGCTGCCAACAGCGACCATCCCCACATCCACAGCTGTGTTTGCTCACAATCCAGAAACTCAAGGCAGGGAGACCAAAGCAATGCTCCAAACTTGAAGAGAGACGTTGGGACCAAAGGAATAATGCGCTCCTCTACCACTGTGGAGATCTGTCCCTCCAAAGTAAGTACTTTAGATAAGCCCTTTATGAATAAAACAGTGGGATTCAAATATGAAAAATGTTCTGTTTACACAACATGACTCAACATGTTTACAGTATCTTGAACAGAAAAATCTATGTTTCTGATAGTTAAAT
The DNA here is from genome assembly GCA_900490495.1 of Danionella dracula. Lineage (NCBI taxonomy): Eukaryota > Metazoa > Chordata > Actinopteri > Cypriniformes > Danionidae > Danionella > Danionella dracula. Next base: position 15,282,853 of record UELW01000112.1, on the reverse strand, counting down.
ATGTAGTGAGATATAGCTTTATTGATCAGTTATCAACCATTGAGATCCAAATATCTTTTCAGAAGGGTGAGCAGAAAAGGTTCAGAACAAACTACGTTTATGTTTTATGTTAGGTGCAGTGAAATTCTCCAAAAAGTTTCCTTCAGTTTAACTCGGAGAACATTTCAGGCAGGAGGGTTGGCTTTACAATGTTACTTTAATAGAAAAAACAATAAAAGATGTACTATGTAATCAATTAATCAATTGATTAGCCAAATTCTACCCTTAAACACAATTAGCAGAAAATTTAAATCATGAATTAGTCAGAAAGGAGGTCAGAAAAGCATTACAATAAAATGATTTACATTTCTTTTTTTTATTCTCAATTGAGTTCCATTATAAATTGAATACTTAACATCATTTTTAAATTGAATATTCATTCATCGTACAATCCCAATCCATCAAAGCTTCTCATTTCCAGTGATGTTTCCTCCACATTGTGTTTGCGCTTAAACGTCTTGGTGTGCACGCCAGTGACCGTTTCATATGCTTAAAACAATTCTGGTTGATACCCTCGTGTTTTCAGGTACAATGTAAAGATGATAATCTCTGTGTTTCTGGATTTTCATAGCTACTCTAATATCTTTTTCATCCAGAGGAAGCGTAGACTACCACAGTGGATAACTCTCAGAGAATTCGTGAATGCTATCAAGCGTTGTTTGTTTGAAGAAATTTTATAATGCTTCTCTAATCCTGGATTTGGATTTTGCTATGGCTGATTGCACATAGCTGGATTAGTTTGCTATTGTCGGAAGTGTTTTTAATATTGACTACTATTTGTCAGCTCGTGCCTCAAAAGCAATCCTTATCTTACATCCAGCACTTCTCCATTTAACGGTGAATGTCTTTTTTTTAGCAGCACATCCAAACGCTCCTCCTGTGGTTCTTCACTGATAGCCAACACGGCCCCCTTCACCCAAAACTATTAAATCATAGAATGGTAGTAGTTTTGGCATACTCTCAGAAACATGAACATAAATGCACCGCATACTGTGGTAAACCATGATAATTTCTGAGCATGAAAAATATGAAGTGAAAAGTGAGAGTGAGGGAAAACAGAAAAGTGCATATCACTTCCCTGTGGCGTGAAACTTGGATATATGTAAAAATAAACATAAATAAGATTGGAGAAACACTGTACCCCGCAACAGGTAATGAGCAATAATGAACAGGGAAACACTGGGTTTGACCCAGCTGATGAGAACCAACGACAAGGTGAAGAATCTAGAAATATAGCTAAAAAAACAAGTGGCAAAAAACCCAAGTGACTCTAAAAGTACTTTAGCTTCATACCAAATCTCTTTTCACAATCAGGTCTTTGGGTATAATGCAACATGGCTCTTGCACCGTTCTAAATATTAAACATATAAACATTGTTATGATTTTTGCCGAAACATGGGACTCATTTACACTGCAGGTCTTGATGCAAAATTCTGATCTGATGCATATATTCAATTTTTAGAACATACACCTGTACAATTGTGACCCAATAAATCAGAATTAACACAAATGTGCAGATTTTTAACTACTTTACATTCCACAAGTTCAACCTTATGTCGTCACCATAGCAGTTTTTCATACTTTTTTTATTGAGCTGAATTGATTTTGGAAGTCTTCAGCAACAGGATGACATTCATGTTTTTTTTGCATTTAATTTTATTTCTTTTTTTTTAACTTATAATTCCCAAATGATTAGTTTATTGACTCATTCATACTAAACTCCTCCTTTATGTGATGCAACAAAGCTGCTTATGGAGCTCTATAATTAACTGCCCCAAGTTTTGATACATTTTATTATGAGAGAAATGACAACAAATAAATTAAACTGCCCTTGATAGAATAAAGATAGATATTCAAAAGAGAAGTGCAAGGCTTATGAGTTCAATCATCATTCAGGGTACCGGGTGAAAATATTCATTCATATAAAGTCAGTCTGCAGCGGACACTGAAAAAAAAACTATAAGCTGTTTCTTCCTGTTTGCTTTTCTCTGTGAAAGGCTTGAAAAACCCTGCTTGTCCTGATGCAACATCTACAATGGATAGCCCTACGTTGATGTTTGGGGTGAAGTTTGATTTTTGACATGAAATAGGACGCAGGTGGGAGGGTCACAGTACGAACACACGTCTGAGTGAAACCGCTAAAAACTTCACTTTCTGAATCAACTAGTCTACTAGACTACAAAAAGCTCTTTCATAATCAAACTCCAGCAGGGTGTTTCTCAAACGTAAAGTTACATTTCACACCACATGAGAGAACCCAGATAGAGCTGAGCTTGATCCAATCAGCCACACCTGAAAACAGTAACAACAAAAAGCACACACCAGCCCCAAAATTACAAAATAGACCACCAGTTAGACTCAATATAACAGTTCCTAAGGTTTACAAAAACTGTCTTATTTTCTTCAGGAAAAAGCAGTTGAATCGCCACTCTCTTTTGAAATCAGAATTAGGCTTGAATCTGATCCTGAAATATCTGAATATTATATAATCATAGAATAGATCCGATCTGTGTCACATAGGAGCAAAAAATAAGAATTGTGACCCATTTAGCTGGCAGTGTAAATGGGGCCTTATAAACTTGGTATATCAAACCTTTATTTGCATAGAAAACCAAAAACAAATGATACGTTGAAAAGACTGTATTGCAGTTCTACCAGTATGGCAGAAAAAAAAATCTTACATTCTTTTCTGACCAAAATGACCACAATTTTGAGCACTGGCTAAGCCCACAGACTCTCTCATTCAGAAAAAGCGACAATGCTTTGTTACAGATTGACATTTTAGGAGTCAGGCATCAAAATATCTGGTGAAGTTTAGTAGAAAGTTCTAGCCTAACTTAAGGTTGTGAAAGTACGCAGGAAGCATTTCAAAACCCTGGCTAGTTCCTTGTGTGCACACTTGCTTACTTCTCTAAAGCTAAGCAGATTTAGAAATTTGGGCAAAGGGCAAATGCATAATTTGTATAATTCTCTTAAAACTCTTAAAAATTCAAGTTACTCTAAGATCTTCTCTAAGATCTGCTCATTATCTGCCTTATGCAAAATATTTCTCACTGCAGCATTACATTGAAGAGAGACAGTGTGGTATTAGTTATGAGTTCTAAAGTTCTAATGCAAGCACTTTTTTGCCACCTTTCAGATCTTCATGGAAACGGGTTTGATTATGTAAAAAGCACCGATATGGAATTTTTTTTTCTGTATTTGCCACAGAGTCCCACTTATCAAATTAGTGTTACTCGAAATGACTGAAGTGCTGACCTCAAACTGCAGACTCAGTCACTTTGAGTTTTTTTCCCCTGTAGAACTGATGCCTCGATAATAAGCAGAGCACGCTTTGGCTCACATCCTGTGTGATTTAAGGAAGTCCTTGAGCTGGCGTCTTCTGCTGAGACAGTGCATTTTACACTCCTTGAGTTGAGAAGTCCAACCGCTAGCTTTAGAGTAGCATTAAAATCTCAACTTACAAATCAAGGTGATGCTTCAAAGGGCTGCTTCAAATGTGTCAGACAAACCCAAAAGTCTTAAACCTAAGGTAGGTTTTCTTGAATAACATTCGTTGAGGTTCAAATGTTAACATTTTATCAGATTGAAAACAGTCTTGGATTGGATCCAATCTGACACTTTAATAACGCTGTTAGAATTAAAGCTCTACTTTTAGATTAGACGGGATTTAAATGTTGATCATTATTGTCCTCTGAAAGGGTTCACATGATTTGAAGCAATTAGGATTCATAAACGCAGCAACTAATGTGCATGTAAAGCAGAATTGTGTCCGTTTACTGTTGTATACGCAGTAAAATCTTCAGAATAAAAAAAAAATCTTCAGAATAAAATGCACTGTTAATGGAGTACAAATAACATCAAACGGAGTTAAATTATATGAGGTTATCAACTAAACCTCCAATTATTCACTTTGTGATAAATGTTTAGATTTCACTATTATTAAAAAAACTAAAAATTTTCTCCACCACAATGTAAAAAAAGTGATTAACTTCTATAGATAATGCACTTTTATGGTTTAAGCTGAAGGGGTGAGTGTTAATTTAACTCAATTGATTTTACTACATAGAATAGGACCAAATAGTCTTGGAACAGAGTAGCCTTTATACTCTAGATATTACAGTGTACTAAGTATGGTCATTATAAACCAAGTGCCATTAAGTGTTTTTCTTTTCTTAATATATATTTTTATCTACCACAGCGATCCACAAGTTTTGGAAGATTTGACACATTTAGGAATCAAGCTCCTCCTTCCAGACTTGAGGAAAATGGCACACCGGAGGTAAAAACTAAGAAACAAGGGTTTAAAAACCAGCCATTTTTTGATACACTGTAATAAAAAATGTGATATGTATTCTCATCTTCAGACAACTCAAGAGTCTTCAGTCACTTTGTTGAGTAATAATGATGTACAATTGATCGTTTTTGAAGTAATTACTTAATTCATGAATGCTTTACAGTGCAGAAGCATGAATCATTATGACCTCTGGATGAAAGAAAACAATTCACAAAATGTGTTTGTTTGAAACAGGCTGAAAATGAATCTGCTGCAGACAGTAGTGAGAAACCAGGAAGTCTGGGAAAAAAGATGAAGGCCATCTCAATGACGATGCGTAAAAGAATAGCCAAGAAACAAGTCAAATCCTGCTCTGAAGACAGGGTGAGTCATTTCACAGGTTCCTCCTTTGATTACTGCCACTGATTGTGTAACCTCTTTCTGTAATACACTAAATATTTCAATAGACTCTATGCACTCATATTTTATTTTTGATTGATATCTTAATTACATTTTTTTTTGTGAATTCTAAAAGTCGTAAGTTCCTCCGTTCTGAAGGTGTGACGATGATAGACTACTGTGTCCCAATGTGTGATAATTCATTACAATTTAATTTAGAGGTTAGAACCATACTTTTCTAGGAGTACAAAGTACTCCAAAAAAAGATACAAAATTTTTGGTGCTGAACCAGTAGTTGACGAACAACAGCCTTGGAATCAGGAGTTGTCCTTTACTTTTTATTACTTTAATAAATCTTGACACTGTAACTTTTATACTACTGGTTCCACTCTCTTGTGGCCCAGTCTTTAGCACCAACTCAAGGGTTGTGGGTTCAGATATCAGTGAGAGCAAACCATGGGTTTCTTGGATGCAGTTGCTTTGTACAAAAGTGTCTGTTAAATTGGTAACCCACGCGATCAATCAATCAATCAATCAGTTTTTATATAGCGCTTCTTTAGCAATTGCTTTCAAAGCAGCTTCACAAAGTCCCCGTGAGGATCAGGCAGAGCAGACAGGAGTTCCCTCTAAGAGGGGACTCCCGCTGACTGAGGCAGGCGCTAATCACCTCCCCAGCATAAAGAACATACAAACTAAAAATCCATCGATGAACGGTTTGCCGGACAGGACCTGAAAAACAAAAAACAAACAAAACAAACAAAGACAAAACATGAACTAAGAAATGGAGAAAACGGTTAGTAAACTGTAACATAGACAACAAACAAGTGATCAGCATCAGCTGCAGGAGGAGAGATAAATAATGAGGATAGGTTAGAGAGGAACATTGAACCACATTGTTTTTTTTTTTCAAACAGTTTGTATGTATATGGTGCTCAGGCACCATATCTGTTTAGACAAATACCAATTTTTTGGATTTTTTGGATAATTATTGGAATGCCAGTTTAAACAGATATGTTTTTAATTTAGTTTTGAAATCTGTGAGCGTAGTTGAGCTGCGGACAACATCCGGTAGTTTATTCCAGAGCTTCGGGGCTCTATATGAGAACGCTCTTCCACCTCTTGTGGATTTACTAACCTTTGGTACAATCAATAGTCCTGCTTCTTTTGATCGGAGAGAGCGAGCTGGAATATATCGTGATAGGAGACTGCTCAGGTAGGCCGGAGCCAAGCCATTCAGTGCCTTAAAGGCAAGGAGCAGAATCTTGTAGTCAATGCGATATTGTACAGGAAGCCAATGAAGAGAGCACAAAACCGGTGTAATGTGATCATATTTCTTTGTTCTTGTGAGAACTCTAGCTGCTGCGTTCTGGACTAACTGTAATTTTTGTAACGTGGTGGCTGGACAGCCGGCTAACAGAGCATTACAATAATCCATTCTGGAGGTCATGAAAGCATGCACTAATTTTTCTGCATCTACGATAGACAGCATGTTCCGCACTTTAGCAATATTCCTGAGGTGAAAGAAAGCAGTCTTAGTAACATAAGAGATATGATTCTTAAACGTCAGTTCACTATCTATAATAACGCCAAGATTTTTAACTGTAGTGGAAAAATTAACAGTGTGTCCCCCCAGTTCCATATGTAAAGCAGAGAGATTCTGTAATTGCTTTTTAGAGCCAATTAGTAATCACGGGGAGAACATGCAAACTCCACACAGAAATGCCAACTGACCCAACCAAGACTCGAACCAGTAACCTTTTGCTGTGAGAACTCACAGTGGGTCCTCCAACCACAAGGCATCACTCTCTTTACAGGTTGATAAATAAACAGATTCACTATCAGATAGATATTTTCCTTATTATAAATGTATCGAGCTCACATATTTAAATCTATATAGGGAGAATCTGCACCGGGGCCATTGCAAATTAGTTTGTACTAACTAGAGGCATTCATATGGCCATAAATGGCCTTTTACCATCTCTGAATTGACCCATAAACTCTCACTATGTAAAACACTGGGTTCATGCTTTACTGATATTCTTTGCAGTAATCCATTTCAACTTAGATTTAGACACTAATGCTTTACTTTTAGTTCATATTTTAAAAGTTGTATGTTGATGGAACTGCACAACAATGGTAAACACTTTATAAGAATATTAGCAACAAGTGTAATTAAATTAAAGGTCAGTGAGTGAGGTCAAGATCAACCACATCATATCAAGAAGAAGACAAAAAAATTAATATTTATTAGTTCTATTGCTTCACTTTCCTTCTACTGACTGCTTTCAGCTCCTTTCTCAGTTATGATTGGTGTGAAACTTCACGGCTATGCTCAGAAATGTGACGCCCGTCCCCATACAATGACATAAAATTTGGATAAATGCTGCCTGGCTGAAAAAAAAATAATAGTTTAGAGCCTCTAGACAATGTCTGATACAGGTCACACATTGGAAAAAAATAATAATAATAATAATAATTTGGGCCACTTTGGACTGCAGTCTAAACGTAACCAAAATATTAAGCTAGTTAAAGGATCAATCACTGAAAGGCTGTTGGAGTCTTCTTATAGGCTGTAGTGATTCATTCCACATGGTTGCAATCAGCTCCTTAATCAATCAGTGATGGTTGGCAGGTGATCCTTATTGATGTGTTTAGCAGACACAAATACACACGCACGCACGCAAACACAAACACAAACAAAATTAATTTGTAGCAGCAACCTCAATCCTCTTCATGGTGTCATCTAAAGACAGAAACTGCCTTTTTGCAGGGCGAGGACACTGAGGGAGAAACGGAGAATAGATCTACAGCAGAGAAAGCCTCAAACCCAGACCGGACCAGCAACTCTTTAGAAAGCCTCTACAGTGGACAGAGCTCCTCCAGTAAGAGTTAACACACAGACCTCGAATAAAACCACATTACCATTGTAATCATACTCACAGTGCACATTTATCTCAGGCTCTGTTGGTGTGGCTAGCACTTCTGATGCTTCCAGTAACAGAGACAGTTTGAAACTGGAGGAAGAGGGGCTCTTTTCAGGACAATTCTGTGGCCGAGCCAGAGTGCACACAGACTTTGTCCCCAGTCCATACGACACAGACTCCCTCAAATTAAAGGTCAGTGTGACGCAATTAATTTTATGCAGAAAATCAAAGGAATGTTAACAGTCTCTCTTCATGGTTCTCAGGTTGGAGATATAATCAACATCATAAGTAAATCGCCTATGGGGATATGGACCGGCTTGCTCAATAATAAAGTGGGAAACTTCAAGTTTATCTATGTGGATGTTCTCCCAGAGAAAGAGAAGGAAGAGGAGGCCCCAAAAATAAGACCAGTGAAAGTATGCAAAAAGCCACGGCCAAACACACTGCTGGAATTACTAGAGAGACTTCACTTAGAGGTATGAACAGGTGACGTTAGAATGAAGTTTTACATATCAAAATGCAAAAAATATATATCTTTGATTAGCACCATTGAGTTATCTTTTTTGTGCTTTGTTTTTAAATTTTTAATCAAGTGGAATGCGAAATTCAGTGTTTGAGGTCTTGTTTATGACAGGAGTATGCCTCTTCACTTCTCCTGAATGGCTACCAAACTGTGGAGGATCTCAAACACCTGAAAGAGAGGCATCTGATAGAGCTGAACGTGTCAGATCCGGAACACCGACGGAGGCTACTTGCAGCATCAGACTGCCTTTATGTGACCAGCAGTGAGTGTTAATGCAAGCAGACTGACAGAGAGAAGAGGGCAAATCCATTCTTTGGATTTCTTTAGGATACAACTATGTTTAAACTCCTACTTCTACCTTTTTAAATCTATAACTACTTGAATGGATGAAAAAAAACATGTTCACGTAAATGTAGGTCAGGATCTATTTGTGTAAGAGAGCCGGTGGAGCGGAGCTGGGTTGTTTTGGCTCTGAACCTGTACTGTCATTTAATTAAGTTATTTAATGAGATTTAGATTAAATTATGGAGCAGGTGTTCATGGAGTTTGATAGAATTAACCTTTGTTTGCTTTGGCTTGCAGAGGAGGAAGAAGGTGAGGGGAAGGACGCAGCAGAGGAAGAGAACGACTGTCCCAGGGACTCTGGCTGTTTTATTCCTGCTGAGTGTCCTGACTGTTGAGAGATGCTCACTAGCACATCTAAAGTCTTTCTGATAATTGAGGATTACTCTTAATTTAGCGAATTACCTAAATGTTTTTGGTATTATCACTTTATTTCTGTTGCTGTATTTCTTTTTCTGTGTGTGAGGGAGACTTAAGGTTATTATGAATGTTTAGGACTGAAATGTATATGTATATTGTATATGTTAAAGAATTAATTATTTATTATTCATGTTTGTCATGTTCTTTATTTTTACTACATATAGCCTCGGTTGATAAAACATTAAACATTAACATTTTAGTCCTGTTATACTTTTTTTTTTAACTATGAACTTCTTCGAGATGATTAGTTCAGCAATGAATAATCTGATTCTTCACAAAACTGATTCCAATATCTGTTCGTATTTAAAGGGACCTGATCTCTTCACTTACTGTTTTATAACAACACTACTACATATAATACTAAATATTATATGTATAAATATATATTTGTAAATATATAAGGTCTTTTCATGATTATAGGCGACATATTTATCCCTAATAATTTTAATAATGAAATATGTTAACAATAATTATAACAATTATTATTATTAAAACATTATCATTATAATTGTTTTTGGTCTTAAACTACTTTTCATGTTGACTTTTAAACAAATGTGTTTTTCCCCCTTCAGGCTGAACATTTATGTTTGATCGCGCTATTATTACTACTATTATTAATTTAATTTAATTACATTACATTAATAATGTAATTATTACTACTTTAATTAATGTAATGTATGTAATGTATAATAAATTTATTAATAAAAAATTAAATGTATACAGTATTCTAAAAGCTATAATTACATAAGTCTTTTAGTGTTGGTTGAAAACGGACAAACGCCGTATTTAGTTCAAATTATTTTTGCAATTTTTTTTTTAATCTAAATGTTGTTATCTGGTTTAGGCACCGATCTGCTGTTTAGAAACAGATTAAAAAAAGTAATTCCATACATTATTTTGGAAAAAACAGATGGGAAGGAAGGTGGAAAATGAACCAGGAAATTGAGCAAAAACGAAGTGCATTGTGGGACATGTTGTAATGAAACACTATGGGAGTAAACCGTTCTACTTGCCCGAGGCAGATTAAAAACTACAACCCCCACAAGCCAAGCAATCGCTCTTAGTTGACGTGTACTGCACTTCTACATCCCAGAGCGTTAGCGTTGTCGGCGCAGACACTCAATTAAAGCCTTTATTACTGCTATATTTATTTTATAAAAGGTCGAAGACATGGCCGGAGAAATGTCCATGATAGGTGAGTGTTAAATATTATTCATGGCAGCATACATGCTCAGTCACCGTAATGTTAAGTTAGCCGTTAAGCAAGAAACTGGAGTCATACCTGGAAGTAACAGTTACTTATCAGTTTAAAAAGCAGTGTTGTGGATAAAATCGTCGATATTAAATAAGGCTATAGTACGTGCATAGTACAACTTGTTGACAAGAAGTCTTAACATAAAACTAAGTCTGACGTAACGTTAACGTTAGACCTCAGCAACGATGCCTATTTTAACAGTATACGTTTCTTTTGTCACCATTTCATAGTTATTTGTGGTCTATACCCTGTAGTCTGAATAAGGAATTTATTGATTGTAGTAGTAAATGGTTGCGGCAGGGAAGGGCATCCGCTGCGTAAAACATATGCCAGTGAGTTGGCGGTTCATTCCGCTGTGGCGACCCCGAAAGGGAATAAAGCCGACATGAAGATGAATGAATGGTAGTAAATGTTTTATGGTTGCTCTGTGTGTTTAAATGGAAGTTCATAAGTTGACAGCCATGCTATTTTTTTTTACCCTTGTTTTTCTCAGGTGTATATATTCATATATGTATATATGATCCTACAGGTTCTGTTATCCTGGCTTTACTCCTGGCTGGATATCTGGGGCAACAGTATCTTCCTCCTCCAAAGCCCAGGGTCATCGGCCTGGATCTTGGTACCACGTTTTGCTCTGTGGGCGTGTTCCAACCTGGCACTGGCGAGATAGACGTTATTGAAGATGGCAAAGGGCACAAAAGCATCCCAAGCGTTGTGTCATTTACCCCCGCCGGTATCTTCTCTGGGCATGAAGGCCAAGAACTCTCTGATATCAATCCCCTAAACACAATCTACGATGCCAAGCGGTTTATTGGGAAGGTGTTTGATCAGGAGACTTTAGAAAAAGAGAGCGCACGATATCCATTTAAAGTGAGATTATTTACATGTTTAAGTCTTTCATCACAGTACACTTTTAACCGTTAACATCTGTGGGTTATTTTCAGGTGCTTTTTAATAATGGGACTGCAGAATTTTTAGTCACCACGAACAGCACCTTCACAGTTACTCCTGAATTCATCGGATCCAGACTCCTCTTGAAAATGAGGAAGATGGCGGAGAAGCAACTGGGAGTTCCTGTGGAGAAAGCAGTCATTTCAGTTCCTGCAGAGTTCGATGAGAGACAGAGAAACTACACCATAAGAGCTGCTAACCTTGCTGGTAAGCTAATGCTAACTTTAGTCCTGTTAAATGGTTAATGCCTCTATCAGATTGTGTTGCGTGAATTCCAGCTAAAATGTGCTTTCAGTCCTGCCTCAATCAAATTCATTTTCCGTTTTTGTACAGTGTGTTTGGGAAATTAAAAATTGAGCAACCAAACTTGTTCTCACACTAAAAACTGACTAAAGCAGAGAACCGAGAGGTTCTTGAGGAGGTCCCCTTAGTACTTTATCAATGAATCTTCTGACGCAAACAGAAAAGCAAAAGGTTTACAAGTCAATGACAGAAACACATAGCATGTAATTGTGCTAAACAGCTGTACTGTATTTTGACTGAAAAGAATGACAATAAAAGTTTTGAATTTACCAGAAGTTTTGAATTCACCAGAAGTTTCATAAATCTTAGCAATAACTTGCTATTGATCACAGAAGATGAAACACCGAATTAAAGTCTCTTGCAGTACATTTGAACTTGTTAGCATTTAGCCTAAACATGCTATAGCATTGGCTACCGCTCTAAGCGATCACATGCGTTTTAATTTTTTAACGAAACACACAAAATTTGATCATTACAAAGAGTTGAGTAAGGGATTTAATTCATCTACTTTTTTTTTTTAACCTAATCCAGCCACCATAGTCATAACATCATTTAGCATAAATTCTCCTTATTCAGGGCATTGACAAAATTGACCTCAATCTTTAAATATTATGTTCTGAATGTTACGTTTTGTTTATCGCAATAGGTCAACCGATATCAATTTTTTTTCTCTGGTCGTTACCGATATTTTAAAGTGTTGGTGGCTAATAACTGATTCTTTAAGCCGAAATATTAAGAAAATATTAAATAGATTTAAATATTTATGAAATGTAAAACAAATACTAACATACATCAGCTAAAATAATCAATGTATTGAAAAAATGTTAGCAGTGCAGCAACACAAATATAAATTACAACAATATGCTTTAAGTATATTTAGACTGTCAGTTAAGCATATGGATGAAAAAAGAGCAATTTTGTAGCACTTGGCTTTGCTCTGCTGTTTGCTGAGTGAAGTACTGCCACATTGGAGTCTTTTTTCAGCCTTAGTACTGCAAAAAAGCACAGATTAAAAAAAAAAAGCATCAAGTCTATATAGCCTATAAAGGCTCGTATTACTATGAGCTGCATGTCATTTACAAGTGGTGGATGGAGCTGATTTTTCCCTGAACATCTTGTTTTAATCCAGGCCTGGATGTGCTGCGAGTGATCAATGAGCCCACGGCGGCTGCAATGGCTTATGGGCTGCACAAGGCAGAGGTGTTCAATGTACTGGTGGTGGATCTTGGAGGTGGAACACTAGACGTGTCGCTGCTCAATAAACAGGGTGGCATGTTCCTCACCAGAGCTATGGCAGGTCAGTGAGGTGCTCGCATAAGTGTGTCAACTGGGAAAGATTTCTAACATTTCTTTGGGTGCCATGATACCCTGCACGTAAAATGCCAATTTAAGATGAAATGGTTGCTGCTTGAGAGGCCAAAGGTTAAAGCAATAATCAAGTATTTGACATTCCAGACGGTTTCAAAACTTAAAAATGAACTCTGTTACTTATACACTTGCACTGCATTTAACTTAATGTTACATATTTTATTTTTAATTTAAGCTTAGCCATGTAAAAGCTTGCTGCTTTAGGGACTCGGTTCTCTTTGTTTTAAAACTGTCTGAAGTGTTGATCACATATACAAGTCATCTTTCCAAGGATTCGCTTGTTAACATACTCTACCCATTTCTGGCGGATATAGTCAGGATATATTCAGTTTTTACACTAATATCTTACACTTCCAGGTCTGGCAGATAGTCTGTTCTGCATTGAGATGAGCTGTATTATCGGTTCATCTGATTGGTTAGAGCTTCAGCGTTATAACAATGTGAGGTGCTATGTTTTAACTCCCAGAAAAGGAAAAGTTAATGTGAGATTTTCTCTAAAAGCTTTTTAGTAGAAGAAACAAAAATGGTCTTTTTGGTACTGAAGTTAAAGAAAGCACAGCCTGGGGATAAAAAGCAGTTCTTGATCTGGAAGAAAGTAATAATGGCATATGTCTGTAACACTGTGATGTCCAGAGAGTTTAGGTTATAAACATGGCCACTTCAAATTTAGCCACTTACTAGAGCCTCCTATCCACTCCACTATAGTACAGTTAGTTAACAGGGTACCTTTTAACAAAGTCTACCTCTAAATGGCATTCATGATCTTTGGTGGATAATCCACTAGCTGCACAAGCTGTTTATTCCAGACATACTTACGTTGCCTCTTTACAGGTGTGTTAAATTGATCTAACTCTCTTTCTCTGTCTCTCTCTCTCTCTCTCTCATGATAATCTTATTATAATAGTCCTTATTATTATAGTCCACCAACAAATGTTTATGCTCTGTGAAGGGTTTTATTACCCATCATGATTTCCCACCTCTGAGGCTTGACCACATTCATTTTAGAGGTTTTTTGTGACCCTAAATAGTTTCTAAAGGTTTTTGTAGTTGTACCACAGCAGTTCCTCCCACTCGATCACATGGCTAACTGCTCACCTTCTCCCTCACAGGTAATAACAAGCTTGGAGGGCAGGACTTCACCCAGCGCTTGCTGCAGTACTCCACAGAGCGAGTTCGCCAGCAATTCGGTGTTCCTCCTACACTCAAGGCAGACATCCAGATCCTCAGACAAGCTGTGGAAGCTGCCAAACTCAACCTCACCCAGCAGCCTCACGTGCACCTTCGGGTTCCTCTGCATCTCCAGACCGTAGGAGGGAACGGCGAGCAAGAGGAGAAAGTGCTGTTTGAAGAAGAGTTGACACGGGAGCTTTTTGAGGAGCTCAACGAGGATCTCTTTCAGAAGATTCTGGTTCCCATCGAGACCGTTCTCTTCGAGGGTCATTTGGAGAAGCAGGAGGTGGATGAGATCGTGCTGGTGGGAGGTTCCACAAGGATCCCTCGCATTCGACAGCTCATCAGTCAGTACTTTGCGAAGGAGCCAAACACCTCTGTGGACCCGGACCTGGCAGTGGTGACTGGTGTTGCCATCCAGGCTGGCATCATGGGGGGTTCGTGGCCTCTCCAGGTCAGTGCAGTTGAAATTCCCAACAGACACCTCCGCAAGACTAACTTTGGTTGATAAACTTTGTGAACCAGTAGCTGGATGTGACTGCTTTGTGTTTTTTTTTTTTTTTTTTGTTATCACATGTTTGCTTCTTCAAATGCGTAGCCTCGTGATTGAAGGTGCACTGAACGATTTTTCAAAATGCTTAGACAGAAGTTCTGAAAGTACCAAAAACTATTTTCAGCCAATCATAAGAAATTATCCAAATAGGGACGAAAGGCTATTGGTCTAGGGGCATGATATCTGGGAAATCTCAACCCACACCATTAATCAGGTAGTGTTGTTGTTGTTGTTTTTTATTTTGAGTTATTTATTTGAATCATTAATATGAAATAGCAACTACAGTAGATGCCTCCTACTGTATCTTAAAGCCATGTTTGTCTAAGACTGGGAGTAAATTTCTACTCTCCCTTGTGAAGTTATTAGGAACTATAGGCAGCTACAGGGAACAAAAATAACTGTAGTGTGAAGGGAACAGAATATAGATTACAAGAATCAGGAAAAACTGCTGTGTAAGTTTATCAGTTTAAACTATGTGACGAGAGTTTGGTTGTATCTGTTTAAAAAAAATTCCTTTTAACATTTATTATTATTATCCGAGTAATTTTCCTAGGGAAAAAAAACAGATAATGTTAAGAATTTCTTGAATTATAATTCAGTGCCTTACAGCCTCACAAAAGCGTACTTTCTCCACCAGATATAACAAGGTGTGGTCTGCCTCCATATTTGGACTTGCTGTTTGGGCATTTTGCAGGGAAAACTCTAATTTGTTTGAGTTTAGATGCTGTTTATGTACGTTAAAACCCCATTTTGTTTTTATGGCAGGGATTCAATAGGGTTAAAAGTTGACTAGGTGAAACAGCCTCTCCTAGCATACCTTGAGTCTTTCCAGCAGCCTCCTTCTTGCTGGATATGCTCAGCATGCCTCATGATGAGGTCTAAAAGTCTCCCGAAAGATAAGTATGACTCTTCTGTGGAAGTGCACCTTCGCACTGTGATGGAAATGGGTTTATTGCTTATCTCAGATATTATTCTTTCAGCCATGACCATAGATAAGCATAGCTTACCGTTATAAATTCCATCCATCGTATGTTTTTCATTCTAAACATACTCCCCTGATTAGAATGAAAACAATTAATTTGATATTAAATTAGTGGATATTAAGCACTTTGAATTAAATTTTGAGTGGCATTCAAACCAAATGTTAACTTTCCACTTTCCCTCCTGATGTGGAATAGGAAGTGGCTGAACTGTACTTCCTTCGTCTGACTTCTTTTGACATCCATGTTAAAATTACCCTGTTTTACAGCTGAGTGAAATTTGTTTAAACAGGATTTCTGTGAATTCATACCAGTAATTGACTTCTCTAGATAAAGTTTAAACTAATTTGTTAAAAAAAAATATTATGATTGCATGTTTTGCATTGTTACGTTAGGTGCTACTAAAGCCATTCACAAGTGTTGAGGTGTAATTCTCATTTTCAATCTGCTAAAATAAATTTTCTACTCATTGTTGAGGAAATGTACAGAAGGAAAGACTGTGAATGCTCTCAAATGCTCTCTGCAGAAAGCACATGTCACACAATAATCCATGTTTATAGGCATTTAATGCTTGAAACTAATTGTGTCATGTGATCATTCTGTAAAAGTTGCATCGCATTTTCCGAATTTTTGGAAGTTGTCATCTGAAGGTAATAATTCATTTTGGGATCTTGATGTGCAAGTACAGTTTCAGACTTGGAGTTTAACTGTAGATTGACAGATATATAGTAAGTATTGAAAACTAGCCCCTTTATTCACCACAACAGCTTGATAAATTCTCCTTTCGATTTGTTAATCTTAATATATGCCTCACTATTTCCACCTGAAATCCCAGCTGTGAAAGCAGTTTTTTAAAGTATGTAATTGAGCGAGAGAGTGATTTCCCCCAAAAATAAACCAGAAAGTAGTTGCAAATATCGTTATCTAACAGTTAATTGAAGAACTGCATTGAATGAAGTCACATGTTTGTTTACATCATAGACCACAAAGACACTGTCGCTTTTATTCAGTGTGCCTCATTGTTTCTAATGGTGCAATATTGCTCTTTTCCAGCTGCTGCTCGCTGGTTCAAAGATGTATTCAGGGAAGCAGTTGCTTATGTGTTCTGAAATCATTTCCATTTCAAATATTATTTATTTTGTAGAGACATTGTATTTGTGCCTTTTTATTTCCCTTTGCAATGTTTGTATTTACATGCCAATTGTAAAAAAAACTATTGTGTATACTATCAATATAACAATATAGTGATTAACTGGAGTTTGTATAAACATACTTTTTAAAGATTTTAACTTGTGAAAGAGATGTGCATGTTGCATTTTTTTTAATCAGAAACTACATTTGCATTCTTTTGGTCCATTTATTCATCAAAGTGTGAATATCAAGAAATGCACTTTAAAGACAAGTTAATGTCTAGTATAAAGTCAACAAATGTAAATATTTATAAATAGATACAATTTTATAATAGTTATTTTAATGTTCTGAAGAGATATTAAGGGTGTGTAAATTTTTTTCAGGTTTGGTTAAATATTCAAGTTGGATTTTGTTTTTTCTATGCTAAACACTCAGAAAGCAGCCAATAAAGCCTTTTTCACTTTAAAGATTGCCATCTGTTGTTGGTACTAAATAATTAGAATTTTTTTGGGGGTAAAAATTGCATATTTGAATGCTCACCGCATCAAGATTTCATTTTTTTATTATTCTTTCTGAACCAAACAATAAATATGAACACACCCTTCCCACCACTGAGAAACATACTCAAGTTCTGCATTCTATTTTTGTAGCGTCCGGTCACATTTTATTTGCTGTATTTTGCACAGTTGGTGGATTTCAAGTCTTGTTACAAAGGGAATAAAACAGCAGCCCCTGTGAATACAGCAGAGTTGTTTTATTGAGTGACCTCTGAAACACATCGATAGAAAGTAAAAGCATGGAACAGCACACAATCGTTTCTCCAACCCTCTGTGTGACAGAACTAACAGTGTAAACAATGTCACAGTTACAATATTTCACCTCAGCGGCAGAACACTCGTCACATCAGAAGCTAAAAAAACAATTACAAATTAGGAATAAAATCACAGAACAATATTCAAACACTTTCAAGAAGGGAATAGTTTCCTAGTAATATTGCACACACCACAGCTCCAAGCCACCTTCATTTCTGACCAGTGTTTCACTCCGCAACCTAAAATTCATTCACGACCGATTTTAAAAACAATCTGCACATTTTAAAGCACTGTTAAACTTAATGCAAGAGTTTTTGATACACTAACTAACGCCAATTTAAGTCTGACTAAAATTGTGATTTTATTTATCACAATTATAATATATAATTTCATCTGAAGTTTTGTTTTTTATTTTTGAAAGTTAAAGTCTGAGCACTTGCAATACTTTACATTTACAGTATTGTTCGAGAATGTAACATTAACTGCAAGTAATTTCAATAGATAAAATAGTGAGCAAGCTATTTCCCTTATTAAAATTCTTAGTAAAACTATTTTAAAACTAAATTGTTATTTAATGTTTTCCTACTCGCATGTTTTTTTTATGTCTATTAATGCTTTAGTGAAATAAAGCTGGTACAGCAGATAAAGTATCACTAGCTACAGTATAGTCAGGCACTCTGTAAACACCAACTTGTCTGAAATCCATAACTGTTTGATCAGAAGGCATGGTTCCCATCCATATCCCCTCCAATGAAGGTTAGAAAAAGACCTGTTATATTATTAGTTGTTATACTCCACACTGGCTGGCTATGGAAGATATAAAAAGTGAAATATCAAACCCAACAGCTAAATTCCACACGGCATGCTTGCAATAGGAATTTAAGGACATTCCAGCATCCTCAAGCGATATGAGATGAAAAGAGGCCCCTAATCGGCCTTAAATTGACATTAAAAGCACAGTTCATTGTCTTCTAGTGTCCCACAATTTAAAACAGTTAAGTTAAAGCTCAAGAAAGACAAGGATATCTGTACATGGGTCCATCATCTTCTGCAAGATTCGTGGGTTTTCCTCGAGTCGGTGAGCAAAGAATTAGTTTGTATAGTAGTCAAATCCATTCTCTGTGTAAGGTTCATCGCCGTTGACTCCGTTGCTCACCTCTGGAACAAAGAAGAGATATTTAAGGTAAGTTTGAAGCTTTGTTCAGCACATGTTAGGATTGACTACTGAAGTGGTTTAAAACAGTAAAAAATGTATAAATCCATTCACTTTTCATTCTGCTGTCCTCAATTGCTAGTTTCCAGCAATTGACCGCTTTGAAAGTTTGACTAATCCAGGAAAGTGTTGATTTGTTGGCACAGCCTCAAAAGTCTACACATTTTAAACATCCTCAGCATCTAGGCTGAATGCGGCACTCTCTGCACAGCTAAACCTGTCACCCAGCAGCACCTGCTCTGCCTTCTCCGAGCAAACATACCTACCCACCATTTTAACTGGAATTTCACTCACAAATAGGCCTAGAAAATGGTACTGTTTATTCATTGGTACAATTTAGTCATTTTGATTTATACATTTGGGAGACGCTTTTGTCCAAAGTGACTTACATAAGGGTCATTCCCTCCTAACATTGCCTCCTAATTTATTATGATACCATAACGGTTTTAAACTTTTTTTTTTCCACTAATATAGAGATAATGGTAATTCAACTGCTGATATGTTAATTCTGTAATTCAATATTTTTTCAATTGTAAGCTCTTTAATATACTGATTATTTAACCCGCTATTTCCCAACTAACTGAAAAGAGTCATATTCATGCTCTTGATTAAAACCACTGCACTTTTATCTTTTTTCCACAAATAAAAGCTATATTCTCTCCGTTCCGCATGTTTTTTTTTGGTTTGGCATGTTCCCGCATCAAAACATTTCCTGCGGATGTGTTACATGACGTGGTCAAGTCACATGAAGCAGAAGACCAATCAGACGCTGAGCTTTGCCTTTTGGCCCATCAACTCTTGCTTCTGGTTGGTTTAGCTCATTGACTGACATCTCCATCTGTGGTGACAGGTGCTCAAACTAACATCAAAGAGAAACGTGTCCAATTGGGTCATCGTCTTTGAAGTTTTGTTCATTTTGGTGACTTTTGATTCTCTTTACTTAACAGAACTACTCTTTGAACGATTCTTTCAATTCGTTCATCTAAAAATAATTATTTCCTTGCAAATTTATAAAAAGATTTCTTGCAAATAGTTGACATAACACTCCAAAACTGAGCGAAATATAATAATAACTTCCATTAAACTACAAAACCTCTTAGAAACCTCTTAGGCTGTTTTAAGCTCCTTTAACTAAACTGCACAGGGCTCCAGCTCTGTGGTATCTGAGTTTGAGGCCTCTGTTTTAAACACTGCTCACATGCCCCAGTCATTATTGAACAGGGCTTAAACAGTGTTTAAGGTTAGACAAAGGAAATGTTTCCTTCCTTGATGAAAAGTAAAAGAAGCAACTGTTCAATCACGAAGAACCTAGCCCTTCAGTACTCACCACACGCAGCTCAGAGTTACCCTGCTGCCTGAGCTCACATTCAGCTGAGACTGAACTGATGGGTGGATGGAGGGATGGATGGGCAGACAGTGACAGACAGGAAGGAGAGAGCAGGGAGTGAGATGGAAGGGGATGATGGGATGCGGTGACATTTAGTAGTGGAAGACTCAAACCCAGGGGCGGACAGCTACAGTGGCTGACCTTAGAAACAGGGCAAACACACACAAACACATGCAAAGACTGCTGGGATACATGCACAAACACATGCACACAATCACTGTAATATCAAGACTCACTTGCATGTACAGCAGACCACAACTGAAGTTGTGTCTTTACTGTGTATATTAAATATTTCTAGCATTATTTATCAGTATTATACTGTCACCCTCTACTGAACTGAAACCCTCATTACATAACATCCGTCAAGATCACTAGGGGATCAATATTTTTTTTCTCTTGCTGCGCGTCTAAGATTAGAGGGTTCTCTTTTGGGACAGTGGTTTATAGAGTATCTTACGTTGAATTATATCTATTTTACTAGATTTTAAAAGTTTGTTTTGGTTTGATTCAGTTTATACCGAGAAGGACTGAAACAGTTGCGTTAGCAGAGAAGCGGGTGTGCCTTAAATAATTTATTCTTATGAATAACATGTTCAAATCCCTAATTTCACTAAGGTTAAGATAAAACAACTGCTGCAGCTATAAGCCACTTTGTTTCTGAGATTTACAAGTATGTGAAAAAGTGGGGATAGCCTCTCTAGAGCCCAGAGGTCAAATATTTGTGCACCTGGCTCAGCATGGTACTGTTCAGACTGAGATGTTCCTGAATTGTTTCTATTCATTAAACATTTCAGTTCACCTTTCTGTGAATGTCTATCTAAACAAAAACTAAAATCTGTTTTGCTGAAAGAAATACAGAATTTAAATAAACTTTCTTACATTAAAAATCTGCAGCAAAACTTCATAATTGGGAGTGCTTGGGATTAAAAAGTTTGTTGAAACCGTGAGATCATGTTACTCAATTGAACATTTTGAAGTAAGTACGGAAGTGAAACAATTATTTGTGAAAACCTGGTAGATAATCAACTTTTCAGGAAATGACATTTAAAGTACCAATTCCAGAGGATTCTATTCCACTTCAGTGCAGGTTTTTTGGTTACTTAACACTCATGTGGTGTTCATTTTATTGTTACTCAAGCAGTGTTTGCGGGTCTGGTGAACCCATTGATTTTTAATTCCAATTAAGACATTTTATGCTAAAATACTTAAAAGATATTTACTTTAGCCAGAAAACAAGTGATATAAATATAAGTATATCACAAGTATATCAAATATACTTTATGTAACCTTATTTATTCACATTTAGAATTTAAACCATGTGTGGTGTTCTCATTATTGTTACTTTGGCAGGGTTAGCGGGTCTGCTTGACCCATTACATTTGGGGCTTTTTAATTCACACAAACATAGAATTTTATACTAAAATCTAAAATTGGATATTCATGTGTACTTTTTGTTTGTGTGGGAATACAGGTAGAAGGTAAAGAATCTACTATTTTCACACTTTTACATGCTCCGGGTCCAATGGACCCGTGTAATATAAATGAGGGGTGTACAGCGTGGGGTCAAAAAATGTGTTCTGATATATGTTTTTTCACAGAAAATGAGGCAAGGCCAGTGAAGCTCAGTTTTTGTTTGTATCATTTTTCTTTTGATGAAAACTGACACAGACCCGAACACCATAAAATGGTTAATCTAATATTATTACATTAAAATAAAACTCCAAGGCTTACTCAAGTTTTATTTTTAAAACCAAGCAATCGTCTTAGTTTTCATTTCTTGTGATTGTGTTGTTTGTGAACTCTGTAACTCTGGAAGTCTTTATGCATTTTCTGAATTGTATATAATTTGGTATCCTTAAGTTAGTCTGGAGAATTTATGATCCTGTGTAATGTCCTGTTTACAGATACCCATTACAGAAGCATTTTTAAGAAATATTTGAGATCTGAAACAAGCGAGTAAACAAGCAAAACTAACATACTATATTATTTTCCTCCAAGTTAAATCAATGTAATTATGGTCAGCTGTACATAATGTCACTTAGTACACAGCTGTTATTAAACACACCAAGTCCGAATGTACCTGGTTAACAAGCTCACTACATCCTGGATCTATGTAAAAGAATGTAACCATTTTTAACTGAAAATGCATTTTTTAACATGTACCACAAAATCAGTTCCTTTATCTGAAAATACCTCCGGTTCTAGCTAGCCAGTGCTGTGTAGTAAGTGTCCATGGTAACATCTTTCGCATTACACACAGAGAACATAAAAGGTATAAAGCCTGGTTTGTGGCACTCACCAGAGAAGATGAGCTTCTCCTTCATGATGTTCACGTCTCTGCTGGACCTCCTGACACCGGCGCTCAGCATGATCTGCTCCGGGTTATAGCTGCGCATGCCGCTCATTCTCCACCTTAGATCACAAACAGAGAGTGACTCACAGGAAAAAAATATTAACAACATATTTACTGGCCAATCAACACAGACACCTTACATTTACTTTAACACCATTGAAAGCTAACTGAAGGTTTCCTCAAAATGACAAAAAGAGCACAGGGAAAACAAAAATAAAAACAATTCTCTAAATAAACAGATAGAATTGTATCATAATCAATAAGCTATAACTTACCAGATAAGGAAAGTATTTAAAACTAGATCTTGTTTACAGTCTTCAGTAGTGCCACCTTGTTGTGTAAAGAATTTTTGCTGGTTTCATTTTCAATGATTTGTCATTTTATTATCCATTATTCTGTTATTATTAAATACCTTAAATAATTGTGTAGGATAATAGTTTCTCTAGAAATGTTTAATGATTGGGTTTGAATGAATCTTATTTAAATAATTTGTTTTTCAAAAACAAGTTACTAAATTGTTAATAAATCTGACTGTAGCTTATATTATTAAATGTTAATATTAAAACAATCAATAGCTGAAAAAGTAGATAATGAAGCTCAAACCATGTATTCTAAGTACAAACAATGAAGCGATTAGCTTCATATCAGAATAAACTGATATCAAACCATTGAGTGCAAAAGTGTTCATGTCTACATGGTTGCTTCATTGTACGGCACTTTAATAAAAGCTCTTTGAACTGACAAACAGGTTCTAAACAGAGTATTAAGATCTAACACATTTAAAAAACAAACAAATAAAAATTAAATATTAGTCCCTAATGTCCATGTGCTTTTGTCCATGTGATTTTGAATTATAACCCAATTGTATTCTTAAGACTAATTATAAAACTAGCCTCAAAACAAAACATTTTTTTGCACATAAAAAAAAAAATCACAGTTTACATGCTAAACCCCTTCCATTAGATAAGAACTCCAAATAAGATGCACTTGAATCACATGGAAAAAAATTTTTTTTTTTATGTAATATAATAAAGGAATAAATCAAACAAACAAGAGTGTTACAAAGAGAGTGTTAATTGCTCAGCAGTGATATTAAAGTGGGATCGTGTGGGCCTTGGTTTAGTGAGCAGAGTTAGTAACAGCACAGACAGAACACAGCTAGAAGAGACTTGAACAGAATTAAGAAGAGCAAGAAGGAGAGATTTTAACACGGGCAGCATGGGCCAACAGCACTGACCCAATTACCTGATCATGTGATAGCTGAAAGATGCCAGAATGCAGCAGAGAAGAGGAGCATGCAGAAGAGGTAGAAGAGAGAGTACAAGAGCAAAAGAAAGGAAGAGAATCCAGAGGTCAGTTCAGAGAAGCAGATGCTAATGTCACAATGGCAAGCGCAGCAAATTTCACGATTTCATCCACAAGACTTTTCTGAAACTCAGGATATTTAATACAACATGCCTTCTCTCGTTTCTCTGAGGGAGTCACGTTTCAGGAAGCAGTTTGATTTAGTAACGGTCAAGCTCTTGATTACTGATGAACTTGGAAGACTGTCTTTGAAGCAGAGATTTAATCCTTAAAGTAGACCTCAGATGAAAACCAAAGCTTTTCAGCTGTTTGGAGATAAATGTGGCCCATTGATGTGTGTGCAAATCCCCCCTAAACTATAAAAATCCATCAAAGAGTTTTATTTTAATCACAAAAAATGCTTTATACCCTCCGTGAGTGAAACTCACAGTAAACGGTGTCAAAAATTGTGAGGCCCTTGTTATTAAGTAGCAAAAACACCACCCCTCCATGTCCGGTTGTTAACACAATCAACCTCAATTTGCTCAAGAGCAGCCCTGGCTTCGAAGGTCTGTGATGTTTTTGGGATATGAAGTACACTCTTCTGATAATTTACTCCCATCAAAGAAACCTTTAAAGACGGAGTGGATAACTTTTATTTATTTATGAATGAAATGTCTGCCAAAACATGTTTTTTTATATCCAGACTGTTTTTGAATGAGGATCAGTACAAAGCAGGCTTTGCAATGAAGTTGAGACTGAAACTTTGATCTGTACCACCTCTACATAATCCAACTCCAAAACAAGTGTACTATTTTAAATTACCATAAAAATTTACCAAAACATCTTATAATAGCAATCCTAATAACGTTGTCAACTTTTTGACACCAATACTATTCAAAACTCTTACATGAGATCATGTTTCTGTGCATTTCTCATGGCAAAAAATATGCATTGCATCTTTATACTTTCTAACATTACATCTTGCATGCTTTCACTGAACTAGCATAAAACAATATGACAGACAGCAAAATCGCACCCAAAACTGCTAGTTTTTACTAAAAGTGTAAAAAAACGTAGTTTTTTTTTTTAAACCAATCAGAGATAGAAAAAAGATTGTTACAGACCAAATTTTCTTTTTAATTTACCTTGTGTTACATTGGAAGCTGAGGTCTACTTTAAGTTTAAAGTTTTCGAGCTTTAACTTTCAAAATTCTTCAATTCTTACATTAGCAATAAATAGAGATTTAGATGGTATTAACTGTTTCACTAATTCTAAAGTATAAACAAAAATGTGCAGGGCTCCGGCTCTCCAGGACCGACATTGGACACCCCTGCAATATGGTAAAAATTGTGTTCTAAAATGTAACCATTATCTTAGTTGAATACCATTGAAACACAAAATAAATCTATGATCTACAGCTTACCAAACAAGAAAACACTTACTTCTGGAATACAAATATTCCTAGAACTACTGCAAAGGAGACAAGATCAGCGGAGATCCAGATCAAGCAGTATTCATCCGGACTCTGAAAACCACACATGATGATGAGCCACAACAGACACTAGATGGCAGAAGAGAACAAGCTTTACAGTTGTTGCAGGTTCATTCCGAGATGTGATTTAACCTCACTGCTGGTTGTGCAGGGCTATTCAATTAAAAGTCACTGAGGTCCAGTTAATAAAATGTCCTATTAAATGTGTTAATAAAATGTTTCCACAATTGTGGAAATAAAATAATTCCCAGTTAAATATATGTACAGTAAGGCCTATTTTAAAACTGAGAAAATCGTTTGCATCTTGAAAAAACAATAAACTGTTTTTTTTTTATATCAAGAAAACTAAAATACAATATGGCTGATTTAAGTTGAAAATAGCAACAGAACTTTGAACACAACCTTTACTGCTCTTTTATCCTCAATGAGAAAAATTGACATGCTAAATCTTGGTTGGAATGGAGTCAGTGCCATTGTCATGCAGATATAGGTGAACATTGGTAAGTGTAGAAAGACATGTGTTTTTGATCATGTTTATGGTATAAGACACTGACTTACAGCTGTTGCTTCCCTTCGAATAATGTCTCGGCAACTGCTTTTAAGCACTCTCTCACGAAGATTAAAATCCATGATACCCTCAGTGAACAATCAGTAAGTAGAACATTGCTTAGCTGTAAATGTATGTGTGCTTAGTCTTGTAGTTTGATCATATTGAGCTTGCGGTTTCTTATTGTTTCACTCTTTCACATCGGACTTCACCTCGGGAAAGCATTTATTCAAGAAAGCTGAGCTTAGTTTCATGGTGTAGTTCATGCCACGGTTTCCAAGCACATTTGGAACCACTTGATGGAAGAACAAATATATCTCCATCCACTCTTCCTTAAAACTACTGTTTTCCACATTGACCTCTATTTTTTTGGAGCAAGTCATGCTGTCTGTCACCTGGGGCATTTCCAGTACACAGCACAGTTCTGTACAGTCCTGCACGAGATTTAATGCATTTCCATTGTGTGTTGGCTGTGGAACCAACGTTGTTTTTAGTTTCTTCTTCGCGCTGGTTCCATAACCGACGCAAAAGCTAGAACCGACCCCGCTCTCATTGATCGGCCAGACCAAGCATGATGTGCCAAGCCACCCATGAGGGCTAATAATTTATAGTCGATTAGACAATTAATCTTACAAGTTAAACTGTTGTTAGTGCTGCTCAATTTAAACATGGGCAAATACAACATACCAAACGATTATTTATTAAAATGCTTCATAAAGGGCAGTAAAAAGCAAAAAGTCTGAAGCGCCCAATTAGGTCCAATCTAGTCTTTTCTAACCTCAAGTTGGATTTAATATAACTTTCTGTTTTTGCCTTTTCTTATTCCTTTTGCCACCTGTCTAAAACATAAGAAGAAACTAAGTGTTTTAAATAGTCTGGAGGAAAGGGACAATCCATAATTTCTTGGTTAAAAGCGTGTCTTGCAGCTCATTCATTACCAAATAGAACAGGGATCTATGTTGCTGGATGCTTGAAGTTGAACTAATTTCACAAGATAACTGATACCTTATATTGTATGTTTCCTTGTCTCAGTGTTATTTTGTAAATAATTTATTTTAATCATTAGAATGTGATGAAACACTTTACAGCCATAATAACTCATAGTGTCTGCTGCCTATATAAAAACCAATATAGGGATCTTGTTCTGATATCTAGACAGATTTTGTGAATGATCTGTGAGTGGATGGAGGTGTATACCATGAGCCAGAGAGGGTAGTGCAGCTTCCTCAAGATCTGCGGTGCCTCAGAGGATACAGATGGCACACCACTGCACCACAGCAGAGAATAGAGCCACGGCTCGTTCACGGTGTACAAGGTCAAACTCGTGTTGTGCTCACTATACCTCCTGTTAACCACAAGCACACAGAGATGAGACATCTACATTTTTGCCTGTGTTTGCTGAAGGCTCGTAGAACATACCGCACATCCTGAGCAGAGGCCTGGTTGTAGCGAAGCAGGACCCTGCTGATGCCTTGATGAAGTAGTGTTTCAACAGGGAGCTTTTGCAGAGAGGTCTGCTGGAAACCTGGAGCAGCTCTTCTCACCATTGCCCTGTCAGTGCTCTCTGTCCACAACACCTGCGACAGCAGGGACGCTTGATGTGAGAGGGTCAAAGATTCATTTTACATTTGAAAAGGAATCATTAACATGCATCATTTTTCTTCAAATGATGCCTGGTGATTGAAAGGTTTGGGATATAAAACTGTTGTAAAATATTGCTTTATTCCAGTTTTGATTGAGTATTCTAATTGTAATTATTTTGCCAATCACCAAAATACATCTTGTGCTTCTTGCATTATATAAATATCATGTCCTCCTGAGACCCAGCAAATTCATTTATGTCCTCTGTAGTAAATATTTGTTTTTGGTCTATATATTTTGACTCCTCTGAGGTACCCTACTAAGTCCTAGTGTGCTCATTCATTCAAACTCATTAAACAGTTTCATCACTTTCACAGAAAGTTTAAATTCAATAATTTTCTGCAAGGCAATGAAGTGAAGTAAATTAAATGAAAAAAAAATATATATATGGGGTTATATTAGCGCCACAATTCTGAGTGTAAAAAGTTGTGCGTATGAGCTGTGTTTTGTGGATGAAATATTTTTCTTGTGAAGAAAAACTTATTTTGAGTGAGCAAAAATCAATTTTGAGTGTAAACTTTGTGCGCAGATGGCCTTTTTTTCGCAACAGTACCTTCATAGCCACACTCGCTTGAAACAACCAACAATTACAATCTGCCAAAATTCACCCAATCAGAGAGGAGTCTTGTTTACAGGACAGCCAATCACGAAATGTAAGACTCCTCTCCTCTCTGTCTGCCACTATGATCAGTAGAAATAAGGGATTTAGCAGCCGTTGAAAAAGAGTCCACACTGTGTAACCTTCCACTTTATGATCCATCGTCAAACACTCATCAGTAAAAAAAAAAAAAAACTGTCCAGAGCACTTAGTGACACATGGGTAACAGTTGTAAAGGTTGTACACTTCAATAAAGCTCATCCTACCAACCAGACAATATTTAAAGCGCAACAAACTTTGCTGCTACACATGGAGGTGCACTGCTGGCTACTGCGTGGCAAATGCTAATGAGCTTTCTAGAACTGAGAGATTCAATTTTGGAATTTTTGCAAAGTCAAAACTACCGGTACACACCGTCGGAGCAGCGGTCAGATATGTTTTGAATTAAACAGCATGACAGTACTGTATTTACGATCTCTACTTACTTGACAGTAGAGTTACCCCATAAAGAAGATAAAATGGACAGACATGTAGATGTGGTCTGTTGTGAAGCTAGCAAAAATCAGAACGATCGTGCGAATCTCAATTTGCTCAGGTGTGTTGAGACCCGAGTTTGAATCCTGAGTTCAGATATTTCCCGGCTCCACCCCCTCTCTCCCAGTTCTTTTCTGGTTAGTCTCCACTGTCCCTTCATTAAAAACAAAAGTTTTTTTTTTTAAACAGACCCAGGTAATGATTGACTAGATTTTAAAAGGGTAAATGCAATGAATTAACTCTGGGGGAATTAGACAATGAGCCATCATTGACACAATGAAAAATTTTTTGTTGCCGGCTAAAAAAAGAACACCAAATTCCTTCTAAAGAACGTCGATAAATGACTAACCAAAAGTGATGACTTACCTGGTGCTGTGGTATTCCTGACCTCAGGACTGTGTCCAGCGTGACGTTGACCCAGTCGTAATGATGTGGGTGGCCGGGGGGTGGTCTGCGCAGTGTGAAAACAGCCCAGCTCTTGGCCCTCGCCGCTAGTTTAAGCATCTTCTCCAGGCTGCACACGGTCTGGTTACCCACTGACCAGCGCTCTGCTGCAGACATGTACTGCACCGTCCAGAAGGGGTCATCCTGCGATCAGAGAAACCTTTCCATCATGTGATCTATGGCTTGCATAAGGACATCCCAGTGTACTTTCTGCTGTCGCACCACAAGGGCTTGCACAACATAAACATAAATACTTGATACCTAATTTATCAATTTTAAAGTGAACATTTCAACAAAAAATTATATTTTAATAAATAAACAGGTAAAATCTGTTTTTACTACATTTTCAGTTATTAAAAGCAACTTTCAGTCAAAATCACTCACCATTTCGGAAGTAATGATACATTTAGCAATAATGTGCTAATAATATTTCCATTACAGATTGTACCATTGTACATGCATTGTTTGAATAGTTTTTCGTCATCTTATGTTAATCAAAACTAAGAAAGTTCTCTTTAGAAGCTAGCAAAGTGATTGGAAAAGTAAAAATGCTCAGTAACATTTCAGCTAACAATTCGTTGTAAATACTGTTCAGAGGATAAACCATGGATACCTTTAGAAACCACCGCCCAGCGTTGAGTGAGCTCAGATCAGTCCAGTTGAAGAGTGAGGCATCTTCATACTGCCTCTCTGGGAACACTCTCCTCACGTTTGTTGTTCTCCGTAGGGTCCGGTCTCTCATGAGGAATGGCACACCATCTAGACTGCAGCCCCAGTCAGAAGCACAATATGTGGTTAGACATTAGGGCTACTGCAAGCTCTGGTCAGAAAGAAAACATCTCTGAGCAGTATGAACTGATATTTATCTGGCAGATGCCTTTTATTCCACACAGATTAGCATCAGAAGCCTGAGCCTAACCCTGTGGAAAAATAGCTATATTTTCAAAGAAAGGCATCAGTGGCACTTCATAAGGTTATTTGTCATGCTCTTTTATGTTTAACACACCAGGTTTATTAATGTTGTTTTATTTCTATTTTTATTACTGATATGTTTTTTTACTGTTGTTATTTTACCATCTCTAAAAAAGACATATCTAAATATAATATATAATTATTTCACCTAGGAATGCACTTATAAAACTGCTTGTTAATATGCTTTACTAAATATTTGTACTTTTTAAAGTAGACAGTGGAAATGTTTCCACTCAGCTATGCACTTTCTTTACAAGAGCTATCTTTGTTCATTTTTACTTCATACTTGAACAAAATCTCAATCCTTAATGCAGAGCTAACTGAATATAAGAGTAGTTCTCTGATGTTAAGCACACCTGCTTTTTTAACTTTTTTTATCGAGTTTTATAGATTTTTTTACATTTATTTAATTTATTTTTTTTAATAAATTTTTTTATTTATTTCTCTAAAATACGATTTCTGTGAATACATGCTTTTATAGGACCTCTACATGGATAAACATTGCGGTTTCCTGCAATTTATTATTAGTTAATTTGCTTGAAATTATTTGAACTTTTTTCTTTTTACTTAGATTAGTGTCTTTAAGGGTATATTACCAGCAGCTTCACTATAGTAGACTGTGGTCCCAGTTAACAACCAATCAAAAACAGCCAAAAAGTTAATAATGAAGGTAAAACCGAACACAAACATACAAAAAACTTTCCATTTTAAGATTCTAATGGAAGACTTGTGGAATATATTTATTTTGTATGCGATTCACATTGATTTATGGTCATTAAGCCCATGCTCAACCAAAATGTAAGCTCCTTTCATACATTGAAAACACAACATTAAATTGATTTCTTTATTTTACAAATTTCAAGCACAATAACAAATACCTTTAACATATATTGCATTTAGAAAAATATATATTTATATGACTGATATTTGTAATTTAACTGAATGTTTGTATATATACACACACACACACACACACGAGTCGGAAAAATAGACACTAGACACAGGGTAAAAGAAGTGCTTGGAGCCATTCAGAGCTCATTAACCCAGAGACAGCAAACAGCAGAAGACTACTCAATCTGAAGGCTGACTGAATTGAATTGAGATAAATTACAAACCAGCAGATGGACTGTTTGTGCTCCATTATCTAAAGATGCATGCTAAGCAGGCAGCATAGATTATAGCTTTAGGGGGATTCTTCCTGTTTGTCCTGGTGTACAATTACAAGGCACACTTGAGGCTGAGACATCCAGCAAACCTCTCATTACCACCATCTCACACAGTGCACTACAGTGACTCACAGTGCACACAGGGCTAAGTAAAAACTATCGATTAAACTGTAAAGAGAAAAGAGAAACCTGCGAGCCATTGAATGCATGAATACCTGATGGTCACTTCTGCCTCCAGACCGCTAACATTTCTCTGCAGAGCGCGATTGAAAGACAGAAGGGTGTTCTCAGGAGCCAGCTGAACAAAAAGAAGAATAAGGCTTCTCATTGTCATTGAAACAACATATTTACAAAAGAAATGGCACTAATAATAATAATAGATCGTATTTGATGGAAACATTTTGGACACTCAAGGCAACTGAACAAACTAAGTACAGGGCAATATAATACAGTAGACCAAGATAAAATACTACTTAGTTTATGAGGGACCAGTCAGCCCAATGAAATGCACTTGCGATGTGATTCTCCAATGTCTATCTTCCAGAGATATTTAAGGATTATAAAAAATAATTTCCACCCCTGGCTCCATTAGGTTTGTTGATTCAGATCACCCGATGACCTTCATGAACACACTGAGGGGGTGAATTCTTTTTTCAAATTTGTTTGCTTAAGATATATAACATTTAAACCTTCAGCCTTAAAGCTTCATTTGACTTTGCTAGAAACCTATGGATGACATCAGTACACTCTGCCCATGTTATATACAGTCAATGCTCCAAACCTGAGCAACACATTGGTCGTGAGGTGTTAATCACTGCTCGTTACACTGCACGAGCCACGACACACCATTCAGCAGGATTTGGGCCAATCTTGCGGCAAAATATTCACGTGTCTAAAAAACAAATTGCAGTGTCTGCTTGGCTTTTTGTGCATGCTTTTTACCTGCATATGGTTGAGCTGAGTAAACTGATTGTGAGCAGTAAGTGGCATTAGTGCTCCAACCTTAAACGAACACAACTGATTCCACTGATTAAGCTCCTCTGTGTTTGTTTGAAGTTACCATTTTGTCTCTTGAAACAGGGTTGGAACAAAAAACAGAAAGTTGTTATTTTGCTATGAATCAATAACCCATCTCAAAGATGCACACTGAGTGCTAGAGGTCCAGACAAATGCACACTCCACAACCCCTCTGTGCTTCACGCTTATGCAATGGCATGCATACAGTAACTTGAGGATCAAGACCATGTGACATGAAAGCAGAATGAGGGTGAAACTTCTACTTTGAAGAACAAAAGATCAAGGAGACAATGTATGATCAACAGGATCAGAATGCAACCATCTTTTGAGAGCTTATATGGTTATGCCATTCTGAATTCCAGCTTGACAAGTCTTTGGGGTCAACACTAACCCTCTGATCTCGCGTCAGAAGCTGGTGAAATACAGGGTTTATACATGGACTGGAAGGGATTTATAGAAACACAGTTGCTAACTGTATGTTCTTAAAATTTAAGAAGCTGTATTTAAACATGGGTCATGTTTTATATAAAGGAAACTCTACTGGAACTCTGGATTTTTCTTTCTTAAAACACTATCAAAAACTACACAAGATACAATGGTGCAAATTCCTTTTGGCCATGCCTTAGGCCTTCTTGTCCATTTCTCAACTTTATGTGAAGGCCTCTGTAACTTTGACTGCCTGTAAGCTTCTGAACCCTCACCAGAAAGCTATAAGTGAATTCAGGAACACTACGTGCATAGCTTAATGGTTCTTTCGCATCTCTGGGAGACAAAATTCATAGACCACAGTTTATACTTTTTCCATGTAGGAAAACTTTTGTTCAGACACACTAATTTTGTCTGAACAAAATATGTATTATCTTTATAGTAGTTTATTTTTGCTGCATTTGAAGCTTGTTTACTTAAAGTTTTTCTTCTTCTATGTGTGATCTTAGTTTCCTCGTTTTTTTGGATTGGCCATACATTTCAAACCTTTTTATTGCAGCCAAATCTATCAAGTAAATGTCATTCTCTTTCACAAAAAACTTTTCCACTTAGGTCATATGCCTCATGTTCCTGGAGCATCTCCCACAAGATGGATTTAAACTCTTCTTATGGAAACTACGCTCAGGCCGATGCATGGCAGCAATGGGATTTTAATCCTGAGACTAACCCTAGAAATCCTACTGCTACATTGACTCATTAACCTATAATTGGATAAAACTGGCAAGAAGTTTCTAGGTAATTCCACACATTTAAAAGTGGTGTTTATCAAAATAAATGCAAAAATATGCTTTGCTTTTTAAAAAAATACATTTAAGTATGTAATATCTTGAAGTTATCAACATTGCAAACTGAGTATTTTTTTATTCTTAAAAGAGACCTGAGATGAAAAAAATACCTTTTCAGCTGTTTGGACAGAAATGTGGATAATTGATGTGTGTGCACCCTTAAAACAATAAAAATCCATTATTATTTTAATTATTTTAAACCACTCAAATGCAGTATACCATTTGAGAACGAGCTGGCGTGAAATCCAGCGGGATCTGTGTCTTATAAATTACACATCTGTGTAAAGAAGGCAATCAGCTACAAAGCAGTTTGAGCCAAAATATTCAGCAATTGCAGAAATGTATTAACGCCTATAAGCAAACAGTTGAGAAAAGATGGTTAAGGGACCACCTGCTAAGAGCCAGCCTTAAACACGACTGCATTAAAACAACTAAAAGACTCACTTTAAGACACCATATTGGCATCAAAGTCAGCTCATCCTTCACTGTTTTCTTGCTAGGTCTGCTACATTTTAACATTGTTTTACATTAATAAAATCTAAAATAAAGATCATAGCTTCTCTCAAAAACACTCAAATATCACCAAGCTTTTCAGAGATCACAAATGTTTTAATCTGTGGCTAACTTTACTGAAGTACATTTTCTTGTGAGTAGCCCTGGCTTTGAAAGTCTGCAATGTCTTTTTACAAAACCTTTCAAACATATAAGCTTTGATTTCTACAGACCTTACATATATACCCTAAACAAATGTACTTGTGTTAAATTGGTATCAGAGGTCTACTTTAAAGTTAAAGTAAAAGACTTTTTTTTTTAAATCTGGGCAGCTTTAACATGAGCAGTGACTGGGAATCTGCTGCCTGTGGATCCCAAGTGGCCAGTCGAGGAACAGCAGTTACCAATTGGCTGACATTTGTGTGGTTAACATTTTAAGGATGTTTAACTATTTAACTATCTTGTCCTCGTCTAAACAAACAAAACAAAAATCAACACTTAAATGTGCAAAATTAGTGATAAAGAAGAGGGGCTTCTGAACTACATGCAAATTATCTTAAAATGCATTTGGAGGTGGAGTGAAGCCTTCAAAAGTTCTTTTGTTCACTCAACTCCTACACTGTGCAGTCAAGACTTTATCTATACAGCGGTTTGACACAATTCGGTTTCACAATTTAAAGCTTAGTAATGAGAGAAACGATTTATTTAACTAGTTCACTGATTATATAATACACTTGATAAAATGCAATGAATTAACATATATCAGTCATGGGTGCCTTGAAAAACCGTCCACATTCATCAAACCCTGAACAGCGCCTACACAGAGATGCTCTTTCCTGAGTTATTTTTAGCTATGGCTGGCCAGGGAAAGAAATACGAGAAAAGGAGGGAGAGGAAGAAGAGGAGCGGGAAAGGCAGTGAGGGATGGATAGGCATAAGCAGAGAGTGAGAGAGAGAGAGAGAGAGAGAGAGAGAGAGAGAGAGAGAGAGAGAGAGAGAGAAAGAAAAGAGCAAACTGCCTCCAGCTATTTCAGATGTAGCCTAGGCTTGAATCAGCATCTAGAGACGAAAGGAAGTTTGTGCCATGATGTTGTCAACTTGGCATTTTACCATCGGAGCCCCTTGATGCCCAATAATGGCAGGTGCTGCTTTGAGACTCCCACGCTCCATGATGCAGGGTGAGGAGATTGAGAGTGGAATGAAGTAAAGTGTAAGGAGAACACTCAGGTAGATGAGAAGAACCATCAGTTGAAACCCTAGACAAAGAACAGATTTGGTCATCACTGAATACATAAAATGCTGCCAGCATAGATTTTTTTCAGCCAGTAGCAAAACTCCTTTAAAACACAAACAAATCATTTCTTGCCATGATAAATTAAAAAAGTATGCATTTTATTGCACTAATTTCCCCTGAGGAATTCAAGGAATGTCTTCTTATTAAGGAAATGGTGTAAAAACATTCCATCTGCTCCTGTGTAAAGAGCAATGAGGGATCAATAGCAGTGTATTCATTTTGTCCTAATGCCGTAACATGAGACACCAGATCATTGAGCTTGTGGAGACAGTGATGACTCTGCTAGATGATAATTTCTGAGTTTTTCTTAGAAGTATCTATTTAACAGTGATGTCTAGCTGTGAGTCTGGTCTTTGTTTCAGCTTACTGGTTTTCTCTGCTCGTGCCACCTGTCCAGCCACCAGCCAGGCCACAGCAGTCGCCGCAGCCAAAGCGCCTATGTGCAGGAAGGGACCTGTAGCCTGGGGGAGGATGAGAACCATTACAAATAGGAAGTAAAATACAGGAAATCAAACATTAATGAACACAATGTACAAATTAAAAAGCATGGGTGTTTAGAATTTAATATATTTTCAACAGATATTTTCACTGTCCAAGTTAAAAATCCTGGAGTAATATCAAGCAATTCAATGAAATCTATTTTTTGAAAGTAAACCTAAAATGCAAATCCTATAAAGCATATATATATATATATATATATATATATATATATATATATATATATATATATATATATATATATATATATATATATAATTTGACCCCCTTTAACCTTCACAACTGCCTTAATTGCACATGGCATTGATTCAACAAGGTGCTGAAAGTATTCTTTAGAAATGTTGGCCCATATTGATAGGATAGCATTTTGCAGTTGATGAAGATTTGTGGGATGCACATACAGGGCACAAATCACATTTAAATATGGTATTTTTAATTTATAAACACATTTCTTAATGCATTTATTTATTTAAGCATACATTTATTTACTGTTTTTAGACACTCTGTTATTTACTAATCAATTTGCCAATTTCTATTGTAATTTAATTTATACCAAGTCATTTTTGTCCTCCATACCCAAGGCCTATCAATAGAATAAAAATAATAAAAACAATTATTAAAATTTACATTTTATGCATTTGGCAGATGAAGTATGGGGAGAGAGAATATGCAATTTGTTACAAAGCATTTTACAAAGTCCTTCTGAGTCTTACAATAAAAATTTTACAAATATTCTGGTTTTATATAAAAGAATTTCTGGTCTTCAAGCAGTTACACATAATGCAAATGTAATAATATTTTATGTCTACAGTTGTTTAAAGGATAAAAAAATAATATGTTTTTTTACATTGCAATGCATATTTTTGAAAATGAGCCATTTCATTAATTAAATTAAAAACATCTAGTCTACTGTTTTATGATTCACGTAGATTCAGCTGAAATTAAAGTGAGATTCCAAAACAAATATACGTTACAATATACAGAACACAATGTACAATATACAGAACACAAAGCTGTAATATGAATTACATGGAATAAAGAAGTTACCTGAAGAGAAATCCAGACAACATCCCATTCTTCTCCCCACATTTGAGTAACCCATATCACACCGATGATTGTGGTGAGCAAAGCGACCGTCACACCAATCTAACCAGGACGAAAAAAGCAGTTTGTTTATTTCAATATTAGCCTGTAGTTCTTGCACTTGATGAAACCAAATATATAAAACAACAGGAAACATTTGGAAACACTGAGGTTTATATAATTCTGCTCATACAATTCTTAGGAAACGTGTAACTTGTGTAACCATAATGCAGTCCAATTCTCTGAAGTTAATCAAAGTGTTTTATTAACTAGAAACAAAGCGACATGGCTCATCTATTTTTTTCCAGGAGCAAATTTAGAGGTGGACGTGTACCTTGTGGAGCCAGTGGAGGTTTAACTGCTGCCCGACGGCTACATGGCAAAGAGCTAAAATCTGAAGCACAAGAGGCAAACAATCAGAAGCTGATTCAATGCAAGTAATACATGGACTTAATACATCAGCTCAACCAGGTGTGTACATCTATAGCTATGAAACAAAGTGAACTCACCATTAAAAATGCAATATAGGTAAAACCAGCAGCAGTGGTGGCCAAAATAGGAACCGTTCCATCGCTCCACTCTCCGGAACGGTTGTATAAAAACCTGTAGGAGAAGAAAACGGCCAATTATTGATTATGATTAGGTATTATTTGAGGTTCTATTTCACATTGTCAGTGGTGATACAACTGCAGTAAAGCCTAAGAAAAAAAAACAAGACTCAGTTCCCATTTTCAAGAGGACTCATGAAAATGTAAGATTAAAACATATTTCCTCTAAAGACAAGGAGGACAGAGGCAATTGATTGCAAAAGCCTAATCTGTTTCTGTGAATGTTTGAATCAAAGGGATAAAAACCACATATGACCACAGGGGACAGTAACAGGGTCACTGTTTGCTTTCTTCTGCATCATTAATCAAAAGCTCATCTCAGAATTCAAAACTGGCTTACTGAACCAGATTATGTGCACTAGTTTGTCCTTGTTACTAGCTTGCATGAAACAAAAAAAAAATTGATACATCCTCAATCTGCATTGCAGTTTATCTTTTAAAAATGTATTGTATTGTTTAAAACAACAGCAGTACAACATAATAGATAATCCAGGAAGTATATATTTTTTATTGGTACATGGTAGACATGGCAGTTTTTGCTATTTGAACATGTCTTTTATGTTGAACAGTTTTTTTTGTTTGAAAATACATTTAAATCATTCTCTTTTTCCATCTATCCCGCTCTAAATAAGGATCGGTTTCTATAGTTTGTAACAGAAACATTTCAAATAAAGTTTGAACTTTGTCACACTGTGTAAGTGGATTACAGAAATTTAAAGATCTTGCATATTGCACATTTAATTGTAATTTTAAATGGACAATTTTTGCCTTCACTCTGAACACAGAAGCCGAGAGTAATTTACATGTTAAGTCTATGTGAAGACACAATCTCATGCGAATTGGTGTGGTGCGAGTCAATAGAGCGGTACGACATGAACAGCATGGCATGACTTAGGAGGATATATTTAACTTTGATGCGCATTCGCGATGCGCCTACCAATCAAGAGCTCTCTCATAGTGAAGTGTTTTTATTTGAGAGGGAAAATTAAAAAAAAAACATGGAGGACAAGCTAATACTTGCCGTGTGCAGACATATTATTTCTTTAAAGGCAGGACAAGAAGGATATTGCTTGGAATGCAGTTAAAAAGGAAGCTAAACAAACTGATATGTAAAAAAATAAAAATAAATAAACTCACTGTGCTGTGTGAGTCTCTAGAGGATCTCGTAGAATGAGAACTACCAAGTCAACAGCGTTTTCAGCTTTCCAAAGTAAAAAAAAAAAAGAACAAAATCCCTTTCGTGTTTCGGTACAAGTTCTGCATTTTTTTTATTCCAGTTCTGCGAGAATATCCTTCGTCCCCATGTGAGTAAAGCGGCATTTCAGTTTTGAGTGAGGAGAGTTAAACAAAAATGATCCAGAGGCCATACATGTGGATGTAGATCTATTTTTTTTGGCTCCATTCGCGTTCGGTCTAAAAGAATGTAATGGAAATTCATGTAATAAAAAATGTAAAGCTAAATGCGTGGGACTTTAATAGGTGGATGCTTGCTTTTTTGCCAGCAAAATATATTGCTTTGGGGGTTTTTTGTTGCATTTTTTTTTTCAATCTAGACTAGTACTACACTACATTTAGACTACATCATCCACACTTCTAAAGTGCATTATTCACACCACAAAACATACATCACGGATCTTGGATTACATCTTCTCTTCAACCTACCATATAAAATCACTCACAAGTTACACAACTTGAAATGTTGCTGTGATTGTATAGTCAGAACATCCTACACACTAAAGTTAGAAGACAAACAGATAATGGGAAATGCAGCAGATAACCCTAATTAGACTTTCAGCATTGATTGAGTCCATAGGTCAGAGCGATCAAGGGTTTGTCTGATCACAGCTTCCACATGCACAGTCCTTCAGGACGATTAGCAGAGAGCTGTGAAGAAACCCTCTCGTCCTCTACAACAACATCAAGGACTTGCGTTTTTCCCCTGAGATGGGGGGTGGGCGGACCACATAAGGGGGTTACGTAAAAGACATTGAAAAAAATAGAAAACAGGAGATGGGTGTTGGTAAATCCAAAAATGACATTGCATAATAAATGCAAAAGATGTCTTTCCTGGAGTGCTAGTCTTAAACTATTCCATTACTGAGTATAAGCCTCTTGGAAAACAAAATATATAGATTCAATTTCTGCAAAAAATTTACAATTTAGTCATTGGGTGATTAAAAAAAATCTAAATATGTATATAGTATAGGTGTGCATATTCAAATTGTATAAAGGGTGACTGTATTTAGAAAAAAGACTATGTTGTTCTATTGGGATTTTAGTTATATGCAACATTCATCTTTTGTTACAGACTCTTTTATAGCAATATACTTGTGGTGAATATATTACACACGGTATTATATTAGAAAAAAACTGGGGCATCTGTTAAAGTTGAATTTGGGAAAAAAAAATCTTACTTGTTAGTAATAACTCTCTTCAGGGAGTGAATCTTTTTTCTCTTTCTTCTATTTTTTACATTCGCAGATCGAACAAGCACCAGCAATGCATGCATTTGAATGTACAAATTATCCTCTTTTGTAATTTTTTTTAGTGCAGTTTCCTGTCATGAGAATGAAGTGAGAGCATCGAGCGCCATCCAGCAGCTCTTTCATGTCTCACTCGTGGCATCAAAACAGCCAGCTGCCATTGGCTTTTCCCTTGCAAAAAAAACAATCCGATAGGGCAGAGCTGAACTCTGTTGTGCAAACGAATAGCATGGAGATGTGCAATTGCTGCCAGTGGTTTTCGATCATGGTATGGTCACGCATTAAAATTTGCACTGAATATTCCGATAGATGTGTAGCAGCTTTGAGAGTTGAGAGCAAGTGGTATTGTAGTTTACTCACCAGTTAAACTCACTGTAGTCATTGTGTGCTTCCCACCAGAAGTAGAACCAGATGAGTAATAAGGAGAAAGTACAAAAGAGAATCAAGGACCATAAAAACTCCCACTGGAACAGAAGAAGACAGCAAACATGTATAAATTAAATACAGTGTTTAAACACAAAATAGTTTAAAGTTTTTATAGTTTTCTAATATTAAAGATTGTTGGTTGTTGAGCTGAAAATCTAAAAAGCAATTGGCTTTTTCAGTTTCAGACGAACATGAAAGGGGCATTGATTTTTTGGTTTAGGATACGTTTGGCTTCTAAAATGGGGAGAATTAAAACATCCTAGAGTATTCATTGTTTAAAGCTCTTAGAGACTTTCTGGGGACACCTACATTTTTCATACGGTGTAGTAAACAAGTAAAGTTTACATCGAAAAACTGAAGCAAAAAAACACTGCTGAGATCCAATTGGACAATGATTGCCAAACTTAAAGCTTTGACAAACCAATTAAACTCATTTTAAGATATGAATTTGATTCTCATGGTAATTGGAAAAAAAAATTCAAGTTAGAAGACACATCAAAGTGCATGTTAGAAATTATTACAACACATGATGTAAACAATGATGGTGTTTCAGCTTATGTGCGCACATTTTGGCAATGAAAGAATGGCAATGGAAGAAAAGCATTTTGTCAACCTATGTGAGTGGATTGCCAATTCATTTCACATATAAGTATGTTTTTATTGTTATAATTTAGAAAATATCTAATAGTAGTCCACCTGTAAACTCAACAGGTCAGTCAAACTCAACGCCCAAATGAATGAAGAACACCTCCACTTCCATTTCCAAAATGTATGAGCAACTTTGATTAGGTGACCTGTAAAAGGGTCGATAGAAGTTTTTTGGCTAGTTTGTGAAAAAAAAAAAAAATTCTGAACCACATGTGTCAAGGAGTTCATGGAAGAACAGAAGCCAGGGAGTAAAACTATTATGTAATTTTGGTTGGTGCCGGTAAAAATAGTGGCATCTCATGGCAATGAATGAAATGAACCAAATAAATAAATAAATAAAAATAAAGGGAGCACTTTATAATAATTACACACTGTGAATCATTAATTAAGCATCAGCGTTACCCAAAATTTAGACAATTTCAGAAATCAATAATCCATTTGGCCCAAAAAGCTGTTAAAAGCATGAATTAATATCTAAACACAATTATCCAAAAGCACCCAAAAATAGAGGGATAAAGAGGATTAGGTGTAATTTCCAGCAGAAAATAACACTCATGCAAATAAACACGGCTAAACCTGTGATCTCCCAACGAGATTAGTCTGTCTGAATGTGTAGCATAAATAGCACAACGAGAAACAGGTCAAAGGTCAAATATGGGTTTATTTTTCTGGTGGGGCTTAAAAATGGCACTCACCAGAGGACCAGATAAGTTTTTCCGCTTTATGGTTTATAAGGTCCATGTAGTAATAAAATATACTATTGAATAATCAATTTTAATACTTTTGTTTTGATAAAAAAAAAACATTAAAAAATCAAATAGCATATATTACTATTGTTGTACACTAGTCAAAACATATAAATTATTCAAATATTCAGCACGCTGTATATTTTGATGCATCACTTAGTGCAGCACGAGTCATAAAAGTTTAATGAGGGATTAATTCAAAGGCTGACTCATCCCTCCCATTTCAACCTTGACAATTAATGACCGTTCAGCTTATGAATAGATGAAGACGACTGTGTTGTTAGTGATCTGTTCCACTGCTAAAGCAGCACAAAGACGTCACTGGAGCCAATGAGTAACTCTTAGGTAGAACACATCGCAGAGATGGGGAAAAGCATTGGATGGTAAATTGTTTCCTCTAAACAAGAACATTATCTCATCATTTAACCTGATTTTAGACTCAGAGACAACACTCTGTCCAGAAATGGTAGCGACACTTCTGCTTTATAGTAAAATCCAACAACTTCTAGATTTAGGCAATGCAAACATGCACAATCAATTTCTATTCATATAAATAGCAGGAGTGTAAATAATAAGGATGCTTAAAGTTGGTAGAAAATATTTTCTAAAATGTTTCTTGCAGAGCTTTTCAAAAATAATTCGTGTGAATGCATCATAAAGGCATCACAGTGGTGCAGTGGGTAGCATGATCATTTCACACCAAAAAGGTCGCTGGTTTGAGCCTCGGTTGGGTCAGTTGGCATTTCTGTGTGGAGTTTGCATGTTCTCGCTGTGATCACGTGGGTTTCTGGGTGTTCTAGTTTCACCCACAAAGATCAAAGGCATGCGGTACAAAATAATTGAGTAAACAAAATTATCCCTAAATACAATTACAACACTTAATAACTTTTTAACAACTTAAGAGACAATTCATGACCTGGGACTATCATATCTCTGACATTAACATTCATTAACCGGGTATGCTCACTAGGCTTATTTTCCTCTCTCTCACATTTCATACTGTCTGTCTGGTAACTGTGGAGGAGGCCTTCAGCCACTTGGCCCCACCACTCTGAATTCTCTACCACAAGGCTACTTTCACACAGTTCAAGGCTAATCTGAAACATCCTTTCAAACCAGCCCTCAAGGATTGACTTGCAACTCACTTATAGAACTTTGAATTTGAAACTTGGAATGCAAGATTACTTTTAAAAATACGGTTTTGAACACAATAACATTGTTTTCTACTGTGTTCTTACATTTACAATTTTTTTTCTTATGTTGACCTGCTCATTTGCTCAAATGTGTTTTATATTCTAAGGAGTCGTCGAGAGCCATTAAAGGCACCGTAAATAAAATGAATTACTATTAATATTATTTAAAAGTGGAAAAAAATCCAGTGTGTTCTACTAAACACATTTACAACTAAAGACATATCCTGCAAAATATATTTTTAACTTCAAAAAACTAGGGAGTCAGTTTTATTTAAAAAACCATATTCTAAAATTGTTGTGTCAAGGTTAGCTGTGAAGGATGCAATTAGCAGAGTTAAACAAATAAAGTACCCAGCTACACTTGCAGCAAACCTAAAAGGATTTCTAAATGCAGATACCCATCACTAGATCAGCGCTGTCTACCTTAAAAAGCTCTTGCATTCTTACATGCCCTCCAGAAGCTTGCATTCAGAGAAGGACCACTGGAACACTGAATGAAGAGGTTTGGAACAATAACACTCAGGA
The DNA here is from genome assembly GCA_900490495.1 of Danionella dracula. NCBI lineage: Eukaryota > Metazoa > Chordata > Actinopteri > Cypriniformes > Danionidae > Danionella > Danionella dracula. The sequence goes on along the minus strand of UELW01000112.1, from coordinate 15,239,488 downwards.
AAAAGCTACTAACTCTTCATTTCCATAAGTTTCTTTTACTCAAAGCACTTTTTTGTTTGGGTGATCACCTCAGATGACCTCTATGTGAACATTTTAAAGGTTCAGTGACATTGTGTTATTTTCAAAAATATGTTTTTCACATTGGTCTAATTGTATGGGAGATATGATTCTTTTACTTATAAAGTCTCTAATTAAAATTGTATTCAATCTTTTCATTTTCTAGCCAGGGCTTAATCTGGATATGAGCTGAGCTTTTCATTTGTCAAACTTCATAATCACTCCCCAGTTTATCACCTATTAGTTAGTGATTTGCAAATCCATGACGTGTATTTTAAGTTACTGTATGAAGGTCAATGTAGATTCAAGAGATACGAGAAGGATTAATTACGACCAAACTCACTAAGCCGGACACACGAACACAGAGCTAGCAACATTGATGGACACTACAATGGCATTTGGAGGGAACACTCTTATACAACTTTACCTCTATTAGCCATATAGATGTTTAGCTTCTGTTCACCCTGGAATTGACTATCTTCTTTTAATACTGACAAGTTCTTTTAATAACCCTCTTTTAATAACACAAATCCAAGTTTTTAACAACATTTTTTATTAAAAAGTTTGCGCGTGTTTGTTTATGAATATCGAGAGAAGGCGTTGCATTGTGGATAGAGCATCCCTTTCGGGGGAAGGAAATCGGACATTTTATGTCCGGCCGTGACGTTACAATGGGACTTGTGATATTGTCAATGGCGCAAATGAAACTTGCTTTTAAAAGTAACAAATGTATTTATTTTTTGAGAATCTACTCTTATAAATCACTATAAAAGCCACAAAAAGGTTCACCATGGCATGAGACATTCAAGCAATCCTTACAAACCTAGTCATCTCTCACTCCAACGTAGGTAGCTTTGGATAAAAGCATCAGCTAAACTAATGCAATAAGTATAAATGTACAAGTATACCATACAGAACTACCTTCATCAAGAAACTGACCCAAACGTGAAATGTGGCCACAAATACAGTGTTTTCAAACAGAAAAGCTCATCAAGCACTGAAACATATCAAATTCTTCAGCGCTTTTGTGACAAACAACCTCTGCCCAAACCCTAGCCGATAGAAGCCAATGAACAGCATAAATCAGCTCCAGCTCCATAAACTTGACTGATTCCCCCAAAGTTAAACATTTTATTCATACAGCAAGTATTTATTACACACATCTGCTACCTTCTGACATCAACCAGAGTAAAAATCCCACTGACTGCTAAATATCTAAACCACAGAGGCAAAGGGTAAAGAGCGTAGGGAGGGCAGTGTCCTGATGTGAGAGAGTCAGAAGAGGAGAGTGTACAAAAAGATATATGGAAGAGTGAAAGCCTGAGATTCCTTTCATAACAGCAATAAATCCCACTCTTCCCATGGAGCAAAGACTAGTGCCTTTCTATACAGAAAGGAGTGAATTAAATGTAGTAAACAGTACTGTGCCTTTATTAAGGTCATCATTATTAGAATGGAGTTTTACAGAAAAAGAGGGAAAGGAAGAACATAATTCGTACTGCAGTAATGTTACAGAAAAAGAGGGAATGGAGGAACATGCTTCGTACTGCAGTAATGTTATTTACACCAGGATATTTTGGTCATGAAAGTATTTCCAGTCAGACTAGTTGAAGCTCTTTTTTATGACCACAAAACATTCGGTAATTGCATCAGTGGCTACAGTCCAAAATCGAACCATCAACAAGTAGTGCCTTGATGTCACTTGTCAGAATTTTTTTCCAAGAACTCAGAGTGTGAACTAAAAACCGTAGCATGATAACCACCATGCTGACAGATAGATATTTTCAATCTGACAAGTACAGGCTTTGTAGGTCACCTTGCTCTGGTAGAGTAGCACAAAGCCAAAAATTCATCAATGCCTTTAAAATGCTGCTCAGCTCTGAGTCCAGTTCAGCGGATGGAATAGAATTGCAGTGAACAGAGTTCTTTGATTATTTGATCAAAACCATGACTGAAGTAATCACAGATAAATTCCACAAGGATGGCTGGAGTTTAAGAGTGCTACTTTCCTGTCTGAAGATGTATGTGTGCGTAAGTGTGTAGTATTCTCTCAATCCACTGGAGATAACAGTCTCTGCCCTGGGGGGGAACACTGATTGGCTGGGTGGCCCCTCGCTGGGACCGTCTAGCAGTTCTGTACCTGTTAAGTTGAGGGCTGGAGTCGCTGTCTGCCAGAGTGCATTATGTCAGTAGTGACACACTTTGCTCTCAGAACTGATGGAAAAAATATAACGTTTTTGCACACTACAGTTTTCTCCTGACTTACTCGTATTAATAGATATTGTGAAGATCTTTAAATAAATACTGAAACGGATCACAATATTTCAAAGCAACGCTTATAAAGGATATTTTAGGGATTTCATTAAAACTTAGATCTTAAAGTTGGTGGAAAATATCAGGAACTGGGACTGAACAGATTTCACTGGTGTAAAACGATTCTGGTTTTGAATCACATTCATTGTAACCGATACCCAGAAAATGCTTGAAGAAATAAAAGCTACATAAATCCCATATGCTCAAAATCAAAGCAAATCGTTTGTGTTATAAAAATATACATTTGCTGCTGGTCATATGTATTTGACCAAAAAAGTTTTTAATAGTTATTTTTCAAAAGTGAAAATTGTAGACTATATTCATATATTATACACACACACACACACACACACGCACACACGCGGGCACGCACACATGCGCACACACACACACACACTCACTGATTCATTTAAATAGGTCCACATGTGAAATATTAAATAAATTAATAATATATCATTACATTTTCTGAAATACATTTCATTAGTTGTCATCAAAAGAATTAAACTTTAAATTAAATAAATGTTTTACAGTAAATTTAATTAAAAACACAACTTAATGTAATCGCGCTTTATCGAACACATTGGCTTTAAACTTCATATGAATAATTTTATACTGAATTTGTTAAACCTTTCCTTTTTGCAAGACATACACTATCTTTATATTTGGTTTTCATATTTCAGTTATTTTGGACAAATTGTATTTTTCATAAATACATGAACAAAATTTATTCAACGTGCCATTGGCACACTGAAATGAAATTCTGTTCTTGACTCTGTTTCAAACTTTAACAGTATAGTCCGGGTAAAGTTTGAGCATTAACATGTGCCTATCGCTCAAAGTTAAACCCTTTCAGCATTCTCACCCCTTTGTGTACACAAGAGCTGAGTGTGGGTTATAATCTTTGTTTACACATAAGCAAAATGGTGACGTAAAATGCAGGAGTAAAAACAGAGGGGATGAAGATATAAATTTCATCTTTAAGTTTTCAAACCTCGGTCACTGAAAATCTATCGCAAAACAGTTAACTTACTTCCTTATTGACCATACCAAAAAGATTATTATTTACATATTATCTTGACAAACTTGCATCCAGGAGTTTGAAAGAAGACCAAGTTCCTTGATAATTAGAGAAATTACTGAAAAAGTTCACTGAGCAGAGGAAATTATTGATTTAGAAAAGGCCTACTTCATAATTGCTTTATTCGTAAATATGATTTTGTATAAGCAACTGTTTATACTGTAATTATATCCTTGTAATATTAAATTTAATAAAACAACTACATAGACAATTACATTAATAGTTTTTACTGTAGACTCTGTTTTAAAGAAATGTTTTTGGAATGCTAATGTTCAAGATTTACACATTCCTCCTTTTTTTTACCTTTATCCAGAAAAATACAAGAGGCTCTAAGCCCCTGAACAGAGCATTTTACCCTCAATAGTAAAAAAATGTATCAGAAATGTCAGACAAAAAAAAGTGAATCTTGGGGTTCAATGATTCTGGTAGTGTGGTTTGCAAGACCCCATAAGAGAACAGAAGCGTCCTAATCACGTGTTCTTTGTGTTGGGATGCGCAACTGGAAAAACTCTCAATTATTACTGAGGAAGGATCTATTTTCAGTGGAGCACAGCTTACAGCTTGAACAGAGGAATCACACACTTCTCCCACACACATTTAACTATGCTCAAGAACAGCCTTCTTATAGAATTATTCAACAGAACCAGTCACATTACAGAACTGGACAGAATGCCATCGGGAATGGTGCACAAACCCTTTGTAAAGCACTCCACATGCAATCTCACCACTCCATTGCTTCCACACACCAAGCCTGGAATTATAAAATACGGAACGTGTCAAGCAAGGCTCAAGATGAGATAAAGGTGAATTTTCACTGGCTACATTCAAAAAGTGACAGGGCACAACATGAGCTGTGTTCATTCAGAATTGGCAGCCCTGTGCATTGTGGTTCACGCATCTCTTTCTGACTGGTAGACAGCTGAACAGGCTGTTTCAGTGGACAGGGTCGTGTCTCTAGCTACGGACAGTCAAGATTGAGCTGAAATCGCTGACAGTACAGTACCAGCAGCAGAAAGTCAGAGAATAACAGGAAAGCAGAGCAATGGCTTAGCTTGCTTTCCTTTAGTGGAATTAAAATGGAAATAAATCTACTTCCTTTTTGCTCATTTTAATCTATAAGGCTTTGATCTGGTCCCACAAAGATTAAAGGCAGGGGATCACATCTGATTATGTCACACTGTGTTCAGAATCCAAATGTTTAAAAAAAAAGCTTTGCCTGTCAGTGGGTGCTCATTGCTACTGATGATTTTGGAAGGAAAATATAGTGCTTGTGTAAAATGTTTAAATATATTTAATTAATAATTTATTGAAAAATAAAATCTATAGGCATTAATCTAATTGAAGCTACAACTAAATCATTCTTTGGTGTCAAGTCAATCAGAAATCACTTAATTTTTGTATTATATGGTTATTTTATTGCATTTTTTATTTTTATTGCAAACTTATGATTGGAAGAAACACACGATCCAGCCTATTAGAAGTAGCGGAGAGTGGGACTTGAGCACCAGAGAGTAAAATTCAGGAAAACAATGACTAGCCCCCCTCAGGTGCAGCAGTAGGTGGATGAGAAAAAAAAGCAAATTCTGCTACTTGATCAGTCATTATTAGGTAATAGAGGTACATTTATGGAGAAAAAATCCCAATTACTAAAGGTGTCTACACACCTCTATGTTCTATTTCCTCTACATTCAGAGTTTTATTAATTCCTAAAGTAATAAATTCAGGAATTCCTCCTCATGCTGTGTAAACAGTACCAGAGCGCCACTGTGAGAGACCCCGTAGATATTGCAGGCACCTCTTCTTTATTGTGTAAAGAGCAGTTGTTCATTTTAAAAGACACTGCTTTATCATTAAATTGTAAACAACACATGAAAGAGCTGCTGTGTGTGAGAGATTATGCTGTGGGGAGCGGACCAATCATCGAGTGCGATTGCAAAAAAAGAAGAGCCTCTCTGCCATGTCATCTTGTTTTGTCGCAGTGTGTAATCTCATAGTAAACCAGTGAAAGTTGGCTATTGTTCAAACTTTTTTTTTTTTGAGAAATTAAAGAGCCACCGACACCAGGTCATTACACTTTTGCATCAACTTACAACAGGAAACAGACTAGAAGTTTACACAGGAGAATGGATAGTAAATGCTTATCATGTTGGTGTCCCAGTGTCCAGAGTTGTTTGATTACTCCCATAAAGACTACAAAATAATCAACAAAAGGTAGGAAACATGATGTGGTATTTTATTGTCATGACCTTTGGTGTGTCAAAGTAGTCTCCATGAGCACCTCCCTGCAGAGAAGCTGGTGCGGAATTTACATTTGCATAAGTATTTGGTGACCTTTACTGTAAATGCTGCCAAATTTGAGTTTTTGAGGTTGATTACAAATAAAACTTAAGATTGCATGTTATTTTCCTTTTTTCATGACACTCCTTTCTTAATAGCCATTCATTTGTAATAATAAGTCTCCAATTTATCTTGGTTTCTCTGACAACCATCTCTTCAGCTCCTCTCAGCAGCATGACCACGGTCAAAATCTGTGTTACTGATTTTCAACACACACTCCTCTCCTTTCGCGTTCGTCTCATCTTACAGTCTGATTCTCTGACAAGCAATTGTGTCCCAACTCTCTTCTCCCATAGGGACCTTTACAGAGAACTGTATACATCTTAAAACAGTCATGCTGCCTAAAGAAAACTGAATGTTCCCTTTCATGGACTTTTAGCCCCTCTCACTGCATTAAGAAAACAGGGTTATAACATTTATTTCCAGTTTTTACAGTGCTCTTTCAACACGCATATATAACATCACTATACCCAAGATGCTCAGCTTTCATCAAGTCTTAGATGTAACAATAAGCCCTTTATTCTATTAGAGTCCCATTTGAGAAAACAAGAAATATAAATCATGTTCTCAAGGTTCAATGATTCCTTCCTCTTCGAGTTCATAAAAAATGTTTAATGAACAAGCTCAAAGTGAATCGCCATATGAGAGTTAGGCTCATTAACTTGGTTATTTTATAAGTAGACAACAAATATAATGGTTTAAATCTCTCTACTATACTGAGAAAGATTAAAGTGTCTGACCCCTTCATGACCCATTGTCCTTAATAAGCTTGTGTTCTCATATTGACAAAACAAGAGATGATAATCTCCCTCTGTGATGACTTAAGGACTCAAGGGAACATAGAGTTGGCTATGATCTCATTCATTTCTGACCTGAGCCCATCGGACTAACCTTGACTAATCTGAACTTTGATAGGCTAAAGCATTTTATTGGAGAAATAACATAACAATGACTCATTTACATTTAAGCTTTCAGGAAAAAAATGGCAATTACTGAATGCATGCACAGTGGTGAAAGCAACATGTTTTATATTTTCCTTGATTAGCTTTTAAGGTGTGCAATGCGATACAAAAACCATTAAGGAGTACTCCACGAGTACCAATCTTTGCAGATATGAAAATATTGACCAGACACAATTTGTCCATGTAGATACTTGTTTTATGTATTTAAACAGTCAACATTGGTTCTTAAAGATAGCATATCTAATTTTAAGCAAATCCTCAAAATATTATTATTATTATTATTGTAACGCTCTGTTAGCTGGCTGCTCAGCCGCCACGATACATAAATTACAGTTAGTCCAGATCGCAGCAGCTAGAGTTAAACAATAAAGAAATATGATCACATTACACTGGTTCTTCATTGGCTTCCTGTAAAATATTGCATTGACTACAACATATCTGTTTAATCTACCATTCAAATAATTGGCTCCTGGCATTTGTCCAAACGGATATGGTGTCGGAGTGCTATAAACATACAAATTGTTGAAAAAACAATGTGGTTCAATGTGCCTATCTATCCTATACCCATCCTTTATCACTCATCCAGCAGCTGATTCTGATCACCTGTTTGTTGTCTGTGTTACATTTTTGTAAGAATTGTTTTTCATCTGTTAGTTTCTGTTTTATCTTTGTTTGTTTTTCATTTGTCTTTTTTTTCAGGTGCTGTCTGGCAAACTGTTCGCTGATGGATCCTTACTTTGTATATTCTTTTTGCTGGGGAGGTAACTAGCACCTGCCTCAGTTAGTGAGGCTCCTAGCAAACTCACAGAGGGAACTCATGTTAACCCTACCTGACCCACACTAGGACTTTGTGAAGCTGGTTTGAAACAAGCGCTATTTATAAAAACTTGATTGATTGATTATTAAAGAACCATAGCTGCACAAAGCCAAAAGTTCTGCCAGGTTCTGAAAACCTCTGAACAGTTTTTATTTCTGTTTGAGTAATGTAGAAAATGTGTTTAAATATTGGAACCAACAGGTACTTCAATTACACTGCTATTTAAACTTTTTTTATTATTTTTATCATATTAAAAAATTTACATAACCCCTTTTTATAATACCAAAAAGTAAAAGCGCAGACAGGTTACAGGTTCTTTATCTAATTTATATTTTCATCTTTATTTGGGAGAGGCACTCAAGAATGAACCAGCCGACATCACACACGGCCTTCAAAACCCTTCTTCAAAAACAACGGGCATGGTTTTACACAGTCTGTGGTTTGCAGTCTGAAAAATGTCAAGATAAACACAGCTGTCGGAAAAACGGCTGAAAGCTTTTTTGAGGAATGTGATGCATGGCAAGAAAATCTACAGTAGAAGAAAGCATGCGATAATGACTGTAGCAAAAATTAACCTATGTGTGAGGCTTAAAATGAAGTGGTGTGAGGTGTTTACTTGTTATATGCATAACAAGGTTTAGAGACTAAGGTCAAGAACTTTGATAGGAAAATAAATAAATGTAAAGTGGAAATATAACAGAAGATGTAAGCTATTAAGTGAATCTTTGGCACCAATAAACATCTGTAGATCAGCAAATTAAACACAGATCAAACAGAAAAAATAGACTAGGGAAAAGTGAACCCAACTGCACTTAGTAGATCTGACAAAACACCTGAAGGGAATTAGATTTACTCCACTCAGGAGCTGGTCATGTGACCCAAACTGAGCTTTTAGGGTGGGAAAGGATGAATAGGAGTGACTTGCGCAGCCAATAAAACTCAAGTTAAAAAGTGTTTTGTATATTAAATGTAAAACCATTGCACTATTAAATGGGGAGAAACCCAAGATGCAATATAGTGAAAAGCAGATGTTTTTAAAATGGATTCATCAGAATTTTGACCATTAACATATCTATCATATTTAGAACTATATGGATCCAGCGTAGCTAAAGATCCATTTTTTGGAATCAATCATATAATCACAACAAATTCCACCATATTGATAATGAAGTCAAGATGGAAACAAATAAAAAGTATAAACACATAATTACCCATGTTTAAAATAATGCCAAAGCATCCTAAAATGGCCTAAAACCCCTATTTGTGTTGATGATGTTGTGAACGAAGAGAAATTAACATTACAGGAAACGTTACAGATCAAGTTTAAAAAACTTTTTGTTCAGTCAACAATGTCTTCTCAAAGAACTCGAGAAGTCCGGGTTGTTAATAAATGAGTAACATGTAGACACTACGAAATTTAGATTTCACCACTGTACATAGAGTTGCTATACCTCAAAATAATCTGCTTTGAGAATTTTGTTCTGTTTTAAACATACAAATGTGGATTCCAGCCATGGTGTTTAATGTTAAGTTTAAAAATTATCATGTTTGATTACAATTTTAAACTGTAACCAACATTTTCAGTCCAGAAATTACTGAAATCCATTACACAATATATAAATAATACATGTATTAAATATTAATATCTGTGATCATTAAAGGTATTCAAATTGCCAGCAGATGGCTTGATGACAGGAAACTCACCTTGGTGGTGTCATCATGTGACCGCTGATAACGCTTCCAGCGGCAGCCATAGATTCCAGTCAGACATGACAAACAAAGCTGTCTCTCATAGACCTGTAATGGCTGGTGCTTCACCATGCTCCTTCAATCCAGACTCCAAGCCGCCTCACTATCATCCCACTGACTGCCAAGGGCTCTGTTTAACACACAGAGTGAAACATCAAATAAACAGCGGATTAGCATTAGCATCTCGTGACACTTTGACATTCATAAACCATTTGTGGTGTGAACGAAAGATGGTGGAGTTGGTTTAAAACATCGACCACACAATGTAATTCCTAAATCTTCTGTTTGAGATAGTGTTGATGAACAAAATGTCAGTGAGCTAAAGGTTCTGGGTTAGAACAATGAACATTCATTTAAGTAAAATCTTACAGTGAAGTTTTGTTTTAAAACTAACTTCAGGAAATAATTTTTTGAACATATTATTACAGAGAATATTAAGGGTTTCACCTGTCAGAAGAAGAGGTGTGGACCTCTTGCTCATGTATGGCTCCATCGCTCATGTATGTCAGGCACCAGATTGCCCCAGTGCCTGCTGAATCCCCCCAAGAGAACAAATTCACATTCTTGTAGCCTCAGCTCAGAGACTTTCCACTGCTTATCAGTTTCTGTGTGCAAAGTGGTAACCCTCTGGAGCCCTTATCATGAAAACCAGAATGGTCTGGGAATCGGGCAAAAGATTAATCTAATAAGACTTTTCATAAGAATAAATTTAAAAAAAGCTCACAGAGGAATGCCATTGTTGCTTTTCGGAGTGAAACGATTAACTTTGACATTCTCAACAAATCAATAGAAATGCCAGTATCATGGAAGTTACAAAAAGCCCTTTTTTACTGTTTCGAAGAAAATGTTCATATTTGATTATTATTTAGAAGTATCATGCAATCACAAAAAATTACTGAAAAGTACACTGTTACTATTAATAACTACCCATTCAGGACAATCATTTACAGGTTATTAAAGTGTAACTACCATTAATTAAAAGAAAGTGCCCGGCTATTCCTAATCATTGCCTACAACTGAATGATAACTATTCCCTACATTTTAGTTCCTAGTTCACAATAAGAAAGGTCACCATTTACTTTACCTTTTTAAGTAAAGTTTTCTCCACTTTTAGAATTTGGCATTTTCAAATCTGCAGCTGACAATCATAAAATATAATGAACTTGTAATGCTGTTTCTCACTTTGTTTTTCTTAATGCTCATGAACAAAATGAATGTAAAACTTGGCTGTTAACAGGACGTGAAAATTCATGAGCCACCTACTGACGCTTGCAAACCATGTTTGGGAAGAACTGCTCTAAAACAGACTTATACAAACATTTATCTTAAACATCAAGACTTTTTTGGTGCTTATGAACTCATAATAAACCCTGATTAATGTCTATGTTTGTCTGATTTCTATCTCAAGGTCTCATATGAATGTCCATAAGTCAGACCTCAGCGGCTGAGATTGCAGTTAAAAAAAAGCAAACTTTTAATATAAAGACCTGTTAAAAAGTACACATTTTAAGGGAGTGAAAGCAGTCTTAAATGACTTCTAGCATAACCTTAATGAACTTCAAACGCTGGTGTTCATTACGGTGAGTTAGCTGTCAGAGTTTGTTAATTATACATAAAGCAATTATCCTTGCACCCTGTGCAGAGAAGGAAGCTTATTTAGAGAAATTCTGAATAATTTATCTTCGTCTGTATTTATTACTGGGCTTGTTTCAAATCTAAAAGGAGAATGGTTATCAATAACCCATTAGGAATAATGGCAGTCTTAATTTAATCAGCCAAAGATTACGTTTTGCAATATTTGAGTGACACAAAATGTCTTGAATGATCCATTTGAATGTATTCAATGAACTAGTTTGAATGTTTTTTAATAATTGTAATATTATGGAGCAGGAAAATAATGATACCAAAAAGAGAAAAAAATGCACCCATCAGCGGGTTTCCTGCTTCAAAAGCAGCTCACAAAAGAAAAACACGCTGTTAAACTAAACAGGACAAAACACAGCAGTCGCTCTTCTGCTAAGTCATCAGTTCAGTTATCCATCAAATGAAAAAGAGAGGGTGAATACATACTATATACTACATAATAGTGCAAAATCTCTGATTGTAATTTATCCTTTAAACCAAATGTTGACTCTTACACCACATCTTTGGGTGGCTAAATCACATGATGGGTGAGAAAATTTAGCAGCAACTTGCTCCATTCTGCTGCTTCATTTCCTTTACCCAGAAAACCAGAGTGGAGCTCAACATGGGAAATGATTCAGCATTTTTAATCTCAGAAAACAAAGGAAAGTTTAAAGAACCCCAAAAGAAAAGCAAGAGAAGTATTGTTACAGATAGTAAATTTTTTTTTATTCAATATGATATTCACTTCCATTGTGTAATCTGAACCAGTTCATCTGAAAAGCATGCAAAATATTTTAAGCAAAATATAAAAGCAAAATATTACAAGCTGTAAAAAGTCCAATTACGAATCGAAAAACATAAAAATTCAGAGAAAAAACTCCAGTAAAACTGAAACAGTGGAACAATTCAGAAAACACATTGACATTTTGGCCAAAATGGAAAAAGATTGTACCATTTCAGAACTGACAACTTGATACTAATGGGATGAGTCTTCTGTCAAACAAACAACTGAAAAAGTGATAGGGAAAGTTTGAGCAAGAGATGGTAATCCAAATGTGGGATAATTATGAATTCCATTTGAGTCATTATAATCTTATTTTTAGTGAAAACTACAGAAATAGTCTGTATAAGCGCTCGTTATGATTGAAAAATAAAATGTTGTCCAATTGGTTCCAAGTTGTTGGTTCCTTTCGCAGCTTTACTTTACTGTAGGGATGGTACAAAATGAGCAAACATAGTTTATGTTTAAAACATAAATAACATAAATAAAACATAGAAAACTGTTTATTTTAAATAGCAAGTTTCTGATCACGCTAAATCATGTAATGTCTGATCTGAATAGATTTTATCTATAACACCAGTCAATGGTTGATGACACACGCAGTCGCATTCTTGAAATGTGATCTCTAGAAATAAACTACTAAAGTGTTCCAAAACATATGCTTAATGCTACAACTTTCAAACTAGGAAGTAAAATGAGAAGCATTTGTTTCTTTGTTTGCAAAAAAATATTTATCAGAGGTCCCATCGTGCATTTTTTTTAAGAACGGTTTTAAATGAACTTTCAATAATGTAACAATTGACCATGTCCTCTTTTAGCTTAAAAATCTTTCTTCAGAAACCTATGAGTGATAACAAATCAACAACATGGAAACCAGGACAAAAAGTTTTTATACTTTCAGCAAGTTAAATTGCATACAAGTATGGCACCAACAGTGAAACCGAGCATATATAATATTCTGGCTAAGTTCTTTTACAGGAAAGCCAAATTTCTGTCTCATTTCAAACCAATCCTGTTTGGAGGCTTCTGAAAGGACAACATGACTTTTGAAGCAGAGCATTTTGAAAGGACTGAAGCTGTTCCTTTATGGATGAGATTTTTTAATGCAGCAAGAAAAATGCTGGTTATTATTATAAAAAAATACAGATATTCATGTGAGATGACCCCAAGTCGCACAAAACAAAATTGAAAGAGATACTCTCATGGTGGCAAAATAAACCCTGCACAAAGTAACTGCAGGCAATAAAGATATCCTCTAACAGTTGAGCAACAAATGACTACCATCAGTCCTTGACAATATAATTGCAGAAAATAACAGCCATCTTTTCTTCAGGGAAAGATCCCACTCTCGTTTATAAAAAGGTGAAGGGAGTGACTGACTTGATATACTTTAAAGAGCAATAATCAATTTTTAAGCACTGTTGTTTACCTCCTCCAGAGCTGCAAGAGGCTTGCAATTGGTGAAATTGTGTAACACGCAGAATGGCGGCATAAATGTATTTATTATTATCTTAGTTGTACGAACCAACATTCTTATGGTCATGTAAATTTCTACCAGTATACTGTAGACAAAAAAATGTATATCCCTAATTTTAAATACTGATTTATAAACATATTTGCCCTGAAAACTGGCAGCCTGAAATCCAAGCATGAACAAGTATTAAGTCTCTTTGAGTTCATCCAAACATTTCCAGAAGTCACCACACAGCACAAAAATTATAATCAACGAACTCCAAACTTCAGTGATAACATGAAACCTTTAACCAAACAGAACAAGCCTCACCTTATTACTCATTATCTGATTACATTGAGAACACTCAAAGACTGCAGGTGAATATCTTTAATATAAATTAAAATAAATAATCTTTTAATATAATTATTTTGTGAAACTACATCCCAGACCATAGCAGATACTATGTACTCTGACCATCCTCATGTTAGTAAGTTGTTTATTCAAGACTCCCTCTTAAATGGAAGAGTTCCAAAGCTAAGTCGGCAACCCCCTACACTCTCTCACAACTAAAGTGTATTCCACTAACCATCTGCTAGCTCAAAACTGCCAAATACACAGAGTTAAAACACTCTGGAGTGAATGCCTACAGCCCCTTTAAAAACCCTCTAGGCTGGAATTTACAATGGCCTCTTCCACAGCACAGCTCAATAAACAGGGACAAGTGGAAGACGCAAGAGAGCTGTTTCTGAAATTATTTTAGAGTGGTGGTGAGGTGCATCTATAAACTTTATGAAACATTCAAAACAGTAAACAAAACTGAGCAAATATGATCCATTTAACACCTAGCAATAACTTTACTTTTTGGGGGAGGCTAATATGGAAGTGACCAAACTAACTCCTTGAGGCTGGTGTAAGAAGTGAACACATTGCCATTGACACCCATGTTAAAGCATCACAAAATAGTTTTTTGAAATGTACAATTTAGTGTCACTAACCATTTTGTTTATTTTTAATCGTTTGAAAATTTTCATTTCACAAATGCAGATCTAATCTTTGTTGCAATATTTTCTTCCATTGTCTCTCAACGAACTCATGTTGCTAGTAGGGATGGCACTGTACAGACCTTGGTTTTAACCATGGTTTTTAGTTTGTTTCGGTTCTGATGGCTTAGTGAATTACTAAGTAATATGTGCAAATCAAATGAAAAGATTTAAAACTAGTTGTTTGACAGAATTCACTTTATGTTTCTAAACAAAATGTCAACACAAACCTTTGACTCTTTAAATAAAAATAAAACTGATTCAAAAGTTCCTCCTCAAATAATAGACTCTCTCCTCTGCTAAAGTAAAACAGGAGACACAGAAACACAAGAAGCTCCGCCCCTCTAACTTTAGCACTTGCTTATTGGATATCTACACAATGTAGACATGTAAATTAATTGGATATTTGCTCGTAGAAAGGCACTTCACCGAAATGTGCTTTTTCACATTTGTAAACAAGTAGTTCACCAGCCTTGTTGAAAAAATATTACACACCAAAAAAATGTGGTCCACATGCACATATGATATATCTAATAAGCTAATGGTTTAAACTGCTTATATATGCACTAGATGGGGGTCTACCGATATCTGCAGTCATACAGCAATCTCTCTTCTCTTGTGTGAAGTAAGTTTGCGCTAAAGTGCAGGTCATAATCGCAGCAATACAAAAGTGTTGCTTTCATTCTAATGTGACAAGAAGACATGTCATCAATTTTCCACTTTCGCTTCATCAGTGGATGATCCCCTGGCTTCGTTTTAACTCAACTGACCACACCCCTTTTATTGCTTGTATTTTTTATATTTATAAAACTGAGAAGGCCACCTGCTTAACTTGAGGGAGCAAACTCTGATTGTTTTCCTTTGCTAGAATTTAACTTTATGGAAACTGAGGTGGTAATATTGTTTCTTATTTGTTTAAGTAAAGTTTTAGATAATTAAGGACAGAGCAAATAGACTCAAAGCCACGTACCAGCACTGAAATTGGTCTTTGTTTTGGGCTTATATTTTTGTCCACCACTTTTTTTACTTCCTAGTATTGCTATGCACCGCTGAAAAAAATGGCTGGACATATGAAGATCTACCATTCTTTCATATGTTATACTGTCAGTGATTTGTTATTGCTGAATTCATACACTAACATTTAAAGTAATATGAATAAATCAAGTACAACTCTGACTGAATGTAGGGTACACTTTACTGTTGGGAAAAGGCTTAAACTAAAACTAAAAAACAGGTTCTGTCATGAAGCAATAGTCAATACAATTTGCTACATCTTAGCCCTTGTCTTCTTGCATTTACTTTAACACTGGCATTAGGAATGATTATAAATTATAAAAAAAAGTCAAATGCCAAACATTTTCACCACAGTTGTGAGCTTCAATTTAGATTTATCCATATCTAATTACACATATTCCTGAAAAAAAGGCCCACCTTTGATTGATTTCATACATTGATCCATTTCATCCCAGGGTTTAGTCATGAAGAAAGATGTGCCTACTTTATGGAGCACTGCCTGCTTGGAATGCAAATGAGAATGCTAAAGTGCTGAGATCTGTGCTTTCTGGTGGGTTGAAACACAAACCTAGCACAACACAGGGTTTCCAGAAGTCCAATAGCAATACTATTTCTATCATTTTTAGTGCTGACTATAATTTGACTGGAGATGGCAAGAGAAATCTCTGCTAGTGGAGTCCTGGAATAATATTAATGTAACATAAAATACATAACCCTATTTTATTGCTAAGGTTATAGCCTCATATAAGGTAGAAATGAGCCTGAGGAGAAAGCATGGTGATTGCAATCTACACACAGTCAGGCAGGAAGCAAAAAGACTCCAACAATCCAGAGTGACAGGGGAGCCATAACTCTTCTTTTTGTAAAGGAAACAGATTGAGATATCAAGACAAACAAATCACAATGAGTAACAGCACTATTTGGGATGGGGAGAAAATGGCAAGATTCAAAATAAAAATATATTACATTTCAAATGCCACTAGTTTGTTTTTACTGGGGTTATTGTTAACTCTTTGGGTGTTTTTTAATACTCATGGTGGATTTTAAAGAGTAAACACATTTCAGCAAATTAGGTACAGATGAGAAAAAAAACTCCTGGGAGTTTTACTTTGAAAACGCTCAGATGAATTCACAAATGTGAGTACCAAATGTACTACTCAGATGGAATGAAATAGGACTGGAAACAGGCTAATTAAAGTACACATTTGAAAACTTAGTTTTAGTCACATAAATGAATTAAAGTCTTATTGAGGAACACGTATCAATAAAAAAAAAAAGCAAGACCCTCTTTTACCATGACTAAATGGGTAAAAATATCCAACTTCAAAAATGTTCGTGTTAGAAGCATAAACACTTGGGTTTTGAGCTCCACCATCAAACACACACACATTGCCTCAGTATTACACCATGAGTTCAGCATGCTTGTTTACCAACAAAAGAATCCAACACCCTAACATGAGAAAATCAACTTTTACAATTTGTAGCAGTGTTCAAATCTGAGTCCAAACAAATCAATTCATTTGATTACAAACTAGCTGAAATGAAACCAGGGATGTCCAAACTTTTTCCAAAATGGCCAAATTGTAAAGCCAAGATGCCTTTGGACAATGGTTCCTTCTGACATTTTTGTCACCGCTCAAGATATGCAACCAAATATCTAAAGATAGAGTCCTGCCTACAATAATATCTCAAGAGCCAGATAACTGAGTATGTATTGTAAGCTATACACTCAACTTGCAACTTCGAACATATATCTTATTCAAGAGTAAAATAAAACATTGTGCATCAGTATATTGCATTAATGTGCTTTAGGCATGTTACTGTTAAGGAACAAAAGACAAGACACTAATGAGAAGAGTGAATCATAATAGGTGTGGCGGTTCTCATTATCATTAATTTTCTGTTCCCCATCACTTTTATTTTGCTGCAGCATCTTCAATCATTATTATGCAATGTCAGATGCAGATAACTCATTCATTCATTCATCTTCCCTTTCGGGGTCGCCACAGCGGAATGAACCGACAACTCTCTGGCATATATTTTACACGGCGGATGCCCTTCCAGCCGCAACCCATCGCTGGGAAACATTCACACACTCATTCACACTTTAACACTATGGGCAATTGTTTTTTCTCAATTCGCTTTTACTGCATGTCTTTGGATTTGTGGGGAAACCGGAGCACCCGGAGAAAACCCACGCGATCACGGGGAGAACATGCAAACTCCACACAGAAATGCCAGCCGAGGCTCGAACCAGCGACCTTCTTGCTGTGAGATGACCGTGCTACCCACTGCGCCACCCGTGACGCTTGCAGATAACTATCAATTGTTTTTGTTTATTGGATTTTTTTAAGTAACTGAATGCATTGAACAAATTACCTTAACCCCAACCAATTCTTCCTTCCCTTAACATCCATGTTAAGCGGTGTTCAGACTGAAAATTGTAAAATGCGGAACCTGCATGGATGCTAAAAATTGTCAACTCATTCACATGTAGGCAAACTCCCCCATCAGTTATTAGTTTGTGGGTTACCGTCATGTCAATACTTTAGAAGCAGCAAAAAAAGACATTGAACTTTATCGATGAATACAATGTTTTCCGCTCTCTCTGTACTGTTACTCTGCACTATTCAGATCATAGAACCTGCCAAAACCACTGTGCACACAAATTCCATATCACACCTATCCATTGAATTAATACGTAAATCACTAAACACAAACTACACAAATTCAGGTCCTACAATGCATTTCTGCAGCCATATATAGAAAAATATTAAATATAAAAATGTAAAAGTTATATTTAAAAACTAAATATTTCTTAACTCCAAACTCAAAGACAGCATATGAAGCTCAAATGTAAATATATGTTATATACGTTTTAAAATGTCATATAAACTTAAAATGAAATTCCAATTTCCAGGGTTATCCTATTCATCCATCTCCTCAGATAGAAAGAGCAAGCTAACAGTTCTGTCACATCTCACAGGACATCTTTAATGGGCAGAAAACTCAGTCAGCAGAAGTCAGAGGCAGCAGCATCTAAAAGAAGACCTTGTTCTGATTGATTGAAGACACTGTGATAGATTCGGGGATAAAAATAGTGCCCCTTCCTCAATTGTTTAAGCTACTGTAGCCTTGAACATGACTGTCACATGCTGTCATTTTTCTGCTTGACATCTTCTTAGAGAAAATATTTATGTCCTCACACAACGACCTCAAAGGAGGCATTAGATGCTAATTTATCTGGCCATTTTATTAAAGGTATTTATGAAAGAGAAACCAGTCAGATTTATTGTATTAAAAAAAAAAAAAAGTAACTTGAGACATGGAACAAGTGAAATTTTTGTGTGACTTTTCATTGTATTACTAAAAAAAACTATTACTACTATAACTAGGAAAAAAGTACAAATGCCAGCAAAAAAAAATCATGAGCAATTCTTAGTAAATCTGAGTGTGAAATTTGATGTAACATTGGTGTAAATTTTATTTTACGTACACAACTTTGATAGATGAGGTCCCTAGAAGATAGCTTATGCTAAAGCTCCCTTTTAAAACACAATAAATAAATAACGGTTTAATAATATGTTAAAGGTATCATATCAAGTAAATAGACTTTATGACATTTCTACCCTGTTTAAACATGGAATTGAAAGTGACCAGTTGCCCCATACCCGGAATTTGTGCTCTGTATGTATGCCATCCCAGTGTACACACACAGCAGTGAACAAACACACCGTGAACACACACCCAGCGCAGTGGGCAGCCATGGCTGAGGCACCTGGGGAGCAGTCGGGAAACTGTCGAGAAACCACAGCTGTAATTGTTGAATATGTGAGAGCAAGTGTTTTATCACTCACACCACCTTCAACTCGGTAGATCTGGAGATCGAACCAGTGGTGACCTTCGGAACTCCTTATACACCAGCCCACAACTGCCACAATATTGTTCCCTCATCAAAAACATACAAAAATTCAGATTAGATGTTTGTGTAATCCTATTTTATTTTTCAGGGAGTTTCAAATATGCTTGATGACCATAGCTCTAACCAATCAGATGAACCACTAATGCAGCTCATCTCAATTCTGAGTGGAGAGGAAATCAGAAGATTTTGTGCATGACTAAGCAAAACCTGATTTGTATTTGTGAGTGACTTCACATCAAACTTTTTCTATAACTTTTTTATAAAGAAGAATTTGATAAAGGACTTCGCAAGGCAAGACTGGCTCAGAAAACAGATGCTTTTTTGACCTTTCTGAAGATGAGTGGCAGTGGGAGGAACAAGTGTAAATGGCTCACAAATACAAAACCTGATTTGTATTTGTGAGTGACTTCACATCAAACTTTTTCTATAACTTTTTTATAAAGAAGAATTTGATAAAGGACTTCGCAAGGCAAGACTGGCTCAGAAAACAGATGCTTTTTTGACCTTTCTGAAGATGAGTGGCAGTGGGAGGAGCAAGTGTAAATGGCTCATTGTGCAGAGCCCATTAATTTGAGTTGAATCAAAAACATTGCTTTCAAAAAACACTGCAAAAAAACACTCTGTAAAATACTAGTAGTAATGGAAGAAATGTAATTAACTTCCATTCTCTTGACAACCAACAAAAATAATCCCTATATACACCAGCTTGTTTACACTCACCAAACTGAATTTATTGTTAATCATGAACAGACGGCATTCAACCTCATCCAATGCATCACAGCGCTAATGTGGACCGGCTGCATTTTTGAACACTCAAATGTGGTTAATTTGCAAACTAATAATTTATTCATGAATGTGATGGGGGCACAAAAATAACGTTTTCCTTTTTCCTCTTTCAACGTTTAATTGACTGGCTGCAATTGACCATCTTTAGCTAAATCGGTTATCAAAGACAGCAGATTCTGTTTTAAGCGCCAAAAAAATGATTCTTAATTAATTTCATCTGCCAAATTTCTTTTAACTCAAACTAAAATATTAAACAACAAATACTTAATTAAAAATCTGTTATCAAAGACAGCAGATCCTGTTTAAAGCACCAAAAAAAATATTCTTAATTAATTTCATCTGCCAAATTTCTTTTAACTCAAACTAAAATATGAAACAACAAATACTTAATTAAAAATCTGCTATTTTGTAAATATCTTGGCTTAAAAAAATCTAATTAAAAACTCAAAGTAAAAATCACTGGTTGACCATGTGTGAAGCGTTTCGCCTCAGAAGAGCACAATCAAATAAGAGTTAACACCTCCTACACACACAGAACCGAGCAAAAGGAATAACAAACCAGGATAAACATACTGTGTCAGATGGCGTCCCTCTCTCCAAACAGAGGGATGCTGAGCTTGGCACCTTTACAATCCAGATGAACCCTCTGCCCTCCTAAATTATAACTCTGAACAACAATACAGAGCAAGAATGTCCCACTATAGTTAGCAACAACTTCACCTCATGGACTCCAGGCAACGGAGAAGAAAGCATTCGTGGATATGATTTTTAACCCCACAACTAGGTGCTAAAACACTTCCCTGGAAAACCAGCACCTGACAAAGGCATTTGAGGCACGCAGACACAGAGGCCACATTGTTCAGGACCAAATGAAGGCTACCAAAGCATTAACTCTTCCTCTACCGCTGAATACACAGGTGTCTGTCCAAAGAGGAAGATCTGAAGCAAGCCCATACTTTCCCCACTAATAAGTTACTGGAAGAATCAATCCATTAACTTCTCTTTCTGTTAAAAGTCAGAATTTTCAATTCAATAACTTCAATAACTTCCTCTTAACATCTATTATAGTTTATAAATTTGTAGAACATACTTTGAGATTATTAGATTAGGATAAATATTTCATGCTTAATGACAAAAAATCTGTATTAATTATCAATAGCTTTAACCCTAATTAATTTGAAAACTTTAACACTAACCAATACCTAAACTCGTCCACATTATAGAAATCTTATAAAAACATATCAAGTTTGTTAATTGTTACGATTAATTTCAAATATCAAAATCTTTTAACTTCTTTTCCTCTCATTATTTCAATTACATGTACTTATATTATCTGTTGAGAAGGCAAACAAGTGTTATATGGTTTAAAAGTTAACCATAATTTACAGGGTTTCCGTAGGTTCCATAAGGTGAAATTTAAGACTTTTAGGAGCCAAAGTAAAGACCTACATCATCACATCAAAAACACACAAACCTGTTTAGCATAATAAACATTATGATTCAAATACATTGATTCAAATAGTAACCAACCCTTTTATGTTTTTGAGCATTCATGAAGGTTTCCCAGAAGGTTTTTTTACAAAGTAAGATAACTATGAGCATTTTCTCAATCAACTCTTACGATGCCATTCACATTTTTTTAACACCTATGTGTCAGGTGTGCAATAGCAACCCTAACATTTTTATGAATTTAGGTTATGAGATTTTTCTCAAAAGATGTCACAGCTAAACGACCCTTTTCACGTTTTAGAGGTTTTACAAAAGTTTTCTCAAACTCTACTCTAATCATGATTTTTATATTTTAAGCATTTATGCACATGTTCTCAGACTATGGCAACCCTAACACTCGTTTCTTTACATTTTACATTAAGCTTTTGGAGGCTAAATTCTGGCAACCCCCAAAAAACATACCACATTAGATTTACATAGTCGCCAGAAAACAATACCTGTGAAAACATTTTAAAGGTCTAACATTTTTCCTTTTAAATTTTCAACTTTTAAGATTTTTTAAGACCCCTGTGAACACCCATAACTTCAGAGTTTTTGGGGGTTGTGGTCCTTAGTTAATTTTCGATTTAAGTATTTGATTCTGCATAAATTTGAGCTAGACACCCCTCATGTAAACTTTTCATCAGATTCAGTTCTGTATGTGAATGTATAACCACATTGTGAGATACAGGGTTTTTTTTTTTACAAAATTTTTCACACGAATACTGCAAATTGTCCTTTGTAATATATCCATAATTAAATTATGATCATGGTGGTTACTGGGGATCCAATATGTAGAAAATCATATGAAATTTTGTTTAGTTTCAAGCTCAATCTTAATCAATCATGAAGAGTCTACACATCGTTTGAAAAGCTAATAATGCACCAGAGAGCTTAGAAGTCTTGTCCATTATTACTTGACAAGTGGGAGGAGGGTGTGCACCAATCAGAGAGAGCCCATGTCTCAGCTCCCACAGGACTGACAATAATAATAGGTCATCTTGCAGCATCACCCAGCACATTTACGGTAAGAGGAGAGGGTTTCATCAGTCTTAAACACACCATGGAAGATAAATAAAGATGGTTTCCTTGGAGATGGTCTGCAGTGATTCTTCTAAATCAGCTAACAAATCTTCGAAGCTATCTTAAATCAAGACAACTCACCACAAAAGACATGACAATGGTTAAAATGAACAACAAAGCAGGTATTGTTGCTAGCAATTCACACTAAAAGTAATTTTTAAAAGTGTATTCTATATGACTGGAAGTATTTTAATGGAAGACAATCTCATTGTGATTATCGATGTCAGTGAGTAGATCGTAATTATGCAGATTACATCACTAAAAGCTCTTAGAATAATATTTATTGAACTTTTAGACATTTAAACTTTTAAATACTTTATTTGGAGTTGGTCAGGCTTCTTGATTCACTTTGATAATTGATTTGTATTAGAGTAAAAGCATCCAATTTAACTAGACATTTTCATATATTTTCTAAGCAAACCTTGATACTTTAATGGACGTAAGCCCGTTTTGTGGCGCAAATTGATCTCTGTGACTCCTGCAGCCTTCTTACAGCAACAAAGCTCTCACTCTGTGTTCAAATCAAGAACAGAAGTTTCATAAATTGTGAGTGATTTACATGAAGATGTAACTTCGAATCCATGCAGATAAAGGGAGAGGTATTGCAGGTTCTGTAGGTCAGATTTAATTGAATTCATTAGCTCAAATGGTTTCTCTGCTTTGGATGTTTTTTTGCTAGCTTCACACCTCTGTTGTTTAATGTTGATGAAGTGATGCTCCTTGCCCTTAGATGGTGCTCTGGGGACAACAATGGTACTCCTCATCTTTTATAATCGTTGTGGGCTTTGTTGAACAACTCTTGATGGTTAGATACTAGGACACTCTTCTGGGGGTCTATATTCTACTCTTCCGCATCAGCGCTAGAGTGTGCTTCAAGAACAGCTCTTTCATGCCCAACACATCATCAAAAGAGCCAGCTTTCATTAGTAAAATAAGGAGACATGGCAGTCTTTTTCGTGCACATTGTTTAGCCAGATGTGTGTATTTGGACAGAAAAATCATCTAGATGTGTGACGCCTTTGACCCATTATTGGGGTGAACATCACTAGTATACCTGCAAATAGTCCTTTGTAATATATCCAAAATTACATTATGATCATAGTGGTTACTGGGGATCCAATATGCAGAAAATCATATGAAATTTTGTTTAGTTTCCAGCTCAATCTTAAACGTAGAGATAACATGCATTTTAATCTCTTAATAGATCATTTTCTTTAAGCTGAAAGTGAGCCATGCATCTCCTGTTCCTCCCATTGTCATGGTTCCACCAGGCCCCTACTGGGTTTTGCCTATTGTCACACCCATTCATCCCATTTCTGGCATTCAAAGGCATTCATATTTTGGAAAGCCAAAACACACTTTTTGCACAGGAGAGTCAATAAACATTCATTATTAATACAATGTAGTTCTGCTTTGGTTACACTTACGGGTTAATCAACACATATGTTACTCATTGAGCTACATTAGTGATTCATCTGATTGGTTAGTGGGCGGTGCTATGGACAATGGGTGTGGCTGGTGTTTTGAGCTCCCAGAAAAAAATAGGATTGCACAAAAATGCATGAACCAATCTGAATATGACTTAAGGTATGTTTTTGATGAGGGAACAATACTAAAACACGTAAAAAATGGCTGAGAAGTTGAGTTTTCCGGATGCTGCACCTTTAAACACAAAGCTTACTTAAAAACCCAGAGGATCATATCAGTGCATGTCAAAAAATAGAAAAAAGTAAAGCTGTTCAGAACCCTTTCAAAGCAGTTAGCAGACTAATATAGATAACAGTTAGATAGTTATTTATCTTGGACTGCTAAAATTACGAAGTGCACAATTCTTTAGGGACACTATTTCACACAACTAGTAAATAACCTTGGGTTAATAATTAATCTTGGGTGTCCATAAACAACACTGTAAAGAAACACTGTAGATACCCTGCATAGCAGTCCATCTTCTTTTGCATTTGTGTCAAAAATAGGTTACAACAATAAAAATTCCTTCAATTTGATGACTTTAATCTTTGTCATTTGTATCGAGTAAAAAGGCAAAATTATGGTATAGTAGCTTGAAAACACAGTACAGAAAATGTAAACTACGAATAATTAACACATGAACCCCAGCAGTCATACTATGAATTAACAAAAAGCATAGGACTTTTGTACCAACGACAGTATTACATAAAAACATCCAACAATACATAAGTGAGATTAAAGCATTCTGTTTCTATGGAAACATAAAATTGTCCGAAATGGTCTGACTTCCAAATGTCTACGACCTAATTTCCATAAATAACTGAATTTGAGCAACAGCTTCACACTGGTTTTGAAGGCAAACGTCATATGTTAAAATAGCTTATTAGTAAAACAAATAGCTAAAAAGATTATGTAATAACAAATATTTATGAACTTTGTTTACCGTCTCCAGACGTCTCTTGTTGTTTGTTCGGCAAGTCAACTTTGGAGTGAACGTTTCCTGTTTGCCTCCGTTGCTTCCTTCCTTTCTCCCTTCCTCACCTAACGGGACAGGTAACTACAATTCCAACCGAATAAAGGAAAGTTATAAGACTATGGATCAAAACGCGAGACTTTCAGGGGGTAAAATCAAACGTATGTAAAATAAAATCGCGTCATTTGTGTCAGTTAAATCTACGGCGTGCGCGTTGTCAGTTGTGGGCTCAGCTGTACCTGCGCTCGTGCACGAGAGGGAGAGCGCGAGGCAGCAGCAGATTCTGGGCGGGGCCGATGCGGGTGGGCGGGGTCAGATGCAGATTGTTTCCAGCTGATGACTCCTATGACGACAGAGGCTGATTGTGTAAACGACTCTTACACTAGACGTTTTTATTTTCCAAGCCTTTTTAATCTGCCGTTGGTTTTAAGACCTACAATCATCTTTATATTTGTTTGTTGTACAAAACTTTGGTCAGCTTTACTGTATGAAATGTTATTTAAAATACATTTTACTTACTTACTTTGGATCTGGTCCTAATAATTAATTTAATTATTGGAAACCAATAATTTAATTAATTAATTCAGTCATAAACAGTTGTTTACCACAAAGCATGGGCGGTGCTAACAACACCAGAAGGAAAGGATTAGTGTTTATTTATTAGATGTAAACTAAAAATAACGTGTTACTTACTATTATAATAAATAATATGAATAGTATTTACAATAAATATGTAAGTAAATGAATAATACAAAAAAAATGCTAGAAACCCAGAAAAATGTTCATATGTTGAGCAAAAAACAAAATAATAATTTGACAGACTTTCCCAAAATTACAAACTGAAATAATGCAAACATACATGTATGAGTACATCCACATACTGTCTTTAAATATACTGTTTTAATTATATGTTCCTCTGTGGACTTGGAGTCATAGTAAATTATTTTAAACCCATCTATACTATAATATATTAAATGTGTTAATTACATCATTTGTGTGGGGGGAAAGGTTTAACTTTTAAAAATCTATTGACTTCAACTTCTATTTGATAAAGTTCACAAACATTAAAACACTGTTTATCTTATAATGGCATAAAAGCTTCCCTGTATCGCCACCTAGTGGACACCAGGGTCCTTTTTCTATCAATGAAAAAGAAGTTGAGTTTTAAAACTTTTAGTTCTTAGGTTCAAGAGCAGGGTTATCTGAAGAAATACAATTACACCTCAAACATAAGACCAGATTTTGGGATTAACGTCATAACCACAATTTCTCGCCTTTAATTAGTAAGAGACGAAGGTCACATGCAATTACTCTTTATCCATGATGACTACAATAGCTGCTCATTAATTCAACTCACAAGGGCTCAGATAGACGGTAAGCCCTTGCTCCTCATCAGCCAGGGCAATGCTCACAAAAATTAGTCACTCACAAAAATCATGCAATGGGTCTCTCAAGAAAATACTTAACTTACCTCGCCAAACTGTCACAGAATAAAGAAGAACCTTCAAAGAATCAAGAGTTGAATCAGGGTAGCCACTACCAAATTTAAAGTTAATTTTGGGACCCATGCTCCCAAAACCCCATGCTATGTAATTTTATGTTAATCCCAATAGTAGTATTTCTCTCTATACTGGCTCCCTGGTGAAACTTGAAACACATTAAATATCTACCACTTTGTTCTTTCCTCTAAACAAATGTGCATCAGCAGGGAGCTGCCATAGTTTAAATTCTGATATAAGCCCAGGCTATGAGTTCATTCTCTCCATTCATGTCAAAATGATTGAATATTGCCCAGTGAAATCAGCCAGGGGTGACAGGAGTCAGAGCTTTAGGGGTGCTCAACCCTTAACAAAACCATGTGTGAACACACAGTAGATACAATGCTAGATAAGTCAGTGTCTTGACTTCTGCATTGATGAGTTGCACATGAGTCGATTTCAGAGGACCAGATCCAAGCTAAAAATTAAACTAATGGGCACTGAGGAACATTATTGGATGGAAAATTGGACCGTAACGAGCATGTTGTACTAAATCTAAAAATATTATATCAATTTCTATTTGATTGCAACGCAAATGTCATTTTAAAGACCATAAATGTAAAAAAAAGAGTGTTTTTGAGTATTTTCCTTAATCATCGAGGGGTTGTTATAATAGTAGCCTTTCTGGCTTTTTCTAAAGAAAACATGTCAGTGTCTTAAACTAAACAGAAAAATGTGACCAAGTTATGAATTACTCTGAACTGTTTTTTTATAGTAAAACATAATTTTATTTGAATTTCAGCATTCCTGAAAGATTTGCAACCCTTGCATCAGCATTTGAGCAGCAACTTTCCGTGTTTCTTACATCATTCAAGCTTGACACGGGCCCCAGCACATCTCCCAAATCATTGACTGCTTTATTCAGGATCCATGAAGAGCTCCATAGGTTTATGAGTCTCGTAAATAGCCACCCAAAGCTTTCTAAAAGCATCCGACAAATGGAAGGTATAAGTGAAGACAAACTGAGATGTTTAGAGACTCTTAAGTAAACAGCAGCTGTGCCACATGTTTGGATCACATGTACGCGCAAACACACACATGCTCCAACACTTATTTTCAATAGACTCAGGTATTTTTTGCTAAGTGTTTTAACATGTATCTTATGATGGAGCTGTCTGAAACGTATCCACTCAACCAACTAACAAGAAAAAAAAAATTTTAAGCAAAATATTTTGATGAATTAGTTTATTCAATCTTCATAACTAGGTGTGTTTCAATGTCAAAGGGGTTAGGGCTTTCAGAAAGGGGACTTTTAGAACAGGGTTTTCTTTTAGTTTTGAAAAGAAAATGATTTGATGTTTAAAAAGTAGAATGTTATTCAAATAGCATGCTTATTCAAGGCTTTTAACTACAGAGAACCATTTGTGCACCACACCCCAGCTGAAAGAGGAAAGCACAGATGCTTTGACGTGGCAGTGTCGGGGGAGGACATCTTTGCAGTGACTGTGGCCCGAGACAGAAAACCCATTCAGTTAAAGTTGGTATTTTTAGTGTGTAGAAATCATATTCTTTGTGCATTTAAAAGAATCATAATGTTCTTGCATTAAATGCATGTTGTGTTCTGCACAAAAAACTCCAGACTACTAAGCATACAATTACGAAGTTAACACATATGTTATATGTTACACAAAACTAAAATATTAAAATGTCATACCTTGCACAAAATAAAATAATAATAATACAAATATCATGTTTTGCATGGAAATGCCTAAAATGCTTTTAAAGTTTGGCTGCTTTCAGAGGGCTTTAGGACCTTGCAGAGGTGGTATCTGGATCCTGAGGGAGGGATCTCTTTCTTCCCCTTTGGAAAACCAGATTAGCTCATTTAAATACCCCCTTTCCAGCTTCTAGAAGTTTCTTTTCTGGACTATAAAGGCCTCTGCTTCAACCGAATCGGCAAACCTGCAAGCCAAGAGAAGAGAAGAGAAGAGAAGAGAAGAGAAGAGAAGAGAGAAGAGAAGAGAAGAGAAAGAAGAGAAGAGAAGAGAAGAGAAGAGAAGAGAAGAGAAGAGAAGAGAAGAGAAGAAGAGAAGAGAAGAGAAGGTACATTATGCGCAAATGCTTTTATTAGATAAAGTTTTTAAAAGGGTTTTCTTATGCATGCAAGAAAGGCTACTGCACACGGGCAGAGAATACAATTTTGAACTCTGAATTGAAAAACTGCACACTAAATTCAATTGTTTAGTCTAGTTTTAATGATTGTACTATAAAATAAATGTTTTCATCCTTTACTAAACAACTACAACGTTCTATACAGCTATTCTATTATGTATTACTAGTTTTTGCATGTTTGAGCAAGTTTCTACATTTTCATGACAGTAAGTGGTTTAGAGCCACCCCGTAACTCTTGGATGTGGGTCCACTCTGGAAGTTTGGATTGGTTGAAGTTTTCTTCAAAAGTCCATCCAGCAATTATAAAGAGTCGACATGTCTTTCTTTCTCTGTGTGCGCATGAAGTAGCAGAACATCTGCATTAAATCAGAACAGCAAAGAGCAATTTTGCACATTGAACAATGTACTGCATGTAAAACTATTTTTGTGTAGATTACCCAAATGCACCTCTTGTCTTTCAGAGTGAAAATCCAAATCGTTGACAACTATGAATATGAAAACATTTCAAGGTATTCCAGATGAAAAAGCAACATGAAAAAAGGGAAAATTAAAATGTGTGAAATGTGAGGCAATATCTCACAGCCAAATGCATCATGTTTATCATTTTTAACCATATTTTGTAGTTTCATCAAGGGATTCAGATAAAGGGATGGTTGAAACAATAGTGGGTGTTGTAACCTGACTGTTTCATAACGCCAGAGTGAACTGTTGCTTTAAGAAGTGCATTCCTGACTAGTTAAACAATGCTGCTGCAGGAAGACATGCCTAGAGGCATAAACTTTGTAACAAACCTAAAAAAAATTGTCAAACACTTACATTCATTCACATTTTATACAATACATTTTCTTGAAGAGATAAATATGTTCCTATTTATATAGATGTTAATTCATTGCTTTATCTTTTGCTTTTACATGAATTAACAATTTTATATTTCAAACCATTTTAAAACAGCAAAACCCCACAAAAAATAAGTTTCCTTTAAAGAAATACATTTTTATAATGTAACAAATGTGTTTTAACAGCTATTTTAAGGAAATGTTATAACACAATTATTAACCTTTTTATACTGTATAAGTTTTTCAGTTTGGTTTTAACTGTTGGTCCATGCAAACCTTCCATTTCTTTTGAATTGATAACCAAACACTTACAGTGCAACATCAATTTAAACACCTTTAAACTATTCACACTAGCATTTGAGAAGAATCTACACTCACCTAAACTTTCACCCTTCTCCCCAGGTTTTAATTATATTCCAAAAATAGAGCAAACATGTGGCTCTCCAACGCCATGGCTCTTTGCATTCTGGCTTTCTCTGTACCCAGTGAGAACAAAACCCTGAGCAGCCATGCAGCCTCCATGGCAGACACCAGCACCAACCTGGCCTTCAATCTCTATCAAAACATAGCCAAAGAAAAGGGACTGGAGAATATCCTGATATCTCCTGTAGTGGTGGCTTCTTCTCTTGGTATGGTGGCCATGGGGAGCAAAGCCTCAACAGCGTCCCAGGTGAAGAACCTTCTGAAGGCAGACGCCCTCAAGGATGAACATCTGCATATGGGTTTGTCTGAGCTTCTGACGGAGGTGAGTGACCCCCAGGCTCGAAACGTGACGTGGAAGATCAGCAACCGCCTCTACGGGCCCAGCTCTGTCAGCTTTGCAGCTGACTTCGTCAAGAACAGCAAGAAGCATTACAACTACGAGCACTCTAAGATCAACTTCCGTGATAAGAGAAGTGCCATTAACTCCATCAATGAATGGGCTGCCAAGTCAACTGAAGGAAAGCTGCCAGAAATCACTAAGGATGTGAAAAACACAGATGGGGCTCTGATAGTTAATGCCATGTTCTTCAAACGTAAGTATTGGCAAATTAACATTAACAGACATGTTTCTCTAAAATCTAAATTCTTCCTGAAATAGATGATAAGTCTTGTAATATTTTGCTTTGGTTTGAGGAAATCCCTAATAATTCAACAGTGCAGGTGTTAACACTCACTTGATATTAGATGGTGTTCAATAAAAAGCCTAAACACTCACAAGATGGTGCCAAACATTTTCACATATCTGAATTTTGCTGGTTTAAATTAGAGAGAGACAATGTTCATGTTGGGAATTGTGTTCCGCATCCAATGCTCTTTTTATACTCTAAAAGTACTCGACAACTCTTGGAAAAGTACCTACTACATGACAAGTACTGTGAGTCGCATGTAAATGCACAGTGTCCAACATATTTAGTGTGTCATCTCATCACTCCCATTGCATCATGAATTAAAAAGTAGGAATCACTTTCTGCATTCTATATACTTTGTGTAATTCAAAGGTAACCTATGACTGCTCTCCCATTGACTAATTCTCTTGTGGTGCTCCACGGGATTGAGAATCGAGGATAATAACACTTCAGTTTGGTGCCAGAAGTAGAAAACCACTGAGAACTTTGACTGCTTTTCATGAGTACGCTAGAAATTAGCCATAGCTACGCAAGCATAGATGGTGCAATTACAGTATATTAGGCTTTCTGAGAGTGGGCTCTGAGTTTTAAGGAGCCACTTCTAAGAATGGATTGCCATTTGAACATATGATAAGCAGAGATGGCAGAAAGTTTGAGGAAGGCTAATATGCATAAATGGGACAATTGCCCATTATTATTTTGATACTATTGGATTTCACTCAAATGTACTCCTTGGTTCACATAACAATCATTATACAAGTACATGATTTCAAACCTAACCATGTTTATACAGTTGTTCCAAACTAGTAATTCCAAAAGTATGTTTGTTAAAACCATTAGCAAGTAATCTTTTTCCCAGCGCAACTTCAAGGATCTGAGGAACAACTTAAAACTTGACTCTTCCATAGTTACAGCACTTACAAAGACCATTGCAAAATGAATACCAAATAGGAGTATGGTTATCAGCCATTACACAATAGTTATGAATGGGACCAAAACACCTACCAACCACCTATCAAAATGTATTTGGTCCAGCTGTGTCTTAAGCAAGTAGCTGCTTAACCACATTTAATTACAGGTGTCAGGATATTGACTGAATCAAGTTTAATTCCTTACAAAAAGCCACAGATTAGAACTCACGTTTTAAAAACTTCACCCCCTCTTCCAGTATTTTATTTTAAATTTTTTGGGGCTTTTCTATCTTCCAGTTGTAATTTTTTTATTTTCCCACAGCACACTGGGATGAGAAGTTCCACCACAAGATGGTTGACAAACGTGGTTTCCTGGTATCCCGTTCTCACACAGTCTCTGTTCCAATGATGCATCGCACTGGTAAGACCAACCGTTTACCACATTCCCTCTGCTCAAATCCATTACAGCTAGAGAAAAGCTCTAATTGTACTTACCTCTGGTTATCTTCTCAGGTCTCTACGGGTTCTATGACGACACAGAGAACAGGCTGCTGATGGTCAGCATGCCTCTGGCACATAAGAAGTCCAACATTATTTTCATCATGCCATACCATGTGGAGCCTCTGGAGAGACTGGAGAAACTTCTCACCCGTCAGCAGCTTGACTCCTGGCTCAGCAAGTTTGAGGAGAAAGCTGTCGCCATCTCTCTTCCTAAAGTCAGCATGGAAGTCAGCCATGATCTTCAGGTGAATATGACTGACAATTACTATGACAAACCGCTCCAGAAATTGTGCGCATTGTAAACAAGACTTATTTCTTTCCAATGCAGAAACATCTAGGAGAACTTGGCCTCAATGAAGCTGTGGACAAGTCTAAAGCAGACCTCTCAAACATTTCTGGCAAGAAAGATCTTTATCTCGCAAATGTTTTCCATGCATCTGCTTTCGAATGGGACACAGAGGGGAACCCATTTGACACAAGCATTTATGGGAGTGAGAAGATGAGAAACCCCAAGCTCTTCTACGCTGACCATCCATTTGTTTTCCTTGTTAAAGACAACAAGACTAACTCCATCCTTTTTATTGGCAGGCTGGTTCGACCTAAAGGTGATAAAATGAGAGATGAATTGTGATCCCCCCAGGCTATTTTAATGACTTGTGTTAATCTTTAAACTATTATCTTTAATATTCGCGGTGCAACAGATA
Source organism: Danionella dracula (assembly GCA_900490495.1). NCBI lineage: Eukaryota > Metazoa > Chordata > Actinopteri > Cypriniformes > Danionidae > Danionella > Danionella dracula. The sequence goes on along the minus strand of UELW01000112.1, from coordinate 15,206,831 downwards.
CCTCATGTGACTTCACTAGAGAGTTTGGATGACTAGTGAACTTGTCTAAACAAAAATTATTTAAAGAAGATGGTGTCAAACATCAGTTGCAATGTTTTCCTCTGTAAGAAAAAAGAACCCTGCAAATGAACAAAGTGTTTTGAGATCACAGTTAATATCACCAGCGGTTTTCTATGAAACACTGTGCGGTTGATTAATCTGTGCTCTAGTGGAATCTCTTATTCTTTGCTCGTAGAATCTCTCTATGAGAAGTGACATCTGTTTAGTATTTGCTTTGTCTTTAACGTTTAAAGGGGAAAGACAGTCCTATTCATAGTTGGTTCTGAGTTCCATTTAACAAAAGGAATCACACTGATGCCATCTTCAAAACACTTCAGGTTGACCAACTTTGCATTTTAAAGTTTTTGATGCTGAACAAATGTTTGCTTGTAAATTACCTTTTTTCAATAAAATGAAATTAAAAACACGTATTTACTTGGTTTATTTTTAAGAAAATGAAGTAGCAAATATAGTTTTAAAGTAATGATTAATTATCGCAAGTATTATTGGAAACTGATGAAACTTAAATGCCTAAAGAATGCAGATATTAAATGAGTATATACATAGACAAGTACATGGAGTTTACATTATAATTCACAGTTCGAGTCCAATTTCAGAAGTTTTCTCATGTGAGCAAAAATTAACTTTGTCTGAGTGAAAATATGTTACTTAAAGTATTTTCAATGCAAAAACCGAAAAGTTTGAGATAAAATTGAGGAATATTCTTAAGTGAAAATTCAGAATGACCAACTCAAGCTCATAAGAAAAAAATATATATTTTAATTAATTATATATATATATATATATATATATATATATATATATATATATATATATATATATATATATATATATATATATATATATCTATATATATATATATATATATATATATATATTAGACAAGGACTGCTGCCATTAAACTATTGATAGGTGCGAGACAGTAAATCAAATAATTCCAAACTCAGCATAGTTTGTGGAACAGTTTCTGGGCCATTTTTGCTCTGGGGTCGTTCAGTTTAATCCCAGGCATTCCACCTGACTGCCTGAGTAATTTCTGGTATGTGGAGCAGAAGTTGTTCTCTCACCTTCTCTCCTAACAAAGGTTCCATGTCCTAATGGCCTCGTAAACACATGCCCAGGCAGACGAGGTTATCGTGAGGAATCTCTTTGTTCTTTTCACACTTGCAGACTTCCGAGGACGTGAGGAGACATGACGTTCAAGACGGAGGAAGTGCCTGGATTCAATGGCCCTCATGGTGAAATTGTCAAGCAGGATTTAAAAAGAGAGAAGTAAGGATAGTACATTTCTGTTTACGCACAATAAACAACCATAATAGAAGCTTAAAGCACGAGAAAAGATAGTCAGATACATAGTTAATTGCATTTGATTCCAAAACGAGCAAATAAAATTTTTTTGATTATTAAGATGAGTACATTGCCATCTTGTGGAAAGCAAGAGAACTGCAGAAACTATATTTAAAAGAAATGAATAAGCCCATTTGTGCCAGTTAAAATGGCTTTAAAAGTCAATATTTTGAAATAAAACGTCAAAATTTGACTTAAAAAGGTGTAATTGTGAGATAAAGTTACAACTTTGACTTAGGATGTCGTAATTTTGACAAACAAGAACTCTAAACTGTGACGTAAGTCGTAGTTGTGAGATAAAAAAGCAAAACGTTTAATGTAGAAAGTCAAAATTAAATAAAAAGTTAAATAGTGGCTTAGGAAGTCTTAATTTTGAGATAAATGTCAGAATAGGAAAGTAGAAAGTCACAATTTTGAGATAAAAAAAATCTAAACATGGACTTAAAGTCGTAATTTTGAGATTAAAAAAATGATAATTTTGATTTAGAAAGTCACAGTTATAAGATAAGAAAAAAACTAAGTCAAAATTTTTACTTAGATTAAATTTTTACTTGCTGACGCCAAATCTAACGTTAGCTAGATAAACACACTTTTATTATTCATTTATTTTATATGTATATTATATGTAACAAGATATATATTTTATGATTGCCAGTTGGAATTCCAGCGGGACAACTTCGGTGTTTTGGAACATGCTTGCTTGTCGCCGCTGGTTTCTGGCATGTTATGACCAGCTACCACGTTCCAAAGCACAGCTTGGTGGAATTTCACTGGAGATGGTAATGATTTCAAAGCTTTTCACTGTGGTTTGTGAGAGAAACAAAGAGCATGATGGAGAATGTTTTTGTTCATTTAAGCATGTTACATTCTCTGTTGTCTGGAAACATGGAAAGACATTTGCTACAAATCGAAGCACCTATACACCGATTATCCATACATATGATCTTTAAACATAACAATATTGGTCTTTTTATATTATACAGTACTTATTTACATCTGTAGTATACAATTGAAGTGCAAAACGGACCTATCGGAGCATTCAGCCTGTTGCGACCTGGCTAGCCAAAAGCGTTTACAGAAAAGGAATAAAAATTACCACTCAGGCAGTGCATGATAGATTGGATTACCGGAAAATCATTTTAACAGCTTATGTAAGGCAGTCAGTCCCTCTCAGACAAACCCAGCCTACATGTTTAATAAAACTTAAACTGTACAGCAACTGAAACGCTTAGTTTCCTATCCAGCACAGGAGAGAGAGCAGAAAACCATTCTTAACCCATGTACTTTGGCTAAACGCATGTAAAAGCCGCCATTTTATCTAAATCAATGACAACTAACATGATGTTTTCTGCATAGTTAAAATAAACAATTTGCAAAAGCAAACTGAATTCAAAGAACTATTAGATTACAACTTCAATCTCATGAAAGAGTGTAAGCAATCTTGTGTCATCAAAATAGAATTATGCTTTGAGCCCTCCACAAAGTTCGACCTATGTATAAACATAGCTAGAATGTTTGGTCTTTGCAGCAGATGCTCACTAATCTTTTCCAAATCTGATTAACCCACTATATTGTTTTGTAATAGATGTTAAAAAAAAATCAGCCTCTATTAAATGTCACAATCTTGAGGGACCCTCTGTGAAAAATCAGAAAAATGAACTGGGTTTTTGATGGGAATGCACACTGAGCCACTCAGTGGCCAAAACAGTGTGAGTGTGAGAGCGTTAGATATTGGGAAAGCAATTCACTTTCACTGACAACCTGTTCCTCGGCAGCCATTTCATTAGTGCTGCTTTTCTGCTGCGCTGTGCAGAGTGGGATTAGCCAGACGACAATCAATCCTATTAAAGTAGTCTCTGTAAGCTGCAGTGAAACACATATGCTTGTGTTGCCCTTGTGCAGCTGCTCAAAAGTCTTTTCTTGTCAGTTTTAACATCCCTCTTTGGTTTTTAGATTTTGTGTTTGTCCACTTGTCTGTTGGCCTTTCGAAATAAAGTCTTTACTTCTTCAGTCACCATTTCTTGCCAGTTAACTCTGAAAGATACAAAATGATTGGAGAAACAGTGAATTTGAGGGAACTTTTATGTAGTGCAACAACTACGAATTACAACCACAAAAATAGACAAGTTAATACTACGACAGCACAGTAGAATAACAGCACAACACAAAACCGCGGAAAATCACTTTAAGCACATGAGAGTTACAACACAGCATGCAAGGTACTACCTCCTTGCATTTGATTATAAGTTCATGCCTTTTTCTCTGCTTTTCTTCTCTTGTAAGCTTCAATGTCCGCGTCTTTCAAACCATGGTTGTCTTCCCTAATGCATCCAATGCAAATCCAATTATCCAAACATTATTAGTATCCCACTCACGAGAACACAGATACATTTTACCTATTAATTATACCCCACAGTACAATAATTGCGATATTGGTTCTTAGTAAATGGCAGCATGAGAATATATTTGTCAGGTAAAACACAAAAAAATAGCAGTAGTTTAATCTTACCCTGGTTTGATGTCTGGTGGATTTGGCAAAGGCTTTGTAAAATTAGATTTTCCTACAAGCCAGTATGTTTCTTCAATGCCTTTGCCCTAAAATCGCAAAAAAGCACGCAGAATCATCAACAGTAATTTGCAAATCACAGCATAACAAATCAAACAATTTCACAAAAGTAAACTAACAGAACATATAAATTCAATACAAATAAAAGGTTTGAATTAGCTTAAATTAACTGTGATGCTTGTAGCTTACAGATCATGAAAGCAAATATTCAGTGTCTTCAAAGTTGTTTATACAGGTTTCTGGAGCTTTTCTCTCATTTACAATAATAATTATTATTTCCTCTTAATACCTTTTACGATACTCATCTTAGATAAGCAGAGCATTAAAACATGAGTGAACAGAGGTGGCACATGCCAATAAATTTTTTTGATTAATTCATTCTACTCTTTTAATTACTCTTTTTAATAAAATGTTTTAACTCAATGAATTAGGGAAAACTACTAAATCAATAGAGTTGATACATTTACAGTGAGTAAAAAAAGCTAGTGCAAAAACTTTTATTTTTGCAATGACATTAAACGAATCAACAAAAAAGAAAGACTTATATATTATTTTTATTTGTTTATTGATTTGTTCACAAAACATAGAATAGCGCTGAATTGACCAGAAGACGTTCATTGATATACTACACAAAAAGTGCAAAAACAAAAGTTTGTAATAAAAAAACTTGGTGTTGACATAGAATTGAATCCAAATCATTGATAGATAGGAACGCCTTTAGAGGATTTTCATGAATTTGGGTGAGTTTCACAAAGACTGGATTGTGGCTGGAGTCAGTTTATGCACTGTTGAAGATTTGCCTACTAAACGTTTTCCTTCATGTGAGGTTATACACTAGCAGAAAAAAAATTCAGTGCATCAATATATCAGTTTCCAAGAAATGCTGTAAGTAATTTTTTTCCACGTAATGCATCAGAATGCTGTGATTGGTTCCCCTGATCATGTGACCGAAGGTACCTGACTCACCACTTGATGGCGCTAACAGTCTACAATACCCTCAATAGATGAACTCATAGAAAAAAAGACAGGAACGAGCATGTCTTTGTTTATAATTAAAGCTGTCGTTCACTCAGACAGAGAAAACATTTGAAACACACAGCTCACGGTTTACTTTTTGTGTATTTTCACGTTCTATTAAATGATAAAAGAATGAACGAGTGCTTTAAAAGCAACCCGGAAGCGCTGTCCACTGTCTTTAACCTTTCAGCAGCTGTGAAGGGAACCTCACACACAACGTTTAATGCAACTGCCTGATTTTAGTTTTTCTTCCTGTTATGGGGTCAAGCACCACCAAGCTCCTCTTTTTTTTTTTTGTCCCAACAAAAAAACACTCTGAACATATGATCAAAAGAGTTAACTTTAAAGGGGTGGCCTCACAAAAAAAATTGACAGCGCTGAACTTTTTCACTTATACTTGCATTTCGTTGGTACTCAGATTGAACTTTGGACCATACATTTCTCTAGGAGTGAGATGGCTTTAAAACTCCTTGTGGAGGGTGTCAATGACTGTCTTCTAGTCAGCCAACTTTCCAATATTTGTGCAGGCTTCTGATTCATACTGAGAGTAATTAAAGCCACAGAAAGCCATTGAGAACAAAGCATTTAACATTTTTGAGACACTGAATTATCTTTATCTGTAAGTCACCAAAATAAAAATGTAAACATTTCGACCAATGTTTAATGAATCTACATAATAAATGGGTTTCACTTTCCAAAATGACTAACAATATATATATATATACAATTAATCATCATATTTTAATTTAAACAGATGCAGATATGAAAGTGTCTTGGTAGAAATATTGTACCTTCAACTCAGTCTTTCCTCGAACGTCTATTTTGTACCCATCGTTCAGCGAGCGGAGAATATTTACTGTACTAATATTTACATGAATTCTGTAAGCTGAAAACAATTATATTAGATTAGATTTTCCTTAATCAGCAGTTTTTATAGCATCTGCAAAGAAAAAAATGTGACTTAAACTTACGCAACCCTGTAGATTCCATACGAGAGGCAGTGTTGACAGTGTCTCCAAAAAGGCAGTATCGAGGCATAGTTAAACCAACGACTCCAGCAACACAAGATCCTAGTGCAAACAATAGTTAAACTATTCCAAGAATATGTGTGATAAAATATTTGATAGCAGTTTCAGAAGAAGCATAGAAGATAGAAAGAAGCATTGGCACTAAGCTTACCTGAGTGAATTCCAATGCGTATTCTAACTGGAACTTCTGGCATGTGTCGCATTTTGAAGGAGCCCACAGAGCTGAGGATGTTAAGGGACATGTTGGCGATCTCTGCGGCATGCTTGTTCCCATTTCTCTTTGGCAGCCCGGATGCCACCATGTAGGCGTCTCCTATAGTCTCAACCTGAGACAGAAGATAAATGACATCTCACAAAATCCATGCAGGTTATCATGTAGAATCTCACAAGGCTTACCTTGTAAACATCGTGGCTACCAAGAACAGCATCAAATAGGGTGTAAAGGTCATTGAGCAGGTCCACGACCTCAATGGGATCACTTAGGGATGAGATTGTGGTGAAGCCTACAATGTCACTGAAGTAGATGGTGACTTGATCAAAGTACTCGGGCTCCACAGAGGCTCCTGTTTTTAGAGCTTCTGCCACTGAACTGAAAGTGAAAAGTCAGATTTAAAACGAGAACGACATTGTGGGAATGTTTGTGAGGAAATCTACTCACGGGGGAAGCATCTCAGACAGAAGCTTCTCTGTCCTCTGCTTCTCGACTTCCAGCTCCTCTGTTCTTTCCCTGATCAGATCCTCCAGGTTAGACGAGTACTGCTCCAACATACGCAACATGGAGTCTATGATATTTGTCTTCTTGCCCTTGTTGATGAGCTTGAACTGAGAGGAGGTAAGTAAGAGTGTGTATTGATTAACTGAACAAGTTTTAGGTTCATCATTTTCCGACTAGAAGTGATGCAATGCAATAGATAATGACATGAGAAGACATGAATAAGCAAAACCGTTGTCCAATTAGAGCGCAGTAATTTTTCATCAAACACAGTCATTTGATGAAAAACCCCAAACAAAAGACCATCACCTCTAGCAATCATGATCTCCAGAAAAACAAGATTTAATGGGATTTTAATAAAAAATAACAGTTTTTCAGACAAAAAAAATCATAATTTATTGCCCCAAAGATGGTAACGAACATAAAGGATAATAATGTACACTTTTAAATAGTTCATAAACATTTTGAAAAAATTTTTTTTAATAAAGACTTGCACAATCTATTTTTAAAAAGATATTAACAAAAAATACAGTTGTTTGTTTTACATTATGACGTTGTCATACTACTGATATATTTTAAGTATCATGTTGTTTTATTATATATGAAGATGTTAGCATTGTTATAAAATAAACAATATATAAATATAAAGGGGAAAACTGTTTTTGTAAACATAAAAAAAACTCAATTAAGGTTAAAGGTTTGGCAACTTTGTATATAGTTTTTTTTTTCTTAAGCAGAAAGGCTGCTGACATGATACGCTTTGATGACAGTCATTGACACCCACCACAAGGAGGCTTTGTCACTGAAGGTCACATAAAAAGAAGCTGTTTTTTCAAAAATTCTGGATCCAAACTGATTCATCTGAAAATGTGCACCAGCTGAAGGAGAAATTACTGTCAGGAAAAAATCCATTCATGAACTTGGTGGATCTTCACAAGAAGTGGACTAATGCTGGAGTGTTTAGTTATTAAGATATACATCATCAACTAGCTCTATATTTAATAAACATATCCAAACTCTGGTCTTTTTGTAACAGAGCAAATATGTTAATTCAGCTTTATTGACAATAATTTTATTTTATCCAATTATTTTCTCAAGCAAGCATTACAAATCTTTATCTAGATATTGAGACCAAAATGTTCTGGCAGTTTTAACATTATAAAAATAATTAAAAACAAGTTTGATTTTATTGGATCAATGTAATATGGTTAGATGGTATAGTTTTCATTGGTTTGTATTCACTTTAATTAAGAAGACTAAAATTGTACCTGATCAAATATCTGATCAAATGCAGGCCTTCGGTCTGGCTGTTCACTCCAGCACTGTTTCATTAACTGGATACATTCTAGAGGAGCTTGATCCGGAGCGACTGTGGGACGGCACATTGGTGGAGGCTTCTTCACCTTCCTTATGATCTCTGTCAACACAAGAAACACAAAGAGTTTACACAAGTTTATAATTGAGTTTCACCTGCCTAAATCCAGGTTTATCTTCCTACTCGCCTCTCCAAAACCAGTTAAGAGAACTTATAAAACACATGTAGTTTCAAGTTCCATTACTTTCCATATTAGCCCTCTTGATTGTGAAGCTGCTTTAAAGCAACAGGAAAAAAGCACTATGCGTCTTTTTTATAAGACTTACCTTCAGGAGATAAGCCGAGCATGCAATATGGTGCTCCTCTGACGACGACTTCTTGAAGTATTATGGCAAAGCTGTACACATCTCCTTTATAGGTTCCTTTCCTTGGACTTTCGGGATCCCTGAGATGTTCGGGTGCTGTCCAAAATTGTTCTAAAACGAAACAGAATAATAACAATTATTTTTATTATTATTATTATGTAGTCTGAAAGAAAAACTTACAACAGAAACCATCTTTCTTAGTGTTTTTTAATAGATATTTAACAAATGACTATAACATCAATACAAAAATGTGTACCCTCTGGTGGTGGTGTCTCCTTTGGTGATTTCTGAGTCTCAAGAATCTCGTTGTACCCATAATCTGTGATCTTCAGGACAAACCGCCCATCCACTACACAATTCCGAGACTTGAGGCGTCCGTGAGGAAACTCCCTGTGATGAAGATATTTCATGCCCTGCACCCGACCAGAAACCAGCAGAACAGTGGCAAAGGTGGATAGAATGTAAAACCCATGAAGATTTCTTCTGAACACCATCATTAATTACCTTGATGAGATCCAGCACTAGAGAGGATTTAAACATCCAGTCCAGTTTGACGTCTTCATTCCGTAGAAGGTCATGAAGGCTCCCTCGAGAGCAGTGTTCAGTGACAATAGCAAACATCTCACAGTCAGTGAAGAACCCCAGAAATAGATTGACATTTTCATTCCTCAGGTCTTTCATCTAGAAATAATAAGTAATTGTAGATTAGCTATAAAAAAAACTAAATTCTGGCCATTTTTCTGGACCTTTTCTGGGTGTAAAGTTGTGTATTCTGATGTTCAAAACTTTCTTACTGATCAGTCATGATCAAAGCAAAATGCCTTACGTGAACCAAGCAGTGTTTTTTAAAATAAGTATGACAAAACCAGAATACGAGAGAATTCTACTCCCAGTGAGAATCTGCAGTATTTATAGAAACCTTTCAATCGCAGGATATAACATGGGAGAATTTCTAAATGGGAGAGATAAAAAGCAACTGATGCAAGATGCACTCAATGGCTGATGCGTTGTGTCGAACGGTGACACCTCCTCTCTAGCCCCACCTAGCCTCAGACATCATGCCAGCAGAACGCTAGCTAAACGGCTGATGAAATTGGTACAGAAAGTAGAAAACACTTAAAGAATCCTGACGTCCTTGATTGGTTAAAGTTATCTGGATTTCCAGTAGTAGTGAGTGTCAAATTTATTTTTGTCCCACCCGGAAAACACATGTAGGCATATGATCAAGAAATTCAAAAATCCATTGTGCTTATTGAAAATTTGTGAAAACTAAACTTTGGATTCAGTAGCTACACTAGACTAATGCTGTGGTAACATTTCTGCACCCGGAAAACATGATTTTATGTGAAACAAAATGGGATTGGTTGTTTGTCATGTCAGTCAAACGACCTTATGGGCGGGGCTCGACAAAAAAAAAAAAACACAGCCAAAACCCACGAACCTTCCCTGAGGAGCTGTCTATGGGAAGTAAGGTTACCCACATGGATTCAAAACAGTGTAAAAAATACTGAATTCTGAACAGCCCGATTAAGCCTCAGCAGGTGTGACCACTTCCCCCAAACATTTAGCTCAGCAAACAATTGAAATGCACTCCCGCTCTCTAGCTAGCAAGTACTCCGATACCCTGCTATTTTGGACAGAAAGTGTGCATATCGATATTACTTCCTGTATTCATTTATTTCCTCCATTAAGGGCTCTCAGTGGGTCCCAAACTAATCCTAAAAGTAGCCTTACTCCATGCTAATGCATTTCAACTGCAGCCCTCAAAGTCTTAACATCTCGCTTTGTATCAGGGGCCTGCAAACTACCGCACACAATGGAGGAATGTCCCTCAGAACTATTCTAAAGTTGTTGTTTTTTCCTAATATCCACAAATGATGACGAAAGACTTTTTTATTAAAAAGTTAGTGGTTGTCTGTAAAAATATCAAATTTATGAAATTGAAATACATAATTCAACATTAAGTAAGGCAGTAATGTTCTCTTAATAGGCGTTTACTAAGTATTATAATGATGCAGTCATTAGTTGGCATAAAAATATATTTAAAAGTAAACTTATTTTAATATATTTGTATTTTTATCTTTTTAAATATCGATATTTATGTTCAGATGGATTTTCTCTCTCAACCCAAAAGTAATTTTTAATAACAGACCAAACTAGCCCCAGATTAAAGATAAATAAAACGAGTTGGCCCTTACAGTAAAAGGTTTGACAATTACTGCGTATTACAATAAACTGAAATTGTGCTCGTAGTAAAACATTTGAGACCATCTTTATAAACAAAAAAAACACACTGCACAATATTCACCGCAATACCAAATAACAAACATGTTGACTCCTTTGAAGAATACTGTGGTTAATAGTATAACATCCATTATTACTGTAAAGACTCTTTTTCAAGAAAGTATTTAATGCTGGACACAGTTCATTCCCGAGGAGAAAGAACCTTTCTTGAGCATAATTTAGGAATGATGTAGTTTTTAAGATCTGGTTATTTCTTCCGTGTTCAGTTCAATGTCACTAATACCTTCTTATTTTGTATTATGTTTATTCATGATTAAACCACATCAGATCATCTCAAACTTTTGCCGCATACGTGGGAGTGCCCCAGATATATGAAGCAAAAAAACAAGAAGTCATTGGAGTCAAAACAAGCTGATATAAGTGAAAGGAAAATCCAGCCCTTACCTTGGTGAAAATCTTGGTTGTGCTCTGTTTGACTTCTTTGAAATGTCCCTCCTTGAATTTTTTTAACCAAGCCCAGTCACCCTTTAAATATCAAAGCAACATAAAATCTTAGTATGTGCATGAATAATTCATATTATCATATAAATGTAAAACATGCACTAACCTCATAAACAGCCACGTTTGAGGTTTCATGTGTTGCTGTCGCCATGCTGTTCACAGAGCGGGAGCGTCCACCTGTGCTTTTCTCTTCAATGTAACTTTTGGAGTCACTCAGATCTTCAAGGGTTATTTTCTGTGGCAAATACAAGATGTACATGGAAATTGAAGAACAGGATTTGTAATGCTTCAAGAGAGCTGTAGATATGCTGATGCACACCCTCTTGCTGAGCTGTGGGTTGATGAACGTCAAGTCCTCAAGTGTAAGAAGAATTCTGTTGGGCCCTTTAATTAGCTGGATCTGCTGGATTCTTCTCCTACAAAAATCAGAGGCGATCACTAGCTTCTTCTTAAACGTGTGCTATATTCATAGAAAGTAGATAAATAATTTACCTTATGGCTAGAGTTAGGCCAACAGATCCAATAACTAAAGTCAAAACAATTGCAAATGCTATAATGACGTACGTTATTTCCACACCTACAACAGACAAAGAAACTTTATCAAAAGAAAGAGATTACACGGCAAACAGAAATTATGTTTGTTAAAATAATTGAAAATATAATTATAATTATGATGTTCATGTGACAAATGTCATAATCTTAGGCTTAGCATCTACTGCAGGGATCATCCAATCTGGTCCTGGAGGTTCTGCACATTTTTGGTTTAACCATCATTAAACCCACCTGTTGCACTAATAAAGGTCTGCAGATAGAGTATTGTACATGCTAGTTGCAACTAAAATGTGCAAAGCTTCAGATCTCTAGGACCTTATTGGGTGATCCCTGATCATTCATGTTCCTGGCACCACACCACTAGTCTTAGTTTTAGCACCTCAGTCCTAATACAAATACAAAAACTAATTTTAATACTAATATTAATACTCATACAGCTACACACACTAATACTAACAAATGCTAATTCCAATACTAAAATTAATAGTAATACAAATACCAATATTAATACAAATATAAATACAAAACAAATAATAATAGCTGTGTAAATACTAATAGAAATACAAGTCCAAATACAAATTAAATGACCAATTCGAACATTAATCTGAATACAAATAGAAATAATAATACTAATACAAAAGAATAATACACAAATACTAATACTAATTCTACTACCACTAATAGTTCTACCAATACTACTAATACTTAAACAAATACCACTTCTATAAATATTAGTACAAATACTATTACTGATACAAATACTACTACTACTATTATTATTAATACAAATAATAATTAAAATATTACTCAAATACTACTACTGATACAAAATCTAATACAAATACTAATTATAATCATTTAAATATAGGTAGCATATTTCAATGATTGAAAGCCGTAGCATAAGCTACGCTAATATTGTTTTTTATGAGTTGAAAGAAATGTAAGCAGCCTTTGATAATACTTAGACTTTTTCTTAAGAAAAAAAATGTGGCACTTGTGTTCTCAGGATATACCTCCTTTGCAGATGGCATTGTCATCAAACCAGCAGCTGGAGTCTGTTGCAGGGGGTGAATTTCCAGGAAAATTAATGTACTTGCCAGCAAACAGCACCATATCTGAGGTCATATCAACCAGAAAGCAGCGATACAGGTCTGTTCCCCAGCCATCAGTGTCCAGAATCACAAAGTTGCTCTGTCCGTTCCCCTGCTCATTTGTGCGGATGTCCTGGTTAAACCCAGAGAATGAAATGTTCCTGGTGAAAAAGGCCAGGTTGGACCCGGAGAACCACCTGCCTGCTCTTCTGGCATTGTCCATGGACTTGGCAATGAGGTACAGACTATTGTAAATCGTACCAAAGAGTGGAGACACCTGAAAAGCAAAGTAGCAGTGTAGTGGTTAGCACAGCTTAATCTCTAGGAGATGGCTTTCGGTTCAAATCTAAGTCTGGAAATTGGTCTTACAGACAGTAAATTTACCGTCAGTCAAAAAACAACCTCTAAATTTAGTTTGAAACAAAGCTTAAGCTGTGCTTCAATTTAGGAATAAAAAAAAAGGAGTCTATAAATGTTTTGATTGTTATTTTCATGCTATTATGTCACCCACATTCTTTTTGCATATCCCAAAATGCTGTAATGTGACTCACTGAGAGGGTATGTACTTGTATGTACTTAGGCCATTTGCCAAGAATGAACTCAAAGCCCTGTGACCCGAATTTGGAAAAGGTAATAGGATAATATGAAAGATTTTAAACATATATGTTTAAATAAGGGAAACATATTCAATATGTTAAGCTATCCAATTTAAATTGCTTTATCTGCTTAGAGGTAGATTCTGAAAAAGTCAGGGGTTTGATTCCAAAGAAAAACAAAACTGAAATAAACAAAAATGGAACCTTAAAACAAACACTATATACACCATATATTGTCCTCTGTTAGAACATATTTTTGTATTGAGTGTCATCAAAAAGTGTCATATGGAAAAAAAGTCAGACTACACAGTACAAACCTGGTCTGGCTCCTTATTCACAGTGAGCTCTCCGAATCGTTTGGCCATGTTGAAGGCCTCACTGAAGGACAAGGGCTTAGACTCAAGGGTGACAGTGAGTACGGCATTGTAGGCTTTGCGTAGTTTTATGTTGTTCTGCAGGGGGGAGAAGCTGGTGTTGCTGTAGGGCAGGCTATAGAGCAGCGTGTCATATGGGATGAACACATACTGGCCCTTCGTCAGGCCCATGTCATAGGCCTTCATCAGGAAAGAGGTCTGCTGCTCTCCTCCAATGAGCGCTGAGTGCATGCACATGATGATGACTAAAACACACGAGGACATAGTCAGTTTACAAACATTGATATTGTATGGTTTACACAAGAGTAAATATATATATATATACAGTTGTATTAAGGAGCTTCATTAGTAACAGAAACATCAACTCAGTTACTTTTTATGTATTCACAAAATCTGGCAGAACTGAAGTTGAATAAAAATTTAGTTATGCCTAAAACTATTTTCAAAAAACTCTGCCAGCTAATTTTCAGCAAATAATTGATATTCAAAAACTGACTGAAATGTTGAAATTATTTAGTTTTTTTTTTTTTTTTTTATGATTTTTTTTTGTAAAAACATTTTGTGGATTGTTTTTTCAGGGGTCTCTACAAATGTTATTTTGTCAAATGAAGCTTAATACTGTGTAAATTTAGCTGCACTTTTTAATAGTGTAAAATGTATCTCAATTACTCAATTACTTTACTTGCTGTCTTGAAACAGACCGTTTTTCTGTATGAAAGGTGACCAGTATGATGTTAGTAGTTGCACTATATTTATAAAGCCTTTTAGACTGAATGGATAATTAACACCTAATAGAACACTGAAAGCTGATTTACATTTATGTAGTTTAGCAAACAGTTTTATCTAAAGGGGTCTACAATAGAGAAGTCAGGTGGAGTCTCTATTAAAATGATAATTTTACGTATTTTTGGTTTATCTTCCTTTATTTTCAGTTCAATGTACATTCATGATTTGGTTTCTATCCATGCATGGGTGTGAAATGAAAATTAGTGTGTCCCAAACCGTAGAATACATAACAAAGTATCCGAGTGGTGCCAGGATGCCTACTTTTTCTGGTTAGATTCTGAAGTGCAGATCGATGGATGCTCGACCGCTGATATTACCCACAATCAGCTACGTTCAGGAGGGAGGAGTTTCCTCTTGTACCCAAACAAGTGAGCACTCCATTTAATATGACTTATAGTTCAAAAAGAAGTACAGAAATAAATAATAAAGGCAAATGTCTTCTGTGAGGTCTTTCTGTGTGCTTCTTGTTTATTGTTAACTACGCTTTATTTGGTCATCCTCCCTAATCGCTTCCTTGACTACTTAAATTTTTAAGAAATTCTTCTTATTTGTCTTGATTGAGTTCACTAATGTTGTGAATAAAATTTCAGATAAATTAAAAGACTAGTTTTTGCCTGTAGTCTTTGTCTGATAATGGTTGTGCACCGCTGTTTCCTGCACATTATATTTAAAATGTTTTGCTTTCTGAGTGTTTTGATATATACTGTCCTTTGTTTGTTATTTCTGTTAATAAACATACAATTTCCTGGCACTCTGTCTCCATGCCTTCATGTTCTCTTGCTGTGCTGTGATACAAGTTGTACTGTAATGTCAGTAAAATAATACCAGAAAAAAGACAATATAATTTTCATAGAGTCATTATTTAATAGTTGAAGGGTTACAGCTTGTTTTGTAGGGTTGGGCAGACTAATCTAGGAGCCCGGGACAGTGTAACAGAATGTTCCGATGAGAGTTTTGCTGGGACAAACTAAGATTATTTTTAAAGAATTGTATCTTAAAAAGTGCATGGGCTGGGTTAAATATTGAAAATGATACACTCAAAAATCTGTCAACATAATGATTTTTTTTAATTCTTTTTTTATCTCTTATATTTTAAAGCCTATCCTGTAAAAGAGGGCAGATAAAGCAAAAGGAGGAAAGTATAACAACTAGTCCAATTGGACTGGATGCTTCAAATAAAAGTGTGTGCGCTTTCTTCTAATAAAAGGTCACCTTTGATCTCGCCAGCATTTTGAATGCTTCTCAGTGTATCCTCCAGTGAGGTGTCATTGTTCCCCATGGATGCTACGATGCCAACAGGAAGGCCTCTGCTTCTGAGGGCACTTGCCAATTGGGCAGCTGTGTCTATCCATATATCCTCATTAGAAGACACTATCCCTATATTCGCCCATCTGAAAAACTTCAGCACATTGAATAGCACCCGTGTTGGCGAGGGTAAAGTCCTGGAAAATGTGGGGTAGCCCTGCACCCGGTCTAACTCATAGTTAATGCATCCCCAGGAAAATAAAGACTTGTCCCAGTTCTTTGCCATAAGTCCTGCTCCATTGCAATACCCTGGATTTGTGAGGCCTATAAATGCATCAGCCACGGTCTCGTACTGTACAAATGAGTTTAGCGCTTTAGACGTCTCACAGGCCTCCTGAAGGATAACAAAGTCCATTGTACAACCCAAGTCTAAACTAAAATCATCATTGATGCGGCTGACAGCCAATCTGGATGCAATGGCTGGAAGTGCTTTTGCGTAATAAGGGTCACAGTTCCATGGTCCTACCACTCCAACTTTAAAAATCAGGCACTGGACACAGCATGGAAACGTCAGTGCACCTAGAATAATCCAGAGTGTAATGCTGTAAAACGGCAGTGTGGAGAGGCTGTTCCTGCTCCTTAGGACAGGGCAGCAGGGGTAACTGGAGAACTCCCATAAAGCACCTCCGAATGGGAGGTGAATATGTTGCATTGTCCTCCTTTAGAAGCCGTTGTGAAAGATAGACACCTAGAAAACAAAAGGTTTTGAGTTGTAGCACACTTCTTAAATCTGGAAAACACTTTTAAAAAGCAAAATCAGTTGTCAATAACATCTTTAGAGACGGATGCAAAATGGCAACAGGAAAGGTTATCTTGCAATTTTGAGATGTTGAACAAGATTAGGTACAATCTAGTAAGGTTGCCCTTGAACTAAATATTTCCTCGTTGACAATTAGTTGTACGTTAAAATCTATAGTCGACTAATAGTCAACAGATGGTTTTTATTACCGCATTTTCCGCTCTATAAAGTGCAATTAAAATACTTTTCACCAAAAAGCATCAGTGCATATTATAATACAGTGCACCTTTTGTATGAATGGTGGTTGGTCAAAATGCAAAATCAGAATGTTTTACTATGACTTTGGTACGCCACCAAGCCACACAGCTGAATGGATTGTCGTGGTATCACTGCGGGGCATTGCAGATGCACTTCGGCACTCATGGAATAACACATACTTCAACATGCACGGTTTAATACAAAATGCCTCAAAATGCAGCTTAACAGTTAACTTTATCTTAAAATGGAATCTGCATAAAGTCACATGTATGCGCTGATGTGTTGTTCGAGCTTTCACGAATCTCACGAAGACAGGAATCCTCAATTTAAACCGTGAAATACCGGTAACAGCAAACACAACGAACATGAGAGTGGCGAGAGGTGTGCTTGATCCCGAAATTGCTCAACTGTTTTATTCAGACAATGATGAAAGATAAATGAACTGAAATGAACATGTATTTCTTTTGTATTTCAAGTGTTACAGTGAAAAAACCTTTAAATTATTGAGTTATTATTTTAATTTGATGGATGTATAAAAGAGGAATTCATTTATGAAAGAGGAATTAATTGAAAAATGTGTTTATTGCTTTGTATTTTACATATTTGAATGATTATTTTAATAAAATATCAATTTATGTTTATCTGTTTTGTTACACTTAATGCTTTTAGCGCTTTAGTACTTACTGCACAGCATGCAGACAAACATTTTTGAGCCTTTTTTAACTTTTTAAAATGATCCCAGACTTTGGAATTTATTTCTGGCATGATGACAGATGTGTTTGTTTCATCCCCTGAGTTAATGAGCTTGTTGTAACTGCGTAATTTCCTGTGGATTTTTTTTTCCCTCAACTAACCAACTAATTAATACGTCAATCAAATAAGCCTGTTCACGAGTTCCCTCTGCTCATAATTGCCTAGTATCGCAAGCGTGGTTGGCGAGAAATGGAGAAGCGTACTAGGGAAATTGTCCAAGTGTTAGTCGTGGACCTTTGAACAACCTGGGCCCGGAGAATACCCCCACCCCTGGAGAATACCCCCACCCCTGACCCCCCTTAGATTTTCAACTATTACCACAGTCTAAACAAGGAGTAGACCAACCTACGCAAAGTGAGAAGTGAAACATGCATGGTGAGTGGCAAAAGGGTGGAAGGAGGGATAGCTTCCATTATGTAGATGTTAGCTCTTTTTTTTGTCGTGTCTTAAACACTGGAGATAATATGGGTAGGTGGGACCATATGATTAGTCAGTTATGAGCCAAGCTCCTCCTGATCTTATGTTAATCGGATGATTAACGTCATTTCTAGTCGACTATCGAATAATCGACCCAAAAGAGGGCAGCCCTACATGTAGCATTTTTTCTCGTGTATAGCAAACAAGTTTTATAACTTAAAATAAGAAAATATCTTAATATGTTAATTACTAAATTATGTTTGGTTCAGCAAATGATATTAGCATTGTAGTAATGTGTTCAGCACATGTAATTACATGGCAGATACAATTAAACCTTCTAACCATGTTAATAATAAAAATTATTAAGATTTATTAATTAATTACGATTTGTTTAACAACGTTATAAAATGTGTAAACAAATATGACTTGTTGCAATGTACTAAAATGGTTTCGCAATCTATTATTTTAAGTTATTAAATTAAGGCTGTTAGCCACAACATGCTAGCAATGTGTTTGTATAAAATTTGCTTAGATGGCAGTTACTCAAAAGCAATATGCTACAGTGGGTCAACATTTTATAAAGTATGCTTATAGGGCACAAACTGTTTTGACAATCAATTATGTTTTAAGATGGCTGTTAACCACCAAAACTCCTAGCAATGGTGTCAGCTGACATTGAGTGATGGGCAGGATACATCTTCCACAAGTAGCCCTTCCATTGCATGACAACATACACTCTGAAAGCCGGTTTGGAACCTTCGATTGACCTGATGAATGTTTTTAGACTGTGTGAGCAAAATGGTGAAATCAAAAGAAACAGACAAGCAGAGATGAGTAGAATATGAAAATTTTGCACTTCTGGCTACTTTTACTTGGCTTTTATTTACATAAGTAAGAGTATACCAAGGAAAATGTACTAATAATAGGAAGCAATATGCCTGTAGAAAATATAAAATATAGTCAAAATAAATGAGTGAATGATTTTGTACAGTTTAAATGTACTCTTTTGTATGGTTAAACTCAAAATAAGATTTTTCATCAGATTTTGACACTTGATAATATTTGATAAAATAAAAAAGCAGAGAAAAAGTCATTAGAAGTACTCAATATTCAAACTCCACACTATTCACCTCTGCATACGAGCTGAGAGAGAACATGTTAACAACCTTCTAACTAGGAGACACCAGTACTTCCCACTGCTTTGAGTTTTACCGCTACTAACTCATTGCCACATGCTACGGCTATAGCAAAATAGGAATCAGTCTGCTTTAACATATTAAAAAGGTTTAGAGATCAGGATTAAGGGGAAACATTTTTGTACTTTAGAAACATGTTTTACACTCGCTAACAATCGCAAATGCACTCTATCTTTTAATTTCTAATTGAAAATATTCCTATTCTCAAAGCCTGAGTAAAAAGTGAATTCAACTTTTAAAAATAACTTTACCATACATAAAAATAACAACAATTTAAACAAACAAATAATAATAATAAAACAAACACATTTCATGTAGTTCATTAAACCTCAGTCAAAACAAGACCCTTTCAATATTTATTTTTAGTGAATACTTTGCTTTACACTTTTTATGAGTATATGATCTATTAACAAAACAAGTTGCAAATTTCAGGTGTGAAATTAATTCTATTTAATGATCAATACATGTATTATAAATCTAATAACAGATGTGAAATCTATGCAAGCATATTTTTATAATACCAAAACCAACTAAATCAATTAAACCAACTAAATCAATCGAAACAAGGAACTCACCATTATTTAGATGGGCCTCTCTATCCAAGCATCAAAGCATTTCCTAAAAAAAAATGTTCCACTTTCGCCTTCCAAGAAGATGAACGAATATCCTTCACAGTGTCACAAGGTCATCTCCGACTGTCCTTATCTCTGTGGACATCAACAAACATGAGTAGATCTGAGCTCGCAAACAAGAGTTTGATGAGGCTGGAGAGCGAAGCGAAGCGGCGCTGAGAGATTCAACTTCAGCACCCTGGAGATCTGCTTAATGCCTGCAGTCATCAATCCAGCGGTCCTCCTGCTCCTTCGCTATTCACACCTTCCGTCGAACACTCAGTTACTCTGTCCAGATTCATTCAGAGGAGAACTGCACTTCAAATTCAACTCCAAATTAACTACATTTGTCCTCGAAAACTTAAATCACGGCTCATAATTCACAATCACGAGATACAAAATAATGACAGATGTAATCAGAGTGAGATTAAAAGTATGTACTGGTTGAATTATGAATTAATTAATCTTAATGAAAATAAGAAGAGGCCTGGATGTTTCTCTGTTGAATGAAAGTCCTTTCAAAGTGACCCGCAGATGAATCTAATCCATACTTGGTCAGGGACAAAATAAGAGGATTGCAGACATACGTGAACGCTTCAGATCCACCTGCACTGATAGAGCACACATGAGAGCTGTAACAGACATTTTTTTCACAAAGTGAAGGGAATATGTTTTCATATACATTTATTACATTGTACATGCAGCACAAACATTTAACTAGAGCTATGAACAAACATGAATTTATGTGAGGATTATTTAAAAGATATCAACCATGTATGCAGTCCGTTACATCTTTATAAGATGATTTGAATATGAAAATGTTATGGTTTATGTGGTGATGAGGTTGAACTCATGTAAATGAAGATATCAATTTACTGTTAAATAACTGATAAAATAAAATTAACTGAAATTTTTTTAATGTAAATGCTTCCATTCCAACGTCTTCTATGATATCTTTAATATTTCAGTGTAAAATGGGTTTTAAAGGATTAAACAGTTTGATACTTTAATAAGACTCAACCCATCGTGTTATTAGCAAAAGTTCTGTGATGTTTGTCGCTAAGGTAAACATTCTGATTGCTATTGAGGGGCCAGTGACATAATATAATGTTCCTCCTGTCAAAATGAATCATGCAAAGCTTTTCCTAAGCTGAGTTACAGAACTTTGAAAATGATCGCTACGGTAAACAGTATGGTTGCTATGGAGTGCATATGCAGTGACATACTCCTTATCAATAAACGTTACATAAACCAACCCCCATGTTTTAACAATTTTTCTAACCTGAGTTACAGAGCTTTGAAAATGGTTGCTAGGGTTAACAGTATGGTTGCTAAGGAGGTCTTCTTTTATCTAAAATACTTTTATTATTTATATTTCAGATAATATTTTTTCATTTATTTACACTTCAAAATTTAAAGAATGTTTTGTCTGATTGTCTCCATCTTTCTTTCTCTCTATTCTCCATATACGCAGTGTAATTAGCCATTTGTTTGGTGTAGCTGTGACCGACCCACTTCATTTGATTTTGCACATGGTGTATTGGGTATAATTAAAGTTAACGAAGGGCGCGCCATTGAAAGATCCCCAGAGCTGAGCTGCTTTTGCCTGCGTCAGTTAAACCTCATGTTCTCCGAGCTCATTTGCACAATTAGCATAATGTTTACAGAAAAATACAGGCCAAGCAACGGATGATCCTGTGTTGAGTGCTTTACCACATGAACAGAATTCCACCTGACAATGCTACCGTTTCCTTCTTAACCTATGACCACCTGTGTGAGTTTTGTGATCCCTGCTTCGTCTGAGCTGAGCCCTGCCACTGGGTGAAGGCCTTTGAGTGTTTGCCTTTGGTAACACAAAAGATTTTGTGAGAATGGCTGGGGAAGGCTTCAGAGATATGCTGACCCAGATCCCATAAGCCTCTGAGCTTCTTACACCTCTGTAGGACACCTCTGTCCCCCAACCAGGAACAGAGGATGCAGACTCAGCAGTCGGGACTCAAGTACCGTTAGAAACTATGTTACGCAGCTGACTTTGAAGCTCTTTGCACCAATGTACCTTATCTTTATACAACTATCGTAAAATGATATATTATCATAATGCTCATTATTAAAAGTGTTTTTTTTTTATTTTCTGTGTAAACATTTTTAAATGTTATTATTTATGAAATGTTGTTGATGCATGTTGATGTGCATTTAAAAGGATGAAACAATTAAATATTTTCAATAAACTCCTCTTTAGTTTTTCGTCGGTTGCGTTTTATTGGAATAAGGCAACTTTTGAATAACTTTTTGAAGTTAATTGTCACACTGCCATCAAGAGGATGAAAAGGGTTTGCACTGATAAAATTATTGTTTGACTTTTTTTAATAATAAAATAAATAATATAACACAAAAATTGATGGACATTTAATTAAATACAGTAAATACTATATGTAATAGATAGATAGATAGATAGATAGATAGATAGATAGATAGATAGATAGATAGATAGATAGATAGATAGATAGATAGATAGATAGATAGATAGATAGATAGATAGATAGATAGATAGATAGATAGATAGATAGATAGATAGATAGATAGATAGATAGATAGATAGATAGATAGATAGATAGATAGATAGATAGATAGTGATAGATAGATAGATAGATAGATAGATAGATAGATAGATAGATAGATAGATAGATAGATAGATAGTTAGATAGATAGATAACACTAATGCATAGGAAATGTACATATTAATCATACTTTATTTAAAAACCACTGCGTTAAAGACCTTTTTAGTCAGATTTTAAAAATGCTTTTAAAACAAAACCCAAAATAAGGATATTTTAGGAAGTCATTTAAGCTGGTTAGAGAAAAGTGAGCGTTTCCGCAGATGACCCAATCACAAATCTGGTCTTGAAGCCCAATTGCAGAACCAGCATATAACTATCTTTTTGCCACAGCTTACCCAGTTATTGCCACGCCTCATCTTGGTTCACTAGGACCTGGACCCTCCTTGCAGCAATGTTTTTTTATTTATTAAAACAGTTTGTTCGATCATTTGTTTCAATGCAACATGTGTGAGCTGTACTTAGTGTGGAGTATCGTCTGTTGTCCGCTAGTCGGCGCTGCTGCTAAACGGCGCGTGCGGACCCTGGTGGGCGAGGATTAGCATCAGTTCAGCGAGTGAAACTCTACACTACTCTGGCTGCCTGCAGTGGCGTTTATCGCCTCATCTTCTGCGGCGAGACGGTTGCTGAAAATCAGCTAAATCACAACCCAAATAGTTCAACAGACGTACTCGTTCACTTCGCTACTAATCCCTCTGGATATGACTGTCAGGAGAACTGAGGAGTTAGCCGAGGCTGGCCTGGAAAAGTAAAAGCTCTCCGAGAGGCGAGTCGCGGCACATGGTGAGTTAGAGCAAAAAAGAAGTTTTCTCCTCTAGCTGGCTTCTCCGCAAACCTCTCTCGCTGCTGGGAGAACGTTCATGTGGAGTGTTTAACTTGGCCAGACATTTTTAGCAACTTAATTATTTTTGAATGTAACGTTAGTTGGCCATAAACATTGAAGTTGGTTCAGCATTGTCACACACTGGATTTTTTAAAACGATTTTGTCCGTTACTAAGTAACTTTACGTCTCGCTAATACGGCTATGTAACGTAGTAATTTAAGCTCTAAACATTTGTCTACTTTGTCACCAAAAGTAACCGAAATAACTTTAATTTGGTCAGTTTAAGTTACGTTGATGCACAAATCAAGTTAGAATTTAAATTTATCTAATTAGTTCAACGAAGAGAATGAAAAAATAAAACGAAACAGAACGATGTCTCATGTTTATGCTTGACATAGCTAAGTGTCTGAGTTTCTGTAGCGTTCGTTTATGTTGCAAACGTATATTGCAATCATTTTGATCTAACTTATTGGATAATATTTTTTTCAAAGTTAAAGTTTTTGAAGTTGTAAGCGTTCCCACAATCTAAAACCAAGCAAACTAAAATACATTTAATGCAAAAACGTTATCAATCTTATAAACATTATAGTAAAAGGTGCTGTGTGCACTTTCTGTCTGCTAATGTTGAGCAACACCTCCAGCCATTGGACCGTTTTAAGCTGCGGGGAGCGAGATTTGGCAACTGCCATGCGCAGAAGTGATTTACAGGAGAAAAGGGTCGTGACCAACGGGCTCCTCCTCCTTTCCCTCTTGATGCTGATAGTAAGTGACTGGACTGCAGTTCCCCGAGCGGCCAGTTGAGGCTGACTCCAAAAGGTAGCAGGTTCTCATTTACTCCAATGTTGAAACGGACTTACTTTGAGGCTGAAAAAAACATACTTCCACCCCTGGCTCCTGTAGTTTTGTTGATTCAGATCGCTAGTTTTTATCTTCATGAATCCTCTGAGAGGGGTGAATTTTTTTTATTAGTTTTTTTAGGATATATAAAATTTAAACCTACATCAAATCAGACACCTTGTTTTCGAGCTCTGGCCATGCCCCTTTTTAGCTTAATTTGACTTTGTCAGAAACCTATGGGTGATGTCAAGACATACAGCCAATGGTGGTGATATATTTCTCCCAGCCCGCCTGGAATCTCACTCTCATTATTCGCCTTTATTAGAGGTAATTTTAGTAAAACACAACTCAACAGAGCTAGCAACTTGCTAACAAGCATTTTATTTTTCATAGCATGACTAGATCATAACTCTGTTAGTACAGTTTAAAGCGTACCACCTCAATGTCAAAGTATACCACCAAAGCAACCACCTTGAGACCAGTAATACCTATTTTGCTGCTTGTTGCAGAGGACTCGGTTGACAAAGCTCCAATAAAATGTTAAAAAGCGTATACAACCTTTTAAAAGTAGAACATGTGATTAAAGTAGACTTTATAAAAACTTGTTCTTTTATTTTATCTTATATACTGGAATTTTGTATATGCATTTATGTAGCAGTTTCCACAGATTTGTAGTAATAAAAAAAACGTCAAATAATCTTTTGTCTTGCTACTGGCTCTCGTCTCGTACATCATCATCATCATATTTTTCAAAAAATTAAAATGCACTTTCAGCTTTTATCAATTTAGCAAAGTACAAACCCATAATGCCTGTGTGCTTTAGCACATCCCTAAATATACACATCTTCAAATGATTGTTGTCTTTGATTATTTCTAAATTAACTGTATGAATGTAAATACGATTGCTCTCTTCATCTTGTTTTATTTCCTGTTTGGAATAATAGAAGAAGAGTTAAGGGCATGGAAATTGAACAAAAAAATGGCCACAATTAATGATGTTACTGTGAACAACATGAGAGTCAAGTTGTTTCCTGTTCAAGGTAGATGCATCAGCATTGCTAATCACTGCTCCTCAGAGACCCACCAAATGGTGCATTTTGTCTGAAACCACTAGTAAAAGTTCAAGCACTTTAAGTAATCTCTTTACTTGTGAATTTAGTCTTATTTAAATCTGTTAAGAATAGTATTGGAAGATTGCGTTGTCTCTCTAAGCATTTTGAACTTTTGATCATAAAATATTTTCTGTTTGTCATAGAGAGGGGCTGTACTAGCAATTCATATGATTGACAAGTGGGTGAGGCTTGGGCGAGGATAAGGAAAAAAGGTGAGGATAAGGAAAACTAGCCGTTTCCAGCTCAGAAAAAAGGAAAGTGATTACTCAAACATGGGTGAACTAATCTAAATACTACTTGAGGCATGTTTTTGATGAGGGAACAACACTTCAAGATGCCAGCAATGTCAGAAAAGTCACATTATCATGACATGGCACCTGTAACAGTTCTAAGACCTACTACACAAAGGTTGTGTTAAATAGTTTGAGACATTAAGCTCTCATTAAATCTTACTCCCCTTAAATACTGCATTCCTTCAGCCTTATTGGATTAAGATGTCTACCGTCTGCTAATTTAATTAGTTAAGAACCAACTTTAATTCTCCTCTACTGAAGGAAAGCACGAAAGTATATCTAAAAAAGCTTTTTACAGATGCATTAAATTGCAAGGTTAGAGTGCAACCACTTTTTAAATTGATATCAGTGCTCAAAGTATGAAGCTGTATAGTTAGAAACCTGTTCTTAAACTGCTTCGCACTCATACCCTATATATTTTAACCCAGGTGTCAGTTATCACAAGTCATCTGGAAATTTCCTTATTTAGCTACAATTTTTTTCTTTTTCTTTTTTAAGGAAAATGAGGCATTGCTTCATATGGGTTAGGGAGGCATTCTGCACTGGAGGATAGGTCAACACCTGGTGAGAGTTTGTAACCCATTCCGTGTGCAGATTAGCTCATCTTGAAACATGGTAACACAAGAAGAAGAGTCTTTTAGGTTTGTCTTTCAATTCAAAGGTAACTAATACAATGTGCACCAAATAAAGGGAGAGTCAATATCAAATTATAACACTCCGCGTTTTAAAAACACTGGCTTTAAATGTTTTGTTTATGGGAGCTTTTAGTGTAGCTTAGCATAGACCTTTGATTCCAAATGCACCGGTAGCATTGTAGTTCCAGAAATTGCAGCAGAAGGATCAAAGCTTTTTTTTTTTTTCAATCTAAACCATGACTCTTCTGTAGATGCATTATGTAGCAACAGTAGCAGCAAATGAAATGTTGAACCTTTCTGAGCTAATATTGAAAGGGACTATGTTATGTACTGGTGCAACTGTTCAAAACTCAATGTGCGAGTGGTTGTAGGGCTCTGATACAGAAAGTAGGGATGCACCAAAACAAGTACTTACTAATACCAGTACACTTTTGTTTTTATTAGAGTTTTATTTCTATTACAACTTTTTTAATCAAATGTAAGAGCCAGCTTTTTTTGTTTCTGAAAAACATTTTTGCATTAGCAGCGGTTGGTCTGTTTCAGGGGGTTTTCAATCACTTCAGAGTTTACCACGCACCTCTTTGCCATTAGCAAGAATGTGTGAGATCGGGTAGGCTGAGGAGTTCAGCATTGTTCAGGGGGTTTTAATGTTTTTCCGCATTGACATAAAGGAAATCATGAACATAATGTTTAAGGATTCTCAGAGTCTGAAGCATGTTCTCAGACGGATGCCTGAACTGGTTTGTGAGACACAAAACTGATTCTGTTAACGGAGTACGACCCTCATCAATCCCCAGCACGACCGCAGTAAAACTGACCAGGGATGGCCCTGACCAATTTGCTGCCATAGGAAGATTTAGCGATTGCAAAGTCTTAAACATTTAACAGCCTGTGGCAATAGCTTGGTAACACAGTTTAAAGAGGGTTAAAGTGTTCGCTACTCCAGTTTATAAGGATTGTCATTTGGTGTCATGATTACATTAATACAAATACTATTTAAGTTGTATTTCAAACTGTGCACCTCCTTTATAGTTGGCCTCTCAGCATTTGCCTATACAGCCTAATGGAAGGGCCGGCCCTTAAACTGAGGACACATGAACTCATGCAGTCATGAAAATTACTTAAAGGTTATGGACGTGTATGTTTAGAAGCAGTGTGTCTGATGTGATCTCGCATCTCAGGTTCAGAACACTGGCAAAATAGAGGTCTGGGTCAGTCTCGTGCCTCCGTCAAGCTAGCGTAATTTGCTGAAAAGTTGGATGTACTCATTCTCCTACTATTTCAGGGACTACAATGCTACTGGTGCCAACTGGAATCAATGATCTTTGCTAAGCTATGATAGAAGCTCATATGGCCATACTTGGAGAACAGCTCATTTCAAACCACTAATACATTTCTTATTAGTGGGAAAAACTATCCAATGTTTAAAAAGGTGGTTTGCTCTTTAAAAAAAAAATCTAATCAGTGGAAGTCTAAAAACCTGAACAGTTTGATAAAGGAATTTAATTCGTTAGGTACATGTCTGGGTTGACTGGGTGTCTAAAAGTTTACAATTTTATATTAAACTGTGCTTTGACATGCACTCTGTAAATGAAGCAGTTTATTCAACCTATTGTGTAATTGATTGCATAAGAGGTAATAGCTTACTTATCACACTGTGTCTTTCACTCATTATCTGTTACACAACGTTCACTCTGACATGCTAATTAGTAATCAATATCTTTTGCTACTTGATTGTTGCAGTTTTAGTATTAAGCTCTTGTGTGGCATGTTTCATAACCAGATAAACTAATGGCCAGGTTCAGAAGGGCTGTTTGCAGTGTTTATTGAAATAGGCTTAAGTTCAGGTTACTTGCTTAAACATACAGTCCTAGTTGGGGCAGTCCAGTAACCAAAATCACGAGTTGAGCATTGTAGAGAGTTTACAGTTTTCAGCTGTGTGCGAAGGGGACAAACATCTCTGTCTGTGAGCTGAGTAGATCTTCTGGGATTTTGTGATAATCCTTTTTGTTCTTGATGAATGCATGTAAGCTCATTTTTTCATCTACTTGCATATTTCGATGGTAATACTGATTTGCATGTTTTAATTATATTAAAAGCCTTGTGAATCTTGCTGATTTGTCCCTTACCATGGCATAATTGAATAAAATGTATTTTATGAGATTCCATTTTATTTAATAGAGTCTTTGGTTAAATGTTAAAGTTTGACACTCAAACAAAATATTGAAGATTTAGGCAATGCTTAACTGATGATTGAACAGTGGAAAACATGTCCGTCCTATAAGTGGTTGGTTAAATATATAAATTTATGTTTTTTATACTACCTTTTATTGAGTGATCTCTGCATTCTCCAATTCTAAAAATTGATTTCCTTTTAATAATTAAATTGCTGATTCTGATTTCATGACAATTTCAAGTGTGCTTAAAGTAACATATTTATTCAATACCAACTATGTTTTCAGATACGCGTCTGCAAGGCATGGGTCAAGCATGTTTCTAACAATAGGGTTAACCCTTTATAGCGCAGTTATGTTTAGACATCTCTTGTCTTTAACCTACCTTGTGTCTGGTTACCCTCCTTGCTGAAAAGTTTTTTGTTAGAATTAATTTTATTATGTTTTAGTTGCTTTTTAACACTTGAAAAAATCTTTTAATAAAGACAACAAAACCATCTTTTCAAGTGACATATCATTGAGAATCAAACTCTGAAAAAGCTTGTCTGGACTCTGGACAAAGCCTTAGCTTGGTTTTAGTTCTGTATCTTTGCAGTTCAATCAATGACTGTAGTTTTGCTTTGTTTTGGTTTAGAAACAGAATAAAATAACCTTGCTTGCTAAGCCATTCAGGATATCTGCCATCCAAACTACAAGTTACCCTGAAGCTAGGGCTCCAACAATGAATCGATGACAAAAAGAGGTGGCAACTAATTTAATAATCGATTAGTTGTGTCCTGCAATACAGAGATGGGAAAAAAGGTTTAGTTTAGCACGGAGAACTCGTTCTGTCTCACGCACTGATATCCCTAAGCAGAGTTCTGAACCTCATATACAAGATGGAGCCTAAATGTTTAAAAAAAAATGGATGAAAGGTACATGGTAGAGGCGTGGTATGGCAAGGTTTGCATCTGCAGTGAAGTGTAGAGAACAAGTTCTAACATTCAAACAAAGTCTTTCTGTTACATTTTGGGATTTGCATTGTTTATATTTTTTCATCAATTATTTCTCTCATGTTTGTTTTTTGTGCTAGTCCAGTTTTAGAACCAATATGTGTGTGCTATATAATTATATGTTGTATATTAATTATCATTAGTTGCAGCCATATCCAAAAGTATTAATGGTTTAAAAAATAAAAACTAATCAGGCATCTGGCTACTCAACTGTTACTGGCTGTTCTGGCTCTGTGGGGAATGACTTGGGGACGACTTGCTCTTAATTTTATTACAGTGGACAGGGTTTGCATTATTGCTTGTTTTGGACGTTATCGTAAAAATGATTAAAAACTATTCATAGCTGATGTTGCAAAACATGGATTTTGGGGAAAATGGTTTAGTAAATATGTACACTGTAAAAAAATTAATCTTGAGACTTTTAATTTTAATTTAAAAAATTGATGTCATTATTAAAAATGATGTGCATATTTAATTTATTTTAAAAAATAAGCTTTCTGGGTTTCTTATAAAATAATAAGAGTATTTCACCTATAAAATAAAGAAAAACTAATAACTTTAAGCAAATTCGTGTAATTCTTAATTTGAGGAACCAATTACACAAAAAGATTGAGAAAAAACACTCCATATTTATTTTTAAGAGAATTGGCTCAATTATCCGGTTATCGGACCTAGTGCATTGTGGGAGTATGGGATTTAATGTTTATTGCAGTAATATGTATGTTTACATTGTTATGCTTGTGTTATTAAGTGTGGTTAAGTGATATAATTTTTTTGAGAACCAGTATGTGTTTATTAGGTTATTTTGTTTGAATTTATTTTTAGCTACAGTTGTTGAGTTGCAGGTCATTAAAGTTGACTCTAATAAAGTCTCTACGAGTATTTTTTAACCTGAAAGCCTTTATAGTCCTGTTGAGCATTGTGAAGTCAATGCATTTTCATGTTAATTGCCTTAAATCATAAAAGAAAACTTAGTATCATATGCTAAACCAAATATGGCAATTTTACTAATAATAATATACAAATTTAAGTGCCCGGCTAAATAATTTAGGATTTTACATGATTTATTTAAGAAAATTTTGCTATTAAAAACAAGCCTTAAAAACTGCTTAAAAATAATTTGTTTTTAGTTAAATAATTTAGGATTATTACACGAAAAAATTCAAGTAGATTCTGCTATAAAAAAATCAAGCCTTAAAATTTTCGTAATAATTTTTTGTGTTATATTATCATAATTTTTATATAGATATCACATACAATTTTTTACATTGTAAATAATATTTCTGTTAATATTAATTTAACTGTAATTTTGTCTTTATAGCTCACCATGCTACCGCTGCTATGTTTCATCTTCACTTTGCTCGGCGGAACGGTCACTGGAGCCACAAAGAACTGTCATCCGCAGTGTCGGTGTGAAGTAGAGAGCTTCGGCCTCTTCGACAGTTTCAGCCTCACCAAAGTGGACTGCAGTGGAATAGGTCCTGGTAACACTCCCTTTCCCATTCCACTGGACACGTCACACCTGGACCTTTCCTCCTTGAATTCCATCACCTCCATCAGTGACTCCATGCTATCTGGACCGGGATACACAACATTGGTGAGCCTGGATCTAAGCAGCAACATCATAGCACACATCAGCCTGAAAGCCTTCTCTAAACTTCGCTACCTTGAAACGCTTGACTTGAGCAACAACGCGCTAGAAGGTTTGGTGGATGGCTGCTTCACTGGACTCCCTCTGGCCGAGCTGGACCTGAGTGAAAACAGTTTCAAAGAGTTCAACCTGGACCTCTTCACTACCAGGACCAAGGATATACCAATCATGTTGGACTTGTCTCACAACCTCCTCACCTACATTTACAGGAAGACACCCACCCATCCGTTGTTCATCAAGAGTCTCATCCTTGCAGGGAACCAACTGAAGACTGTGCCGAAGCTTAGCGGGATCCCGCTTCAGTATCTAAACCTGGATGGAAATCCCATCTCTAGCATTAACACAGAAGCCTTTGAGTCGCTAACGGAACTGCTTCACCTGTCTCTCAGCAGTCTCTCCCACCTGACCTTAATTCAACCAGGTGCTTTCAGGAGCTTGAGGAACCTGCAGGTTTTAGACTTGTCTGACAACAGCCAGCTCAAAATGCTGAGCTCAGATGTTTTCAGTGGACTCGTCTCTTTACAAGAGCTTAATTTGTCCAAAACTGATGTCTCACCGCTGTCGAGGAGTGTCTTTTCCCAGATGCCAAACATAAAAAGCATTAGTCTAGGCTCAAACATGCATTGCTGGAAGACACACAAGCAAGGGCAGTTTCACAGACAGATCGGACAAGCCAAACCCAACGATGTTCTTACCTGTGACAATGCTGGAATGATCTTATGAGCTTGGAATGCTAAGGAAAGACTTGTTTTCTCATCTCTGTGCCTTATTACAATTGTATAAGATTTTTTTTGTACAGATTTGCATCAGATTTGCACATACTCTGCCAACTAAGGTCCAAAATGTGGTCAACACATTTCACTACATCACAATGACTCTTGCACTTTACACATTTTAGTTCTTTTTTTAAATATTTGGAGGTTTCAGGTGTTTTTAGCATGTGTTTTTAACACAGACTTGAAATTGAAAAACTATGAAAAATCACCACAGTCAGCAGGTCAATGTGAAGTCATGGTGCCTTAAAAGTAATTCTCTTAACAGTGTTGTGAGTGACGGTTTTTGCCTTGTCTTATCTTGTAATTGATGCTAACAATCACAAAATTTTATTGTTTACATACATTTTTACCATAGACCTTAAATACCGAAGGTAAAAATCTTAAGGAATTTTTCTTTGAAATGAACCGCAAACTAAAGTTTGAGCATTCCGTTGTAGCGATCTGTTCTTGTATATCTTCTGTCCTTGGAGAAATTAAGGTTAATGTCTTTGCATCTCTTTATAATCCCAAAGTTACAATTTTGGAGGGGTTTACTTGATTTCGTTCAATTTTTTTGCACTTTGATGTTTTGAAATCATTTATGAATGGTGGTTGTTCAACATGGGAGATGCTTTTAACATTTATACAAAATATACATCTAATAAACGATAATTAATTTTACAGTATTCTTGTAAGATCTTGTTTTAAATCACTGTCTCACCTAAAGAATTGATGATGATATTAGTTTTTGGTTCAACATGTAATGAAAATACTAGCAATCTTTCTTAAAATATATTAGTTTGCAGTTTATGAGGGAAAAAATAACTCCACGTCTTTCAGTAAGCCTGGCCTGACATGCTTTGTCACATAGTGCAGTCAGTCATAAACAAGATCTCACTTCTGTGCTTCTCTTCAGCCTTACACATTCTGTCAACCGTGGAATCTCTACAAGAGACGCTTAAGAGTTTCATCCTATACTTTTATTCTCTCTGAACAACCGTACACATCCACTTCAGGAAGAAAGAAGACTTGATGGCTGAACCACAAAAGATGTTTCAAGGCCTGGATCTGAACACACACTCCACTGAGCTTGACACACGTCCTGCCAGTGTCTTTTAAAGAGAGAGCCATCCTAGTTTCTTTAAAGATGTCGTGGAGAGAACATTCTACTTAAATCAAAATTACATTTCAATACTAGAGACTATATGTGCAAATCCAACAGTTTCCAGTGTTTATGTGATCAGAAAGATGGGGCAAGAGCATGGTTGTATCATCAGTCAGCGCTTCATTTTAATAAATCACACAATCACATATTAAATAACTATGAATTATTATTACAAAAATCGAATTACATATTTACAAGTTCAAAGGAAAATGGTTCCCTTAAAAATACGTTTTTAAAAACTTTAGAAAAATGGTTCAGTTCTTTTTACAATTCTTTAACACCATACCGGCTTATTGGCTATTTAACTTCTTTGCTACTAAATTAGATACATTTAAAACCAATTTGTTCTAAAAACTTTCTGAAAATTATATTTGAATTTATTAGATTAAATCATGTTTCAGTGCAGAAACTGAATAAAATCGCCTTCTAATAGAGTTAAAAGCACCACCATCAATTAAAATGTGCTTTATAATTAATGGCATTCTGCATGATAAATATTCAGGTGAGTGGCGTATCCGAACCACATGTTCCCATCGATTGCTGAGTGACGTCTTACGTTCCTGAGTGACTGCAGTTGTTTTTATTTAGGATGTTCAGATTAGCTGCCATTTAGTTTTTTCTTGCGGTATTTCACTGATTAAAAATATTTTTAGCTGGTGAACAAAATAAATAAAACATTCAAACTCAAACTAATCATTACAATGTTGTTGAGCTATGTAAAATGTTTTACAAATTACAATTCGTATATGTAAGTCTTATTAAAAATAACTAAATTAGTCAGAATCTTTAAAACTAGTTAATATGTTAGTGTGTTTTTGCCAGAGAAATTGTAAAAAAAAAAATAAAAATACTATACAGAAACATGAAATTTACATGAATTACAAGACAGACTCATAATTTATAAATATTTAAAATTATAAAAAAAAAGGTTTGTCCAGTTTCAGTATAAGATGAGCTCACGTTCCAAACGTAGGTATTAAAATTCTACATGTTTGAGTTATAATCATTTTACTTATAATGTGTACTTTTATCTTGAAATTAAGTAAATTTTTCACAAACTCGAATTACTTTATCTACAAAATGAACTAAAAGAGAATATAAAAATTGGTGCTGTTGTGTAATCTTTCTGACAAGTTTACCTAAGAAAACACACAAAACAACATGAAAGGTGTACATTTGTGTTTACTATTCTACTTCATTAACATCACGCAAAAGATCCAGATTCTTATTATAACAAAACCAACAATATATCTAATAAAAAACAAAGAGAGCAAGAAGTTGACTTTTCATTTTTTGATTTGGCTTTTATTTCACGTCCCAGCACTGAGCGACCGCAAATACGCAAGGAGGAACCTCTCAGAACACTTTAAACGGTCACCATGAGCTTGCAAATGTTATTCAGGACAGACTCTGCTGTTCTTTCTTGTTTCACGCAGTATGCGCCTCAACTTGCCTCACTAAGTGAGAGGTTGCTCTGAACATGATGTCAGCAGAACACTTTAACTGCAGCTTTGGAAACTGTTTCTTTCAATTAGCTCCTCTGTTTGCTACCAGGCTTGTAAAACTATACGTGTATTTAATCATCTGCTCCCACGTTAGATAAGGAAGCAAATGAAATGGGCCTTAGGTGAACCTTTTGATAAAGCAAGGTCACGACTCATTTCGAAAGAGACAACATCGAGGGAAAGGGCTGTGCAATTTGGATTTAATTTCAAGTTTAACATTAACGTATAAACAGGTGTAGTCTCCTGAACCCATTATAGCAATGTCTGCTTAATTCAAGACTTCTGGAAACATTTATTGGCATGCAGAGCAAAGATGGCTCTCTGCCAAACGCCGGACCCAAAGGAAAATCATGAGGGAATCGATACAGAGCAAGTCATCATATTGAAGTCCGATTAAAAGGTTTTGATATCGAGAACAAGAACAACATCTTGATTGAAGCCTGGAAAAATTGTCCACAATAAGCATTTTCATAAGCATCATAAACATTTTTCTTTGGCAATCAATAGTCATGTTTGTTGCAGGCAGCATGCTGCTATTGACTTCCCATTCAGAATTGGAAAAAAGCAAGAGAAACGATAGATGAAATCATAGTTTTAATGGCTGAGCCTCTGAGGTATAGACCAAAAGACTGCATGATGCTCACTAAATAATTCAACCATTTAGACACTGCTACTAATGTTCATTGAATCATTAAGTTAAACCGCAGATGAAAATCTCTTAGTTTTAGTTATTTGAACAGAGTTGTGTATTTAGCGTGTTATGCCGAGTGAGACATGACTTGACTCGTCTTGTCAGCTGTAGCTGTCAGGGTTAAATGACTTTGCTTGCTGCAGAAAGAGGCTCGTCTACAACAGTGCATAGTTGGGTCTAAAAATAAATAGTTGGAAATGTTATTGTTAAAATATACTTTCTAAAGAATCGTTCCAATTTGTAAGAATTGTGCTTTTGATGTTAGCTTTAAGGAAAAAAACTCTGACTGAACTGGTTTTGTCCCCTCTGTTTCAAGCTCAGGTTATAACATTGTTACGGCAATTGATTCTGATGGAGGATACAGCATTAAACACAAGATTTTACCAACAAAATATACTTTGTAGGGGCTTTCATTTACATGTTTCAGGGGTTTGAATGCTCCCCAAAACTTTCCATGTTCTTGCTACATGACTATATGTCTCTGAAAAGTGTCTGCCAAAAAATCTCGGAGCATATTCAGAATAAAACTAAACTCCTCAAGAGTTCCTTCATCTGGGAGCTTCCTCTACCTGAGCCACATACAGGACCTGCTCCACCTGAGCCCCCTTTCTCCTCATTTGTTGTGTTATTGCTGTTCTGAAACAGTGTTCTACATCCTCTCCGTGTTAATATTACAAAGTTTACTCATGGCTCATGACAATAAATCTCTAATTATGTTCTAACCAGAAGTCTCTGCAGATAAATCTATTCTGATTTTACTCTGACAATACATTTCTGAATATAAGTCTCTGACTATGCTCTGATGTTATGTATCCAATTGTGTTCATAGACCATAAGTCTCTGTCTATGAATCTCAGACTGTACTCTGACTCTATCGTGAAGATAGGCCTATCCTATTTTTTTTTTCTGGGAGCTCAAAATGGCGTGATAGATGTAGCCGTGCTCATTAGCCATAGCACTGACCACTAACCAATCAGATGAAGCACTAATGCATCTCAATAAAGAAAGTACAGCTGATTGACCCGGAGGTGTAGGAGTAGCAGAATTATGTGGGATAAACAATGAAAAGTGTGTTTTTGGATGTCCCAGGCCAAAAGTGTTTTTGGCTTAACAAAATATAAGTGTATTCATCGGAAATGGGTGGCTTTTCTGGGTGAAACAAGAAAAACCCAGCAGAGGTGTAGCAAAAGCATGACAGTGAGAGGAACATGAAGTCCATGACTCGCTTCACAGCGCACAACTATTTGAGGTGATTCAAAGACATTGTTTAAGATAAATACCGTCTTTTGACGGTTATTAAGGAAGCAGTGTTGGTCTGGAGGGATCAAATATATATTATAAATGATTTTAAAAAAACATGGTATGGCACCTTCAAACAAATGTATAGATTGTACAGTGATAATGTGATTATTGATTAGATAATTTGCCCAATAAGAAAATGTATAATATATTTAATGTTAGGTACACAGCTTATCTTTGATGTGCTCAGTCATTGCTCACCAAAATGGGTTGTGTATATTACCTTCCCTGTGACATTTCATCATCCAAACTGTACTAACAAAAAAAAGCATTCCCTGAATAAAACACAAAGGCAGATCATTCATTTTTCTGAGCTTGCTCAGTATTATCATGATCAAAATGCAAATATTTTCTTCTCTGCATGTCACAACCCTGAAACACAATGTGCCTACTCCAAAATGTTTGCCAAAGAGTTTCATTCTCAGTCTGTTTCTAACAGCCATCCTCTCATTACCTCAAGTCTGATCGTAAGTCACAAAGTTTAAAAATACAACACAATAGAGGCCTTCTAGTCATTACACTGCATGCAAAATAAAAGCGTTATTGTGCTCCAGAACAGACGCATCATACGTCACATTCAACCCAGTTGGCTTTCTGTGTCCAACCAAGACGTTAGAAGTAGCAAAATTCACTCTCGAGGTCCTGACCACGTAATGGTGCTTACATTCCATGTAATGCATTAGTGCAGTACCACCAAACACTTGGGATAGCTTACTTTTTTAGTACGGATCAAGCGGCTTTGAGGCACTGTTCACACAACTAGGAAAAAGAGCCTTGTTGTTTGGCATTGCCTACAGAGTAACATGATCACAGAGCTAGCTGCACTGCCAAGAAAGCTTTCTTTCTTGAGAATGCACCATTCAAAGGATTAATCTTTTCATTTGTGAACAAACATGAACTGTTTGTTTTTATTACTGCATTAGCACTTGTGATCACAGGCGTGTGTTTACTCAAACGAATTTGCTTTAAAACATTTGGGTCAGTCATTCCTGCTCGTCCCTGGGTGGTCAAAATTCTGTTCCCCTGCTTTATTCAATACAAGGATGAGAAATCAAATCCCTACAGATCTGCAAAGGAACGCTTGGCAAATAGGTCACTAAAGATGTTCTTGCGCAAAGTTTAATCAAAATGGCGTTAACTGTTGTGTAATTCTGGGGTGGTGTAGTACTTTCCAAGAAAAACAGACGCACATCCTGAGATTGTTAGCCCACACTGATGTCCTGTACACATCTGGCTATCATTAACAGCCTGTGACTCAAGTTTCTCACCGCAGGAAACAACTGTACAGAGAAAACCAACCTTCTGGGGTGTCTCGCTTTACATTCATAGCATTGTAGCATTTGTAGTACAAAGGCTGAATGTGTCAATACAGCTTGAGGTTTTAAAACTGTATGAAGTTCTTCTAAATTAGATGTGAAATGTTTCATATTATCAAACAGTATAAAGAGGCATCCTGAATTTATTAAAGTTTTAATTTAAACATTTGAAAACATTTCGAATCACTTAACAAACCAGGACCAGTTGTGACTCATCCTGCAGCCAGCATTCTGATGGTCAAAATGAAGCCTTTTATAAAAAAAAATCAAACAACAATGATCCGAAAACAATCAGTTTATATTAAAATATTTTGATCATTATTTTAAATGCTGTTAAATTATGTAGCCATATAAATGTAATGATCCTTATTAGGTAATAGATATATACACTTTAGCTATTTTTTTACTTTCATTTCATTTTTGTATTTTGGAAATTAAGTCTGAATCGTGCCCCTCATAATTAAAGGGTTACAACAACCTCTTGAATCAGCAAGGTGGATTAATGTCTCAGTCTCGAAAACCACAGGGAAAAGGGGCGTGTGCGGTCAAGAGTAAAAAAGGGAGCGAAACTTACTCTTGGTCAACATTTCCTTTTAAACCTAATTAAATTAACTTCTGTAAATTAACTTCCAGTTGTTGAACAAATATTAAATGGGTGAAGGTGACGTATCATGTAAACTCAACTTTTTAGACATTTCTTGCATGTTTTAGAATTGTTCCCTCTTCAAAAACAAGTTCTTTTTCTGGGAGCTTAAATAGCTCGATGACTGCAGCATCACTCACTAACCAATCAGATGAAGCACTAATGCAGCTCATCTCAATGAAGATCATATGCTTTGACTGACCTGGAATTCTAACCATAGCAGATTTGCAATCTTCAGTACGTATACAGTCTACAATGAACGGAAAGTGTGTTTTTGAATGTCCTGGGCCAAAAGTGTTTTTGGCTTACCGAAAGATGCACGTATTTGTTGAATGAATGGATTTTTCTGTGTCAACAAGCAAAATCCAGCAGGGGGCATGGTGGAAGCATGGCAAGAGGAGGAACAGGGGGTACATGGCTCATTTTGCAGAGCAAGGTGACTAAAAGACATTGTTTATGAAAATACTGCTTTTTGAAGATTAATAAGGTATCAGTAATAGACTAGAGGGGTCAAATATTTTATTATAAATCATTTACAAGGGTCATGATATGGCACCTTTAAAGTTAAGCTAGACATAGTGCAACACATACAAGTTGATGTCTGAAAAAATAGTTTGAAGGTTTTGTAACCCTTTAAGTATAAGTCTTTCAGATGTTATTTCAGCTCCACCCTCCATTTTTGTATTTTTTAATTTTTATCTGGTAGCTGTAGGAATGGAGGCAAAACTGTAAACTGTACTGAAAAAAACTTTATAATAGCTTCATATTCACTCTTCTGAAGTCTATGCAATTTCACTAACTTCTTTTAAGCTAATTTAAACTTCCTCTTTTAATAGTTGATGATCTTTTTTCATGTGACATGATGTTTTCCTATACAGTGGATTGTAGTTGCATTTCAAAATCTGCCAAATCTGTAATGGTTGCAGGGAACTTCTCCATTGATATATATTTCAACATTGATTTAGATACAGTACTACTATGCTTACAAAATAAACTGAAATGAAAGCTGAAGAGAAAATCACTTGTGATCAAGAACCAATCAATAAACATCTCAGCATTTCTATTTCATCGTGAACTTTTTCTTGAAAAATTAGGTTTACCTTTGGCATATGAACTTGACCTCTGATTAAACGTCTTCATATTTATCAAAAGATTGAAGGTAAATTATCTTAAAATAACAGACTACAGCAGGTTGTCTGTTCTCTAGCTGCTTGCATTTTCAACAGCAGTATAATTGCTGACCTTAGTCAGCTTTAGCCAAAGGCCTTTTTCCTCTTTAACCTGCCATTCTTTATGCTGTAGTGTAACCTAGTGGCTACACCAAGAACCAAAATGGAAAACCACACATTTTGTGGGATTACAGTATGACGTTAACTCAACTTGTCAAGCCCGCCTGAAGGACTCGTTCGATACGATCAGGTGGGGTTCATTGAGCTTGCAGCTAAACGTTTTCTGCACAGTTATGACCCTTCAGAATTTAATGTTGGCACATGTCCTGTAAAGACTCATTTCAAGTTACAATAGAAAACTCTAAAATAAACCATTTAAAAATGTCCAAATGTATAACTATAACAAACCAATTTAAAAGGTTCAATCGTAGACAGAGACCAAAAGGTAAACATCGAGGAGCCCTCATCATAGTGCTAAACGTGGACGTAACGTACGTGACGTCACACGAGGCTCAGAGAAGACAGGATTGTATGTCGCTCTTATTTTGTTTATTTTGTGTGGGAAAGATAATATTAATGTGTGTATGTCGACAAAGTGTAAAACCAATTATAGTAACATTTAAAATAGGATTTTCACATTAATTTAAATTTGTAATTGGTGTAAGGAGTGCTAAAGCAAAAGATACATTGCATTGCATCTGTTAAAGGTCGTCAAAATTTTATTTATATACTTTTTATTTTTTCATATGTAAAGTACACTCATAAAACTAGGATCATTTGGGTAAAGCAGCCCCTTCCTCTTTAACAAGAAAGTACAAATATGTTATTTGGCTGATCGGAAATAACGAGGTCAGAGCTTGATAAGTGGCGTTTACTCGATTAACCAAACCCTTTATCATGCAAAAATTTAACGTTTAATACAACATAAAGAAAAGAATAATACGAAAAAAAGTAACACATAATTTTTAACATGGGCGTTAACAAAAATAAGCTCACCTTCGTCCACAGCGTTGCTTAGCAGAAATGAAAAGAAGCTTATTTTTTGTCTTGGTCACGGAAAAGCTTGATAAAAGGAGCGGGTACGAGGAAAGCATTGTGGCTGAGAAAGCAAATGTTATTTTGGTACATGTTAGAAAGACAAAAGGAGAGAAAATGAGTAAACCAATTGCTAAGCTAAAATCGCGTGAAATCTACCACGCTTCCGGTGTCAGCATATCAAAGCATTTTATTTATTCTCTCTAATTGGCTTTCAAAATGTTTGAAAGTGCAACTTGTGTATTATACACATATAAACAGTAAATATGTATATAATATAATAAATATGTACATAAAATATATATAATGTATTTGTACAATATATTTTTACTTCAGATTCTTAGTATATTTGTACAACTATACAGAAAAATAACCTCTATATTTCTTACTTCAGACATTCATCATAAATTTGTTCAAATCTAACAGCTTACATTTAACCAATTTAAAAATGTATGTTGTGCAATTACACCTAATTACAAGCTGTTAATAAACAATAGAACAATCATTATTAAAGGCATGTTTTCTTACTAAAGGGACAGAATGTCTATCATGGTAAACTACTAGTGCTACAAAGTGTGTGGAAATTTGAGCTGTGAAGTTCAACACAGTGGGCATCTTCTCTGGACTGGAGGACGGATCTTCATAGATGAGCAGAGCTCCCCTTTTTAATGATCCTCTGAAACATGACTCTGAACCAGTTTACACCTTGCTAATGCACTATGGGATATGACAATAAGCAATGTCCATCCATCCATCTTCATGTCAGCTTTCTTCCCTTTCGGGGTCGCCACAGCGGATTGAACCATCAACTCTCTGGCATATGTTTTACGCGGCGGATGCCCTTCCAGCCACAATCCATTGCTGGGAAAGCAATAAGCAATGTATTCAGTTTTATAATTCTAGTATTAGAATTCTAGTATTAGTCTAGTACAGGGGTCGGCAACCCAAAATGTTGAAAGAGCCATATTGTACCAAAAAAACAAAAAACAAATAGGTCCGGAGCCGCAAAAAATTAAAAGCCTTGTATAAGCCTTATAATGAAGGCAACACATGCTTTATGTATCTATATTAGCCTACTATAAAAATGACTAAGTTTGCTACGAATACATAATGAGCCTTCGTGATTAAATGTTTATTTTCCCTGCAGTGAATCCTGTAGAGAACGACGCACCACGTGACTACTCTGTTGTACGATTACACTATCAATGAATTATGTTTCATTGCTTTGATGAAATTAGAGAAATGCAATAAAGAAATCGAATTTTTGATGTCATTTTTATTTTGAGGATTCCCAAAAACAACATCAAAATGGAACGTGCACAAAGTGCCCCTTAACTGGACAACAAACAACGCGAAAAAACGCAGCATACATTTATAAAAATAAAACAGCAGCCTTTTGAAAAGAAGTATATAAAATAACAGCCACTTTGTTACTAAATACGTGCATGCCTTCCCTGGAAATGTCTTTCCACTTTACTCTTGTTATTAGACAACTTCTCAATACAGAGCAAACATTCAGGCAATCCTTCCGCATCGGCAATGAATGCCATCGATTCGGTCCAAGAACCGTTGAATCCTCAGTTCTCCTCGGTTATGTTTCTCTTTTTCTCTTTGGGATCCATGGCCCACCACACAGCCGCTGGTTTGTTTACAGCAGCCCCCTGCCTGGCATCCCACCCCCTGCTGGTAGAAGCGTGTGTCGCGGGTGATGACGCAAACCGTCGCTGACAGAAATGTTGAAATTAAATATTTATTCTACACTCTTTTACAGCATTGGAAAACGTTAAGAATGTTTGTCCTCCTATAGAAACCATAAAAAAAAAATATTTACATTTTTCCTTTTATTTTTTCATTTTTGAAAAAGCTCCAGGGAGCCACTAGGGTAGCGCTAAAGAGCCACATGCGGCTCCAGAGCCACGGGTTGCCGACCCTTGGTCTAGTATTATGAGATTAATTGCATTATCTCACAAAATAGCCCAATCACAATCACTCCTTTTAAAATTCCATAGAACATTATTACATTACAATACTAAATCCTATCATTTTAGTTTTTACTGGCATCTTCCTTTAGGAGATCCGTACATTACTGTGAACCCATATTTTTTTTTCTGGTGCTTTTCAAACTTTAGGTTGTTTTCAACTCCGAAGCAAACACGAGGATGTAATTATTGCAATTTTGATGATAAATTCAGATGTAGCACAACATAAACATACCTTTGATGAAACTGCTGTCCGATCAAACAAAAAAATAACAGATCTGGAGAAGTTTTGGTTCACCACTGGAACCTAGCATATAGTAGTCTACTTCTATTAGGGGGGGGAGAATCTTCAAGATAAAACTACAGATTTTTTTTGCAATAAAAATTTAAGAAGGTTAATCTAGAATGTCATACTTCATTCAACATACCTGTATTTCAGACAACTTACAAAACTAAAAGCATTTGACACAAAATACATTTTTATTTTGTAATAAATTCTCAAAGGCAGATGCCGTGGCCAAATATACATATACATCATCTTTTAAAGTATTTTTATTTGACTCTGCGTCAATGTGTTTACGTAACAACAAGTTTCAAAAGCAATAAATTATTTCAGTACAAACATATGGCAGCACATTTCATCTCAAATAGCGCACTATAGTACATTAATACTCTCTCTGCAGACCCATGCCCTTTGAGTACCAACTGAAATCTAAAAACTGATTATAGAGGAATAAGAAGAGATACATGAAAGGAAATAAATAGCACAAAATATCCTTAAAAATGTACAAAAGAACAATAATTCAGCAAGTGATGGTCAAATGAAAGCATAGCACACTTCAGCTCAAAGTAATAAAAAACTATTTCCAACTGAAGTGTGTTTGTTTTCTGCTCCCTCACACAAGCGCTCTCATTATGAGTACATATGGTTTTTGTTATTATGCTCAGAATATCTATTCACTCTGACACTGGTGATATTCTATACATTTGGTCTTACAGGTTTTCGTTAAAGCAGGTGAGGTTCATCCCTTTTATTGTAAAGCTTCTGTGTAGGTTTTGAGCCCAATCATGGTTCACTGTAATAAAAACAGGATGTATTTGGAGTGGTGATGATCATTATCATATTTTCAACCCCATTCCCATGACTCAGTAGGTGCCTACTTAACCCTAAATGCAACTCTATCACCAAACCCATTTTGTTAGGAATATTTTGCTGGGCTGCAACTGAAAATATTATTCTCAATGTTGATTAATCAGCAATTGTATTCCTGAATAATCGACTAATCAGATAAAAGGGTAACAAGTATAGAATCATTCATGTAGTAGGGTTTGGTCAATAGACGATACCATAGTCCATTGCCGATGGGGATTAAACATTGCAATGCTAAGTCAGCAACCAGCAACCAGTTTTTGTGGCGCTTAGGCCTATAGCCTGAGTGGTTTCGTGTGATCCCATCTGTATCTTGGGTCAAGCAAGGCTGCTTTGCTTCTCATCGTCACGGTGGCGTTATTGATATTTGCCTTCGATCTACTCTGCACTTCAGATGAGTCTCGTGGCCAACTTAAACCTACTTGTATTTGACATACATATAGGTCTTAGCTGTGGCAGGTACCTACTGGTTCATATCAATGGATTGATGAAACAATTCAGAATAGTTAGATAACATCTAGGGTAACATCTAAAATAAGTGCCTCAGACATGTTAACTATATTTTACGTAGGACCAGGAATTTGTTGATGACACTTGCACACTTTTCTTCTTGGACCTCTCCTGCTTGACAAAATATAAGTGACAAAATATTTTCTTTGTACTTTTAACTTTATGGTTTTGCCAATATTAATATTCTATGTTTATATAATACTATATCTTTAGAATTTCACATTAAAATATCTTTTGTAGCCTTTAATAGCAACATTATTTTTTCATAGAACTGTACAGTTATACGGTATGTTAGTTCATTTGAGCTAAGACCCCATTTAGTAAAGAAATGCAAGTTTCAAACCAATGTAGACCAAACAAATTGAGCAGAGGAAAATATACACAAAGTGACCGGAAAATCCGTTTTTAACCCAACAAT
The DNA here is from genome assembly GCA_900490495.1 of Danionella dracula. Classification (NCBI taxonomy): domain Eukaryota; kingdom Metazoa; phylum Chordata; class Actinopteri; order Cypriniformes; family Danionidae; genus Danionella; species Danionella dracula. The sequence continues at coordinate 15,162,230 of UELW01000112.1, read as the reverse complement.
CTATCTCCAGTACTCTTTCTCTTTGGTTTCCCTCATGAAGCTAAATCTGACTTTTCACTAACTAAAATACAGACCTCATTCAGCAGAGCAGTTTTCTCTACCCCCGTACAGTAATTTAAGGCTTAGACTGATGGGCAATGTGTTACAAGACTAAATGACTCGTAATCCCTGCTTTTCCTCAAACATTGTAACATTTAATGACTGAATTCTTCAAGTATTTAAAGTGATGAGTGTTTATCTAGAGAGTATTCACAGCTAAAGGCAAGAAGAGCTTTTAACACTTGCTTGAACTCTACATTTAAACTGCTGGAAAGACGGAAGTTTTTTCAACTAAGAATGCTGTTTCTGTGCCCTACACTTGTCAGGCTGCTTTTAAGGTAATGTAGTGTCAAGCTGTGCATTACGTTCAACAGTAACATTGCTGCATTGGCTGAGGAAATGGTCCCTTTTTCTTCCACTCTTTAATTGTCCAGTTACTACCTGTAAAGACAAAAAGAAGGCACAGTAAATAATTCATGTCCTTTTTTATAAAGTGCACATATATATACATCAAATTTTGGCCACAGAATTCTGCAACGATTGGAGATCTAAACTGAATACTCATAAACTACATTTTAAAGTAAAACTACATTTTAAAGTTAAACCACAGACAAATATCAAGCAGAACAAATTCTTTCAGAAGTTCTTGTACTCTGTGGTTATAATTTAGATAATAAGAGTTGCATTATTAAGAACCCTTAAGCTGCCTACATACCAAGTATGGATGATCCTTAAAGACCAGCTAATGTCTATGTAAAGTCTATGTAAAGACGCGATAATGCACTCGAACCCAAACTCAATGAGTCCGAACCCAATGATGCTTCATCCAAAAACAATTTTTTTTCAAGGGGGAACATTTACAACAATGGAGGAGAAAAATAATATCACAGTTTGTGGCCACCCAGAACTGTATGTTATAACATTGTTCATGTGGAAATAAAAAAGGACCTTGCTTGAAATAAAGTGGGTAAGGAGTTCGCTGAATCTGGTAAGTTATAATATTTTTATTAATCAACTTGATCTATATAGCAATATTGTGTTAGCTAAAGCGAAGCATGTTAGTTAATTCATTTATCAGAGGAAGTGTGCAGGAAGAAATGAAGAGGGTTGAGGGAAACGTTTTTGAATGAGAGAAGAAAGGAATAGGATGAAAAGAGTGGTACAGCAGCAAGGTCAGAGAAAAGGGGGAGGTATGCTACGGCCATTCTCGTGCCTCCCCAGCAAGCTTTCACCTAGACCTGCATCGTTCTCGTAAGCAAAGGGACGTCTTCATGCGCGTGAACACTGGGTTTAAAAGCATTCAGATCAGTTCAGTTCAGCACCCATTGTTTTGGATCAATGCACGTTTGTGCGGAAACGTCTATATATGAAATGGCCTTAAGACTCTGAGAAGAGTGTAAAGAGTAATTACCTATAGTCCAAGGAAAGTAGTCTGTCTGATCTAATGACCCTGGAAAAAAGGAAGCATTTTCAACATTTGTACATTTCATTAAGTGTTGTATAAATTAAGCACATCAGTTGAGATTAACTAATTGAAAAAAAAAAGTCTTTCAAAGTAACAAGGCCTTCAGTGACAGAGCTCAAAAGACAACCATGGAGTGACTTACCGTGGAGTGACTTAATTTGTCAAAGCGAAATTTCAAGTTTGACCTTGGAGATGTTTTGCTTTTCCCATCTAAAACAAGTACAATACATTTTTTATTCTGTGTCAAACTGTAAGAAACACCACTCCCACAACTACTACTTAATTATTTCATAATAAAGCTGAAGGAATCTGTTTGACCTGTGGGGCTGCGGCACATGATGAGCGGTGTTCCCGAGCTCTGACTCTCCACGCTCAGAGACGGACTGTAAAAAGATGAAGTCGTGGATGGGTGACTGCTCTGCAGAACAACACACAAAGTATGACAGCCTTAGTGAAGGAGACAAACATACATTGTTCTAGTTGGGAAATAATACTGAATGGAATGATTCATAGCACAATTAACAAACTTTCCTGTGGACCGCTAGCAAATAAATAGTTTCTAAATGTCACTGAGCCATAACTGGTAACTTATTGATAATGTCTGCTATATCTATCTTTTGAGAGCAAAGAAAACATACTCTTATTTATTTGCACAATTTAAACATTATTTACACGGGTTAATGTCTCGTCTAAGGCCCTAAAATCCTTTTCGTACAGCTGTAATTTAAGTAAAAAAAATTATAAAAAATTGTATTCCTGTAAAATCAGGAAAACTACAGTATGCTACTGTGTTTAGACCACATGTATCTAAAGTTGGGCCTTTTACATTTTAAATTCAATGTTAAATGAACAAATGCAATGGCACTGGCTATGGAATCTTGCTTTCAAAGATCTTACACAAGATTACTCCCAAGCAATTCATCTTGAAATAATACATTTTACACAATTTCACCAGTACAAACATGTTAATGTCTCTGCTGGGACCCATACTGAAGAGAGGACGTCCCAGTATAGTGACCAAGCATTTATTGTATTGTACAATAGCTTTTGTTCCCACAATGCACCTACTTGGGGTTACGGAAGTCAGCGTACAGTAGATTGCATAATGGAGGTATGCATTCTACATTTTCCAGGGCCCTTCAGACATGATCACTTTTACAGTTTTAATCATGGAAAACTCTTTTTTTTTTTATCAAGTTGTCACTGTGTGGATTGTCCGTCAAAAGAAGTCAAGCTTATAAACTGTCCAAAAGGGGGAAAGTACAGATTCAACATCACATCTTCCCATTGACTTAAATCAACTTAACTTGAAGTAAATCACTTGCAAATCATGCTACTTCTATTCTTGGTGTGAACGTACAGTAAGAAATCTCAGTCATCATCTGTGTAGCAAACAGTTGTTTAATCTTAGATTCCGCGAGACAAGAAAAACACATCTTCACATTAGATGTTTATGGAGAATGCTTTTGGTGTGTTTTTGTTTGGTGTGGTTTGAGTCTGTGTGAGTTCATCACCATGTCCAGCTCGTCCAGGATATCCCCTTCCCCCGTGGTGCTGCTGAAGCTGCTAGTGCTGGAGGAGGATCTGGAGATGGAGATGTTTGCTCTGCTGCTGCTGCACTCCTTCAGTTTCACAAACGGCCTGCAGACATACAGCACAATCTTTGACATCATGTACATTGAGAAGTTCTAGCTGTGTCAGTGATGACTAAGGATTGATATGAAAAAAATGTTACTAACTTATTAACACAACTGTATTAGATGTTTGTTTAAATTAAAGTCTCATTAAAGGGGCCTTACCAGGAACAACATGACAAAATCATTGCTTTGGAACTTGCATTTGAAAATGTAACCAACCTTTTTTCAAACATTTTATTTGTATCCTTAGTTAATAATTTTTTTCTACACCGTCTGAAGATGGTGTTCTGATTACTTAATTTATTCAAATTTGATAGAAATATCATATACACCACTGGCCAAGAGAAATGGCCAACAGAAATATCTTAAGTACATTTTAAACATGTTTATCACAATTTTTATATTCATTATTAACAAGGTTTTAAGTTTTTTTTTGTCACTGATCCAACTGTAGAAAATATCCAAACCTTTCTTTGTTTGGGCAGATTTCTGGAGAGCTGGGATTGGACGACGTCTCCGAACGCACTTCCTGTGAGTGATGGAGCACCTCTGCTTTTTGGTCACTAAAGAAAAGCAGTAAAGTTTATGTAGGGTAGAAAACATCTGGAAAACATCTGTTTTGTATCATTCTAACAAATGTTCATGTTGGGATGTTGAGGTCTAAACTGATTATTAGTTCCAATGAAGCAGCTTCAATCTTATAGTTGATGATTTAAAATGAAATTCACCTGGAGTCTCAACACCATTTCTTCACCACATTTGAAATGAACGCATGTGAATCTCAGGTTTTAATATACCTGCGAATGGGCTGTTTGTCTATTGGGCTTTCTGTGCTGGAGTGCAGTCTGGGAAACAGCCCTGAGCGCCTCTTCACTGGACTCTTCAACGGTGACTTTGCTGACATAACTGGTGGCTAAAAACATAAACACATGAAGAAACATCCCCACACAGCCCTATGGAGTTATGGGGATGCTGTATAGATATCAGTCCACCTGCACCTGGTTCTCATCAGAAATGTATTTATTTAAATAAAACTGATGTGAATGCTTTTGTGTATTTAAAAAAAATTGGGTAGTGTTTACTTTTATTGTTCAGTGTAAAATGAAATAGTAACCTATTAGCACCTGAGTAGAGTTTTCTTCAGATGCATGTTACTTAAGTAACAAAAAGCAGAGGAAATACCTTAAATACTCTTAAAGTACAGATACTTATATTACATACACCTCTGGTTCTCCTCAGAAAGATTGTTAGCGTTAGAAAATCTTTTAGACTAAGGATAGGTCCATAGCGAGTGGCACACTTGCTAGAATTTTTATGGTAAGGACATTTTTGCAAAACAAAATAGTATCGAGTGAAGTTGGTCCCCCACCACTCACAAAGTAAAATAATAATCCAATAAGCTTTTTTTTTTGCTATGCTCCCCAAAGCGCTGAATAGAGAAGCATATAAAGCAAAAATGCCTGAAACAATAGAGATACAATAAATAAAACAAGAAAGTTACAAGAAAATTTAAATCAAGGCCAAGTTAAAAGCAATAAAAAGTCATAAGTCAAAAGTCATAAGCCACTTTAAAAAAGTTTTAAATTGAGATTTAAAGATGGTGCAGCTTTGTGCATTCCTGAGTTTGAGCTGAAGGGAGTTTTGCATAGACATAAAACCCCTTGTTTGCTGTACTTTTAGTGCGAGTGCATAGCACAGACAAAAGTGTATGATTTAAGGTGATAATGAAAGAGACGACAAGTAAAAGGGGACCCGACTATGGATCGCTTTTCACGTGAGGGTTAAGATTTTCACTCTAATGTAGCTACATTTCACAGTTAGTAAATTAAAGACTGTGGTCTGGACAAACTGCTCAGAAGTCACACAAAATATATATTGAGTAACATCAATTTCTTAGTGATTTCATCAATACTAACGATGTAAATATATCAAAATAAAACACTAAAAGTGATGCTCAGCATTTGTTTTCCCATGATTTCACTAAGTTGATGGAGAACTAGTGACCTATAATATAGTTTAACATCTCAAAAATTATGATACTTTCACACTGTTGCACAACCATGGATCTATCAGTTAAAATAATACTGTTTTTGTGAAGTTGTGGGGCCAAAATCACAAAGGACAAAGACCTGGCATATATTAAGCAGACATGCTACACTCTCAGTCTACAAGATAATTAGGGTCCACTCTATAAAGACTTGTTGTAATACACTGTAACTATAAATAGATTGCGTTATCAGACAGAATATGAGCGTACAGTGAAAGTGCTCTTGGTGCACTCCATGCTGCTTTGAGGGAGGACTCCCCCGCTGACACTGGATGGAACGCCGGGAACTGCTCCGGGGCTCTTATGTTTGTGAGTCACCATTGTCTCCATGGAGTGACTCCTGACACGCATGGCTCTCTGACAAAGACACATAGAGAGTGAGAGTTTGATGCTGGCTTAAAGCACTATGATATATGACTATTTGCAAATGTAAAAAAACAGTGTCATGTTATCTCATTATTTTTTGTGCTGTGCATTATTGTTTATTTTTAAATACTACATTTCTTAGTAAAGTCATAATATTGTTAATAATACATTTTGTTTACTGGTGCCTTTTAAGCCACCCAGAGACACCTTACATAAACAAGTAAAACATAGAACAAGTACAGCTTAAAATTACAAACTTAAAACAACAGTGTAGCTTAGACAATATGAAGTAATGGCATACTCAGCTAGGTTGTACACCTATGTAAATAAAAATGTTTTAGCCTATATTTAAAAGTTTGCAAGTCATTACTGCTGTGGATCTCTTTAGGAAGGTTGTCCCAGAGAGCAGGAGCAGTGCAGCAGAATGCTCACTCACTTGGAGGAGGAGGGCAGGTAAGCGTGAAGGTCGAGCATATGCACAGTGAAGCGTGAGTGTGAGCGGACAGAGAGAAGGGCCCTCAGGTAGAAGACTTTGAACTGAGAATTACGTTTTTCAGGAAGCCATCGAAACTGTTGAAGGGCCAAACAGCAACAGCATTTTGGACTAACTGTAGCGTGTTCAATGTCTTGGCATGTCATGAAACAAAGAAAGCCCTATAGCCTTTTATTTAATCAGTTATGTGTCCTTTCTGATACAAGTGTGCATGTGTATTTTTTTCCAAACAAATCAATTTCTGGACTGGAGAATTGGGGACTACATTTGTCTTTAGGGCAATTTAACCTAGAGATGTAGCCTAAGATCCCACTAGTTTTTGTATCACAACTCGATCTAAATGCCACTAGATGGGGCTAGCGCCATTTTGTTTTACAAACTCCAAGATGATAACACAAAAATGATAAATAAACTTCCTTTTAATAAAGATTTTATTGAAAACTGATTGAAACAGTGATAAATGTGTGTGTAGTATAAAATAAAACCCACACAAAACATGTTTTTATTATTTTCAGTACACTAACATTTGTGTTTGAGAGGGACTTCATAAAACATATTTTTGTAAACAAAATATCGAACACATATGTAAAAATGTACATGAAATTTTTCATCAAACATTACACAAACCATGCAGACAACACATTGATGTAATGTTTGAATATACATGTAAGCTCAAATGTTTAAAAGGAGTATAGCAAAAATCATGAGTGTAAAATGGTCATCATTTGCATCAGGTCAGCTTGATAATGATACACAGTCACGGCTGCTACACAGATGAAAACGGTGGGTCTGGTGTATGTCTGCAAACTTCCCCAAACATTCCTGCACCCTATCTGTAAACACCCCCACCACAAACACACATGGCACACAATGGATCACATAATCTCCTATAACCCGAAGTTTGGGTAAAAGTGCATCATGTCAGCCAGATGAACAGGACTCAACTATAAAGTATTTTATAAAAATAAGTAGATTTTTAACAAGTTTTGAACAAAATGCTTACAAATACCATTTTTTCTCATAATTTGCATGACAACCATGAAAGTTTTTCTGTCTTGTTTAAATTCTAAATGCAATGTCATAGAAATCTTTAAGTTCTTCATGATTATACAAACATCTCACCTTAAATGACTCCAAAAGCCCACCATGACCCCCATTTTCCAGTTTCTCTTCATCCGTAGCAGAGCCCAGTCCTACAGTGGCTTGAGTCTGTCTGTGCAGTTCATCGTGAAGGTTATCCAACAGAGCTGCCCGTGTCCTCTCCTGTAACACAATCAATTTAGTTCCACAGGAGGTTTCTGAGCTGTAGCAAAAACATATTGTTATATGGCATGCAAACTAGCTACAATTCCAGAAGAGGGCAGTGTCCACTCAGTCAATGCTCTTTGATTTCAGGTTTAAACTGTTGACCATCTGCTTTTAATGACTAATACCTTTCAATGCAACACATGTTTTTTGACTAATATTACTTTGTTTTAACAATACACTGCTAACAAAACTCAATAAGCCTTGCTTATTAACAATTATCTAGGTTTATGTTAGCGTCCTCGATGAAAAGTTTGAACTGCGTAGTCCAGAAACAAAAATAAATGAAGTTTCAACAAAATGTTAACAAACATAAGAAACATTTCTGTTTTCAGTTTCACAAACTACTTATTTTCCCACACTTGTTTTTAATTATTATTCTAAATGAAACCTCTTCTAACAACAACAACGACGACAATGACTAAAGCAGAGTAAACATCCAAAACAAACACAAAGGATGCTTAAATTTAAAAACAAAATGTGTAAAAACTCACATTCTATTTTAGCAATGTTAAAAACACTGAAATACTTCATATTTCATAGGCATTCTATATAATACCTAAAAGTAATACCTAAAATGCACACTGGCAAAAAGCTTTTAAAAGAGAACATTTTTATCCGTGGAACTTGGAAGGAGTTTATAATAACAAATGTCTTTGTGTGAATTGTATTCTGTTACAAACAGTCTCAGTGAGAGTTAGCTGAAGTTTTATTTAGTTTATCTTCTCTCAGCTTAAATATTGGTTTTAAATAACTACATATATAGACACTTCACACTGGGCTAAAATTGGATGTTTGTCTATTTATTTAAATCCTTGTGGAAAAAAGTAATAAAGCAGTTGCCTTTTTTGAGCCTGAACCCGACCTAAGCCAGAGATTGTTTAAATGAATGCATGCAAACCCAGCTTTTCAAGAATTAGCCAATTCTACATAACTCAATTTATTAATGACTAACAAAGGCACAGACCACTTGAAATTAAATAAAATAATTTAACCTCATACATCTCAGCTCTAATTTACCTCCACAGCATCCATTTTAATCTAAGCGCATCTCATAGCAGAGAACGAGGCCGACCCAAGCCCATGTACAATTATTTAAACTAAGCCAAAACAATTCGTCAGGTTCCCACCTGTCGGGCTCAGGTGGAAGGGTCAAACGTAAATCTAATTACATTGAAATCAGTGTCAATGAGGCTATGACCATGTGTCTAAAAGGGTTAATATTCCTTCAAATAAATCTTGTGCTCTATTGCCCAGGAATAAACTAATCCTTACCTCTAGTTTGGCAAATTTGTCAGATTTGTAGCAAGCATTTTCTGCGTTAATCAGTTTAGTCAGGAGGAACTCTCGGAACTCAGGACCCTGCGAAATAATTTTTCTCCATTACCATCATCATCATCATCATAATCATCATCATTATCATCATCATCATCCTCATCATCATCTCCAGCTACAGTCACCCAGATATACCAATAGGAAAAGGTAGCACACCTGTGTAATGAAGTGTGAGAAATTCCAAACATTGCTCAGCTGAGCACTGAATCTCCATTCATTTCAATAGAGCCTGAGCTGCTATCTCAATGTAAAGCTGTTTAAATCATCTATAAAGATTTATAACGTGACCGACCCGTACAGGATAGCCTTCACACAATAGATACTGTTTAAGTTCTGTATGCGCTCGCTAAGCTTGGAAATAACATTTAATTTCACTTTTTAGAGGGAGATGGTCATTAGCTATGTGTAACATTAGCTAACGCTAGACATGCAGATTAGGAGGTAATAATGATGAACATATAGACTATAAAGACCTTAAAAGATCTATTTCATTGGTGTATAAAACACACAAAATGTATAATTAACAGATTATTTGTATTTATAAAGACTGGAGTAATTAAGATTAAAAGTATTTACTTTTATTCGGTTGAAACTGTACCCACAACCTCTTGTTCCCTCCAAAATCTAATGATAAATACTCATCTTATTCCTGTTATTATTTTAAAAATTAGAGTGAATATGTTCCATTGAAAATCTCTGAGGAGAGAGGGCTTGTTTTTAATTATTCAGGTCCTCCGTGAACCACATGACGGCCTGTATCGAGATCAAATACGGACACCACTCTGTATATCTACCATCATGCATTCCCTCAAAGCAGTCCTCTAGGTTACCTTCTTGAACACGGAGGGGTTAGGAAGCGGGGGGGCGAAGGGAGGGACGTCCTCTCGTGCTGTGACGGACACCTGAAAACAGAGGTCAGTTTCTCAGATCAGAGTTTGTTTAGAGAGAGATAAAAGCAGAGAGAGAGCAGTTTGAAGGAGAACCTTGTAGGTCGTGTGATCTGTGCAGGGGTTTTCTGCCTGAACCAACACATAAGCATGAAGGAAGTTGGAGGCAATCATGTCTGGTACGAACGGAGTGGGTTCTTCCTGGAAGATGGCAGCCACTATGTCGTTGCCAATATGTCGCTTCCTCTGGAGCTGGGAATAAATAAAACTTTTAACATTTGAGAAAATCAATTTCATGTTGATCAGATTGATAAATCATCCTTCCTTTAGTTATGTAGAACTCTTTTAAAGACGTGCGAATGTGGCCAGGGCTGGACTGGGACCAAAAAAGGCATTTATTTAAAAGATGTGAAATGGCATGTAGTACTAAGACACAGGTTTACAGTCAATCCTTTTGTAAATTTTCTTTCATATTTTATGGTATTGGAGCAAATCAGATTGTAGCTAATTGTTTTACATTAGTAATAAAGTGTATAAAATGTGTGTCTTACATGCAATTTGTTTTACTTCTTTCTTATTGAAGTTCATTAGTTGCTTTTTCAAACTATACATTTACTAATAATATGATATCAAAATAAAAGGCAAGGCTGTTAATTATTATAGTTGTATTAATACATTTTTATTTTTGTATTTGTTAATTGTATAATTAAAGTGGCTAGATGGTCTGAAAAGTAGCTAAATCTACAGACAAATTGCTAAGGTGGTAACACTGAGCACAGAGAGGGGAGAATGTTCATGCGCATGAGTGGCTTACTTTTAAATAACCTCAACAAAAGTTTTTTTTACCTGTGCAGGAATATTGCCCACATACTTTTACATGTATTCTGAATGCAAAGACTGTTATTTCACCTGTTTAAAAGGAAACTAGAATTGACATGCATCAGAGATGGTTAAACTTGTTATTGCAGTTATTGTTGAGGGTGGCAAAAGGCACATTTATAAATTTGGTCAAGGCTGGAGGGCGGGCCTCTGACTTCATTGGACTAGCTCAGTATGCGTTAAGAAAATCAACCAAAGAGCCACAGTTCAAAGCACGGACAATAATGTATTTATTTTTATTTTGAAAGCCCGGCACAAAAATTTGCGTCGGCCCACTGGGGATTACCTGGTACGCCCTATGGCCAGTCCATGCCTGAAAGTGACGTAAAAGTAATCTGGTTTAGTGAGATTATAAAAAAATAGAATGCTCTATGCTGGCCCACACAATGATGAGGTGGTGCCTTTGGGTAAAGGAGTCATATATAAACACACACACACACACACACACACACACACACACACACACACACACGCGCACACATAAACATGTTAGCCATAAAATGTGAATCGTGTTTTTTTTTTTGGAAAGGAAAGGTTAAAAACAATTTCAAACTGGAAATAATGAAAAATAATTACAGATTCATTACCTTTAAATTAAACATAATCAGTACACTTTACAGTCACGTAGTCCACAAAAATATAACTGGATGCAGTTAAAGACGAGGAAAATGAATCAGAGTAAGTGTTTCCACCTGCTGAACATCTCCATCAGTGAAGGGGAGCTTTGTGCAAACATGAAACATGATTTCCCTCTGTCGAAACGTAGTGTACACTGATTCAGATCCGGTCTGGCCATGAGACACATCCAGACCTCCTCTAAACCTGAGTGGCAACACAACAAACTGGGAAATTAGTTCCACAGAAATGCTATATCAGATTACCACAACAGAATCCAGGTTAAAATTTTCAGTGGTGGCTAAATTAAATCCATTATTCACAACGGAACTCTCAGAATTTTCCCAGAGCCTTTAAACCCACACAGATTATTCAAATTAATTTGAACTCCATCTCTTACCCTTTAAAGTCCTGCAGCTCAATATTGTCTCCTAAAACACTGAGAAACTCAGCAAACGCTGGTGTCTCCTCATTGTTCCCAAACAGCTCTTCCTCTGATGTCTGACACGAGAAGACAACATTAAACAGAGAACAACAAGAGGAAACTCAAAGCAAAATGCAATTCTCACCTGACCAAACTTCTGATATATGACCCCGAACTTGAACGTGTTGTTTACTTCGTGCTCATCAAAACTGACAATCAGATGTGAAGCCTTGGGAGAGAAAACTCAGAAAATGAGTGAAAGTGCCTGAAGGGCTGAGAACGTGTGTCCATAACTCAGCGGTGTGTGTGACCATAGACTGCTTTGAGAGGGATCAGGACTTCTCGAGCTCAACACAGTAAGGAAGAAGCAGTTAAAGCAGATGGTTTTGACTTGCCTGGAGCTTGGGAACATATTAACTAAGATAACTTCAGTACTGGGATGAAACAGAGCAAATGCAGCCCAAATGTGTCCCAAGGGATGGAGTTGGTAAGTCACAGATGGAGGGAGAATGGGGGAGATGCTTACCCTGGGGTAGAGGACTGGGTTGAACTTTAACCCTGTGACATCATCGCAGAGCAGCTGAAACAAACACAACACATCTTATGTCTTAGGTTTGATATCGGTTGAGGAAAATGAGGAACTTTTGAGAGCTTCAATAAAATGTTGTATCATACCCTTTCAGAATGCATAAGGGGTAACATACATAAAAGTGAGTTAAAACCCCTGGAGTGAGGTTTAAAATAAAGAAAATGCAACTGTTCAGAATTTAAACTAACTGGGGAAATCTGAGGCGCTGCAGGTTATACAGATCTAGATATTACAAACAATGAATGTCAAGCTCAAGATGCATTTCATTTTTATGTAGAGTCAGACCACAGTAGAGGTGGTTGTTAAGATAAATAAGTTGTTAAATGAAATAAACAAATATAAAATAACTTATTTAACACATTAAGTAATATATATATATATATATATATATATATATATATATATATATATATATATATATATATATATATATATATATATATATATATATATATAACACAACCATGTCTCTGACATGTCCTCTACATATTTAGTGAAGAAGTTGAGTGGTTAAAAATACATTTTTTGATTGTAAATGGAAGTTAGTCATTTCAAAGGAGGTCTGTATCTTATTTTGGTTAATGTAATTCCATATTATAGGGGACTTGCAGAAATTACTCTCACTCTCTCTCTCTCTCTCTCTCTCTCTCTCTCCCTTTTCTTTCTCTATCCAATTTCTCATCTATTTCTCTTTCTTCATTCATTTCTCTTCATCCTTCATCTCTCTCTCAATCCATTTCACTTCATCCCTCATCTCTCCCATCTTTTTCTCTCTCCATCTCTCTCTCTCTTAATCCCTCATCTCTCTCTCCCTTCTCTTTCTCTCTCCATCTATCCCTCTCTTATTCCATCTATCTCACCTCATCCCTCATCTATACCTTCTCTTTCTCTCTCCATCTATCCCTCTCTTACTCCATCTATCTCACCTCATCCCTCATCTATCCCTTCTCTTTCTCTTTCTATCTATCTCTCTCTTCCTCCATTCATCTCTCTTCATCCCTCATTTATCTCCCTTCTCTTTCTCCATCCATCTTACTTCATCTCTCAATGTTTCCAATTCATTATAGTTTAAAATAATGTAAATGTATTGCATGCACGTTTTCTCAGATATTGGTTAAAAAGACTTATAGATTTTTTTATCTATAAGAAATTATCTATAAGAAATTCATAAATAAAGTTATTTTGGGATAAAAAAAACATGTATAAATTAAAGTCAATGTAGACAATTTATACAAATCTGGATTGAGCTTTGCTTTTGGTGACAAATCATCAAACCCTGCTTTCAGTTCCCTCTTAAACACCACCACTGGATATTTAGAAGACACGTGTAGGAAGGCATGCTGGAAACTTGAACTCTGTTGTCAATGTTAACATTTAAAATGTCAAACTAATTTGAGAATATTCCTGTTCATAGAAATCCAGTGAATCAGCCTTATGAAACAAATCAGTGAGCTTCAACGTCGTTTTTTTAGATACTTGTGCAATGATTTCTCATTGAGGCTCACCTTAGCAATTTGTGGAATACTCGGTAGCTGAATGAGACCTTCAAGTGGTATTCTCTCATGTAGGGTCTTTATTTTCGATCTGGAAACAACAAAAAGCACTAAAAAAGTTCAGCTATATAGTCTAAATGAAAACCGGCCTACCTTAAATTGAGTACAGCAGTGTTTCAAACTAGGTTAATGGTGGCCACGTGGCACCTGAGCATGATGCGAAGGGACTCGTGTCCATCTGTGTCCTCATACTTTAGAGACAGTATGAGGTGTCCCATACTGCTGCCAGTGCAGTAGTAGTTCATGTGCTCCTGAGGAAGAGAAACACATTTACAAGTCTCCATGTGAAGAGCTTCGCTTTCCACTAGATCTGTTGTGTAATTCTATCCCTCAAGTTTGGCTCAGCAGAGGTGATGATGTCAAGACGCAGAACTGATACACCAAAAACAAGAAGTAAGCACCCTGCATTTTAAGTGTTTTGAAGCTATACCAAGAAATAATACCACAGACTGAACTATGTGGCAAATGCTGGTTGCATGTAAAGCACAATATTTTGTGCAATTTTTTGTCTTTTTTCAATTTTTGAACATTAATTTTATTCTCCCTAATTTTATTCATAGGAAGGATTATTGGATGTAATACCTGCAAATCAGCATCCCTAGCATTCTTCCCATAAACAATTTTTTCATACACATGTTCAGTCAGTATCAGAAAGTGTTCCATCAGCAGCTTGTTTTAGAACAAAGTTTTGAGGCATTGACCGAATTGTAATTAACCCTCACCTTGCCTAGAAAGTGCTTGCGATAGGCTCGACAGGTGCTGTTAGACTCCAGCCTGTAGCCGAATCCACCACCTCCTCCTCCTCTGCCTCCGCCCAGACTCAGAGCATCCTCTTCCTCTTCACAAAAGCTGCTGTCTGAGGATGTGGGTGTCCCAGCGGGAGCCTCAGGATCCTCTATCCAGTATCCGCCAAACTGAGGTAAAATAACCTGTGGATAAGGACCCCCCTTCTCCAGGACCTACACATCAAATGCGGAAATCAAGAGTCAGAAGCATAAACCTGAAAACACAAACAGATAGAAATATGCTTTTGAGATGTTTTAAAGGTCTTAAAGGGGACATCAGATTAAAATACTCTTTTTCTGTTTTGTTTTGTTTTTTAACAGAAACATGGCTTATTTGTGCATGAGCATTGTACCAATTAATTTTCAGCAAATAATACTCTAAATGTGAGCTGTTTTGAAACTCCTGGAGCATGTGTTATAAGTATTTTATAAGTACCATTCAGGCTCATTGTCATTAGCCTGCACATAATCACCTCTCTGCATGGGTTTAATACTAGTCCTATAAATCTCAAACAATAAAAAAATAAATAACTCATGTCAAATTAAAAGGGTGTACCATTTGTTTGAAAAGTACCTGAGGGGCAGAAAAATTAAATGAAAAAAATGTATATTATATGAAATACATTTTTGTTATGTTTAGACAGATGTTTTCCCTACCAATCAATATGAACCCCTCTAAGGCAACCATAAGATACATTTAAATTGCTAATATTATCCCACAAATAAAGTATTTGCTTCATACTGACTCATTTGCATTAACTGACCTATAGCTAGTAATTGAATAGCATGTTTAAAGGTTTATTACTTGCTTTTAAATTAAACTACACAATATTATATTTAATGCAGCAGATATTTTTTTGTGTCAAGCCATGTTCCTCTTATCACTCTTTAACCTAATCTTTAAGGTTACACAGCAACACTGTTTTATTAATTTGAATGGGAAGATTATGTAACTAAAATGCTGTTTGGTTGAACTAACTAAAACCTCTGAAACCTCTCTCTGTGATGTACTGGTATGTGACTAAAGACTAAAAAGTCAATTAACAAGGGAAGTGAAAACATGGTTAGAGTTCGGATATGGGTTAGGGTTAAGGTTATTGGTTAGGTTTGGGCTTTGGGTTGGGGTTAAGTTTAAGTTTTGGGTAATGGGTTAGGAACATGTGTGTAAATTGGGGTTAGGGAAATTGTTGGGGATGAGGTTCATGGTAGGGTTGGGATAGGTAAGGTGTTGGGGCGAGGGTGGGGAATAGATTGAGGAGGTCCACTCATTGAGTTTCAGCGACTCTGGTCTGCCAAAAGGTTAGTTCCTCAATGAGAGCTCACCCTTAAAGAGGTGTGTTTATGGTGTGTCTGTGAGCGGTGCTGCCTGAGGCTACCCGCTCAGGAGAGGGCGGTATGCTGGGATCTGTTAGATACCCGCAATGTGTCTTGACAGAAAATATTTGTGGTAGGGGTGCCAATCTAAATCACAGTAAATCACTCCAAACCTTTAAAGCACAGCAGGGTTGAGTATTCCTCTGTATCTTCCTCAAGCCCCAGTGAGACCTGTCAACTGGGACCGATGGATAGGTGGGCATCCATACTCTGAGCCCCTTGTCTCCCAAGAGGTCTTAGAGTAATGAATTCTCATGGGAGGAGGGTCTGGATGAACATCATCCATATTCTTTCTCGCCTTTCAAGTTGTTCTGCTAATCAGGTTAAGCACTCTTCCAGCACCTCCTGGTTTTAGAAATGTTAGCGGAATAACAGGGAAGTGGTTTACAAGAGGTCTGAATATTATAAAATTTGTTTGAGTCTGTGATGCAGTGCATATTTTGTTTCCCCTAGGGATAGGGTTAGGGTTAATAGTTCAAAAGTGGAAATTATACCCATATGCCAATCATTGATCCCTTTAACAAACAATCATCTCATCAGAATAATCTATACACAATTATAGGACTTTATAATAGAATACATTTTTGTTTCACAATGTGTGTTCTCTCAGACAAAAGAAAAACACTTTGTAAGAGGTCTGCAGCAGGAACATTTCATCAATCATTATGCAAACTTTTCTCAATCTAGAACACAGTGATTGACCAATCACAATCAAGTATTCCTGAGAGCGATAGAATAAATAGAGGCAATCTGTTCCTTTCAGCCCTGAAACACTAGAGCAATATGAAGACTCAAGCTAAATTGCTTATACAAGCACATAATTACATCCACTAGTCAGAACTATGCTTGATTTTAGATTCTTAATATGATCTGTTGTGTGTTTTTCTCTTGTGTGCTGGGACTCACATCTTCAATTCGGGGGTATGGGATGTAGTCATCCTGGAAGAGAAAACAAGAAATCTGATCATCGGATAAGACCAAACCACATACCTTCTGTATACCTTCTACTTCAGTAAAACTATCTCAAGTGAAGCAGAGAAATAACATCTACTGCACAATCTGATGGTAAAAAAAAGAGCTAAACGCACGGCAGACACATTCTTAGTTCTTAGCATCTCATATATAAATATATAAATGCTCTCTGCCAGACTATCAATTCTAACCTTT
Source organism: Danionella dracula (assembly GCA_900490495.1). Lineage (NCBI taxonomy): Eukaryota > Metazoa > Chordata > Actinopteri > Cypriniformes > Danionidae > Danionella > Danionella dracula. Next base: position 15,145,270 of record UELW01000112.1, on the reverse strand, counting down.
ACATCACTGAATCTAAAAAGCATTTCAAAATGATTGATCTTGATTGATAAAAATCTTCCATTCTGTGGCTAACGCTTCTGAATGCTTATGAGAAGAGAACACTTAACTGACACACATGAATGTGCTAGGGGTGTGAGCTAAAACATTGACTAATTGTTCTTCTTCAATACTGCGTTATTGCACAACCCTAGCACTCAAGGACACTGTATCCACTTAAAATACACACACTTAGGAGACCAGCCAAACCTTGCTTTTCTTAGACTCCTCAGTTTTGGGAATCTGCCATGTCCAGGGAAGCAGAAGAGAGCAAAGAGAGGAAGAATGAGTGACAAAGGGGTTTATATTACACCAGGTCGTTTCCACTACAGGCAATCTTTCGATGTACTGACACTGTTCTCAGAATGTTTGGACACCTGGACATTTCCATTTTAACATTTTTTACATGTGGCTGACAACAATTTATTTATTAGTATACGTATTTAGTTAGCATCCATTTCCAAAATAGATTAAATATCTTGGACCTTTTGAAAAATAGGGTTTAACTGGGGTTGGTGTTAGAAACAAAATATAATAAGATTTACTTATGTGTGGCAAAAAAATGTAATTCATCCCTTTTTGTTCGCAGATCACTTTTTAATTTTATAAAAACGTCCTTAACCTACATGGAGTGATCTAGAGGATGACTATTTGAAGTTTAAAAGCTTTTACTTTTTCTTGTGAGACATTTGTGCTGAAATAAAAAGAATTGCTTTCAAAAATTGGCCTTTTTAGCTATTTTTGTAATAAACAGCAAAAATGTTAGCTAATATCTTTATTCATTATAAAAGTTGGCGACATTTCACCAGACTTAAATTTTTATCTCTCTTTCTCTTTCTGCCCAATCTCTCTCTTTCTCCCCAATCTATCTCTCTCTCTCTCTCTCTCTCTCAGATAGTACCATAAAAATCCCTCTTTTTTGAGAAAAGATTCACATTTGACAGATTTTCAGTAGTTGTATGGTTGTTTGTTCTTGTTTAGACAACTCATGGTGCAGCATCGAAATAATGAAAATTTTGTTGCTAAGGAGCTGAAAAAATATAAATATAAAATATAAACTCTCTAAACTATCTAAAAATCTAAAGCACAAACCAAATTTATCATGTGATTAGATTGAAAACTAATCCTCATATTTTAAAGTGACAGACAAACTAATATGCACTTTAATAAGGGGTTTGGTTTCACATTGTAATTACTACAAAGCACGTAGGAAAAACAGAGAGCTATGTGTTATATGTTTTGCCTTTCTAGAACTAGCAAACTAAATCAAAACATTTCTGCATGCATACAACTAGTTATTGACCAATGTTACAACCCTGTTATGTCTAAATGTCTACTGTGCTAGCCATCATTAGGAGGCAGCAAAGGAGGCTACTTTTCTCAGCACAAAGAAATCTGCTTCTAAAGATGGCTCCTGGTGTAATCAATCGATATTCTGAATAATTGATTTCTGCCAGGTAATCTGCCTCATTACCAATGCGAAACCTCCTGCTTTCCTTCTTAAAGGGTGATAGGAAGTGACTGAACTGCAGTTCTTTGAGTGGCCGGTTGAGGCTGACTCCAAAAGGGAGTAAGTTCTCATTCACTCCAATGTTAAAACTGACCAACTATATGGAGCTGAAAAAAAAAACCTGGCTCCATTAGGTTTGCAGATTCAGATTGTTTTGACCTCCATGAACACTCTGAGTTGTTTTTGAGCTTCATTTGACTTCGTCAGAAACCTATGGGTGACATCATGAACACTCTGTCCATGTTATATAAAGTCAATGCTCATCACGCTTCACCTGTTGCCTGTTTATAGTCATCAAGCATTAAGCTTTCACTTTCATTCACAAATTAGAGATTAGAAAATATTTTTAGATAAGAAACCGAAGAAATCAATACAAAAAAGCAGTAAAGGCAGAAAAAGTAGGAGTTTTAAAAGGTCAATCTAATTTAGAATCTCATGAAGCGATTGTGAAGTACAGAGTGTGCACATCTGAGCACCTGCACATTGTAATACCAGTAGTAGGTTCAGGAACTACAGGATTAACATGAATCGTATGGGTAGCAGACAGTTTGTGCAAGGTCCTTAAACACCTTGAGCTTTCATTAAAAGCATCACTGATGCATGTGATTCATGGAAGAGAGAGAGATTGAGAGACACAAGCTCTTCAGCAAAGCTTTGCCATTGATCCGTCACCCATCCTGAACCAGGCCTTTAATACCAGCTGACTGAGCTTCTGGCTCAACAGAGTATTGATCAATGGATCTTGAGCTACCTGCTGTCCATCATCCTCACAGACACACTCACACACAAGCATGCTGCTGTTAGTAGTTCAGCGTGTCCTGTTCCCAACCACCCTAAGAGCAACCCTATTGAAAATCACAGGGTAAATCAATGGGTTCGGAAAGCAGCTGAGATGTGTGATTATCTTTTCACAGTAACTGGGGACCACTGGAGAGAGAAAGAACTCCTCAAGCCGCATTCAAGCAATAAACAACATGCCATGATTATTATGTAGAGCACAGCAAATTATTATTCATGCTCAAGTAACAAGGGGTGTATTGTAATCAGGGAAGGCATATTCTGAAGAACATACATCCATCAAGTGACGGAGGGAGCTTTACCTGCATCCTCTCCAACATGTCGAAGAATTCTGCAGACTGGAGAGAAAAAAAGAAAGTCAGATCAATACACAAGTTTTAATGTTTCACTTTCACTTTAATTTCTTATTGTTTTATAACAAAACTACAAATAGGATTTTTAAACATATTTCATGTAAATTAACAGTCAATATCTTTAATTTGACATGGAATTCACAATTTTGGTAAACCTTTTCTTTTAAATTGTTTCTAACTGTATTATTATTAAATATCACTGTAAAATTAAATAATTAAAAAAGTGTTATACTGTTTTCCTACAAGTCTCTACCGTAAAATTACAGATTATTTTTTGTAAATCTAAGGTAATCAAACCCTTAAAATATATATATAAATCCTAGATTTAAAAAACAATGTAGAATTGCAATCTTGTAGAAAGATATAAGACAATATATAATGTTTAATAAACAACATTTTTGATGAAAAAACAATAGCGATTAACAAGAAAGCCTCTGATAAAGGTCAACTAGACTGAATCAAAAACCATTTGCTAGTTAGCTGATATAAGACAATTTGAAGGCCTGTTTGATAATTCTAATCTATTTTTAAGCAAACAAGTATGAAGCCTTGTAACTCATTAGAGCTCTGAGAGTGTAAAGTTGTGGTGAAAAGGTTTGCTTTTACATTGCAGTAAAATCAATATACGTAAAATATTACAGGTTGCAAATAAATTTTACATCACCAAATGAGATGCATTAATGAATGTGTAAAGTCCTAAACTCACTAATTTGTACATTAAACAGCAATCCAAGCTACACAAACAGATGATATAAAATAGCAGCACATTAAATCTATGTATTCATAAAGGTCACGCTCTCACACCGTGACCTTGTTTAAACTGTTTTTGAGGTAAAATAAAGCAATCAAGACACTTATTTTGTATCGATGTGGAAAAAAGCGGAGAACCATCAAGACTTTCCTGAACACACTCATCAAGTTTTGCAATAACTCTCCCTCCTTTAACTTCGCAGAGGTCCTATCAGGAGGTTCAACACAGTTAATAATACAAATACAAACATATTTTCTGCATTTTCACATTTTTAATATCTAAAACTTCGCCTCATTTGTGCCCTCTGCCCATCACGTCTGGTTCCCTATTTTCTCATCAGAAAATGTTTCTGTCTTTCCTGTCTTTCCCCTCATTTGTTCTGATTTTCCTCTTCATAAGCTCCACGTTCTGTCCTTTATGAGTCCATTAGATATGACACTATCCGTCTTCATCACAGTCTAGTTTGTTACGCTTGTGATTTCCTGACTAGTCCAGTGATTTGTTTACGATTAGTAGCTTTTTTGCTTATGTCACTTGCTCATGCGACTCTTGTTTGTGGTCTGATGTGGACAGGAATGCTCTTGAGGCAACAATTAGAGGAACAGCAAAGCAATGGTTTATTTTGATTATAATCAAAATATGACCCAACAATCCTCACAGTGCATGAAGAGTGAGGCAGATGCTCGACCTCTGAAGCTTTATCCAATTATTAGTAATCATTACCAAACGGACATAAATGCTCATCAAACATCCAAACGTGGTTCTAAAAACACACTGGATTAACAGGTTCGTCTATCAATTAGGTCTAAATTTCAGAATTTGAATACTCTTTGAGAAAGACAGCACACAAGAGATATAAGGATTGTGGTAAATAGTTGTATGTCTATTAACAAGAATGTATTTTGATTCAATAACTCCTTCATAGGGTCACATCCGAGGTATTTGTTCGACAAAACATGTACTGAGTATTCAGCTATTAAAACATTGCATAAGAGAAATTGTAATGTATGCTTTAAAAGCAAACTATTTCCTTAATCTCATGTAACAAACCCACCGTACCTCGTCAGCCATATTGAATAACAGACAGACAACATACTGTTAGCTCCCCTGCAGGTCTTGTAAAAGCTTTTTTTGGCTACTTCTAATTGTAGTTCGTCTCTTACCTCAAAAGAGCAACCTGTTAAAGCAAAGCAGACCACAAAAACATGTTCGTCTTGTTGTTTAAAACAAGACTCCCTAGGGATATCCCCACAACCATGGAGTAACAGATGCAGAAAGAATGGAGAGCTTATGGGTTAATGTTTAACCTGCCCTGGATACGAGGGCAACGCAGCTTCACAGTGTCAACAGAGTCAAGACCAGCTTTCATCAGAAGGTCACTCAGAAGAAAACAAACCCCACAAAGCAAAGAACAATAGTGCTTAATAAAGAAAGAAAAAAGGAACATGCTGGGTTTTGAAAAGGTTTTGATTGTTTTAGGTTGCCTTTTGATTGCATTTACTGAGTTTCATTTCACAACAAAAGCTGTTGTTACCGTATGTGGATGTTTGTTTTGCTTCCAAGTCATATCAGAAAATACTTGAAATGAATTGAACAAGGTTTATGTTTTCATAACATTTGACTTTTTGACTCGTGATTTTTTAGACCTTTTTAAGACTTAAATTTAATAATTACATTTTAGACCTATATCATAACGTCAAAAACACATAAAACAGCATTTTTGCATACTAAACAGTATGCTTCAAATATATTGTTTGAAAACCTAATCATCACTTTTATGTTTTGAACATTAATACACATTTTCTCAGCTTATAGGAATTGTAAACAACCTTTTTTTAATTTAGAAGCATTTTCTCAATCTCTGGCAACCCCAAGCAACAACTACTTATATTATTTATTTGTTTGATTTTATATATAGGCATTTGGAAGCTTTTATAGCACTAGTTATAAATATCTATAACAGTGTTTTATTCTGTATTATTAACTAAAGTTTTTATTTCGTATTATTATATAATATTAACTACATAGCATTTTTAATTTGAGAATTAAACCAGTTTTTTTTTTCATTCTCGCTGATTACCTTTTTGTCATTGTCACATTTATTTCTCCAAAAAATGTCCCTTTGTATTTATGGCTTTAATTTGTTTATGTTTTTATCTTGTTTTGTGATTGTGAGAATAACATTCATGCAATTAATAAGTTATGAATATTGATCAGTAAAACTTCATGTCTTTTTTTCCTGATACACTCAATCATATCTTTGCTTGTGTCGTTACATGCACATGTTTATTACGGCTTATTATGTTCAGTGTTTCACTATTGTGTAAAACAATGCCAGAATTTGGCAACATATTGTCTTAACCCTTAAAGCAGTTTCCCGACATTTAAGTAAGTAAATCAATATCCTAAACAAACATTGACTATTGAGTTTAATGAATGACTAATTGTCGACTAGGAAAACGTTTAATCGAGGGCAGTCCTAGCAACAAGAATAAATGTGCCTGAACTCAAATGAGTCTGTGTCTGCTTTTTGTTACTCTGATTTAAATAAAATGCGCCAGAATATAGTATGAAGTTAATTCTAAACAATTAATTGAACTAAATTCCATTTTAAATTTTGCACAGCTCTGAAAAATACACATGAAAAAGGCATTGTACCTGGACAAATGATTAATAGTGAGTTACAGCCAATTATGGCATTCATTAATTTATTTACACTATATTGAATATGTTTTCATCGTAAAGATCACATTTTGATTTTATTAAAAACTGTTAATAATATCAGAGCAAATACTTTTTTGTTTCAAGAAATCCTCTCTTTTTACTTGTTTGCTTTAAGAAACAGGCTTGATCTGAAAGTGGCTATAAGAAAATAAAATAAACCAACAAGTCACTTTACAAAATAAAGCAATATTTAAACTATAAAACTATTCAATACTTAAACTACAGCTGTCGAACTGAGCTCTCAAAAACTGAATGAATGAAGCTGCACAGTGCAGTAGATCCCTTCCACAAACACACAAGACAAACACACACTGCGTGAAATCTACCTCTCACACTGTGCTCTGTGCCATCACACGCTGTACGATCATACATGGAGATCTCTTCTCTGATTAGCCATGTTCCTCCTTCAGCTCTTTCAGGACAGACCAAAACAGGAAGAGAACCACCAAGTCCTCTTGGCAGTGCTCTAACTTTCCTCCACACCCAAAAAACAGGTCATGCCAGTGTGTACATGCGTACTTTTGTGTTTTTGAGCTCTGACATTCGCTTTTGTATGTCTGATTGTGAACGCTCAACAGCTGTTCTCTTATCAACTGCGCACACACAACACACACTACTCATACGCACCAACACACACACACACACACACACACACAGAGTTCTCGCTTCCTCTTTTCTTCTTTGGGTTTTTCACTGGGAGGGGCTACTAATGGTTTGAATACATACAAATGAATACGCCTTGCATTGTTTAATGTGTTAGGACGCAAACAAAAGTGTCAGAGGTAGATTTACACTTTGTGGGATTGTGTTTTTCTAGTGTCAGGTCCCCACACGAGTAGCTAAACATGATCAAGCAGCATAACACAGTGTTTATGAGTGAGCTGCACTTCATTGCGACATGATTCAGCAGTCTGAGGACAAGGTTATTAAGCTAATCAAAATCTATTTAAGGATTGTCTGAAGTTCATCTTAGGCTATTTTTGACATGTGGTTTTCATCCATGGAGAACTTCCTAGTAAAGAAGAAATGCATGAAATGAATGGAAAGCTATGACGTTCTAATTAGTGATAATATTTCAGTTCATTTTTAGAGCGATGTTTGGCTTTGGTTCTTGAGATGGTTGCTAAGCATGACAAAATAATGGACCATTTTGGTCATTAATGTTGTAAGTCCAGAACTTGTTCCATTAATTTGACAGGATTTTAATGGACAGAAACAAATGAGGGGTTAACTATATATTAACACCAATTAATCAGCTTTTTTATATTTATTGTGGGGTATGCATAGAACAACTGTATAAATGTGACATTGCTATAGGGTTAAGCACCTTTTACTTTTTGTCATTTTTGAGAGAGAGGGTTGAAGTGGGCAGGAAAAGGATTTAAAGTTGCTATATGTGTAGCTGCACATTCATGAAGTCCTGTGCACCTACCACTAGGGGTACAATGGTTTATAATGTTTATAGTTTGTTCCAGTGTTTAACAAAGTTTTTTGCATCTTGTTCAGTTCTGGAGGCTTTGCAAAGTTAACAAATGTTTTTTTGTCCTACGTTGTCTAGATTGCAAACATAGATTACAAAATATATTTATTTGTATTCCCATTTTTTTCATAAAGATGTGTATTGTGTAAACTTGACATTTTCAGACATTTCTTGCATGGTTCCCTCATCAAAACATTTTTCAAATAATATTCAGATTGGTTCAGGCATGTAATCCTATTTTTTCCAGGATCCAATCCTTTTTATGGAAGCTCAAAATGGCTAAATGTATATAGGGATGCTCATTGGCTATAGCAGCACCCACTAACCAATCAGATGAACTGCTAATGCAGCTCTTCTCAGTGAAGAACATTCACTTTGACTGAACTGGAAGTGTAAGAGTAGTAGAACTATATCAATAAACAATGAAAAAATGGATGTCCTAGGCCAAAAATGTTTTTTGTCTTACAAAATAATAATAATAATTTATCAGAAATTGGTTGTTTTTCTGTGTGCAAATATAAAAAACCCAGCAAGGGGCATGGCAAAAGCATGACAGTGAAGCAAGTCATACAGAGCACATTTGAGGGGATTCAAAGTACTAAATACTGCCTTTAGAAGGTTTTTAAGGGTGCAGTGAAAATCTAGAGGGGTCAAAAATGTATTACAGATTATTTAAATGCGTAGTGACATGGCACCTTATAGAAAACATCAAGATTTAATCATTATACATCTACAAAAATGCACACTTCCACATACAAACAAAAATAGTTAACAATAAAATTCCAACTTCAGTAGTATTACAGAACAATTATTGCAACATCACCTTGGTCTGTTATTCTTTTATTTTGACTTACTGCCTGAAAGTTTATTGAAGCTGCAGAGTTAGTTCTTTCATACAGATGGTTTCTAACAGCTTTCTTTATTTGCCAGTCTGATGTTTAATGGACATTCAGATTACTATACAAAGAACAAGATTTTTTGTGCATCATTCTTTTTTTCCGCAAACAAGAGATTTGAAGGATTATTGTGAATTCATCCCACAGCTATCTTATGGATTCTCGCTGTACTCGCTGATAAAAATGCCAGATTGCCACTTTTACTACTAAAAGTTTTTGGTTCTACATTCAACCTAAAACAGAAGAAGAAATGTCTGCTTTGCAAGTGCTGTTGTTTACTGAGCTGTCCAATTCACATCCAGTAGACTGGATGTAATTGTTGTATAATTAAAAGAAGTCTTGCAACAGAACAACGGTAATCTTTGATGTGTACTAAAAACTGTGTGCATTAGAACATAAAGTCTTGCCGCTTGGTAATATAAACAGAACTGTTTTTATCTTCATCAACATTCCAAAAGCAAATAGTCTTTTGATTATTATTAAAACTTTTTCATGATATCTTACGGCCCATTTCCTTAATAAAGTCAGAAACGTGTATACATACTTTACATTGAATAGTGTTTCACTTGTAAACATCTGGACCAATTGAGAGTGTGTCCAATACGGCAACTGTTTCAACAGGATTTGTACCAAGCAGCTACAATAACAGAATAGCTAAAAGTAGCTTTTTTATAACGTTCACAGTTAAATTCAATGGAAGATATAAAGGTATATAAGGTCCATCTGTCCATCCATCTAGCCATCTTCGTCCACTTATCTGGGGCTAAGTCACCGGGGGAACATTCTGAACAAGGAAGCCCAGACTTCACTAACCAAGAACACTTCCTCCAGCTCTACAGGGGGGATAACGAGGTGTTCATAGGCCAGTCTGGAGACATGATTTCTACATCGGGTCCTGGGTCTTCCCAGGGGCCTAAAACCGACATGACATGCCTGAAACACCTACCTAGTAAAGCATCCAGCTGCCATCTGAAACAGAAGCATGAGCCACCTCAAGTGGCCCCTCTTGATGTGGAAGGGCAGTGGCTCTACTTCAAGCTCCTCCTGAGTGATCCTGCTAATCCTATCTCTAAGGGCCAAAAGCTTATGGGTCATAGGTGAGAGTAGGAATGTAGATTTTTAAAAAGTGGATAAACAAAAAAAATTCCCTCCCGATTCAACCTGATAAGACAACAGGTGTTAACGAGAAAGACATTTGATTAATGCCATTTCATGAAGCACTCTGATGCTAAGCAACAGGTTGCGATAATTAACATGCCTGATGAAGATCCTAATAAATTTCAGGAATTATATTGGACGGGTCCTATGGGCTTCACACATTTAATCAGGCCGTATGAGAAACGATCTTCATAATTAAAGCAGCAGCTAACAAGATCGTGACCTCTCGCTTTGACTCCATGTCTTCACATTTTAATATCATGCCTGGTGCCTTGGCCTTACACCGTCAGTCGCTGCATCAACACCATTTTCTCTGGCCCTCTGCCCCTCGCTCTCTCCTCATTTGATTTTCAGGCAGTTGTGTGTCCTTTTCAAGGTGATATTAAGCCCATCTCAGAAACCCAGCCTCTCTGAAAGATGATAAATATAAAATCTGTTCCTCAAAGTTAACTTGTAACTCTTAATTACATACCAATTACCTGTCTTTGAGGTGAGGCTCTTCAATCAAGGTTAAGTTTAAATCCGTAAGGGACATAGTGTCCAAGAATGTTGACATTTCTATATTGAGATGAGGGTCCGCTCATGGAATCTTGTCTAAAGATGTTTAGGCTTTCTCATGCTACTCTCACTGCTGCAGATATTGGTTAACAGCAGCCAAAAGAGCACATCGTGAGTATGTGTATGTGTGTGTGTGACCACAACACTCACCTTCATGGTGGGAGGGGCAGTGCGAGGGGGAGATGGTGGACATTCTCCCAGAGGCACACTGGAAATGGTCAGCAGCTCTTGTTTCCTACAAATACAAGCAGAACCAACACTTAGTCACTCAGGGCTTTTGAGGAAGAAAACTCAGGACTAAAGACAAACAGAAGCAAGCAATGTGATTTTAAAAAGCACTCATGTTGATGAAGGTTAACTATTAAACATGACTCGAAGCTTTTTAAAAGCAATTGACTTATCGCTAATCTCTAGCCCAAAAGGAGAGATTAGCCATTCACAGTTTTCAGTATCCACCAGCACTTTTTCCATAATTTTTTATCCTATGTTGTTATTTTGCATATTGTTTGGTTGATGTTTCTTATGTTGTAGTTGCTGTTGTTTATGTTGTGGTTGTTGTTTCTTATTTTTTTATCCTTTTTGTTTTGCTGTTCTTTTATATCTTTTGTTTTATATCTTTTTGTTATTTAATTGTTGTTATTTTACATTAAGCTGTTGTTTAGCTATTGTTTAGATAGGGTTTTGCAGTTATGTAGTTTTACATGTCATAATTTCAAGAGTTTGCTTATAGAAAATTATCCCAGTATCGCAAACATAATTGGCGATAGTGAAGTGGTGATAGGTTTTTTATTTCAATCGTCAAATGGGCAGAATATCTTCAAGAGTGGGCAAATTAACCAGAAACAGCTAGAATTGAATGGCCACTGCTCCCAAAATCAATTCCAAGAAATTACATTTACAGAAATCCCATTCAAGATTTATATTGATTGTAATAATAAAGTACAGTTTAACTTTTTAGCCAGACTATATCGCTACTGTATATTGCCACCATTTGCATACAAACACACTGCCAGAGGGGAAAGGTCCCTATCCTTTGAAAACACTAAGCAGGTAACAATGAACAAAGATTTGCCTAGAAAGACACTTGAATCCCCATTAACAGCACTTATTTGGTTTCCTTCATAGCAGAATTATAATAAGAACAGCACAGTAGAGCCAAAGCTTTAGACAAACTGTTGTAGGTCATAGAAGGAGTAGTCCTGAGGAGGCTTACGGAGAGATTCAGTGCTCTGAGTAACATAATCACAGTTTAAACAAAGTTCTTTGACCAAACACATAGAAAAGAGTGGGTACAGGGGAATCATATGTTATCATAAACTTCTAATCTGGAAAAGCAGACAGTCTCAGCTAAAGCGCCATTAAAATCTTGCCTTACATTATACCTCTCATGGTCATTAATCTTTAAAACATAAACATATTACTCTGTTTTTCAGTACAAAAGGCAAAGTCACTCTTATTTATACATAATATTATGTATGTCCATCATAATATTACTAGATAAACAACAATTTTTTGCATCTCATATGTTGAGACAGTGAGGAATAAAACTATTTTGAACTGAAATGTCTATGAACACATAAAAATCTATATTTCATTAATAAAATAATGAACAATAATATTAGTTGATACCCAAGTAAGGCTAAACGATCTTAGAAACAATTGGTCGATTATTTTAACCAATATTGCGATATTGTTTCAAAACATAATAATTTTTTCCACCAATAAAAGCATTTTACCCTCATAAGAACAATGTTTAAATTAACTAAATATAAATACAATTCAAACCTGTGATGCACCAATCGATATAAATAAAATGAACATTTATCAACTACTGTTACAGCAGTCCTTTTATGAGCGATTTGTTGAATTTCCAAACTTGTAAGCAAATAAACAAATGTAAACATTAAACAAGTCACTAACAAATCAAAGTGTAATAAAAAAATTTAAATGTGCTTTCCTCATATTTTAGTCATTCAGAGTTTTCGAAACAAGCATGCAAATCTTTGCACTTTTTAAAAACTGATTAATGGTGTCAAACAGATTTCAGCTAAATAAAATGTGCATTTTCTTTCTGTTTTCTGTGATTTGAAAATTGTATTAATTCGTACTGCATTTTAATTACAAATGCAATTAATTGTTCAGCCCTAAACTACAGTAGACACAACTAAACTATCACATGAAGTGATGGAACACAGTCAATGTAATTGCACTTTGCTGAGGTGCACTCTCAATAAAGACTTGAGATGAAATTAGACACAGTTTACTCTGACCCAAAAGCCAAAAGAGAGTTTGCGTCTGGCTTCCAGGCTTTCTATTCTTAGCGGGAACCACAGAGTAAACATCTATTCCATCTAACCATGTCTGCATCTGCTTGAGTGTGCACACTCTAAAATCCCCAAAACTCTCGCATTCATGTCTACTGCGTTCTGTTGAGCAGCTTTTAACCTACAGTAGCTAGAGCAATAGAGCGTAATTCTGGGTCTGTTCAAGAACACATATAGATGGACAGTGATAGACACCAAATAAAAGTCTTTTGTGTCTTTTCAGAATTCTCGTTGTTTGAAGAGTGTAAAACAATATGCTTAACACATTTCAGCAAATCACTGAATGCCAAGTATAGAAATAAATTGATATCTAAATTAAAGGATATATTAATTAAAATGCGTCTGAGAGATTAGTATAACTGCCTTCCTCTAAACAGTTTTCTGTTTCTAATACAGACACAGCACTACTCTACTCAGACATAGAAAAAGCTAGAAAGACAGAATAATTTCAGTGTCAGATTATGGAAAAGGAAATTGGAGTAGATGAAGTTATGAATGTGATTTATGAGCGCTAACTGAATCATTTTCCTGGAACTGAAATACGGACTCATGAATAAAGTTTTACAGCAGCCCTGTGCATTAAATCCGAGTTATGGCATCATTAGAATCTTATCAGCTCCCAATAAGAATCGGGAAGTTGTGATATCTCTCTTGTCCTGATGCAGTCATCTCTCATCAACAGTTTCATCCTGAGACTGTGTATCTGCTACCAAAATTAGCCTGATTCAATGATAATCACATCTGGACAGTGATTATGATTACCTAATGTTCCAGCAGGCCTCAAGCTTTGACTCTACTGCAGTGAGAGAATGATGACCGAGTGCAGAGTGCATATCAAGTGAATTAGTGTGCAACTGATTGTGATTGGTTGGAAAATGAATTTAAAAAATGTATCAGCGCACACCAGGTTTTTTTAATGATTTTATGCTATTAAGTCAACTAATCTGCATAGCATATTTCATGAATACATTTAGTATAACATCTTTAAAACATCATTTTTAGAAAATAATTTAAAAAGAAACTTAAAATACTTGTTGAAATGTTCTACATTGCTCAAGTGAAGTCACGAGACAAGAAATCAAGAAAAATTAAATTACATTAGATAAAGTGAAATAATCATGTCAAGGCGAACACAAATGCTACTAGGCTTACTTTTTAAAAATTAGTCAGGTGATAACCAAAACCAGCCAATCGGAAGAAGCCATCATATTCTGGACAAGGAGTAATTGGTCTACAAGCATATTTGTTATGGTGATTTTGTCAGCTCTGGGTCCCAGACATTTGCATACCAGATCTTTAAGTCAAGTAAATCATTAAATCTATTCATAATCATGTTGACTACAGTTAGTAGAATTTTTTGTACCATTTAAGTTCATTTAACAAAGGTTTGACCTGGTATTTGGCGAATGTAGTAAACATAGGCAATCTGTATATGTGAACCATCCCCAACTCCACTAACCCTCCTCCCCCAGATCAGACTCTCAACCAGCCACACACACTGAACATTCACAATTATGCTGACTTTGGTGCCAGGTTCACAAAACAACCTAATTTCATGTTTTTTTGGACTGTGCCAGGCAGCTTTAGAATGTTGAAACAAAGAAAGCACAATAAAACTCAACATAAATGCTTCAATGCGGAGACCCACAACAAACATCCTTGTCTGTCTGTAGAGCTACTGTGTTACTATGCAATGCCTCGCCAAGTTCTGTTAGCCTACTTCAGTTGGATTAATTTTTACCTTGCTTATGCTTACTTTGTAGCAGCAGCTGACTTTACTTCAAGATTCCTCATGAGAAGGAGACCATGAGAAGAAGCCAAACTTAATAAGAAGCACTAATTAAATCCTAATTATAAGAGTTGTTTTTTCTTTGATAAACCCTTGCAGAAATGTACTTGATAATTGCTCCTTGATAATGATTGCACATGGCAAACAGGAGTCGTAGCTCTCCAGTAATGGACTTCATATTCAGTGAATTAGAGGAGCGAAAAAACAGGCAAATTTAATTGTGGCATGTTTTTGTTCTGCTCTCATGAACTAATTTAATCCAGCACCATCCGGTTGGTTTTTTATTTTCTATTACATATCAAAGTCAACAGACTGAACATTATCTCAATTATCATGACAGTGTCAAAGCTGGCCTTGCCACCTAAACTGACAGTACACGTGTCCAGGCACACGTTTATCATTCCTCTCCCAGTAAGGGATTATGGGAAGCTTCATCAGTGTCATTTAAAGGACAATGCTTTTCCTCAGACAGCTGTTTGAGAGAGCCTGCTGTATAGAGATATGCTGAAGCTACTTCTAGAAAGTGAGAATTATGGATAGAAGCCAGCGTCTAAAACATGTCAAACACACCATCAACCCATAAAAAATGGCAAAAATCTTGGAGAATCAAGGTAACACAAACAAACTTCATATGGAAATTTAATTAGGAAATAATTGCTACTAAAACAGACCGTTTCAACACATAACAGGAACAATCAATAGTGAGTGCTGTGAAAACCCTGTCTGCTTTTAGTCCCTGCTGCGCTAACAAGAATTAGCACAGTGCGCCAAAATCACTCAATATTGCTCAATTAAAGCATTCAGTCATTTACTCTGTTTACAAAGATAAAGAAAGGAAATCTAAATGCTGTAAGTGCTAAAATAAAAGGAGGTTGTGCTGGGACACTGTGTGTTTTCAGACACTTTCACACAAGTTGGATCATTCAAGTAATTCAAGTTCATTGGTGCTACCTTTCTTTATAAACCCTTTTTTTTAAGAGAAACCCAATTTGATCCTAAACTATTCACTGTTTGAACCCTTGCTCGCCCCATGAAGACAATCAATAACTCAATTAATAAAGCTATTCAGTCACCACTATACATTAGCAAGGATAACCGTGCTACTATGGCAACTGCCCTGACTGAGTCATTATAAGCTGAGCAATGCTCAGCAGGAATCATATAGAAAAGAACTCATTGAAATCTGTAAAAACAAAAACAGTGAAGGTACCTGAAGTGATTTTCTTCTTAATGTTTATTTTTATTCTATACAATACATAATTTGTTTGTTTAAGTAAGACTTTAAAAATGTAAGAATATCTAGAAAATCTGATACAAAAACAAAAATGTAAAAAAGAGAGCGATAGTTGTAAACAAAGGAGGTTAATTAAACACAAAACAACTATGTTCCTCATGGTTTCGGTAGCGGATGTTGAAGAAGGAGATCATCAAGACACAGAGGAGAAAACAACAAAAGAGAATTCAAACAAAGGCGAGCAGGACAGTGCTCGTCAGAGTCCAAAAGAGATTACAGGAGAAACAATGTCGGGGGAAAAAACTCTTGGCAAATGGTGAGTGATGGGGAATGTTGTTCTTTCAAGAGAATCCAAAGAAGCCACTAAATGTTTATTTCCCGAAACATCCATTTTAACAACTAAAGCAAGGCTAGTTAGTTGGTAGGAGAAACAACTATTGGAGAATGATGAGTGAGTGATGGGAAATGTAGTTCTTTTAGGGGAATCCAAAGAAACCGCTATATTCTTATTGCCCGCAGCACCCATTTTGAGAATTAAAGAGAGACAGCGGTGGGTAAAAAAAAAAGTTTTCAGCTGAAGAAACAACATGGTGAGTGATAGTGGTGAATGTTGTCTTTTTAAGAGAGTTAAAGATTGGATAATTGCTTTTGGATAACATTCGATGAGATCTCTAGAATTCAGGTGACTCTGATCTTTAGTGAATGACTTCAGGTGAGTCTGAATTATGACATCGATCTATTAAAGTGTTTTAAATAAAACATCACGTTTTGACATGATTAGGGTGGACAATTTAATTGTAAATAAATGTTTTCTTTTATTTCAGTTTGTGCATATTTAACATCAAATTTAGTTTGGCCTCTACATAAAAGCAAAAAATTTTTTTTTTCAATTTATCTAAAAATATATTTTCTGGGTTGTAGCAAATTATGTTATATTCAATGACATCACTAACAACTTGGTGGAACAATACCCTCATCTGTTGATGTGAACATCAATACAATTTCATAATATACAGGTACATACTAACAATGTATGTACGTACTGTATTTAAAATGACTATTACTATTACTATTTATCAATACTATAAAATAATCAATAGTACTATTTTTCTATAAACAGTTAAACAGAATCTAGACATTCATCAGTGTCCAAATAAAATGTAATTCAACCACATATACCTTAAGATTGTAAAGCTAAGAACTTTGGGTCTATAATATTACTCAGCCGCTAAGAGACAGCACTAACTTGTAATGGTAACTCATGTTTCATTGAATTTCTTTTGCTCCTTTTATACTGTACATCATTTTATAACAAAGAATCCGTTTTTAAAAAGAAGATTTAAAAACTTTGGATTGAGTCTCCTGTATATGAATGCTTTATCATGTCTCAGACAATCTGACACGGGATTCACACCAAGCACCAAACACGCGAGCAGAACAATTCTCCTTTCTTGCTTTCAACCCATGCTCACTCGTGTGAAGACGTCTGTTCCAAGAATGGTGTGAAATTAGGCGCACTTTAGCCTGGGGAGGACGGGAATGACCGGACTAACTACTGACCCTCTCATTCTCTTCTATTGCTTTCTCCTCTACTTCTAAATGTGTCCCTTAACCCTCTCAACGTCTTCCTTCACACTCCCTCTGATAAAAAAAAAACTAGCATGCTTAGCTTTAGCTAACGTCAGCACAATTTCAACATATATCAAGTTGATAAATATAAAAAAGGTGTAACAAGATTCAACATTTCTCTAATCAAGCGATCAGTCACTCCATTTATGTACACCGCAGCGCGAGGTCTGGACCCTTCGCACTGCAGTATGCCTTTTCGCGTCTTTACATAGAAATCAGCCGCTCTTCCCGGATCATTGAACCCAGGTCATGTGACATATATAATGACAAAACATTTGCTTTCTTCATTTGAAATCATTATGAACAATTATATTCCTTAAATTTCAGGATATCTCCTGATTTTTTCAAGTTTGGTAATGAATGTACGAACAGTAAACCTTACATACCGATGAATGTATGAACAAAATCATAAACCATCAAACCCTTCCATTTTTAAAGTGGTGCAGAGGCTGAAGTTATTTCAAGCCCCATGTAGGCCTTCCCCTTCCCCTTCCCTTTTCTTAAAAAGAGAAATTCAGGTAAGGGGTGGAGCTAAGGGGTAGATTATCTAGATTATAAGGGATACTTAATCTATATCGTTTCTGCAAATATTTTATGGTTGTGCACACATGGATTGTACTGTGGCTCTGAAGTGCCTTACTTTGCTGCACCAAGATGTCATGGTACTAATGGTAAAAAGAGTAACCACCTCTGTAAGGTGTTACTGTAATTTTAATATCATTTTGATTTTAGACTTCTACAAGAACAAGAAGCTACATCCGACTTAAAAAAAAAACGTAAAACTTGACCACTCAGGGAAACTGTATAGAACATTTTAACTTTTTTGCTTCCCCCCAAGAATGACTTTTATTGCAGCAACTCTCAAATAAAAATAAAACAATAAAACAAAGAGTCTTCATAAAAAGCTTTTTGCAATTTTTGATGCCGAGCGCACATTTGATATCACAGCCTATATTAGAACAACCTGTGCTCTTCTAGGCTTTTAAAATGCATTAATCTTTTGTCCTTATCTCTAAATCAACAGTCTAACTGGAGACAAAGAGGACGCCACAGGCTTTTGAAAGAGAGAAAGAGTGAGAGAGAGAAAGGCAGAGAGAAAGAGAAAAAGAAAAGTGACTTCTAAAAATACCCTCCTCAATTCAACTGCTCTGTAAATAGGCTCTATAGAACCTGTCATTGAAACCGTCTCCAAGCACTTGTTAAGGGAGATTCGCTCACCTCATCTATTCCACTTACAGATACAGTTCAGTGGTCCAATCTATGCAAGCGCGCACACACACACACTTTTATTTTGATAATGAGGTACAAGCACTTCATTACTACTGCTTGTACAAAAGGTAAAAAAAACAGTTACTACAGCAACCATGTAGCTGAAAAAATACCTTCTTTGTCAGTTCAAATCTCATCTGTTTTAGAACACCAGAAAACTGAACGATTCCATTTTGCTCAAAAACGTTGGAAGGTTAACCAAAATTTGAGAGCATTTTTTTACCATTTAGTATAATTTATAATATTGATAGAGGACTAGCATGCAGGAGTTTGCATGTTCTCCCCGTGATCGCGTGGGTTTTCTCCGGGTGCTCCGGTTTCCCCACAAGTCCAAAGACATGCGGAATAAGTGAATTGAATAAGAACAATTGCCCATAGTGTTAAAGTGTGAATGTGTGTGTGAATGTTTCCCAGCGATGGGTTGCGGCAGGGAAGGGCATCCGCTGCGTAAAACATATGCCAGTGAGTTGGCGGTTCATTCCGCTGTGGCGACCCCGAAAGGGAATAAAGCCGACATGAAGATGGATGGTGGATGGACTAGCATGCATTAACTTTCAAATGGTTATGTGGATGATTGACTTTTTAACTAGAAGCTTTTACACTTTAAATCGTAAACTTTCAAATTAACTTTCATTTATAGAGAACACCAGAAATTGGGGTTTGTTTTATATTCTGGTCCAATTGGCAGAACAACATTATATGATAGAAGTCATGGATCAGAAATGGGCTATCATAGTGAGAGACATCTGGGCAATTAAATGATGTAATACATTTTATTTAATCACTTTAATTATATATTCATTATGAAATATTCCAAAATGACTCGAGAACATTCCTATCTCAAAGGTTATCGAAATGTGTACATATTAGCATGACACATACAGAAAATGTTGCGTGTGTGAGTGGGGTTAAACTATCAACTATGTTGAAGTCACTCATTTCAGATGTTGTAGAACATTGATAACAACAGTTTAAATATTCCACCTTTTCATTATCAAGGTTGTAAGTAGAATGGTCCGGAGCTGCATCACAATGCTGTTACTCTTAAAATGCACTCTTACAATGTAATCACAACCAGTGACAATAAAATGTATCCTTTAACAGAAGAACAAATATGGACCACCACAAAATAAGGTGTGTAGTAAAATAAAAAATATTAGCATTAAAAGCAACTTACATTTTACAGGCCTGTAACACAGAGTAACATCTAAAAGTCACATCTGATGTCATGTATACCTCTTTATTCTTTATTCTGAAGGATAACCAACTTCTTTACTTCAGTAACTTTCAGTAGCGACTGATTGTTGGGGTTGAGGCCTGCTCATTCATTTCAATCACAATTTTAAAGCAGATTTATGCTTTTAAGAATTTAGGCACATTTTCTCAATCTCTGGCAACCCACACCATCACTTTTACTTCTTTTTTTTTACAATTAACAGCCCTATGTGAGTATCTGGCAACCCTAACAATCACTTTTAATTTATGGCATTTAATTAAGGCATTTATGAGTGTTCATGAGTGTTTACTCAAACTCTGGCATCCCCAACAAACAACAAAAAAACACTTATCAAATGAGCTTTACATGGACATCATGAAATAAGACCTGTGAAAAATTAAGATCTGTTCAGGATCTAGAAAAGTGAATGTAAGACTTTTTAAGGCCCCACGGAAATCCTGAAACATGCACTCAGAGAAAAACTGTAGATTTTTCCTTCTATTGTTTCATTCTTTCATATCATATGTGTAAAATTCATTCATTCATTCATCTTCATGTCAGCTTTCTTCCCTTTCGGGGGCGCCACAGCGGAATGAACCGCCAACTCTCTGGCATATGTTTTTACACGGCGGATGCCCTTCCAGCCGCAACCCATCGCTGGGAAACATTTACACACACATTCACTCTTTACTCAATTCACTTATACCGCATG